>ML681966.1:73718172-73808963 GCA_007922195.1 Podocnemis expansa
CTTCCCCCTCCGCTCCCTCCTGCCTTCAAATTGAATAACAAGAAGCAGGCATTTAATCTAAACAGGTTTTTTTCATTAATCAGCAGAGGAGGTCTCACCAGCAGGAATCTGAATCCTGTTATGATGGGGCTGTACATGGGAGGATTTGAAAAAGGAAATAAGAAAATGATTTCCTTCTCCTGCAGCATCTGGTCCAAAACACAATAGCCTAAGAGTTTGTCAGTGGCAATTCAAATCCAAATGCATTTGCTTTATAACTTTGAAGTGGGTTGGTGATTTCTCATCACTGCTTCCTAGTAATAACTTCCATCCATGACACTTTTTATTTTCCCGCCATAGTATCGACATGAACTAAACACATAATTCTGGTTTTACTTTGGGTAACTATTTCAAAAGCATCTCAGTGACTTAGACTAAGTCATCAAAAGTCCATGGGACTTAAGGTGCATCTACACTGGGGGGGGGGGATAACAAAAAAATCACCATGCCTTTGGAAGAGGGTCTCATGGTCCCATTCCACTGACTTAGGCTCACATTATAGGGCTTAAAAATAACATAGGCTGGGCTGTAAGACCGATCTCAGTGATGGAGTTTCAGACCCTATGTGGGAACATCTGGACTGCTACTTTTAGCACTGTAACATAAGCTGTGTGAGCCCGAGTCAATTGATCCAGTCTCTGATATTTGCTGCCATAGGGTTGGTGGGGGTTTTTTCACTGTAGACGTATCCTAAGACTCCAGAGTCATGTTGATGCTTTTACCCATTCTATATGCCCATCCTGCTCTTCAGGAGCAGCACTCCAGTACGGTAAGTGGGAGAGAGGGGTCTTGGAGACCTGTGTTACAACTGTTGTATTTCATTTTCCCCACATACCTGTGACAGGTTGTTGACTCTCCTACATTGGAGGTTTTTTAAGAGCAGGTTAAACAAACACCTGCCAGGGATAGTTTAGTGGGGGTACTTGGTCCTGCCATGAGTGCAGGGAACTGGATTTGATGACCTGTCATGGTCCTTTCCAGTTTCTAGGATTCTATGACAGCTCTGGGCGAGACAGCCTGTCTGCAGTTTTCCCATCCATGGCATGGTGCCATGGAGAAGGAAACATAGCTTGTATTACTTCTGGGTTTTTGTCTTTTTCCCACTTTTCAGTATTTCCCATTCCCCTAATTACATAGCCTCTGAAAAATCAGAAATACAAGCACCCTTTCTCATATCTTCCTCATCCTTTGGAATTTTCACCATGGCCTGGGGTTTAATGGATTCCAGAGCAGGTGGGATATTTACCTTGATATTAACATTTTCTTTCTTCATGGAACACAAAAGATGTTCAACAGTGCAGACAGTGGAGCTGCTGTTAGTAACATGAGTGCTACAAGCAGTAACACCATCCTGATAGCACCAGTGGTAAATAGAGATAGCAGCAGGCCCTACTGACAGGAAGCACACTGGAATGCTATCTCCCCAAAAGATGCTTGTGGCCTCAGGGCTTGAGTGTTATTTTCACTATATCAAGTCAGAAAATGTGGCAGTATTTCCACAAAACAATTCATCTTTTTAGCAAAAACTGTTGTATTAAAAATTCAGGAGCCTTGTGCTTTATAGGCCTCGTAACGCTACACATGAAATGAACCATTATGATCTGCTGGTGGCGAGGGAAGGTCACTCAACCCTGGTACATCAGGGGAGATATAGTCCAGTTAGGGCAACCTAGCCTATAGAAGAGAGTGGGACATAAGGAAACTGAATTACATCTCCCATGAGGCACCGCAGCACCATATCCAAATAGAAATATTTTGGTTTTCAAGTGTTGAATGAATTGTTTTTTAAATGTGGGAAACAGGCACTTAGGAAAAATTCATTTTAATTAAAAGCATCATTTTCCATCAACAAAGTAGTTAAGATTGAAAAAGTTCTACTTTTCATGCACCTTGCATACTGCAATATCACGAACCAGTAAATCCAATCAACTTTCAATATTTTGAAAGCATGGAGTTTCTGCTACCTTCATATAGAAGGATTCTTTTTTGGAACTCGTAGTTAATATCTCCTATGAAGGATGTAATTTTCTCTCTATATTTTTCTTTCTGTCTACTCACATTATACCATTATTTGTTTGCTCTGGCCATACCTGAGTCACCCAACCAGCTTAAATGAAAAAGAAGCCTAGCTTGTTGACACTTGTATGAAATGAATATACACAAAGGGATCTATCCTATTCTCTAAGTTATAGTCTCTGACCACCACTGCATGATTCCCTACAGTACTGATCAGTGTGACTCTGTGTGACCTCTCTGCTGCCATATTGAGCTCTTAATTACCCCATGCTATTTCCAGGCTTCTGCCATCTCAACTTATATGACCCATTTAGCTTCAAATGCATACCTCTGAACTTCTACCTGACTCCCTACAGCAAGAAGAATTAATCTCCATGACAATGTATGATCCTGCTGCTTCTACATTGGCCCATATTTACCTTTGAGTGGCCCCATAACACTAACAATCCTGCTCTGTATGATGGCAGGTAAACCCTTCCCTCCAAAATCCTAGTCACTGCCTCTGTCTTATACTGTACAACAAGCAGCATGGTGGTCTGTGACCTCAGATGGTGCTGCTGCCTCCAAATGGATAATCATGGGCCACTGCATGACACCCCCCCCAACAAATAGCCCTGCTCACTGTGTCCTGCGGGTGACCCCATTTCTTCCTAATTGATACTGTGACCATCCATGCCCCTTGCCAGTAACAGTGCCCTGAAGGCCATGGCCTCAGGTGACCACCTCTGATGCTAAACTGTGGTGTGACCCCCAGTAACCCCCTCCCCAGAAAAAGCAGTCCTATTTGCCATGTCTTGAGGTGACACCCATTGCATCCAAATTTATATTCAGTGGCCTTGTAAAAAAGCAGTAGCAGCTGCCTGGTCTCCGTATTCTGACCTGACCCCACCACCATTGCTTCCCGATTGATAGTGGCCTCACATGAACCTCCCCGTTGGGCCCCCCCCCCCCCCCAGTAAATACACCGCTACAGTCGGTGACCCTCTCTTGCCTCCAAAAAGCCTCTCATTGACCTGGCATGACCCCACAGAAGCAGCACAGCAGGCCTCTGCGGCCTTACCCAACCCCTTTTCCCCAACTTTGGTGCTCATTAACCTCGCATGACCCCAGAGGAGCACCAGCCCTGCCTTCTGTGTTCTCAGGTGACCTCTTTTCCCCCAATTACCTGCTCATTGACCTTGCATTGACCACAGGCACACCAGCCCACCCCTCTGTGTCCTCATATGAAGCCCCCCTTCTAATTTGTTGCTCATTGACCTTGCACGACCCCCCAGGGAAGCACCAACCCAGCCCTCAGTGTCCTTACATGACCTCTTTTCCTCAAATTGCTGCTCATTGACCTTGCATGACCCCCCCCCAGGCGCACCAGCCTGGCCCCCTGTGTCCTTGCTTGAACCCATTGCCTCCAAATTGCTGTTCATTGACCTCATGTGCCCTTACAGAAGCACCACCTGACTCTCTGTGGCCTCGTATGACCCCTTTGCCTCCAATTTGCTGGTCATTGACCTCTCATGACCCCTCAGGTGCACCAGGCCAGCAGTCTGCATCCTCGCATGACCCCTTTTACCCCAAATTGCTGGTCATTTACCTTGCATAACCCCACTGGAGGAACCTGCCCAGCCCTCTGTGGCCTCGCATGCCCCTTTTCCTCCAATTTGCTGATCATTGACCTCACAAGGAGCACCAACGCATCCCTCTGTGGCCTCGCGTTACCCCTCTTCTATCAATTTGCTCTCATGGACTTTGCATGACCCCATAGGAGCACCAACCCTGCTTTCTGTGTCCTCAACAAGACCCCTTTTCCCCCAATTTGCTGCTGATTGACCTTTGATGACCTCAGAGGAGCACCAGTATGGTGCCTCCCTTTGTCCTCACCGAACCCCCATTTCCTCCAACTTGCAGCTCATTGACCTTGCTTGACTCTACAGAAGCACCACCTCAGTCTCCTATGTCCTCATTTGTCCTGTGCTGCCACTGTGCTGGTCCATGACGTCACACAACCAGCCCTGTACTCTGTGGCTTTGTTTTATTCCCCCATCCCCGTCCCCATTCTTCCAACTTGCTGTCCATTGACCTCGCATGACTTCCCAGTAACTCCAGTTCTGTAATCTTTGTCCAAAGTTGACTCCGCTGCCTCCAAATTGATACCCAGTGACCTCATATGCTATTCAGGAACTGCAGTCCTGCATGCTCTGTCCTTAGGTGATCCCATTGCTTCCTAACTGACAGTCAGCGACCATGCATGAACCTCCCCCCCCGTGCTCTGTGTCCTTAGGTGTCCCCGTTGCCTCCAGATATATCCTGAATGACCTGAGTGTGACCAAATATCACCATCCATCATAGTCTCTTGTTCCCCATATGCCCTGTCTGCCTTCAAATTTGGCTTCACTCAGTACTGCCTGACCCTTCAGTACCCCCCTCCCGCCTTGTTCAACCTCATGGAGCTTCACTGCATGCACCTTTATCCTCTGCATAACCCAGAACTACTGAACCCGTGTTCTCTGCTCAGTGTGTTTCCAAACTGATTTCACTGATCTCTGCTGCCCCCACCACCACCTCCTCCCAGCTCTCCATTAGCTTTACGTTTCCACTGTCTTTAAAGTTGTCACTGAGCTCTGTGACACACACCCACTATCTCCTGAACCCCTCTGAGTCCAAATATGCCATTTGACCCCTGCATGAACCCCCTTCCTCCACCCTTGCTGTGTGCCAGTGTGACTGCAGTTTCTTCAGCTTTAGCCTTAATGACTTTTCCATCACTCTCCCTTATTTGTAGCCTTGCTGTGGTTCCTTCATGACAATTCTGCCTTGATATTTGCCCCTTCCCGATCATAATTGCATCCAAATGCATCTTGATTGACTGCTGCATCAGCCCACCACCTCCAGCCTTGCTTGCCAGCTATGCCTTCACTGACCGGTGGTGTGACCCTCACAGCCTCCGAATTAGACTCACAGAAACTAAAAGGGATCATGAGAGGTCATCAAGTCCAATCCCCTGCACTCATGGCAGGACCAAGCACCCTCAAACTATCCCTGACAGATGTTTGCCTAACCTGCTCTTAAACACTTCCAGTGTAGGCAATTCCACAACCTGCCTAGGCAACTTATTCCAGTGGTCAAGCATCCTGACAGTTAGGAATCTTTTCCTAATGTACAACCTAAACCTCCCTTCTAATTTAAGTCCATTGTTTCTTATCCTATCAACAGCAGTTAAGGAGAACAGTTTTTCTCCCTCCTCCTTGTGACAACCTCTTAGATACTTGACAATTATCACGTCCTCTCTGTTTCCTCTTTTCCAGACTAACCAAACCCAGCTATTTCAGTTTTCTCTCATAAGTCAAGTGTTCCAGACCTCTAAGCATTTGTGGTGCTCTTCTTTGGACTATCTCCAATTTGTCCACATCTTTCCTGAAATGAGGTGCCCAGAACGGAACACAATACTCCAACTGAGGCATAATCAGGGCAGAGTAAAGGAGAAGAATTACTTCTTGTAATAGTTGTAAGTCAGTAGTGCCCCGACGAGGGATGGGGAATGGATGAGAAAGGGATGGAGTATCCATTTTTTATGATTTCCACATCCATCAGTCTGATGTTATGGACTCTTATTTGTCTAGGAATGGCTTTAAACAGTGATCAAAGGGAGTTTTGTTGGCTGTGTTTGCTGGACAGGAAAGGTCATTCTTGCCCCTGATCAAATCCTCAAAACTGTTGTCTTGAGGATGATGACAACTGAGGCACCTGTAGGGAAAAGTTTTGAATTCATTATATTGGTATGTTTACCATTTGATGCATGTATCCCCAGAAGAAGCAGCCTTTAAGGCTAATCTTGCTTTGATTGGCGTCTTGGCCGGGACATCCGGCAGTCTGCCAAGTGTGGGAGTTCTGCCTGGAGACTGGTCTGTGTGCAAAAGTGGTTGAACGCCGTGTGCAATAGTTTTGATAAGACAAGTGTAAGCGGTGGCAGATCCCGAGTCTCCTATTGGCCAGTGCAAAGTGCTTATATAGCGGAGTGCCTGAGGAGAAAGCGGGTCCTGGGGTGGGAAACTGAGGAGCAGAATGGATCGTGGTTAAGAGCCCCAAGGATCAGGGTCATCAGGGACCCACTAAGCAGAGAGACTGGTGCTGTGGAGGATCAGGCGCAAGCCCAAAAGTAGACATGCCAAGCTGGGAGGACATCTGGACCTGGAACCAGAAGCCAACATGAGGATCCAGTGGACACCTCCTTGTCAAGAGTCGAAGGGCCAACACCCTTTGTGGGAGAAGAAAAACCATAAATAGTTTTTGGGGAGTCTGCGAGGAGGGTGGGTGTGTAGTAGCATACCTTTGCTGTAGTTTGCTAGCCATTCCTCAGCTGTGTCATCTAGGTTATACCCTCCTCAATAAAGTTTACCACGGTTATTTACCCTGTTTTGGAGACCTGAGTTATTCGTCCACAGGGTGCTGGCGTTGAGAGATGACTATGCATGCTATGAATCTAAAAATATATTCTGTTCCTTACACACAGACTGGTTGTTATGGTTGGGGTGCTTCCTTTGAGGTCTCTGTCTCTTCCCATCTTGTTACTGCTACTGTTGATAATGTCGGTAATGGCATTGATAAGCTTGGCATCTGAACTGTGATCTCTTTGTCATTGCAGGCGTGAAGATGCCTAGTGCAGTGGTTCCCAACCATTTCTCTGCTGTAGCACACCTTGATACCTTCAAATTTTTCGAGGCACACCACCATTAAAAAACTCATGAATATTCAAATTAACTTAAAGTACTTATGAATATTCATGAACCATGGCACAGTGTTTGAGAAATGCTGCTACGTGGGGTAGTAGGGGTAGCAGAGCAGGGGTGGCAAAACATGGGAGGTCAGGGGTCATATGCAGAGGCAGGAGTAAGTGTGGGGAGCAGAGCAGGGCAGGGGTGGCAAAAGAGGACACAGGCAGACATGTGAGGAACAGCACAAGAGTGGCAAGAGAGGGGAGAGGAAGGGAGAACAAGAGTGGCTTTGTGGGGGGCTAGGGGGGAACCTGGGGAATGGGAAGGTAGGGCAGAGGAGCATGACGCAGCACCCGCTTCCCCCCTTCTCCACAGTGACTCCCTGCCACCCAGGGCAAATCCTGAGCCTACTGCTGCTCCCTCCCACCCCAGTGGGTCCCGTCCTCCCCTCCCCCCAGCCCCCTGCTGCCTGTGATGGACCCCCCCCCCATCACTGCAGGGGCCAGAACCAGGCCTCCAGCTCCCAGCTACACCCCCCCACCCACTTGCTACACACCCTCTGCTAAACACACACACCAGCCCCACACAACCCCCAGCAGCACCTCAAAGCCCTTACCTGGGCTGTTTGCAGAACTGTGTTCCAGTGCCTTCCCCCTTACTTTCAGCCCCGCCTTCTCCCAGCTCTGCACAGCCCACGTGCCTGGACTCAGCAAGAAGGAAACTTTAACTCCAGCTCTAGAGGACGCTTGCAGCATACTTTGCACGTTGCCATGGCACACTGGTTGGGAACCACTGGCCTAGTGTGCGTAATGTAGCCCTAGAGCCTTTCATGGTATGCATGACTTTGTTGGTCCTTTGTCCGAACAGCCTGGCTTTATCCAGGGGTTAAAGTAACGGGGAACGCCCCAGAATGCTGCATTCCAGGGCCCCCCAAAAATAGGGGGACATCCCAGAACACTGAGTTCTGGTGCCCCCTAAAAATAGAAGGGCACGCTGGAACCAGTGATCCGTCACATCCCCTCTGGGCCAGTGGAAGGGAGGGGCTGCAAGCTGGGGCCAACCCAGCCACTCCTCCCTCCCCTCCCCAGATCCTGTGGAGGCTCTACCCCTTACAGCCTCGGTTCCTCCTTGCCAGCTACCTGCCCGGCCAGTGCCGTGGCCTCCTGCCCCCCCGCCCAGTTCTTCAAGCCAGGTAAGGGGGTTGGGGGGGTGGTTGGGCAGCAGATGGGAAAAGCATGGGGGCAGGGAGGGTGTGTGGGGAGGGAGCAGAAGGGGTCAAGATGGCGGGCTGGGGAAGGCTTGAAGGATTAGAAGGGCTGGAATGGGGGCAGGGAGCTTAGGGAATGGGGATTGGGGCTGAGGACAGGTGAAAGGGGTCTGGTGGAGATAGGTTTTTGGGGGCAATAGCTGGGGTGGGAGGCTGCCATTTGGGGGACAGTAGCTGGGGTGTAGGGTAGGGAGCTGGGCTGCTGGTGTTTGGGGGCAGGAGCTGGGATGCACCATAAGCAGGTAGGGGCTGGCGTCTGGGGGGCAGGAGCTGGAGTGCAGGAGGGAGCCCACCCATGTGGGAAGGGGGACTGCCCGATTAGGAGGGTTCCACAGCCTGCCAAATTATACTTTAACCCCTGGCTTTATCAAAAGGTAAATCTTCTATGGTTGATTGAAGTTGTTTTGGTAGTGCTGCTGAGTGAAGCCATGATGCTCTGCACATCACTATGGTAGTGGTTGTGGTCCTGACCTCTGTATTAGCAGCATCTAAGGCGGCTTGGAGCGCTGTTCTGGGTATGAGCTGACTCTCCTTAACCAGAGATTGGTATTGTTCATGTTTTGGGATGAACTTGATGAAGTTGGAGAATTTTGAATAGGTACCGTGATCATAATTTGATAGAAGGGCGGCATTGTTTGCAATTTTTAATTGGAGTGTAAAGGAAGAATAAATTTATTGGCTAAAAAGGTCTACCCTTTTCCATTCTTTATCTTGTAGTCTAGCCTTCTAAAATACCTGTTTGGTGTGTTGTTGAGCTGCATTCACCACTAAAGATGGGGGATGCATGAATAAGTATTTGTTGTTTTTCACTGGAAAGTGATTTTTTTTTTTTTGGCTTTTTTCATGTCAGTTCAATGGAGGCTGGGGTTTGCCAGATAGTATTTGCAAGGTCCATATTAGCCTCATTAATGGGCAGGGCAATCTGAGATGAAGTCATCAAATGAAGGCTCTTGAGGAGTCTGTGGTTATTCTCTGATACTTTCTCTAGGGGAATCTCAATGTCCTGTGCCATCCTTTTGAACAGTTCTTGAAACTGTTTGAAATTGTCTGAATTAGGGGGCAGAAGAGGTATGATCACTTCACCTGGTATTGCAAACAAGATATAAGGGATGGCATCATTTTCAAGATCTGATGGGTCCTGAGTATCTTCTGGTATTGTGTACAGAAGTTCCTCTGAGATATGCGAGGAGCCAGTGGGTGATGCTACCCTCCTATTTGAGTTCGTGGCTCTGGATGTGGTCTCATAGATGGGGACCATGCCTAATAATTATACCAGTGATTCTGGTATGACATAGGGAGACCAAGCCATGGCGATATGAACCATGGATAAGTGTGGTGCCTTCCGTCCCTTCTGTCTATATGAGCAGAGGGTCTGGTAGATGATCCTCGTGAGAGGACCGTGTGCATGTCAATTTCTTTTCTGCTGTGTGGCAGTGGAGACAACATGGAAGAAATGTCCAGACCATATGACAGAAATGGTGACTCTATGTCACTGGAGTTAATGTTTCTTTTTCTCCTTGTTCTTTCTCCCTGGTGGTTGTTTATGGTCAATGCCGGAGTGTGCCAGGGTAAACTGTGGCACTGACGTGGAAGCTGCCAATGAGGAGCATAGCGCTGCCATTTTTGGCACTGAGGAGCTATGCGCTGCTTCATTCGCTGGTGCCGGGGTGGCTGCCAGTGCCATTCCTAATGGCTGTGCTGATGCTTGTTTCAGTGTCTTTTCCAGCTGTGCTGTGTATTATTTTGTCAGTGCCGAGGCAGTTGTTGAGGAGGAGGTCGTTGCCTATGCTGACTTCAACTCCACAGCTAGCTGGGCATCCTGGAATGTCCTCACTACCATTTTGCCAAGCAGTTTCAGCATTCCCACTGGCTTAATCGGCACAGCTCTTTTGGTCGCATGCACCTGGTGGGAAAGCTACCCTCTTCTGAGAACTAGCCATAGCTGGATTAGATTTAGGTTCCTGCCCTGGGTCTGAAGCCAGTCTGAGGGACTTCTCTAAGAGGATCTTTTTCATCCTCAGTTCTCTGTCCTACCTGGCTCTCACCTTTTAAGTCTTACAGTGGGGGCATTTTTGTACTACTTGCCCCTCACTAAGCACCACATTCACTGAGTATGCCCATCTGATATGAGCATGGCATCCCATCAAAGAGAACAGCTTTTGAAACCACTTGATCCAGACAAGCCATTAATTGCACTCTTTTTTAAACTAACGGATACTGTTGTGCATGGCATCTCAAAATTCCCAGCCAAGGGATATACGAGCCATAGGAGTCTGGGTGAAGGCCTGAGGAAAAGTCCCCATATTGGAGGGGCTTCCCAAAATAGCCTGAACTGAACAAGACTGTCTTGCGATATGTTCCTTTGTTGGTAGCATTGTGGTTAAATGCTCCTGTGAGATGTACCCGTGGGAGGATGGAGGTGGTGCCTCTCAGGAGTGAAGTAATCTCCCTTGACAAAGAACTGCTAAAAACAGCAGCTTTTATTGTATAAGGTTGCAACTTTTAGGCCCATGAAGCAGTTTTCATGGCCTGGTCACCTAAAAAGTACTGTAGGCAACATGAATAAGTGGAAAGAGAGCGGCTGTATGGGTGTGTGTGGCAAGAGTAGAAAGTCCGTAGCTAACAGAAAACTTGATGGCAAATCAGGACCCAAAAGTTGCCAATCAAGGACGAAGGAGAAGTAATCCCCAAATACAGTTGAAGGAGGATGAAGATGATCGTCCCTCCTCAGGACACCCCCTTGATCGATTCATCCATAAAACAACCTGACTCAGTAGCCAAGGGGAGGAAGACCAACATCAACACAACAGGGGTTGGTGCGCACCCAAAGCTGCCTCACCCCTCCAACTTTGGCACCTGGGATAACTTGGATGTGGCCAGTCTCGAGTAAGCCCTCTGTCCAGCAAGTATGTGTAGCTCATCAGTGGTGATGCGAGTGTAAGAGTATTGTGTTTTGTGTCTTATGATGTACCTTTGTGCTGCCTGATCTAGGGCAGGTTGCTATTGTATTGGGTCTTGTTCGCTTCGCATTTTGGCTGTATGTATCTGGAGCAGGAGGCCTGTGTGGATGAACAAGATCTTCTAAACTCTGGGATTAATCGGGTAGCTTCTTGTGTGCGCTGTGTTGCCTTATTAGACGGTCTGCTGATAGTAATCACTGTACTGTTGCTCAGTCTTCCCTAATAATTGTATGCATATATCCCTGCTCAATCTCCTTTAATAACTGTACTCATACATACTACTAAGAAAAGTCACATCAAAGGTGATCAACCCTAAAGGCGTGTCCAGTGTCTCTCCCCCCCTCCTTTGTCCCGCACAATACTAAATAAATAATGTTAACACTAAAACTGCCTAAACTATTAATAAAACTAATGATTTTACTACTTCTAATATGGATTTAAAGAGTGACTGTGGACTGTCTCGATCTGATGGCAGTTGAAAAGGAACTGGCAAGGGCTCTGGCTATGTGCGAGAGGCTCGGAGAGCCAATGGCTCGGAGAGCCAATGGCTCTGCGGGGCACTCACACGTGGCCTAAGCAACTACTGCAATGAAAATCTCCAGTCTTGACGTGAGGATGCGACAAACACCAAGAGTGGAGCATGCAAGGACATCACACAATGAAAAAGATGCAGATATGCAAGCTCAATGCCTGGATGCTGAGAGACATAATGAAAAAAAAAAGCCAGGTTGTTAGCAGCATCCACAGAGCAGCTCCATACAGTGGATCACCACCTCTGGACTAAAAAATGAGCACTAATTGCTGAGATCACATCGTAAAGCACATTCAGGATGTCAGGCAGTGGTTGCAGAGCTTTTGAAGGCACAAGGCCACATTTCTGGAGATATGTGCAGAATTTGACCCCCGATCTCCAGCACAAGGACACCAGAATCAGAGTTGCACCAACAGTGGAAAAGTGAGTGGCAATCGCTCACTGGAAGCTTGCAATGCTGGATTGCTATCGGACTGTGGCTGATCAGTTAGGAGTTGGAAAAATCCACAGTGGGGACCATTGTCATCCAAGAGCTTAAGGGCATTAAGCATCTCTTGCTACACAGAACTGCAACTCTCAGTGAAGTACAGGGAAATGTATTTGCCACAATGACAGTCTGGTGTTTGGGTAGTACCCGGAAATGAAACTAGGGAAATACAACCTAGATGTAGCTACCATAAGGTGGGTGCATAACTGGTTGGAAGACCATCCCCAGAGAGTAGTTATCAGTGGTTCACAGGCATGCTGAAAGGACATATCAAGCGGAATTCCAAAAGCATCAGTTCTAGATCTGTTTCTGTTTCAATGTCTTCATCAATGACTTGGATAATGGCAGAGAGAGTACACTTATAAAGTTTGCAGATGATACCAAGTTGAGATGGTTGCAAGTGCCTTAGAGGATAGAATTAAAATTCAAAACGATCTGGACAAACTTGAGAAATGATCTGAAGTAAATAGAATGAAATTCAATACAAACAAATGCCAAGGACTCCACTAAAGAAAAAAAGTAAGTTGCACGCATATGAAATGTAAAATGACAGCCTAGGAAGGAGCACTGCAGAAAGAGATCTGAAGATCACTATGGATCATGAGCTACATATGAGTCAAAAGTACCACACTCTTGCAAAAAAAGAGCAGCAAACATTTTTTGGATTTTTAGGAGTGTTGTAAGCAAGACAAAAGAAGTAATTCTTATGCTCTACTCCGCACTGATTAGGCATCAGCTGGAGTATCATCTTCAGTTCTGATCACATTTCAGGAAAGATGCAGACACACTGGAGAAAGTCCAGAGAAGAGCAACAAAAGTGATTAATGTCTAGAAAACATGACCTAAGAGAGAGAACTGAAAAATTTGGGTTTGTTTAGTCTGCAGAAGAGCAGAGTGGGGACATGATAACAGTTTTCAAGGATATGAAAAACTGTTGCAAGAAGTGGGGGAGAAAAATTCTTTTCGTTTACCTCTGAGGATGGAACACGAGGCAATGGCCTTTAATTGTAGCAAGGGCTGTTTAGATTGGAGATTAGGAACAGCTTCCTACTTGTCAGGACGTTAAGCGCTAGAATGAATTGTATAAGGAGTTTGCAAAATCTCTTATCACTGGAGATTTTTAAGAGCATGTTGCACAGACACTCTGGATGAGGGGTGGCCAAACACATGGAACTCAAGAGCCACACAAGTTGATTATGAAACCTTAGAGAGCTGCACTGAGGCATATAGCCATATTTTACCTACTCCAAAATTACTAAGTTTAAAATTCATTGCACACTTTAATTTTATTGTAAAAAGCTGGCAAATATTGATGCTACTAATTTCAGATTCTAATAATTACTTAAGGTTATCATGAAAACTAGGCTTACCTGGGCAGTAAAAACTTAGCCGTTGCCCACCCTCTCCTACCATGCCACCGCTTCTCCCCGCCCTCTCTGACCACGCCACTGCTTCTCTCCACCATCCCTACCCCCTCCCTAACCCCAGGCCCTGATACTGGCTCCCCCAGGCTGATCCCCTCCAGGACCCGCTTACCTGTCCGCTAGGCACAGGCAGGGGCTTGCTCCCCCTGCTTTAAACCCTACCCGTGGTGAGCATCCAATATGGCTGCTCTGGCAGCTAGACACAGGCTATGGCTCCCGCCTGAGCATGCTCAGAGCATGCACAAGGCAGGAGATTTAAAACTCCTAGACTGGGGCTGCTTTCCTCTGGCTTTCTTCCACGAGCCACACTTTTTCATTCAAGAGCTGCATGTGGCTCCTGAGTCGCAGTCTGGCCACACCTGCTCTAGATAATGCTTGGTTCTGCCTTTAGTGCAGGGAACTGGACTAGAAGACCTCACAAGGTCCCTTCCAGTCCTGTGATTTTATGACTCTGTGGCATATACTTCTCTATTCTGGAACCAGCCTACCTTCCCATTGAGTTCATCAACAGAAAGGGATACTTTTCCATGGTTATGCAGGCCCTAAAAGGCTTGCTGAAGATGCTTCACCATTATCAGTGTGGGTTGGACAAGGAAGGTTTCTGGTACTTGCATATTCAAGAACATGGGACTTTTCAAAAAGTTCCAAACAAGGACATTCTTTCCTGTCTAGTGGATTACCATTGGTGATGTCCCATGCTCCAATGGCTAATAAAGCTATACACTGGACACCTTAAAAGCTCCAAGAAAAAAAATCCAACTACTCATTGAGTAGATGCTGAATTATTGATGAATGTTCTTTTGGCAGACTAAATGTACACTGACATTGTTTACTCACTGGATAGGATCTCAACAAGAAAAACATCCCCATGGTTTTAGCAGCCTGCTGTACACCGCATAAAATCTCTCAGGCTCAGAGCCAAAAGCTGCTGATAGGGAAGGAGAGGCAAGATGGACCAATTGTCTGCTGAATTTGAACAGCCAGACACAAAGGATATTGCAAGAGTTAGCCATGGAGCTATACAGCCAAGGCAGGGAGCCCTTAAATGACCATTTTTACAGTCATCAGTGTTGTCTGTGAAACATGGGTGGGTCTTTGCCTCTCATTATGAATTCTGTAGTGCTTTGTGTAAACTCATAGACTCTAAGGTCAGAAGGGCCTGTATGATCATCTAGTCTGCCCTCCTGCACAGTGTAGGCCTCAAAACCTCACACACCCACTCCAAAAATAAGCCTCTAACCCATGGCAGGGTTATTTAAGTCCTCAAATTATGATTTAAGGACTTTAAGATAGAGAGAATTCACCAGCAGGTGAGCCACGCCCCATGCTATAGAGGAAGGTGAAAAATCCCCAGAACCCTGATAAAGGGGCTCCAAGTTGTATTCCAAAAATACAACTTTATAATGTGCAAAGAAGCAGTGAACAAAATTAAAGGATAAACATTTACAATGTTAAAAACCTTTTATCAGCCCTGTAACAGAGTGAATCATACTTAAAAATCCTAAGAGGAAATAGAAGTAAAAAGGGAACATTTATGTCCATGTATCTAAAAGCCACTACAATGTAGCAACCTACAACACAGTCAGTTACATATACACTAACCTGTGTCTTTTATAGGTTGGTACATATGTAGCTATTGGTCTCCTGTTGTCTGGTATGGTCACAATGCCAGGTGGTAAGTTGGAAGATGAGAAGGAATACCCCCCTCCCACTCAGGTACAGAGGTGGCTAACAAGCTGCTCCAGGCCTGATCCATGCTAATGAGATACACCTGCAAAGGATGAAATCATCCTTTTTGTGAGTGGTTAGAGGGGATGTGAGTGGGCGATTAGAGTGTATAAAAGAAACAGCACAGCGGCAGAACTTTGGAGATCTCTCCCGCTCCTTATTGGGTTCCACTGGCCTCTGGCTATGATCCCACTGCACTAGGAGTCACACTATCACTCATCCCCAGAGAGAGTAACAACATCTCTGGTGAACGTAATCTCTGAGCTAAATTACGGGATTTAGTCTCAGAAGGGCTTTTCCGGACTTAATCTCTGAGCAGGGACTCAGCACTTAGTCTCTGAGCTAGGTCTCCAGACTTAGTCTCAGAAGGGTGAGCCTGGATAGTCAGTCTTACATGCACTCCAGACAGGCAAATAACGGAGTCCTGTAGTTAAGTCTGTAAGCAACGAATATCACACAGCCAAAAGCTTACACGCACACTCCATGACCACAGGGTACAGCACAGTGAAGTCTCTGCTGGTGGTCTTTCAGGTCTCACTGTCTCTGGGAAGGAGCGGCCAGAGGGTACAACTGGGACATCTTCCCAGTTGGGGGACTTTGTGTCTCACCGTCTCTGGTACAGGCTATCCAAAAGAGGCGGCACCAATCCGACACCTGAGCCTTGACTCAAAGTGCATGCCTCTGAGGGAGCCTGGCTCACATCAGTCCTACACGAGTCCCATTTCAAAGCTCAAGACTTCGTAGCTCTGATATTGTCAGAATTCCTATAAGCGCCACAGAGAACTTTGCTGACACGAAGCGGCAGTTGCACCTGCGAGCTTTCGAAAACCTTCTGAGCCACTGTCATCCCGGCTGCTGAGGAGACCAAAGCAGAGCGCAGCAGACCCAAAGAGAGAGAAAGACCGAACTGGTTTTCGAGACCAAATCTCCTCAAACTGTGGTAAGAAAAGGTCCTCAGGAAGGGTAAGAAAACCATAAGGTAAGATCCCAAACTAAACGCTGCAGTTAAAAACTATCTTTATGCTGAGAAGAGAAATAGACCTAAACCTGAGATCTCCCCATCCCATAGGCAACCGGCCCTTGCTTGTGGGATGCTATAATTTGTTAAGTGTTTTGTATTTGTCTCTAATGTTTTAATGTACTTGGTCTTATCAAGTTTGTAATTGTGTGTCTGTAACTGTAAAAAGGGAAACCCAGCAGAGAGTATTCCGTTCTAAACTGTCACTCTGTAATGCTCGCTGAGATATACAAGTATTAACTGATATTTTTCAGTCTCTGAATCTCATTATAATTCTGTAAGATCTTTGAGTAAATGAAAATATCTGTTTAAGATCTCTTGAGTAAATGTTAATACTTGTTTTTAAAAGAAATTCCTGCTCTAGGTTTCTTCATTGCTCTGAATCTGTTCTTGATTGGTGGGCTGTAGCCATATTTCCACTAGGGGTATTTGCCCATTTAGGCAGCACTGACCCCACTGTCCTGTCTCAGAACTAGGTGAGATTGGAGTTTTTAATAAATGTAATGAAGTAATGTATTTGCTGTCTCAGAGCTAAGCTATCCAATTGGAGAGATCCGAGTTCTGAGGTAACACGTGGAGAGCTACCCTCAAGGCTACCAAGTGGGAGAGACAACGGGCTAAAAGAGAGGCAGTGAGACAAAAGAGCTGAGGGTCCAGGAAGACCCCTCCCCCCAAGAAGTACACTCCTGACTTACACATCCCTGCATTTACTTTCCTCCCGTTTTGTAAGTTCCCCCATCTTCAAAGCATCTGATGAAGAGAGATTTTTCTCCCATGAAAGCTCATGTGATAAATAAATTTGTTAGTCTTTAAAAGTGCCACAAGACTCCTTGCTTGTTTTGTTGAACTAGACTAACATGGCTGCCCTTTTGGAACTTTGCAAGATTGTTGTATTCAAGATCTCTGGTTGTATAGATCAACATTGCTCTACAGCATGTGAGTTTGTCGCTTAAGCAAACCTATAATGCCCTGGTGCATTTTCCACAGTGCCTCTTGGCCTTTTTGCCTTTCCTGCAGCAGCTACTCTTTCCATGCTCCCATTCAGATGTCCCTCCAAGCCCTATATGTGTGATCTGAGAGCAAGAAGCACTGGAGGCTCTCACAGAACACAACCTCCTGATCAGGAGCAGCAGTCTGGGAGGCATGGCATGGCACCACACATGGCCATCAAGGGGCAGTGGGCAGGAAGATGCCCCCCTAGGGATTACCAGCAACTGAGGTGGAGACTGGCAGCAAGATGCACTGCTCTCTCAACTTCTGCTGATTAAAACAGATGGATGCACTATTACATTGACAGGCACAAAGGGGAAAAATAAGTCTCAAAACTCCCTTAATTATTTGCACAGAAATTTTAATAAGAAATACATATTGACACCCTAGCTCGAAAGCTTGCTTTGTGGATACAGGGGAAGTGCAGCAAATAGTGGCACTTTTTTCATAAGCAATGGGGGGGGGGGTGTTCCTTTTGGGTTGGGAAGGAGGCTTATCTCACTCCTGCTGTTGACAAAAGCTAAAAGAACCCAGCTGGGGTCCTGCGCCTTTATGATTAAGGGCATTAGAAATGGAATTTAATTACCAGCCTTGTACACCAGACTTCACTGGGACAAGCTGACTTCTTACCAGTTTCGGCAATCACCATACATGGCCAAGGTAACTGTAGCCCTTGACTTAACCAATGTTTGGCTTGAATGCATGTATTCATCTATAGATCACATATGTATCTTTCTTTACAGGTTTAAGAAATCCTGCTATTAGATTTATAGGGGCTTTTTATAGTTAGCGTAAGTTCTTAAGTTAGCCTGACTTCTATATTGATTGCTGAAATCCAAGACATCTTACAGGCCTGCGTAAGGAATTATACAGCTTGTACAACCAGCTAAAGGATGTAGGCGCAAGCAGGAAACTTAAGACATTAGATTAAAACCTAGACAACTGGGTCTGTCTGGTCATCAGTATTCAGTAACACATCGATCCAAGAGACTATATTTTGATAATGACAACCAGGTCCACAGACAGAAAGACAACTTGTGGTTTTCCAGTTCGAACCCTTGACATTTGGTAGAATGCCACAAAGACAGCCATAAGAAATAACGAAACATTCTGAAAGATAGGCATGTGTCAATTATACAGTCATATCCACAAACCCCTTGACCAATAACACAGATATACCCCTACAATTTCTGGGGTGATCTCCCCATATTTGGATGACAGGTGGTTTAGCTCGTTCTATGGTGAGAAGGGTATAAAAGCCCAAACCCTGTTACTACAGGAAGCTTTAGTTTTTTCAGCTTTTAGCTCAGCTTCTAGCTTTTTCAGCTCTCAGCTAGTCTTATCTAGAAGAACACAGACCAACTTCATTATACTTTTATTAGCTAGCTATTTTAAGTTACTTTCTTAGCTCTAGAGAAATCAGCTAAAGTTACTAAACTCTTTCCTGGGCACCCTTCCTGTTGAATCAAGGTCCCTCTTGACCAAGCTGGGAAACCAGCATGGTAGTATCAGTTATAGTGTTTTAAATAACAAACTTCAGGTTTACTAACTGGAGCACAAATTCCATAGTTAGAATAGCTTTATGTAAGTGAACTGAGAGAGAAGGCAAAAGGAGAGACTTTAAAATAAATCTCTACAGCACACTGCACTCAAATACAAAGAAATTAATACAAGTGTTGAACTTATCAATAACGGAAGCAAATTAATTGTTTTGTTATGGAACTTAAATGACAGACCATCCATATGAACAAACTAGAAAACTGTACATAAAATCCTTTGTATTAGTCTTTTGTCCATCTCCACCCAGAAAATAAAATTTTTCATATATAAATTAACAAAAAAAGCCACATACATTTTTCTATTTAATCTAATTAACTCAACAGTTAATTAAATAGAAATTCAGTGTCAATGTGACTATGAAATTTTAATAAAAAATAGAATTTATGGACCAGAAAAAGAACTGTTTCTGCAATATACTCATATAAATGTTTGCAGAATTTAGTAAGAAATATTCTTTTTGACTTTTAATACTGCCACAAACATTTGCAGCTGTATAACAGTTTCTGACTGCAGTTGAAGCAATGAGCATCTAGAGAGCACATAAACTGAGGTTTTAGTTTTAAGTCTTTCCCTTCACATTATAACGCAGACACATTTTGGTAAAGCTAGTTTTACACTTTCCAATGAGCTACATTCCAAGAAGTGTCCTTTACTGATTTTCTGCTCTTGCAACAAATGTACCACTATTTCTTCTTCACCATTAATTTAAAAAGAAAGATGTCCCTATTCACTGTCCTGCGAATGGTAAAAAGACACTGTAACATACTGTATAATCTTTTGAATCAGTTGTCCAACATGAAGCTCCATTCTTAATCATCATGGTAGCAAAGGTAATGGAACAATTTTCCAGAATTTTAATCCTCTATAATGGTAGAAGCAATAATAAAAAAAAAACAAAAAACCAACAACTTTGAACAGAGCTTACGAAGTTGTAAGCAATACAGTTTGTAAAGTTATGCATTATATCCCTCACATTTTAAATTGCAACTATGCAGCTTGCCATTTTGCTGACTGTAGTGTGAACGGATGGGCAACCTCCACAAGTACCACAAATTAACTGCATTCCTAAATATTTCTCATACTTTCCTATAACTCCCTGTCTCTTATAACCAGTAACGACTGAGGGATAAGAATAACTCTTAAAGAACACTGAATTATACTCTCTCAGTTCCTTAAGCTTTTTACAGTGTATGCCTACCCATCCCTTCTAGATGTTTTTGTACCATTCTGAGGACTGGAAAACCATACTTTCACTTTACAGGATTTTGCCCTAGTATTCGAAAAAAGAATGAGTGTTAAGTGACCAGCTTTCAAAAGAAGTGTAACAGTATAAATTATTTGTGTTTTAATAAAAGGTTTTGGATGACAAAAGTGAGGGGTGTTTGAGAGACCTTCACATAGCCAGTCATCGTAAAAACATGTACCATAGGTATTCCTGTCAGTCACAGATTTGAAGAAACTCAGTTGTCTTTAATGGTAACTGCTATCTCTGATCCCTTTTTATTAAACCTGCTCCTCTGGATTTTTCTACTATAAGCTGGAAGGCAGTTTCAGAGGCTGGAATACGGGTGGTCATGCCTAGCCATTAGAATCAGAAGCCAAGTAAGAGAGTTGAGGGTCAGAACAAGAGTCAGGCAATGCGGGAACAAGACTTGGTTCACGGGCCAACACCAGGATTGAAACAAGGCACCAGCAAGGCTTGGAACGCACAGGCACAGGATCTACTGCAAACATTGGCAAACACTTTCAGCAAACTCCACCCAACAAGTGCAGCCAATAAGACAACCTACTACAAGCCAAATATACTCCTTAGGTTCCCTAGAGACTGGTTCTGCTCCAAGATTTGATTTCTGACAGGGGAGTACTGAAAAAAACAGCTTTAAATCTTTACCTGACATTCCTCCATTTCCCTCTTGAGGTGAACAGTTTGACATATCACATTTAGATTTTATAAAGTGAAGCTGAGATTGCAATGAACTGCAAGAGAAGATTCTGGGCAATGGTATTTTCTGTTCATGTTGACAATAGCATCCTGTGCACACAATTTCATATGAAAAAAAAGAGTGAGAAAGCCACACAACGGCCTCAACCACCAAACAGTCAAAAACTCTGACTACACTCATTGTGCTGGTACAAATAGATGCACACTTCGATAAAAACACAGAATCAGAAGTTTCAGGATTGCTTAGTTTTGAAGAGCTTATTTTCAGTTATGCAACAGACAGTACCAGAACAGACAATTTTAAAGAGATGTACCTGTAAAACAAGCAAAAAGTTATTTTTACTATTAAGCACAAAGACCATAAAATGCAGAATTCAATTTTGGGTGTCACATTATTTTAGAATTTGAAGACATTGACAAAGTAAAGCATGGCTGAAGGACAACATAGTTAGAAGCAAGCTCTGTGAAGTGAGGTAAAGAGCTTGACTTTTTAAATATAAAGGTGTAGGGTGGGAGAAGACGTACCATCCCTGCATGTGTTGCAGACATTTACTAGAGTAAGTGGACACAAAGCTAAAGCAATGACAACTAAAGGTAAACTTTGGCAGAACCATACATAAGAACAGTTAAGCATAAGAGCATGCTAGTAAAGGATGGAGGTTGCAGGCTTAGTAGTCTTCTCATTTAAAGCATAGCCTGCTAAGCCAGCTTGTGACAGCTTCACCAGGAAAGTGCAGTGCCCTCTGACCACTGTCAAATCTGGTCAGAGGGGAGACATCAGTGACACATTACACTGTCCTCAGCCCCAGCTGCATGTCGCATCCTTTTGTTGGCCCCACATGTGAAGGCCAGCTGCACAAAGACCTTGGCCCATTTGAAATTGGTTCAGGAGGACGCCTGAGCAGCATGGCAAATCAAAGCTGGGTACATGCACAAACAGTTATAAGAGAATGGTTTCTGACATCAGCTGCACACTTTCTTCGCATCACATCAATGTCACAGAGAAACTGAGCCCACAACAGTTACCTCCATAAAAAGCATGTTCTTGGGTGGTCAAAGACTTGTGTACTTGTGATCTTCTGAACCATTTTAACTGTAGCATCCTAACAACAGATACAAAGAGATGTTGCTTAACTTGGGAACCCACAGTGTTGCTGTGGATCAAACTGTCCCAGGTCTAAGGTTCATGTTGCTGTATGTCCAATCAGTTCACCACATTCAATGTCCTTTATAGGGCTGAATCTCAGTCACTTGCCAGCCGACTTTCTTGATGTAATTCCAACCCCCAATGTTCAAGCAGTCGGGCTAGCCCTGAGAATACTGCAACTCAACATGGAGGGATTGTTGATGGCCAAACTCAGCATCAACAGGGTTAGCATTATTAGAGATACTCAGCCAGATATGATAGACATCAATCAATGGATGGTCTATGGAGGATTTAGAAAAGAAAACAAAAATTAGCTCTATCACAGTGCTGGGGGAAAGATGAGATCACTCACAGGAGAGTTGCCTAAACAGTACCCCAAGGGTAAAAGTCAGCCCACAGAGTCCTAAAATATAGCCCCAAAAGCCATTTTCACAACGTAACAGTAAGAAGAGATAAGCAAACCAACTGCAGGTTTTAAGTTGCTCAAGAACTTAATCAAACATTTGTATTTGTAATCAAGAAAGCTTCAAGTATAAACAAATATTCTGGTTATGTATCTTACATTAAAATATGTGCATACCGGCTCCTACCCTTATCTCCCTGGTGAATTAATAATTTGACTCTGTGTAACAATATTTGGATGGCCTTATATTAGACTAGCAAAATACTCATGATACTCAACACAAGATGTGTTCGTTTCTCAGAATCAGACTATTTTGGGTTTTTTGCTGGTTGCTTCCTAAAGTGAAAGTGAATCAATTCAGTTTCTGGTTTATGATGTAAACTTTCAAATCACAATTAATAAATCAACATTCAGCTCATCTTATTAAATTTCATGCCTACCTGACAGATTTCTCTTCCTGACAGATGTCAGCAAAACAACACAAAGCTAAACTGTAAGCCTACAAATTAGTGTGAAATCAAGATAATTTAAAATTTCAGCACTGCCATGTATGTCTGTAGGTAAGAGCTCAATGGAAATCGTTAAGTAGAAAGCAAAGGAAAATGTGATAGCAAAGCTTGTTTTTAGTCCGATTTCATTCCAGTTTGGATACTAGAGTTATGTGAAGAGCAAAATATGAAAGTCCTTTAGGTGCCTTCGTTTAGGCCATGCTTAACTGTGGTCATAAAATACCCCAACCATTTTTATGGAGCATGCACTCACATATGCTTTCTGCTCTTCAGGTCTGATGTATTTACCGTGATGTACCACTTCAAGTACTGCTGTCTGATCAAACCGCAATCAATGATCACTATTGAAGACCAACAAATGTGAAGCTATAAAAAGATCACCTTTCTTTACATAAAATAAAATATTATTTCCATTCTTATACTTGCAATCAGTTTCCAGCTTACGTTTGGATTCCAGAAGCATCATTTATGGCAGTCAGTCTTCATTCCCGTGTGCTCCCCATCTCTCAGCTACAAGCTTCATGAAGTCGCAATGATTTGCGTATAGCTTGAGTTTCTCACTGATGTCAACCCATTTCACTTTCCCAGCATCATCTCCTGCTTCCAGAAGCAAGTTATCCATTGTCTCACCTGATTGCCCAACAAAGATTTATGCCATTTATTTTATTGTCTTTCCTGCCCTCTCAACTATCCTGCATGCTCCATTAATCCCTGCTGCAGGATTCCTGTTCATGCCAGTTGCCCTCTGAGTATGATCATTAAAATACCAGTCAGGTTTTTAAACAGTAGCTAGGACTTTCAGCATGCTCTTCCTCTCTGTTACAATGAGCTCTCCTGTAATTACATGCATAACTGATACTATACTGTCTACCAGGAAACTGAATAGGTAGCAAAACAAAACAAAGAGTCCTCTTGCACATTTAAAGACTAGCAAATTTATTAAGCATAAGTCTTTGTGGCTACAATAATCCACATAAGCTTATGTCTTAATAAATTAGTCAGTCTTCTAAATTGCCACAGGCTCAGGGCCAGCTCAACCAATCAGCCAGTGAGGCACTGGCTTGGGGCACCAGAACTTAGGGGTGCCACTTTGGTGTGTGACAACCCTTCTCTGAGCCAGCTTGTCTGACAGGGAACAGCCAGCCCAGGGGCGGAACAGGCCAGCCCTGAGGCCAGGCTCTGCTCTCTCACCCCTCCCCTGGGCCAGCTGTTCATCCGTGGGCGCAGGGAGAGCAGACCCAGAGGCTCGCCCCGTTCCCAGGGAGGGGAAAAGTCAGCCCAGGGACAGAGCAGGCCAGCCCATGGGACAGACTCCACTCTCTCGCCCCGCCTCTGGGCCAGCCCTCCCAGCCTCTTGGGAGTAACAGCCAGCCCAGGGGAGGGGTGAGAGTGGAGCCTGGCCTCTGGGCTGGCCCGCTCCTCCCTTGGGCTGGCTGTTCCCTGCCCTGGGGTGGGACAAGCCAACCCAGAGTGGAGGCAAGCTCCACCCCTCCTCCAGTGGGGGTGAGGGAGAGACAGCCCCAAAACAAAAGCTGGCTCAGCCCCCTGAGCTGGCCCTGCACAGGATTCCTTGTTAGTTTTACTGTAACAGACTAACACGGCTACCCCTTTGAATAGATAGTCTTAACCCCATACCACCATTTTTGTGGTGTCATAAGTGCCATGGACATATGCCAGATTCTGACACTGCTACTTCAGCAGGGCACCTGAAAATACCAATGGCCTAATCCCACACTATGATGAAGAGTGACTCCTTGTTTGTTTTAACAATAATTGGGTCTCTTTATAGGTTTTGCCAAGATTCATGATGGGACAAAAGATTAAATCAAATTCAAGGAGTTACTCTAGTAAGAACAAGGCTCAGTTAAATGTCTGGTCTTTGTGCAGTAAGTTACACTAAATACATACTTTTTTTTTTTTAATTAAGTTTAATTTTCTTGGCTTTTCCAATATGTTTCAACTGAAACAGACATACTCTCGAATTACCTATTTGCCTTCATATAATTTAGCCAACTAATCCTTGTGAATATTTATTGGAAGAAGCTTAGCTGTAGAAGATAGATCATTGTGTGCAATGTCCACCCACTGACTTTTGTTCCATAGATTAATAACTAATTTTCACATTTGAAGGTTGTTGAATAAGGGGCATCTCAGCCCCTTTCTATCATCTTCCCCCTAGTTTGTAACTGCACATGTAGGGGAGCAATTGCTAGAGGTAAAAATTTGGATACTCACCAGTTGCATCATGGTAGTTCACAGCTTCTGTCTCCATCCAGGCATTATCTGTATTACGAGGATCGTCCACATATCCTTTATACACCTAAAAAGAAGGCAGATACCCTAAGCTGAGGGTCATGACACTAAATGAGATGAGGAAGAATGTTAAAAGGCCTCACCACTGGTTAAGGAATAACTAAATAGTACCACTCTGCGACATTGTAGAAACGATCTGTTCCCTCAAATGAATCAGCATATTCAAAAGCTTTTCCTATCCTCAGTTTCACGGGTCATAACCTGAACATAAGTGGTCACAGCAAGTTTTTTTGTGGACTCAGCATATTTTCAGTCATAGACTCAGAGTTGGAAGGGACCTCATGAGGTTATCTAGTCCAATCCCTGCTAAAAGCAGGACCACTCTCACTAAATCATCTCAGCCAGGGTTTTGTCTAACTGGGTCTTACGTGTTTCCAAAGATGGTGATTCCACCACCTCCCTAGGTAACCCATTCCAATGGTTCACCACTCTCTTAGTGAGTCACTCTTCCCACACAGAAATACTACACTTCCCATTCCTAACCGGAATAATACTTGTTAAATTTGCCAACAAACATCTCTGTGCTTTTTTCTACGCCCCTTAGACACAGGAAGAATATCTCATAACATCCACAAAGCCACTTGATCATTTTCCTTCAAATTCCTCCTTCGAACACTCCTTTCCCATAACGTTGACAAAAATCTTGACAACAGTTACACAACTGCTGGTCTCAGATCACAGCCTATCATGCTGACCTATATTTTCTCATTGTTTCTTTCAGCTGTGTCTTCACAGCACCCATCTTATGGTTAGATTGTAAGCTCCTCAGGGCAGAAACTGATTTTTGTCGTGTCTGTACAGTGGCTAGTACAACCTGAGGCTCCTAGGTGCTACCACAATAATAAATGGTATTCACCGTTTAATCACTAAACCCCACTGAGCTCATACACCTCCATGATTATACTCAAAAACTTTAACTCACTGGATAAAGACAAATACTCAAAAGAATGGCATTCTAAAGAAGTCTCACATACATGCTATGATCAGGGCAGTCTGTGTCTATCTACAAGTAGTGAGACATAAAAGTTAATCATGCCTGTCAAAACATTTTGAAACCTAAATGAAATTTTTCCAAAAGTACTGTACTGTTTCTCACTGAAATTCAAAATTCCAGGGAAAACTTGCAAAGCGAATAAAAGGCTAAAACTGTTATAGACATTTTAACCAGTTCCAACTGACGTTCTCAGGTCTTTTTTGACAGATGCTTTGACTGCTGTCCCTTGAACTGAATGGTTTCTTGCATGGCCCTTCTCTAGCACTGATGTTTTACAACCCATGTAATGTCTCTGGGTGAAAATCATCAGCAGGATCATGGGCTTTCTTCTACACCTAGAGTGATATTTGCCTCTGGATAGACTAGTAACTGATGAGGCACAACATGCAGCACAGTCCAAACCTCTCTTTCCTATTAATTCCCCACCTCCACTCAACAGCCCTGAGATGCCAAATACTGCATATTCAATAAAGCAGTTTTTACTGTAAAACTGGGTAGGAAGAATGATGATATCCCAAATACAATTTATTAACATGCACTTTCCATGAAGGGGTTGGGGCAGAATGTGGGTGCAAGTGTTCTGTAATCACCCATATGGGACAAAGATTTTTAAGGAGAGCTGTAGTCAGAATGTTCACAGGGATCTCACCTCCAGAAACTTTATTTGACCACCTAAACAGTACAATACAAGTCTGTGAGAAAGTGATACATAAGATGAGGATGCAATTGAGCAGGCAGGGACAGACCATGGCTCCTCCAGAGATCTCAGATAAGCAAGGCTCTACCCAGCTCTCTCTCGTGTTATAATTCTATACCCAAAACACATATACAACCAACTAACTGATGGCAAAATAAAGTTCCCTGCTAGGAAACCAAATAATAAAGTGCAAAATAGCCTCAAATGTAAGAATATTCCCTAGAGATGAAGGACACAAAGTGGGATCTGTTTCTACACAGTAGCATCTTGGATAAAAACATTCTGCTATTGTTGTTCTTCAGTCCTCATTAAATTCTATTGACATTTGTATACAGTTTTTAACACAAAATCATCATAGAAAGAAAAAGCTTTACCACAAAATGTTCCAGCTTGAAGAGGCTATCCACTTGCTTCACCATCTCTTCCTTCTCTGCTCCAGATTTCTGTAAGTAGTTCAAGGCCTCCTCGCCAAATTCTCGTTTCAGCGTGGCACTTATCTTCTCACCGGGATCTACCATACCCTAAATAAAAATATCAAATGCCGATAACCCTCTTAGACCTTACCTACTCTTATTATTCCCTCTGCTCTTTTTTCCTTATGTTTGATGGGTCTATGATAGACTATAAATCAGTGGTACCCTAACTTTTTAGGTCATACCTTCCTTACTTCTGTCTGTACCCCATCCAAACCCGGGAGCAAGGATGCAGTTGAGGACTAAGGCTAGAAGTCGGGCCATGGTGGCCAGAGGAACCAGTGGCCAGTTGCTAAAGCCCAGAAGGCAGGACCTGGTGCTAAGACAGGATCTTGGGGGAGGTGGGGTGCAGGGCCAGAGCATAGCTCACAACAGAGCGGGGCAGGTTAGCACTACATCCCCACCCCCTATGGGGAATGGACTGGGCCCTTCCACACGCACGCCTTAAGTCTGTATGGGGGTGCTCCCCAGTTTGAGTCCTCTGCTGTAAATCCTACAAAGAGCTATAACATATCAGTAAAGCACTATGGACAGCAGCAGTTTCAAATAAATGAAGCTTGAAAGAACAGTTAAATGGCAACAAGAAGACGACATGACAGTTTAATGGCTTTTTGTTCAAACAAACCAATATGAATTAAATGTTTATAGCCTTATTAGACTGTTGTTTTGGTTCTTACCCCTGGGATGGCCCATTCCCCACAGTCTTTCCTCTTGATCGCTACAAACTGTAAAATGTTCTTGCCAGAGATTGGGTGAGCTATTTTATTGCCACTGCTATCTCTCTTCCATCTATGGAGAATGAAAAACAAGGGAAATTAATTTTCCATTCCTTGGAATTAATCAAAGTTACTTGGTGAATGAGTTGATTTCTGCTCCCTATATTATTCACTCTTGAAGCTGGAAGATATGTGTAGTGAATGAGCCAGAATACTGTAAGACAGAACAGACCATCTTGCGATAAGGCGACTGAATGCTGTCCTAAGGAACTGGATTCCCTTCCTGCGTCTGCCAGAGTTCTCAGGTGACACTGGACAAGTCACTTAAAACTTTTCACACAAAGTGTGTGCGCCTCATTTTCTAGGTGCCCACTTTTAGAGACAAGAATACTGAGTGCTCAAAACTGCAACTACAGTCAACAGGAACTGTGACTGATCTGAGACCCAGGCATTAAGAAAGTGTGGTCTGTAGGAACGAGCACAGGCTTGGGAACTACCACTTACCTGGAAATTCTAACCCTGGCTCATTCACTGAGTATCCCAATGAGTTTCTGTGTCCTTGTGTTAGTTTCCTCATCTGTAAAAATCATGTTAATGTTCTCTTGTCTACATGGACGGTGTAATGGTTCTGAATTACTCAGTTACTGTGATGAGGAGCAGCATAAAAAGACCATGAAAAAATTAATTTTGTACTTAGAGTGGGGTTTAAATAGAATGGTATGCAATCAATAACTTGAGGCCACACACTGAACAATGATCAAAAAAAGAAATACTAATCTGGTGCCTCATTTCCTGAGCACTACCCACCCTATAAACTGGATTAAGGCAAAGGCATGATGGGGGGAAAAAAAATATATATGATCAAGTCATTAAAGACTGCCTCACAATGTATACGCCCAAGAATGTACTGCAGCTTCAATTAACAGTTCTTATCAGTCACTCTTAGTACTTTGGTAGTGTTTTAAAAACACATTGTATGGAAGAATTTGTTGTTACACATCATTTGCAAATCTATAATCTCAGGGCCCAAAGTTACAGTATGTTATGGTGCTGTGTAATTAGCAGAGCTTGCATTATGTAACCCTTTGTTTGCTCCTTGGCATAGGATTTTTCCTCTGTCCAGGCTTGTTGTACTACGTTGTAATCAATCTGAAATTTCCCAAGCTTTTCAGAGAAATATCTCTGTAGCAATTGATATTGGTGTTCCTGAAACGTGAGATATGTTCCGTGTTTGGAATTGCTTATAATACAAGTTGCAATAATGAACTGCTAAAGATGTTTTTCTTAAATTGGGTGCAATGACGTTAGAACATTGTGACTAGTGAACTGTACCAAAAGGGAACCACAGGGAGTGTGTGTGCTAAGAAAGTAATAGGATACAGGCCAAAGAGCAAGGTGAGGCAAGCAGCCAGACCTCCTAGTAAGGGTAAAAGCCAGCGATCTCCTGGAACCATTCAGATGCCCCATGGATTGCCATCCAATCAGAAGCCATCATACCACCCAGGGGTTTTCCAGACCAGAAGAAAGAGGCACAGCACCAAGGAACAGCTATAAGAAGGGCTACACCTCACACTGAAGGTAGAAAAGCCACTATCTTTCTGCAAGCAGAGTCTGTGCACACAGCATCTTCTCCACCGTGCCTTGCATCTAAACTATCTTTGGGCTGGCCACCCTGAGTTAGTTTAAGTAAGTATCTTTGGGAAGACCAAATGGGAAGAAATGAGTGACTGTATGTAGCTGGCACAGTGGTTCCCAACCGGTGTGCCACAGCAACCCCTTTGATGTGCTGCCAGCGGCTGCAGGACATGGCCCCAGCTATGGTCCAGGGGTCACCAGCAGTAGCAGGATCCAGTCCTGGCCAGGGGACTGCCCACAGCGGCAGGGTCTGGGAGCCGTGAGCAACCGGGCAGCACGGTGTGCCGTGGCAGAAAAAAAGGTTGGGAACCACTAGTCTGGTGTGTTCCTCTTTGGCCGTATGCTTCCTCTGTTTGTTTGTTGCTGTGTACTTCTGCAATTACTGTTAGCTTGAATTATAAATAAAACTGACAAACAAAGTAGTACTCTATAAGTGGATGTCACTGTCTCCACCCCTCCTATGATCCCTATATAGGGGAGCTCTGTTCCCCACGTAGTACTACCTGGTTATAATAGGATCTGCAGCATGGTTTGGCCCCCAGCGCCCTAATAATCCTCGACCCGCCAGTCCAGTCCTGCCTGCCGGATTTCTGAAAGAGAAAAAAGTGCTTATGGAATCCGCCATACGTACAAATATTCTGGGAAGCCAGCTTCATTCAAATAAGATGGAACTACAGAAGGAAAGAAAAGAGTAACACTGTACATTTGGTTGACTTCTTAGTGTCAACACACACCTTGAGAGAGAGAAGCTGAGGTCTTGACAGAAAATAAACATTTTATTGAGCTAAAGCTTCATTACATTTTCTAAATATGACAATGCAACAGAAAATTAAAATCACAATATTTCGTCTTTTCACTTTTTCCAATAATGTATTTTAAAATACAGCAATGGTTCTGGAACTTTGGATGAACATTCTTTGGTGTGTTCTTTCAGCTTGACAGAAATAACCAAACACACAGGAGAATAAATAAAATGGTGTCTGAGAACTAAAGCAATCTCACCTAGAGATCACATGACTAGAACCAAGGGTTCTAAATTGTCCCTACTCCACAGTAAAGGGGGAGGAGCTGCACTATCTTAAGAGCAGTCTAGGGAAAGAACGGTGACTGAGTCACTTGAGCATTTCTACACAGCAGGGTATAGGCATGTCCATATCCAACACCATTTTTCTGAGAAGAGTAGCAGCCTTCACAGTCTTTTCTACTCTCACATGCGAGCTGGCTACGTAGATGGTCCACTTAGACGAGTAAGAGACACTGCATACTAGCAGGTAAGTAGAAATCACAATCTTGTCCTCTGCTTGCTAGTCAGCTTTCCAAGCTCATCTCTGATGTGTGAAACACAAGAATGGAGATCTATTATAAACATTAACCCATAAACAGGTTTAAATACAGTGTGCTAGATTCATCTCTGCTGCAGAGAAGCACAAACTGTACCTCCCTCTGCCTAGGAGAGCTGCTGCATCCAGGCTGAGACACTTATAGCTCAGGAAGGAAGCTGGTGTTTCCTTACAAGTTCTGCCAGCAGAAGCTAAAAAGGGAATGGACTGATACAACATATCTTACAGCGCATTCTCCCACAGATGTGGCTCTAAATCCAACACATCCTTATACTTTGGGAGCTGTGTTGGCTACAGACTTTACACTGTATCTTCTTCTAAGCAAACATTCTAGTGCTGGGCCTTTGCACCAGTGAAGTCAGCATAGACAATATGCTATTCTGGTCTGCTAAGTCAGATACAGACAGACATTAAAAACAAACCTCTCAAATGACTTTGTCACAGAAGAAGATAAAGGAACTGAAGTACCTACCTGGGTCTCCCATTTTCAACCTCATACAAGCCACACAGACTTCTCCTTTCCACTTGTCCATCCTTCTCATTGAATTTGGGAGAAAAGTTTTTGGCACTGTTTCAGAGAAGAGTAGTATGGAGTAAGTTATGAAATAACCAACAACAGTTAATTACAAAGGCTATCACGCCATCCAAAGGACAGGCAACACCAAATGTCTCAGAGACGGCACTGTCAATTACTGTTTTCCTGTTTTCCCTCAACCTCCATTAAAATGTCAGCATTTACAAACTACAGAATATCACTTCTAACAGGTGATATATGGATTTGACATTTAAAGTTATGAAAATATCCTCCTTTTGAGATGACATTTTCTATGGCTGATTCCTTCAAGCAAGAAGTTTTGAAGTTTGAACAAAATGCTTGTGAATTTGACAAGAGTAAAACTAGTATTTATTTTCCCCATTTTGTAAAATTTTACCGAATTTTTTGAACCAGGTCTACAGGACAAAACAGCCAACCATTGAAACCTGGCATAGATACAACCCCCAATGATCTTTGACCAGGTGTGATTAATCAAAGTTATAAGCACATGAAACATACATACTAAAACGCTTTTCCAGTTAAATCACTGACTTTCAGTAAGAGTTTGGCATCTAATGCTAAGTCCTTTAGAAAATCACCACGTCTGTTGAGGGGCATGGATGCACAGGCATATAGAGTACACATATTTTAAAATGTCATCGAAACATTCATAACTTTAAAACCACTGAGCCAGTTTGCTTCAAACCTGACTTGCTTGGAATATTACGCTGACATTCAAAATCTGGATCAGCACTTCTAAGAATATGTAGAGGGAGAATACAACCTGGTATTTTGGCTACTTTGCCACAGCAAAGTACAGACAGACACATCCTAACTCTTTTAAGAGTCCAGGGTGTATGATGCTGTAAAATTTACAATAAATAATAATTAAATGCAAAGTCAGGAAATATGAAAATTAAGAAGCACTAACTGTAGCTTTACTTTGCCCCTTTCATGTATGTGTGTGTGTGTCTAAGTGCATACAGTTTAAATACACGATCAGGTTTCTTAGACATGTTTCTAGTGTTGTAAAATACACAGATTGCATGATTTAAGAAATAGTATATGAATACAAAATTTGAACTGATATACATATGTACAAGGGGGCAGACCTCAAGGTGGGCATTCAATCTTAACTTCTGCATTTCTTGAATCCAAGTACTCAATTCTAGAATCTGTTCACATTTAATATAAATGCAAATGAAAATGTACATACTATGTAACACTTTACCTCCAAACATTTACTGCAGCAGTGTTCTAGGCCTGATGTCAATAATGTTTAAAAAGACAAAGATACAAGACTGAAGATATTACTTATCTTTATTCTATGTTGGAAGGAAGCCTCCCCCTCATGTTTTACTGGCCTAGCTTTCTTTGGAATATCCAGCTGTGCTAAGGACAACTCGTTCATTCTAGAAAAAAAAAATCTACCACCTATTCCAAAGTCAAAGATGCAGTTCAGTAGCATCAGTAGCATGTGTCGATGGTTTACAGAGCCTACCCAAATTATACAGTACTCTCAGCAGTTACTAAGTCTTTCCCTTCCACAAGTACCAGATGCACACATAATTTTTGGAAAAATATTTAAAGCAGAATTAGATCAAATTTCTGTCAGTGGCATTCACAAACTGGGCAACAGAACAACATTCACATTCACCTATTTCTTTTGGACAGACACAGCTCACCTGATCTGTGGGTCTGCCCAGATGGGTCCAGCCAAGACAGAGGCTGCAGTGTATTCCACAGGACTGTAATCTTCCCACTCAACTAGCCAGCTCACTTTAGCAGTGGGTACTTTGCTGCGCTCAATTGTTGACCCCGGGTATGGGGAGCTGAGAGCTTTGTTGTGGGTTTTCTCACTGGGTTTGTAACAGCTCAGCATGCTGACAGGGTATGAATGGAACCAATGTGCTAGAACTGAGCTATTGAGGCAAAAAAAAAAAGGAGAGAGAAAGTGGTACACTCATGAAAAATATTATAGAACTTACTTAATTCCAAGTTTTAGGACTCCAGATTGTAAAACCAGAAAAAAAAAATAGTACTAAATTTTAACACGTAAGCATCAAAATATATACCCAGTACAACTGTTCACTGATAAATCTGAACATTTGTAGACAAGATTAATTTCTGCCTCTGATATATCTAGTCACAGACTCTGAACATGTTAAATAACTTTTCAATCGCAGAAAAACAAGGCACTTTTACTAAAAATAAAGAACTTCAAAAACTTTTTAAACAAGTGCAAAAATCAAAATGAACAAATTGGTGATAATATTCTGAGATGCCTTGCCCCATCCCTCACACAGACACACAACTTTTCCATCTCTTTTCCTAGCTAAATTTCACATTATTTGGCAAGATGTCCCATTTACAGGAATGCAAACAAAAATCAGTCAAGACTGTTATGATCTCCAGTGAAATTATATGAGCCCAATAATGTAAACGTGTAAGACTACCTTATCTCCAGTGGCAACTACTATGTCAGTAAACTACCTTATTGGAATGCCTGTTTCCAGGATTAAAACTGTCTGCTACTCATTGGGCTTTTATCAAAACTACGTAAAGGGCCAAATTCACTCACTTTATATGCATGTGCAACTCACTTATTTGCAGCTCTAAGTTCAGCAGATATGATGGCAGAATTTTTGTAAGAGAGTACAGTTAGTGCTGGACAAACAGCCGGGCCTGAGCCATAGATTGCTACGGTAATGGGATTACTATTGGCTGTCCGCTAAATGAAATTCTAATTAAAGGGGGTTATCTTCCCCTTTCTCTCCTCCCTTCTCAGAACTAATGCAAAAAGTATAACTAAAAGTATGCGATGTTCCCTCTCCTGTGTAAGATCCTTGGAGGTAACGTGGACCATCTTTCTCCCTCTTCCCCTCCTTTACTAAATGCTTGGCCAATAATTTGCAGGCACTGTTGTTACAAAAAATAACACGTTGTAAAGTTTAAGCATCTGTCCACCAATGATTAAATGTGAAAACAACAAATGAAGGTGGGTATAATTATATTCACCACATAGTTATTAATATTCGTTACCTGGGTGTTAATGTAAGCAAAATGGATCTCCGTGGAGTTGTCATGAAAGTAAGCTTTTACATATTTTTAAGCATAAAAGAATCGTAATAACCTCCCCTCCTTGCTGATTCTGCATCAAGGAGGAACGCACAAGCAATAAAGGGTAACGTTCAACCCAATCCACCTCTGAACTCCGTTTTCTTCCAGCAATTTTGACCTGAGTACCTGAAGTACACTTTTGATAGAACAGCGGGGTAACAGGATGGTAAATAAGCTCTAATCATGTCAAACATACATAACTTTACATGAACAGACACATGAAACACTTCGGTGGGACTACTCATACATATAAATTAAGGAGGCTCATACATACTTGCAGTATCAAGGCCTCAGACCTCAACCTAGCTTTACCATTTATGAGAGTTAGCAGCATTACTGCCTCTGCCATGTTCTAATTTAAATACCTGTAGGTCAGCCCCCTGAATGGATGGAGCAGTGGGTGGAGAGGTCGGCAGTAAGGGTATCTGGCAGCAACAGCAGACAGAGTTACAGTAAGGGACACCACAGTAACAGTCCGAACCAGACAGCACCTTGCCATCACATCCAGGATGCTCACAGGAAACTAGCCTGCTCCAGAAAGCAGTGACCACCAGCCATGGAATGACCTGGACAGTCAAAAAATAAAGTAGGAAATATTTGATTGTAGGATGTGTTTTCTTGTCCACATCATTCCTTGCAAGGAACATGACATATTAATGTATTCTACAACTTCAGTTGAATTCTTTGGGGGGGAATCCTGAACACAGAAACAGCTAGTCAGCCTGGACTCTCAGTTTTTTGTAAAGGTGAAACTTTACTGACTTCATTTAAGTCGCACTACTTATAGACAAACAGTCCAATGATTTTAAAACTGTGCATTTTAAATCTACTTAAATAGAACTGCGCTGTCAATCAAACCACCAGGTGACTGCTCATCATTTAATTATCAGACCTCCTTATATCACCCCTTTCCACAATTAAAATGCCTTGAAAACTCAGTTGGAGGATTTATTTAAAAAAAATAAGTTGCAACTAAGCAAAGCTATTATCATTTTATCTAATTGGAATGGCTTATTTGTCCTAATCCTGCAATGATTTACACGTGTGCCTAAATTTAGTTACGCACAGCTTAACAGAAGCACATACTGGATAAACGGCCTCAGCACTGTATCCTGTCATGGCTAGTCAAAGCTTGGAAAAAATATAAAGAGCTTAATTCTTCACCACCTTGGATCTGTGGTAATCATTTATTTCTGTGCAAAACAAGTGTAAAATATTACTGTTCTGATCTGGTAATATTTTACACATACTATTATGTACATAAGTGACAACACAAGAGACAATACGGTGGAGAATCTGGTCCAAGGTGAGGAGCGCTGCTAGCCTGGAAAAAGATCCAAGGCTCAGCATGCTGACATTCGGGGCTCACGCACCAACACTGCAGCTTCCGCTGCGGCCAACCCAGCAGCAGATTTGGGGCTCGGACACTGGGACTCAAGCCCTGTAAGCCTGACACCAGCAATGCCCCTGCCCAAGGGTCCTTCTATACTTCACTGACTTCAGTTTGAGGAATGTGTTTTTACAAGCAAAGAACCATAGCTTTAGTCCTTGCTGTGCAAGTCTGCTAGGTTTATCTAATAATTACGTTTATAGCTGTGTCTTAATTGCAAAGCAGTATGTAATTAGTGTTTCCACTGCCCTGCAGTACTGTAATATGAGTAGCTAGATATCACAAAGAAAAACCATCAGTCTGTTTTCAAGTTGCAGATCATCAAGAGTGCACCTAAACAGGCCCATCTTACACAAGCACTATAGTGAACAATACAAATAGGGTAACGTTTGAAATTCTGAGACAAACAAGATCCAAAGGAGCAACCCTGTAAAACAAACAAGAAGTCCTGCCATGCATATCTGAAGACTAACACATTTATTTATCACATAAGCTTGCATGGAAGAAAAAATCCCACTTCATCAGACAAGCACATACAATAAATAAATAGTCAGTCTTCACATGTACCACAGGACTTCGTTTGTTTTGCTGAACTAGACTAATACGGCTCCTCCTTTGGAATTTCAAACAGTAGGTTCACATCCTGGATAACAATCCAAAGAAAAAATGTTTTTGTGATAAGCCTAAGGCAGGGGTCTCAAACTCAAATCACGAGGGCTGCATGAGAACTAGTATCTTAGCCCGAGGGCCACACCACTGAAACTTTTTCATAGAATGACATTGCAAATATTGGTAATGATAGTGTCATTGAAAGCTGCAGGAAACAGCTTTAGGGGCCACATGTTTGAGACCCCTGGCCTAGGATCTGAGAGAGAAGTTTTTGGTAGATTTCAAGGTAATTCAACTCATTGCTAGAGATCTTGTTTAAAAAAATGGCAGCATGTCAGCTATGGTTGAAATCAGTTTTTTGTTTGTTTGTTTGTTTTCTGGGCAGGCATAAAAATCCTACATTAGGTATGTTTCTTTGAGAGGCTGAGTTTCTATTCATCGCCCAGGAACTTCACCATTGGCTCACCCTCTCCAGCCCGCTTGGACTCTCAGGCCCAGAGGGGACCCACCGGCACCCTCCGCCTGGAGCTGGCAGCACAACCAAACGGCCGTGTGGGGCATGCGGGCTTGCCACAAGTAGGGTTAGCAGGCACCAAAGAAGGCTTGCCAAAAGTAGGGTTACCAGATACCTGGAAAGGAGGACAGGGAAGCACAAAAAGGGAGAACACATGGAGAAAATGCAATATTAATGCAATATCTTCTGTTTTTAGGAGGCCCTGGACCACTTCTCCCGCAAAAATAGGGTGTTCTGGTGCTTTCCAGCATACCTTAACCCCTGCAAGTAAAAAGCCAGACAAAATCAGGTATTTTGAAAACGCCTGGCTGGACGGAGGACGTGAAGGTAAAAAGGAGGCTGTCTTCCTGACATCTGCTGACCCTAGCCACAAGCCACCATGGGGCCAGGGAAGGTTACAAGCCCGCTGCCGCACGCAGGCGTCTCTCCTGGCCAGCGGTGCCAGCTGCGGCCTGTGCCCCGGGGCCCGCAGCAATGGCCAGGCCGAGGGAGCCCGGGCCCGGCGCGCGCCGCAAGCCCGGGGAGCGCGAGCCCACGTGCGCGCGCGGGCGGGCGGGCGGCGAGACTGGCTCCCCTCCCCCCACGCACAAAAGCCCCTTACCCCGCGCGGCCGGCGACCTCCTCACGTTCCGAGCAGAACTCGGCGGGCCGCTACGTTCTTTGCCCCGCCCCTCTCTGGAATGCGACTCGCGACAGGGCAACACCCGCGTCCATCAAGCCGCCTTCCGGCAGCCGATTGGGCCGCGCCACTTACCATGGAAATAAGGAAGGCACCGCCCGGCGTGGAGGACGGCCCCCGCCCCCGCCGGAGGCGTGGCTTGTTCCCGCCCGCCGGCCAATCAGAGCCTTCGGCTGCGGGAGCCGCCCCTCCCTTTTGTTCGCGTCTGGCCTTGGGCAAGAGAGTGGGGCGCGTGCGCTCCCTGGCTGGGAGGTGGGAGGCTTTGGAAGAGGTGGTGATTGATGTACGGTGAAACCAATAGTCTGGGGGCCCTTTTAAAGACTGGAGCAATGGTCGCCAAGATTTTTTCTCCCCAGGCACACCTTGCTACCTTTGATTAATATAGTTGCCAAATGACCTCATGAACGTTCATGCGCCAATCTAGGCCTCTTTGCATGGTTTTTCGAACAATTTTGTGGCACACCTGCTCAGTCCTGATAGCACGCTTGGGTGCCATGGCACACTACTTGGGAAACGCTGGATTAGAGGGCCTGGGTGCAGAGAACAGCGGGTTCAGAGAGCAAAGCAAAGGGAACAGCAAGTGTATTACAACAAATTTGGAATTTATTTTTAATACAAAAACGACAAGCAGTTGTGTGGCACTTTAAGACTAACAGATTTATTTTATGGAAAAAATAAATCTGTTAGTCTTAAAGTGCCACACAACTGCTTGTTGTTTTTTTACTGGACTAGACTAACACGGCTATCCCTTTGGAAATTTTTAATACAACCTTCTTTCACGGGCATCACTGGCACCAGGCTTACGGGGCTCAAGCCCCAAATGTCAGCACCAGAGCCCCAGGCCTGCCATGGCAGCAGCTGCAGTGGCGGCGTGCTTAAAGCACACAAGCCCCAAATGTCCACGCCTGAGCCTCAGATCTTTTTCCAGGCCAGGGGCGCGCCTGCATTATTTGGAGGGGTCTGATTGCAGCTTTGTGAAAGCTTGTGGTTGGCAAACTCTAAGGGTCACCTAACTAAACAGCATAGAATCACAGAGCCATAGGGTTGGAGGGGGACCTCATGAGGTCATCTAATTCAACCCCCTGCCAAAAAAAGCAGGACCACTCCCACTAAATTATTCCAGCTAGAGTTTTATCCAGCCAGGCCTTAAACATCTCCAAAGACGGAGGTTCCACCACCTCCCTAGGTAGCCCATTCCAATGCTTTACCACCCTCCTAGTAAGAAAGTTTTTCCTAATATCCAGTGTTAGGATAAGCAAGCAGGCCAGGCCTCATGAGCACAGAGGGTGTCTGGGTAGGCAGCATGCAGGCTGTCTGCTATAACATACACTCTCCATTTCATGCATATGTCAGGTCACATACACCTATCAAACCCCGCCTCCCTCCCTTGCCTTATATGGAAGCTAGTATTTCCTAACCTATTAAGACCACCCCGATCCTCTTCCCATATATGGAGTTGTTTTTTCCAAAGTGCTAGGAAAATTAGTTTAAACCAGGAAACAAGCTGCCTGTGTATATAAGCAATTGCCGTGCTACTTCCATTTTGAAGCTGATACTGTTTTGTTCAGTGTTCCCAGTACTGGTACTGTAAATAAACCTCTCCAGTGTTGTCTGTATTGCCTGATTCTTCTTGTAGGGACCTTTCCAGACTTGCAATTTGGCACAGCAAGCAGGGTACCACCAGAACCCAGAGAGTCCTCATAATCAGGGGCGTTGCTGGTGCTAAGCACCCCAGGGCACGTGCCCCAAACCCCAGCACCAGTGACCTGGATTTCCAGCCCAATTGAGCCAGAGATTCAGGGCCCGGCCGCCACCAGCCGCAGCAGCCCCGTCCCCAGCCGGGGATCCAGGGCCTGGCTGCCAGTGGCCGTGGCGGCCCCATCCCCGGCCGGGGATGCAGGGCCCAGCCTCCTGCGGCCACTTCCGGCCCCATCCCCATGCTGGGCCTAGCTGCCCATGGCAGCGCAGCCATGCCTGTCCCTGTCCCTGACTGGGGGGCGGGGCCTGCCGTCTGAGGGCGGGGCCTGTGGGCCAGGGGCGGGGCCTGTGGGCCAGGGGCGGGGCCTGGCCCCATGCCCCGGGTCCCACCCCGAGCCAGCGACGCCCCTGCTCACAATCAAGGATAGAGGTGAGCACCTTTTATATTTACCACCTCTAGCAGGCACTTTGATCTGAGACTCCCTGGGATACCCCCTTGGTACCCACCTTCTTAAAACAAATCTCACATAAGGCATACGGACAGGAGGACTGAAGGGTTTCTGCTAGCATTATGTGTATTTTGGTAAGCACAGAGAGGGTGTGCTTAACTGGTGGAAGTCCCTGGCCAGGACACACAGGAAGCAGAGACTGCACCTTTGGCAAACACAGAGAGGGTGTGCTTGGCCTCCCCTGAATGCAGAGAGGGTGTGTTGCAGGGAAGCTGGGTGACAATGTCACATTGTGTACCCCAGGGTATCCCAGTAGTGTTCTCAACGGGAGGCTGCACTACGGGGGATGGCTCAATAATGCCCTTTACTGGAGAGAAAATTGTGAGTTTATAAAGTGAGTTTATAATAGTGAGTTTATAAAGGAAAAGCATAGGAAGGTCCAAAAAGGCCATGCTAACGAATAGATGGAGTGAAAGTGGAAGTGTGAAGGACAGTTTGCTGTGGTGGTCTGGTCAGACAAAAGGAAAGTTGGAAAAAGGAATTGTGATATTGTAGTGTGAATATGAGGAAAGGATCCAGGAATTAGAAAAATGCTGAAAGGTTTTCACATTGGAGATACACCAAAGAATGGATCTAAACTATAAAATAAGTGAGCTCCAAACAGAGAACAATGCCTTAAAACTCAAAATAAAAGAATATAACTCCTGCACATCACATCACTGCGATCATTCAGCAGCAGGATGATTCTACCAATTCTGGCTCAAACAAATTGAAGATTGGAAGCTGGCAAAAACTAAAAAACCAAAGTGAGTGTCCCCACCCCCCTTACAATCCAAAGCTTAATGCCAGTGCTCCCTTGGCACCAGGGGCGTCGCTGGGGCAGGGAAAGACCCAGGGCACAGGCCCAGCCCCGCCTCCGGAGGGCAGGCCCCGCCCCCAGCCAAAAGGCCACACCCCCGGCCCAGGATGGGGCCAGGGGGAGGCCGCAGCCCTGCCGCGGCCAGCTGGGCCGCGCTGCTGTGTGGCGCGGCGCAACCTAGCCTGGCCTGGCCCGGCCCGGTGCGGCCGGGCCCGCGGCCGCGGCCCTGGATCCCTGGCCGGGGAGGGGGTCGCTGCAGCCATGGGCTGCTGGCCGGGTCCCGGATCCCCAGCAGGGGATGGGGCGGCCGCGGGCGGCCAGCCGGGCCCCGGATCCATGGCCTGGCCGCCGGTGGCTACGGCGACCCCGTCCCTGGCTGGGGATCCAGGGCTGCGGCCGCGGGCCCGGCCTCCAGTGGCCGCTTACGGGCGCACCGGGCCAGGCTAGGCTGAGCCGCGCCGCACCGCATTGCGGGCTAGCTGGCGGCAGCAGCGTGGCCACCCCCTGGCCCTATCCCAGGCCAGGGGGCGGGGCCTGCCCGGCAGCCAGATAGGCCCCGGATCCCTGGCCGGAGACGCGGCCGCCGTGGCCACAGACTGCCAGGGATCAGGCCCCGGATCCCCGGCCCGAATGGGCCGGAGACCCGGGGCACCAGCATTGGGACCCGGGGCATGTGCCCCGTGTGCCCAGCGCTAGCGATGCCACTGCTTGGCACCCCTCCAAGTTACTACACGATGGAGTAGGCAAGGAGCCAACAGAATGTCTCAGTATATATTCAAATACATTCCCCTCAGCACTGAGGAAATAGGGGGGCTGTTGAAAGACCTTCCTGATTTAAAGCCCAATGACCCAAATCTTGTATTTTGGGGGGAAAAAAATTACCCAGATGATTACCACCTACACCTTGCATCCCAGAGATCTCTATCTCCTTACTAAAGCTAAATGCCCTGATATAACCTGGGCTAAAATCTCTGTAGATAACTTCAGAATGGTGCTTGGGCTGCTGTGAAATTTGAGTCTGAAGGGAATATTATTTGTGTAAAAATATATTTAAAAAAAAAACCTAAATCAGTGCAAAGGAGAGAAAATGTGCAAATATGTATGTTTAAATCTGTAAAGTTTTAAAAATCTAAACCAAAATGTATAAAAGAAAGCAGTCATCTAAGCAAGAATCTGCCACCCCTTAGGGGTAGAAGAATGTTTTTTGCCTTTCAGAACTTCTAGAGAAACTAGTGCCAGCAAAACACTTAAATTAAAAATCCATGGATCTGCTGTTGCAACAGAAACTGTGTTTTGTGTTTTATGTTTTGTGGTGTTTGTCTTTTTATTAACGTCATTGTGTATTGTGTTGTGTTTGTAGGGGAAAAAAAGGTAATTTCAAAAATAAGTGTTTTAATGGAAGTAAAAGCACTGTTTAACTTTGCTAACTGTTTCCTATAGAAAATGCCTCCTGTGACTCCACCCTAGGAACCTCTGGAAACTTCAGCAGGCCCTAAGCAAACCAGTGAGGCCTGATGTGATGAGTATGCTAACCTCCATGTCGGTGGGGTGCGCAAAGCACAGTTAAAAGCTCAGTCACCTCCCAGGGAAAATAAAAGGAAGAAAAGAGACCCAGGCCTAACTAGGCCTGAGTAAAAGTTTTAATTGAGTTAATTTAAATGTTTTAATGATATCTCCTGCAAAGAAAGGGGAACGGTTGTTCAATTCTATGTTTCAGATTAACAACTCTGTAAATGCTGAAAGATTTTAAAGCACCTATAGCCAGGAGTCAAAAAAATATGGTCTTTGTTTTGTCTTCTTGATAACTACATGCATAAAGTAAATTATAATCCTTACAAAAACATTTCCTTTTTGTAGTTTTGTAGTGATTAGGAAGTGCAATTTTGAATTTCAAGTGCCTGAACTTCAATATAAGCAGTTTAAAAGAGATGTATGCTTTTTATTCTGCTGTGAAGCCTATACCATTTAAAATGAATTTCACTGTTTTACAGGTGCTGTTTGTACATCTAACTGCAAAACGAGTTGCACTGCCAAACAGGAGGGCTGCAGAGTTGTGGTTATGCCTCATGATGCCAAAGTGGGTATTTGCAAAAATTGGCGAAGGATATAAAACACAAGTGGTGAAAATCATTGTGAAGATTGCTCCCCTCTGGCATAAAAATATTAAATTTGGCCTTGCACCCCATGGCAGTAATTTTGAGGTTCCAAGTAAGAGTGATCCTCTTTACCAGCTAACAGCATGCTAGATTTGGTGCAAAAATATATATTCGTCACCCCTCTCTTAAATGGGAGTTAGGGGAGATGACTGCTTGTCAGTTGCTGGTCTGGTGTGCTGAGTATGGGATGCCAACAAGAAGATCATTTGCCCAGTCTCAGGTGAGAGAGCCTTGAGCTTCCGTTGGATCACAGCTCAGATTCATCCAGAATAAACGTGACAGCAGTTAAGTAAAGGCTCCATGACCTATTAAGAAGGGGAACTGTATGGGAAAACTTTAATCATATTTGTTGCCAACAACAATCCAAATCAGTAGGCTTTTCCACAGGCCTGTGTAGCTACTGCATAACAAAGCCAGGGGAGGACAGGAGCTTCTTGCTCGACATTTGCCTAACTCTGCACCCGTCCCTGATGCTCTGCACCAGGCACCAGAGAGAAATTCCACTGCCCGTATCACCCTGAAAGCTCTGGATTAGTTGAACAGGCCAACCAAACACTGGAAAAGAAAATTACAAAAGCTTTACTATCCCAAGGAACTGATTGGGTAGATCAACTACCTGAGGCTCTCCTTTCCATGAGCGCAACTCCTAACACCACTACAGGAGCCTCACCCTTCGAGCTCACCACTGGCATGACCATGTCCTTAGGAGAGGGGTATGTAATCTTGGCTCCCCTCCCCCTGGTCTCTGATACTGCATGGGAGTACATCAAACGCCTAAATGAGATTTTGCAACCTCTAAGACTGAAGGTCAAAGACAGACAGGAGACACACGACTTGCTGGAACCCCCCTCCTGGGTGGAGGTACAGGAGGGAGACCAGGTTATTGTAAAAACATATAACCCTGGGGTGTTCCAGCCAAAATACTCTGGTCTGCATATGGTGCTGGCACAGACTGACACCTCTGTGAAGGTGAAAGGAATTCCAACATGGATTCACAAACCAGAGTCAAATGTATAACCAAAATTAACTTGTCACTATTTGCTAATTGGTTTTTTTGGGCGGAGGTAAACAGATCTGGCTCCCCTTGCTGGCCCTTCTTGTGATATCCCCTGGCTCATTCCCCTGGGACCCACCTATGGTAACTGTCACACAAGACACCTGCCTTAAAGTTGGTCAATACATGCAACTTCCCACAGGAGGCACTGGTGAATGGATAAGAAAACCAAACACATGGCTTACCAATCCACCTTCTGGGGAAGGGCCTATTGTGGTCTCTGAACCTATCTGTTCTACCAGCCGTGATGCAAATGTTGTTACACCCCTACTGCCCTCCCCTGGAAGTGGAATACAGCTACCTGCATGCAGATACACTGGACGTGACTGCACCTGGAGCTTTAATCCTCAAGACTGCCCACCTATCCACAATCTAGGGTACTCGCCAGGTCTGGCTGAATGTGCTCCATTTTCAGAAAAAAAAGCCAGAAGGTACCACAACCTAACCTTTCCCATAGCCTCGATGTTCAAAATATCTATTGTCGCTCCACTGGTTTAGGGAATTTTACTTGTATCTCTGGGTACCCTTATGCAAATGGTATCCAGCTTGTTATTGGGCTAGAAGTAATCCTCAAGCCAGGATGGACAGAGCTCTCACCTTTGTTGTGGGAGCCTGGAATGGAGGGACAATATTGTCAAGAGTATTGTTTAGACCTAGTCAATTGTCTAAGTTGTTCAGATGTAAAATGTTATAATGTAACTACCTTTGGTTATACCCCTCCTACTTGCCTGCCCTACACGCCACCCCATTCCTCCCAATGGCATTATCCATCCATCTATAATCCAATAAGACACTACTGCGTGATGTAATTATGGTGTCTGTTAAAGTTAAATATGACATGTCTAATTTTACTGTACCCTTCTGCAATGGCTACAAAAACAGTTAGAACTATCAATGCGCCAATATGCTGTCCATGCCCACGCCGTAGAGAGGCAAAGGTGAAGCACCCTAGGTAATGCTGGAGGGCTGTTTGGAAGTGCAAACTCACTAATAAATTCACTCAATGCTGAAATGGATAGGTCATATAATGCTTGGGTCAAAAGCCAGACCACCCAGCCCTTAAAACGGTGGGTTACTCACCAGTAACCGTCCTTCTTCGAGATGGGCTGCTCGGATCCATTCTGTAATAGGTGTCTCCATGCCGGAGCGCTGGATTGGTCAGAAAAAACTTGTCCTAGCCTGTCAGAAGAGGGGAGGTGGCCACTGCCCCTTGCGCCACCCACGGCTATATATACGGCCACCTCCTGACCCCTCCTCAGTTCCTGAGGGTCGCCAACTCCAGATGCAGGGATGGAGGGGAGGCACCTGAATGGATCCGAGCAGACCATCTCGAAGAAGGATGGTTACTGGTGAGTAACCCACCGTTCTTCTTCGAGCACTGCTTGGATGCATTCAGTAATAGGTGACTACTAGCCATGCTGATGGATGGTGGGTGAAGTTGGTTCTTCCGCCTTCAGCACAGCAACAAGCCCCATAAGGTAGAGGCCCAGCAACAAGATGCTTGCCGGAGTCAAGAGGCGAGCAGGCCTTGATGGGCCCAGAAAAATCAAGAGCTGAGGGCCAACCTAGGACAGGGGCAGGACCGAACCCACTGAGGCCTAACGCATAAGCAGGTCGGAACAAGGTCACCATGACTGGAGTAAAGGATGCAACCTAAATATAAAGGGCTGTGTTAGGTGTTCCGCATAGGTGGAAATGTGGAGTATGAGTGGCTGACTATGGTGTCTGGTCATAGATCTTGCCACGTGGACTCGAAGGAGAACACTGAATGCTAACAAGTGTGAGTCTAGCCATATTGGCTGTGTCTCGCACGAGAACGAAGAAAGGGTAGAGATTTGAGAAGGCTTAGCTGGAGCCAAGTGGTTATGGACTGATCTGGCAGCTACTGGATATGCAGGAAATAGTAAGGGGGTGACCATACCCCTTATCTAGGTCGCGGCCAAGCATAGCCTTCTGGTTAAAACAAGTGAGAATGAGGATACAAGGTTGTAAGATGGGCTCAAGAACGACTGAGAAGGCCACAGGCCACTGAACAGCAGCATATGGGGTCAAGCTGAGCAGGATGTAGGCCTAGGGTATGCTAGCTTTAAACCGTGTGATATGGGAGTGCACGTTTTCAGCCGAACAGGCACCAGGACCGGGTTCTCGCAGGAGAGGGGTTCTGGTGAGGTCACCAACAGCAAGGTGGCCTGAGGCAGTGCTGATGAGTTGGTCCTTCTAGGGCCTGCGGGAGCAGAAGAATGCACAGGAAAACCCCGCTGGGCCTATAAGCTTGCAGGAAAACCCCGCTGGGCCTATAAGCATGCAGGGTTTCGCATCGCGGGAGCTCTCACTAGAGCGTGAGGGAGGAAGAAAAGGGGCGGGGAAAGAAACACCTGCTACCATTTGGTCACCCTATTGAGGACTGAAAGATTCGAAGGAGTCCGTGTAAGGTCGCGGTCTCAGTACCTACAGTACTTCCCGGAGGGATAATGCTACCAATCTGCCATGCCAGGGTTGCCAAGGAGAAACTCGTCAAAACATGGATATTTGAAGAACCCCGATGCCAAGGGAGGTTCCTTCCTATAAGTTAGGAAGTGAAACCATTACAGGGTGGCAGCTGCCGCATCTCAAGGACACTCCGGAGTCAAAGAACTGAACGAAGTTTTCTCCCCAGCGGGAAGCCAGAGGGCAAATAAAGGGGAGTACAGCCCCAAATTGTTGGACGTTGTAGGTAAAATAGGGTCTCTGTCTATCACACCAGTGGGCGGGCAGTGGGTGTGAACAGGTCCTCAAAAATTGAAAAGGAACCACAATACTACTGGGCGCCACCAATGCACATGGGAATAACCAGCGGTAGCACTAACGGTCTACGATCGACATAGTGAGATGGTCCCAAGAAAAAACACGGCGGGGGGGGGGCACATGTCCTGTCAGGGGACAGGACCAAGAAGCAAGAGAGAGAGTTACCAGTGCCCTGCGAAGAAAAGGACCCCTCTGTCTGACATGAACAGCTGCCCAGAAAGGCAGCTGGTAACGAGGGGAGGAGTATAGGTGGGGAACGCTCGAAGGGGTGGACCTTTTGCAGTTTCCCAACGTAAGGTTGTGACTAGGTGTTCTCTCTTGGGTTCCCTGTCTGGGGTTGAAGGAAGTGCACCCGGCCTGTGCTTCTGGCGAGGACGGAAGAAAATTGGCTACCTCGATGGGGAGGCAGACAGAGTCGAGGGTTCCTAAGGTGGGGCCCTGGTTCTCACTAGATCACCAGAAGGTGAGGGTGTGGAACCATAGTTCCCATAAGGAAGGGAAGTGGAGGGGTGGGCCGTTCACCTCGGCCCCCTACAGAGGTAAAGATCCACTCTGGCTACGCGGATGTGTCCCCTTCAGTGAGCAGGAGATACTCCTGTCGAATTGGAGTTGCAGTCGCAGCGACTGGTGCCCGCTGAACCGATGGTGCAACCAGAGGTATCCCCTCCCTTTCCCCTGACCCGAACACGAGGGGGCCTACCTGGGAAAGCTATCATGGCCAGAGGCACAGTTCTGTTGCGGGTTGGCTTTGAATATGCAGGTCTCGGAGCCCCCACAGCGGGCTGGGGCTACGAGACGCGCCTCCATTCCTCAGTGAGGTGTTGGGGTGGGGAACACGGTGGGGGAAATATCCAGGAAGGGTGGGCTGCGAGGAGGAGAAAGAGGGGTGGTTTTTCATCTTCAGGGGACTCACTGCTTAAGGAGTGAGGGGAGGTATAAACCATGGTACTGGGGTACCATCGGCGTAGGTGGGCATCATTGTATTCTCGGGGTCTTGACGCCCTGATCCAAAGTCTGCTCTCGCAGTAGTGGACAAAAGGGGGAGAAACAAAAAAGGGTTGGGAGTGATTCCCACCGAACCTCCCTTCTCCTAGAGAGGAGGGGGGGGTTGTGGCCATCTGCGGTGTTGACGCCTTAATGCCTCTGCACCCGAGGATCAAAATGGGGTGGCGGTGAGCAGAGGGGCCCCTCCCTGTGAGAGGGAGGGAAAAGACCCAACCCCTGCAGTGGATAAAGCGGGAAGGAAAAGAAAACTGCCTTGCTTTGAGAAGATGGGGAATTCGGCGGCCGGGGGACTAAGTTGGGGGGGGGGCCCGGGAGGCAGGAGGCCAAAGTATTTAGCCTCTCCCCGAGGATCCCTGGCTGTGCCCACCACGGAGAGGGTTTCTGAGGGAAACAAGACATCTCCCTCAAAGGGCAGGTCGAGAACTGCCTGCTGTGCGTTAGGGGGAGCTCTAGCCTCCCTAAGCCATGCCACCCTGTGGAGGGTAACCGCTGAGGTCATGGTGCGAGCAGCAATGTCCACCACATCATGTGCCTAAAGGAAGAGGTCTTGTGAGATTATGTTGCCTTCCTCCAGGAAGGCATCATACTCTTCCCTAGCCTCAGGTGAAAGCAGACTTCTAAATTTTTCGAGTGACTCCCAGACATCCAGCAAATATCTGCTGGTTATAGCCTGGCTGTTTGCCACTTGTAATTGGAAGGCTGATGAGGAATAAACCTTACGGCCTAGCAGATCCAGCTCCCTGGTTTCCCTGGACGGTGGAAGGGGGTCCCTGGGGGGCTCCCGGGCCCCCACTGCCATCTGGACTACGTCCTTCGCGGGACCTGGGTGGCCAGCGAGGGAGGGGTAGTCCAGCTCAGATACCAGATACTTCACACTCGCTGTATCCGAAACTGGGGGGACGGAACCTGGGCTCTGCCACCGGGAACGTGCGAGGTCCCATACACTTGGATGAGGCGGGACTGCTAAGGGTGCCGTCGACGCGAAGGCTGGCCCGAAGAGGATATCGGGGGGAGGAGACTCAAGGCCTCTACCTCCATGCCTAAATGGGCTGTAGCCCAGCGCAACAAATCAAAATGCGCCAAAAAAGTTCCCCATGTAAGACCCCGGTGCTGGGGAGAGCGCGATACAGGGAGCCCACCGTGAAGGAGAGGGAGTTCCCTGGGGGAAGCATTCTTGTGGCCAAAAACGGAAGGGTGATGGGGCCAATGTGCAGTGCCGAGGCCGTTTGGAGCCCCTGGAAGGTCCCTCCTCTGGGCTGGAGGCAGGGGAGGGGGACCGAGATTCTTGGGCTGGTACCAGTGACAGCGAAGTGGTGCCAGCCCCAGCTGGAGTGGAAGATGGGGAGCTGTGCGGTGAGGGTGAGCATCCTGGGTGGACCCAGGCCTTCGAAATGAAGGCCGGTTTGCCACTTCTGGTTGGAAGTGGGACAGGGGGTGTCGGGAGAAGTAGAAGTAGGAGGGCACTGCTTCCAGGGTGGACGGGACGCTAAGCGACTCTACTTGAGTCGAAGGCAAGTCCTTGCTGGGGGAGGAAGGGCTGCCTGGGCAGGAGGACTCCCGCTCCTGCGGCACTGGGCTCTGCAGTGCCAAGGGTGGAATCGGCCAGTGCCGGGGTGAGCTCGGCACAAGCAAGGCCAGACTGTACCGTGCCATTGGCGCCAGAGATGATACGGCGCGGTGCCAAGGCAAACCCGGTATCATTGGTGCTGAGCTAACTGAGGGCAACCTCGAGCGACGCCATGGTGCCGAGGCACCAGGTAGGCACTGTGGTACTGGAGTCAGCACCGAGGTGGCAGAGTGGCGGCTACCGGCGGTACAGTGCCGCGTAGGCTCTGGTGCTGAGTTGGGTCTCGATGCTCGGCGTGAACCCAAAGCTTCGGGTGAAGGGTGCCGAGCCTCCTCCGAGGCTAGGGCGCGGCGTCGCTGTTCCCTCTCCTTGATCGTTCTGGGTTTGAAGGAGAGACAAATGGAACAAGCCAAGACCATATGGTCTTTGCCCAGGCACCTACAGCACTTCCCGTGGGGGTTGTCCCGGGGGAAGGCCTTGCCGCACTCGGCACAGGGTTTAAATCCCAGCATCATCGACGCCATGTTCCCGTCCAGCCGTGGGAACTCTTGTGGTGGAGTTAAATCCACAAAGAGATGCTCCCAGCCAGACAGCGAGTTGAAAACAAAGGGACAGGCTGCTTGCGGTTTGCAAGGAGCCAACATTCCAATTCTGACACGCAAGGTGGAAGAAATGAAACTGAGGAGGGGTTGGGAGGTGGCCGTATATATAGCCACAGGTGGTGCGAGGGGCGGTGGCCACCTCCCCTCTTCTGACAGGCTAGGACAAGTTTTTTCTGACCAATCCAGCACTCCGGCATGGAGACACCTATTATTGAATGCATCCGAGCAGCGCTTGAAGAAGAACGTACCATTCTGGCTTCTCACCTGCCTTCGCTGCTATTAATCCAACTGTTGCTGCTTCCTATGTAGTAATAAAAAACTTCTCTAATACCATAGTTAGAATAACAGAATCTCAGTCTAAAGGGTGTGCTTGTGATATGTTAGCTCACGACCCATTTAATATGCTAAAAGAAGATATTTTGGACATATGCCTTGGTTTCCCCACTTCTCATACCCTTTCTTCCTCTGCCCTTGCGCACTTGCCTAATAACACTGTCCATAAAGTAGGGGTTTCAGGCATCCTGCTTATACTCCTTTCTCTACTTACAACCTCTCACCCCTCACCCTCAAGCACAACACTGACCATGAATATAAACTGCCTGTGTACATAAGCAATTGCCGTGCTACTTCCATTTTGAAGCTGATACTGTTTTGTTCAGTGTTCCCAGTACTGGTACTGTAAATAAACCTCTTCAGCATTGTCTATATTGCCTGATCCTTCTTGGAGGGACCTTTCCAGACTTATACCAAACTCGACCTCCCCAGCTACAACTTGAAACCATTGCTCCTTGTTCTATCCTCTGTTACTAGTGAGAACAACTGAGCTCCATCCTCCTTGGAGCATCCCTGCAGGTAGGTGAAGGTTGCTATCAAATCCCCCCTCAGTCTTCTCTTCTGCAGGCTAAATAAGCCTAGTTCCTTCGGTCTTTCTTCATAGGGCTTGTCCTCCAGCCCCTTGATCATTTTTGTTGCTCTCCACTGGACTTTCTAATTTGTCCATGTCCTTTTGTAATGGGGAGCCCAAAACTAGACACAGTATTCCAGAAGCAGCCTCACCAGTGCCGAATAGAGGGGAATGATCACATCCCTTGATCTGCTGATAATGCTTCTTCTGATGCAGAATATCTGAGCATGCTCCGTTAGTGCTTCTCTGGCCCAGGAGCTGTGGCAGGGCCATGCAAGGTAAGCGGGGGGGGCAGGCCGCCAGGATCAGGTCCGCGGGGGGGGCGGGCCGCCAGGATCGGGCCCGTGGGGGGCGGGGCAGGGGCGGGCTGGGGTGGGAGGATCGGGCCCGCGCAGGGGGTGGGGGCCCTCGCGCAGAGAGCAACAGTAGTTGCTCAGCTGCCGGTGGGTCTTAGAGGGAACATTGCTTCCCGCATCCACAAATCCTGTCATCTCATCATAGAAGGTGATGAGGTTGGTCAGGCATGATTTACCCTTAGTGAATCCATGCTGACTGTTCCTGATCACTCTATTTTCCTCCAAGTGTTTCAGGATGGATTCTTTGAGAATCTGCTCCATATCAAGGTGTAGTCTACATTGCCACGCAGGGCAGATGGGAACTACGCAATTTTGTGGAATGCGTATCTCTCACTGACTGACTTACCCTCCCTTACTGTGGTGTCTTCGCTGGGTTGTGCCCAGGAGAAATGCTCATCATTCAACGCAGGACACAACGTTAGCCCTAGTCTACACTTACAGGGCTTTTCAGCGGCAGTCAACTGGCATTTATGCAAGTCACGTAAAATGGCTTGTGTAACTGCCAGCGACTTTCTAAGCCTCCAGGACACACTCAGGGAAGCCAACAGCAAACAGCTTGCAGTCGGCTTTCCCCTCTGCCCTCTAGGGGCCAGGACTTCTGGTGCTGACTTCCAGGAGTGCAGCAGTGAGTACATACTCGCTGTTAATGGTGCATGGAACATTGTGCTGATGGTGGCAATTTTGCTGCTGTCAGTGGAAGATGTACCCTTCCTCTTTTTGAGTGGTGGAGTTACTGTGTTGAACCAAGGGTGCTTGCAGGATCGATTAAGGGGATCTCTGCTGATTGCTCAGTTGACCTTGCTTTGTCGATTTGTGGATGTTTGCACAGGCATTTCAGTGCAGACAAAGCTTTAAGCTTCTACTGTTCACCTTAAGGTTCCTTCGATATGTATTTAGCACAAAAAGAAAAAAATTGTACTCTGACTTTTTTTTTTTTTTTTGCTTTGAGACACTGAATCATCACATTATGCTGTATTGTAAAAACCATCATCTGCCCCGAGAATAAATAAAAATTCTTAAGTTATCTGGTTCCAAAGTGGTAGCTGTGTTAGTCTAACTCAGCAAAATAAGCAAGGAGTCCTGTGGCACTCAAAGACTAACAAATTTATTTATCACATGAACTTTCATGGGAGAAAAATCCCACTAAATAAATTTGTTAGTCTTTAAGTGCCACAGGACTCCTTCTTTACTAAGTTAGCTAGGTAGTTAAATGCCTATTAGCCAGTCACTTATCTCAGGCAAAATAATGGAACAGCCAATATTGGACTCAACAAAAACTTACATTATTCTACTTTTAATTAATACCAATCAACATGGCTGTTTAAATTAGGTCTTGTAAAACAAGGTGAGTTTTTATGAGAATGCAAGTTTGGTTGATAAAGGCAATAATGTTGATGTAAGATACTTCTGTAAGGCATCTGCAAGTACATCACAACAATTTAATTAAAGAACCTAGAGTGATATGGAATCAACATGGTGCATATTACATGGATTAAAAACTGGCTAATATTATAGGTCTCAAAGTGTAATTTTAAGCAAGTAACCATCATTAAGCAGATGTGTTTAGACTAGGGTTCCTTAGGTATGAGTTTTCTCCCCATGCTGTTTACCATTTTTATCAATGATCTGGGAAAAAACATTGTTACTTGTCAGCTCTGTGTTCTTGGGGAAGAAGAGCATAGTACCCAGGCTCTCTGACTCACTTGAACTGCCTGTCCCCTCACTTCCTCAGTCTCTCCTTGAACCAGAACTAAAAGCAATGAGAAGGCAGTAAGAAATGCAACTAAACCCCTCCAAACAAGGGAGATAGGATTAACGCAAACTCCCCTAGCATCATCTACATGGAAGATGTGAGGAAGCGTCTCCATTAGCACACTGAATGCAGGGCCAGCTCTAAGGGCAAGCCAGTGTGGCGCTGGCTCAGGGTGCTGAAGCTGAGAAGTGCCGGCTGCAGCTTGGCCGGTTGGCCCCGGGGGAGGCACGACTGTCTCCAGTGCAACCTTGGGCGTTCCCACCCTGCCTCTGGTCTGAGCAGCGAGGCCGTGGCCAGCGTGCCCCACCCCCAGGAGCAGATTGGCCGGCCGAGGTGCAGGGCAGGAACTCAGTTAGGCCTCAGGCCAGCCCACCCCGCTCAACTTCCCAGTACTGGGCTGCTGGCACGGTGGAGGGGCACCAACGTTGGCTCGGGGTACCACAGCCCCTTGAGCCAGCCCTCACGGAATGGAAAACAGCAGAGCCATAACTAGGGCAGGGCAAATGAGGCAACAAACCGGGCAGGGAATTTTAAAGGGCAGCCGTCAGACCCTGCCTGGCCCAGAAGAGGAATGTGCCTAAGGTACATTCCACCTGGAGGCAGGCATGGGCTGGGGGAGCGTCTCCTGCCCTGCCCCGAATGTCCCTGGCCACTCTCCTCTGGCAGCAGGGGATGCCTCCTCTGCCCGGTCTCCAGCCTCTCTGGCCTGGCAGCAGGGAAGCACCCCCTGCCGGGTCTCCGGCTGCTCAGGCCCAGCAGCAAGGAAAAGCACCCCCCCACCGGGTCTCCACTGCTCTCCCCCAGTGGCAGAGGAAGCACCCCCTGGCTGGGTCTGGCCCTGGGTCTCCAGCAGGTCTCGCCCGGGGGCGAAGGGCACACCTCCCACCCCTCAGCACAGATCAGGCCCTGGGCTGGATCAGGGCCAGGGGGAGCGCCTTTCCAGCTTCCTGCTCCAGGCACCAGAAGCTGTTGTTACAGCTCTAGAAAACAGAGAACGTCATTTGCATCAAAGATGGAACAAGAATTAGCAGGCTGAATGAAGAACTAAGCTTCATGGCAGAAACTACACTGAGCTCTTGGATCAGCAAAGCATGGGAGCACTACATGATAGGGCAGGGGTCTCAAACACACAGCCAGCAGGCTGCATGCGGATTGTAGAATCCTTGCCTGTGGCCCCTAACACAGGCCAAAATTCAGGGGTTCCATACCCCTGGCTGACTTTTTAAGACCCCCCCCCCAGCTGGCTGGGATCCAGCAGCCAAGATGCAGCTGCCTGACTCCAGGGGTCCCACCCCAGTAGTTCTGGGCGACTGCAGTGCTCCTGGCCACATGTCCCCCCTCCCCGTGGGGCCTCGGCTCAGGTTGTCCCACTGCCAGCCGGCTGGGGAGGAGCTGGAGCCTGCTGCTGCCAGTGGGCTGGGGGCTGGCAGAGCCATGCAAGGCCATCTGTTGGGGGTCGGGACTGCAGGAACCCTCTCTTCTCCCTCTTCCAGCCTCTTGCCAGAAGCTCTCAGCGAGGGATGGTCCCTGCAAGGGGCAAGAGCTCTGTCGGAATGACAGCTCAGAAACTGCATCTGCTACTTGTAAAAAGTGGCACGGACCGTCTCTGGCTCCGAGCCTCTTGCAAGAGGCTGGAAGAGGGAGAGGGTTCCTGTGGCTTCTTACATGCAGAAAGAGTCATCTCTGAGCGGCACTTGGAGACTGCTCCTGCCACTTGAAGAAGTGGCATGGACCCTCTTTCATTTCTTTCTTTCTTTTTCCTTTCTTTTTTCTCTTTCTCTTCCTTTCTTTTCCTTCCCTTTCTATTCCTTCTCTCTTCCCTTCCTTCTTTCTTTCTCTGTTTAAAAAAAAAAAACTTAAAAAAAATTTAATTTAAAAGCTTTCTAAAAATTAAATTTCAATTAAAAATTCATTAATTGTATTTACAATCATTTCAAATTCAATTAATTTTTTAATTTCATTTTAATTAAATAAACTGATGATTCTGCTGTATGACGAGGTTTTGCTAATGTGGCCCACGGGCTAATATCATAGTCCTCATGCGGCCCTCACAGTGATTTGAGTTAGAGACTCCTGTGATAGAGATTCTCTGGTCCTGATGTTAAAGAATGCACAGTCTGCACATGCCGAGCTCAGCAGTTATCAGACTAATTCTGTTATACTTGGAAAACGAAAACCATCAGAATCTTATTTGGGGGTTAAGGCAATATGTCCCGTTTATTGTGAATACATATAAACTGAAATTTCAAAAGGTAGAACCCATCAATTAGTGCTAAAAGCAAGAGAATGAATTTAAAGAGACAGAGCAATTTCCTATTCAATCACATTCATATACACACACACACATACAGCCAGGTAAAGGCAATGAGTTCTACAGATGTTATCATTACCAGCTTCATTGCTTGTTTTTGTCCACTGGCCAGGTGGCAAAAACACGACAATCAGGAAAGCAGGGTGCTGATGGTGCATCAGTGCTCCTGCACTCTTGGTGTAGAACTGGACCCAAAGTGCCCATCTTGCTGTATCCTTATATTATAGGATTCTGTTACCATGCAAGCTTATGGGTTTCATTCAGTCATGTCACTTCTGTTTGATTTGACTTATTTTTTCTTAATCACTCAAGTCTGTAGCAAACAAGGCATTTCTTTGTTGTCCTTCCGTCTCAATCTTTGGGTACTAATTAATTTGGGCATTTACATCACAAAACTTTGATATCTTCATCACCTCTTTGTTTTACAATAGTTCCAGCTGGAATTTATCTGATGCTGGTACCTGCTCTCTGTCTCACATACATATGTACACCAATTTCTCATTCTTTCAAACCAATACTCCTTGTAAGCTGCACGGGTGGCCAGGCACACAGTGGCTCCCACTCACCCACACAGGCAACACTGGCACCTACACATGGCTGGCAGCTGTGGCCCTGGCCAGCAGGAAGATACAGCAGACTGGGAATTTTTAAATCTCCTGCCCTGAGTGTTTTCAGGGCAGGAGCAGTCTGTGTGGCTGGCCAGGTAGCAACAGCTCTGGTGGCGGAGTAAGGGGGAAGGGGGAGAGCCCTGGGGTTTGGGGATGGGGAGCAAGCAGGAGAAGGTGGGGGGGTTGCGAGAGCTGGCCAGACGGCTCAGCAAAGGGATCGGTGCCATGGGGGGGGCAACGAATCAAGGAAGCTGGTGGCTCAGGGAGGAGATGGGGGGAGACATCAAGGAAGTTCAGCAGCTATAAGCACCTAAGAAAGAAAGTCTCAAGGCTGCAAGCCACTTGAAGTCTTCAGACTGATTGATTTGTATTCACTCATTAATGAGGCAGGGGAGGCTGCGGGACATTTTATTTGACTGTTAAACATTGTCTTTGCTTTAGGCAGAACCAACATCAGCATGTTGCTGACTGGAGCAATAGTGTTTGGTTAGCAGGCGCTTCTGTGAACAATATTGGAAAAGGGACTTTGGGGGAATGTATGCTCCTTTCTTTGCTCCCCTTCCCTACACATAGATATTATTTTCTAGTGTAATTTTAGACTGAGATGGCATGTGAAGCTTTAACATTTTTAATAATCATAGCAATATTACAAAGCAGGGCCACAGTTACCATGGGATGAAAGGGGCAAAGCCTCAGGCACCAGTTAGAAAGGGTCAAGTGCAGCCCCTTCCTGGCTCTGGCCATGGCTGAGGAAAGGGAACCCCTGCCAAGCTCCGGCTGCAGTGAGGGAAGGGGACCCTCCACCCGGCTCCCCGCAGCTGGGGAAGGGGAACCACCCCTCTGCTCCAGCCACAGTGGGGGAAAGGGAACCCCTGCCTGGGGAAGGGAATCCCCACCCGGCTCTAGACTTGCTGCCTGGCAAGCACGGCCAGCACCGAGTGAGAGGACACCTTTCCCTGTAGGCATTTTCCCACCCGGCGCTGGCCATGTTTGCCCGGCGGCGGGGAAAGGCACCCTCCTACCCGGTGTTGGCTGTGGTTGCTGGGCAGCAGGGAACCCCAGGGCAGGGGAAGGGACAGGGCCCAAGTGTGTGTTGAGGGCACCTTTTGGGGTGCTTGCCTCAGGTGCCAAAATGTCTAGTTATGGCCCTGTTACAAGGTGCTTAAATTTAAGCATGAATAAAATATTTCTTTGTACCTCTGTAAGCATGTGTGTGGGAGAATATGTGTTATTTACAAAGCTGCATTTTTTTATAGAGCAAAAGAAAACTAGGGGGAAAATCAATCTTACAGGAGAAAGAAATTATGAGAATGACAACTCAGTCAACTTTTTATTGGATTATGATTTAATGTGCTTGTTTTTGTTTGACCAGCCAACTTAGCACTGTCTTGTATCCTTAGATGTTAGAATCTATGAATTGCTCTAGCGAGTGTTAGTGGTAGAAAAAAATGTGTAGAGAGTTGCATATGTATATAGATGCAAGTGAAAGCCAGGCTCATGGCACACTGAAAACCTGGGCCCAAATGTGCTACATTTATGTACCAAAAAGTGGGTTGGAGCAGAGATTAGTGGCTTATTTTTCAGAAGTGCCCAGCACCTGCAGCACTCACTGAATGGGGGGGTTACAGAGCACCTCCTGAAAATCGCATCACATGTCTGAACTTGGAATTTCCTTGCTTTTGTGTGGTTACTAAAATAATAAATTAGTTTAAATGTAGCCTAAAAGTTGTTGAGGCTAGGTGAAAGCAGTTATGATCTCTAGAGCAGATGGCTTAGCCTAGTGCTTCAGATTTGATACCTCTGGTATTACATTTTAAATCCAACCAAGGTCAGCCCAGACTTTCTTTGAATTAAACTGACTCAGTTTTACTACATGAGGATCTTTAGAGAGACACCTTAGAAGCAGATTTCTGCTTTGTTGAGTCAATAATGGTTCCATGAGTCTTCTCATAGGAAGAGGATCTGTTCTTGTACAAAATATCCCACTGTTTCACTGTTGAGCAGCATGTTTGTTCCAGTTGTCCAAGTGATTGTCATCTCTACCTCAGAGGTGGCTGCATTTTTGTCACTGTTATATATGACGTGCTCTGGGATGAAAGATGCTATAGACAGACTTACTTATATGATAACTTTTGTAGGTACCCTGATAGATGCTAATTTTAACTGGTTTTAGTCTTATAAATCTTATACTGCAGGTAAGCCCATACTAGGCTTTTCACAATAATGAGTTAGAAACTGGTACAGTACTCCACAGTCTCCACAAGCAAATGCAGCTTTGTACACTAGATTAATAGATTTTTAAGGACCAAAGGTATAATTGTGATCATCTAGTCCAACTTCCTTCAGTGAATTCCTGCTTTAAGTCCAACAGATATGATTGATCTGCAGTACATCTCTTTAGAAAGATACTCCATCCTGATTTTAAAGTTTCCAGTGATGGAGAATCCATCGGAGTCCTTGATAAATTGTTTCAATGGCTAATTACCCATATTTTTAAAAAAAATTGTGCCAAATTTCTCTTCTGGTTTTTGTCTAGCTTCAACTTCGTTGTTGGAACTTGTTATACCTTTTGTCTTCTAGATTTAAGACCCTGGTTATTTTAAATTTCTTTTCTGCATGTCAGTATTTATAGACTAATCAAATTACCTCTTAACCTTCTCCTTGTAAACTATATATATGAAGTACCTTGAGTCCTCCACTATAAGCCACGTTTCTCAATCTTTTAATCAATTTCATGGCTCTTCTCTGAGCCTTCTCCATTTTTTCAACATCATTTTTGAAATACACACACATGAATTGCTAACAGTATCCCAGGACAGGGGTTAAAGTGGATGGGAATACAGCAGAATGCCAATCCAGGGCCCATTATTTTAAGGGCTCAGTGTTCTGGGGCCCCTAAATATAGAACATGGACCCAGAACACTGCATTCACACTGCATTCTGGGACCCACCATTTAAAAACAGCAGGCCCCAGAATGCAGTGTTCTGGTTCCATCTTCTATTTTTAGGGGCCCGAATGTTGGGCCCCTAAAAATAGCAGGCCCCAGAGCAGCATTCCACCATGTTCTGGCAGGCAGGCACAGGGGCAGGGACCAGGGGCACTGCTGGGGGGCTCAAGCCCTGCCCCAAACCCCTCCCCTTCCATGCTCTGCCCCAACCTGGGGCCTGCTGGCTCCTCCCCAGCTGTGCCACCGACCCAACCCAGGGGCTGCACCCTGATCTCCTCAGCTGCGCTGCCACCAGTAAGTGCAGGGGTGGTCCGGCTTGCACTGAGGGGTACTGAGAGCAGGGGTTTGGGCACTGGCAGCAGGTGGGGGGGGGGGCAGGAGCTGGGGTCCAGGCTGGCCCACCCATGTGGGATCATTCTGGGCCCCCCAAATTATATTTTAACCCCTGTTCCAGGAACAGTCACAACAGTGCCCAATACAGAACTAATTTCACTTCTCTCCCGCTACTCAATATTCCCCTGTTTATAAAGCCAAGGATCATATTAGCCCCTTTTGGTCACAGCATCCCACTGCAGGCTCATGTTGAACTGATTACTTATCCTTAGCCCCAAATCTCAGTCACTGCTTCTCAGGATATTGTCTCCCATCCAATGTTCCCTCTAATCTGATGGTGCAGCTGAGCAAGTTATGGATGCACTCGGGGAGCCACAGGCAGCAGAGAAGGGGCCCAGTGGGGGTCAGGGAACCTGCAGGGGAACTTGCTCAACTACATCCATTAACCTGCTCAGCTGCATCATCAGCTTAGAGGGAACATTGGATGCAACTGTGCAAGTCATGGATGCACTTAGGGAGCCAATGGGCAGTGGCCCAGGGACCAGCACCAGGTTGGGGAACCAGGAGAGAACTTGCTCAGCTGCTTCATCGTCAGCTTTGAGAGAACATTGCTCAAGGAAGTATACATACCTTGCGTATCTCCCATTGTCTGCTGCTGAAAAATGCAGCGAGTGTAAACGAGGGCTTATTCTGTGTGTATGTTTGTGAGTATTTTTATTTTAATCTGGGGCTGGAAGAACATGGGAAACAGGTCCTGCAGGGCAGCTCCATTTGGGAGGAGTCTTGAAGAAGAGAGAAGCTCCATATGAAAACGCAAGTGACACAAGCAATACATTAGTAGAATTAAACACCCACACACACACACACACCCCCCCAGTAAAGTAACCCTAATAACTGAGTATACTCCAAGGTGACAGGCAAGTCTGATAAAAAAAAAAATTCATTAGTGATAAAAGTTTGCACGACATAAAAATTATAGAAGTGTTAAATAACAGAGATGCATGATACAGCATGTTCTACACCACAAGGTAAAGTGGGTGCAAACAAACAATAAGCAATGTACTATGAACACATATAACATAATAATCTGGGGAAAAAGAATATAAACCATTCTTACAGGATAGGGGGACCTATTCTGGTGACTGTGAAAAAGAGCTGGAGGTCATGGAGTGTAATAAACTGAACCTTAGTTCTCAGTGTAATACTGCAGCTGCAAGAGATAATGTGATTTTTGAATGTCTCAAGCAAGATTAAAGCGGTTATATTAATTCTGTATTTGGCACTGAGGCAAACACTGATGGAATACTATGTCTGGTTCTGGTTCCACAATTCAAGAAGGATATTGATAAATTTAAGAGGCTTCAGAGAACAGTCACAAGAATGATTAAAAGATCAGAAAATGTGCCTGAGAGAGAGAGAGACAGACAGAGAAGGGCGATCTATTTCTCTTAACAGAAAGAAAGTATAGATGACTTGATGATAGTCTATAAGCATCTAGCTGAGGAGTAGAAATTTGATAACAGAGGACTCTTTTGTCTAGCACAGAGGTGACAAACTCATTCAGTGTGTGGGGGGAAGGCAAACTGGAAGGCAGGACACCTGTCACCAGCCATGTGGCTGCACAGGCTCCCCAGTCCTTTCCCCTTCTGTGTTCAGAGTGGTGTGGGCTCCCCTTTCCCACCCCAACCCTGCAGGCTCTTCTACACCTTCCCTTTCTCCTGCCCTGTGGGCTCACTTCTTTGTGCTGGCTCCCTGACCACCCTTCTTCTTTCCTTTGCATTTCTCCTATCTCCTGGTAGCAGGCAAAAGAATCAGTCTCAGTCACAGACAGCCAGGCTGGGCTCCTGCCTCTCCCCCCCCCCCCCCCACCCACTGTCAGTCATTCAGAATGCTGGCCTTTGGTTGGCTCAGTCTTGGCTTGCCCCAGCAGTCCCATGTGGGCCCCAGACACTTTCTTCTTTTTTATTTTTGATTTATGCAATGTGCTGTCAATGAAAAATGCTGACTGCCAGTGAACTGTTGGGGTTCGGGGCAGTGCAGTGGCTCTCTGGAGCTGGCCGAGCCTGCTGTGACTGAGCCTCTGATGGTCAGCAAACCATATCACTAGGGATTAAAGTATAATTTGGTGGGCGCCAGAACCCTCCCATACAGGTGGGCCCCCCTCTGGCACAGGTGGGGCCCCATTCCAGCATGGGTGGGCCCACGAACACCCATCCCCAGAACCTATCCCCTGTCCCAATACTCACCCCCCTACACTCAGCCACTCCTAGACACACACACACACACACACACACACACACACACACACACAGAGCCCCAAGCAGCCCCCCCAAAGCCCTTACCTTCGCTGTTTGCAGGCTGCCGGACCAACTTAAAGCTGCTTCCAGCCACAAGCTGCTCCGTCCTGCGGGGTGGGGGGAAGATTCCCAAACTCCCAGCCTGCAGCAGCTCTCTGCTGTCGGGGCTTAAGGAGGAGCAGGGCTTAAGGTGGAGCCACCCAAACGTTACATTCCAGCTGTTCATGCTATTTTTAGGGAAGCCCCTGAATACAGCATTCCAGTGTGTTCCTTTACTTTTAGGGGCTCTGGAACACTGCTTGCCTAAAAATAGGGGGCCCCAGAACTGTGTTCCAGTGCATTCCCCCTTACTTGCTAAGCCGGGATTGGCTGGAACATTTTTCTTTGTTCCCTGTGCTGTGGCTTAGATCATGTGAGTGACTCAAGCACACCTAGCCAGGAGCCTGCCTTTGGAGTTCACTGCTGCAGACAGCTTCCAGGCACAGCCAAGGCAACAGCTCAGCTGACCGGATCAGTGCCCTTGGTGGGCCGGATTTGGCCCATGAGTCATACATTTGACACCCCTGGTCTAGCAGATAAAGGTATAATAGGTCCAGTGGCTGAAAGTTGAAACTAGACTAATTCTAACATAAAATTATTATTAATAATGAGGAAATTAACCGTTGGAACAATTTACAAAGGGCTGTAGTGTGTTTTATATCAATTGATATTTTAAAATCAAGGTTGATGTCTTTCTAAAAGATATGCTCTAGTTTAAATGGTTAATTCTGAAATAGTTCTATGCCCTGAATTACATAGGTGGACAGATGAAATGATCACAATGTTCATTTCTGGCTTTATAATTGATTAAGCTGAATCTCACAAGATCATATACTAGCAGATATGAAAATAAAAGCAATCTTATTTGCGTGACTGGATTCAGCCCTATATTCATTATTTCTGTTCTCTGGGATTGGTTGAAGGTCATTAATTTGGCAGTAAGCCAGTAAATTTTACAGCTACAGCACACTTTTTTCAGTGTTACAACATATCAGCAGCACTTTTTTCAGCCACCAAGTCCAGTGAAGGAGCTCTTCCTCATCTCTAAGAAATTGTGCTTTAAGTAGTGACTAAAGGCTGGGAAAAGTGCCAAAGGTCTGAAGAATGAATCTCTTTATTGAGCTTTTGTTGTTGTTAGCTACAATAATATACTCCTGCGTAGAGGCTTTTGTGAAACTTTTCATGCCTGTGAAGAGAAAGTCTGTCAGCGGAGAGATTGTTCTCATTACCGGTGCAGGTCATGGCATTGGGAGATCTATAGCCTACAAATTTGCGAATCATAAAAGCAGACTAGTTCTGTGGGACATCAATAAGGTAACTCAGTAAACTTTGTCTCTAATACCATCCCATCCTGCAGTTATCTTTTAACAGAAAGAGGGGGTTAAATTAAAACAGTGTGTCATGGTGTGCACATCTGCATACTCTGGGTTATGACCTACATCAGTGGTTCCCAACCTTTTGCAGGCTGGGGACCCCTTTTGTAGGTCAAAAAAAACCTCAAGGACTCCCTTTTCTGAAAATGTCAATGCTGCAGGCAGGATCCAGCCCATGTGGCCAAAAATCTGGCCCACACAGCCAGAATCCAGGGGGGGAGCAGAAACCGCTGTGGCCATGGCCCCCCTAACCTCCCTGTGCTGGCAAGTTGGGCTGCCACAGCCATGGCTCCCAGCCAGGCCCTGCAGGGGAGTGGGAGCAGGCAGCCCCTGCAAGGAAGCGAAGTCAAGGCGAAGCCGAGCTGTCGCTGGCATCAGCAGCTGGCAAGCAGGGGCAGCAGGCAGCCCTCTGCGTGCCCCCACCCTCGCTGGATCCAGCCCTGTCAGGGAGCAGTGAGTAAACAACTACCTGAAAGATACAGAAAATGTGCTAATTGTGGTGGCTGGGAAGAGACAAAGGGATCACCTCTGCCCAGAAAGAGACGGGCCAAGGGGTTTGGAAACAGAGACAGAGACCTGGAAGATTTTAGGGGCTTTTCCAATGATCCATGCCGGGGATGCTGTCTTCCAGCCGGCGGAGAGCTGCTCCAGAGCTGGGAGTTATTGAAACTTCTGCCCAGAGAAGCTCTGACGGAGCATTCTCAGAACATCTGAGCATGCTCTGTCAGTGCTTCTCTGGCTCCAGGAGCCATGGCTGGGACCTGTGCAGCCGGGTAAGAGTGTGGGGGGCGGGGGGGATCAAGCCAGCACTTACCAGGAGAGCTGTGGGGGGAAGCATCAGGCCCAGGGGGTGTGTGCAGGATCAGGCCCACATGCCTGTGCAGGATCTAGCCTGCTGGGGTGGGGGACGCCTGCGCAACAAGCAACTTGGATTGCTCAGCTGCCTCAGGGCCTTAGAGGGAACATTGGCTTGGGACTCTCCATCTTGAAACAACTTCAGGCAAGATCCAGGCCTGCCTGGCCTCTGGCAAAGACTGGCTGTGCAAACATCTAACAACCGAACACCTTGAGCACAAAATTGTTTGGACTAGGAGGTTAGTTTAAGCAGAAATATTAGGTTAGCATTTATATTTTACCTTTTATTTCTGTGTGGTCTCTGACTCATTTATATTGTGATTCTGCCATGATTGGCCATATTCTCACTTTAGAATTATAGTCTGATCAATAAACTTGTCATTGCTTTATCTGAAGTTGTGTCATCTTTAGAGGGTGTGAGTGGAGAAGGGTGGGCACAAACTATTTCTTTGTTAGATGGATGGACTTGAGTGTGTGGTGGTTGGGAGTGGTTCCCAATCACTGTAGACAGGAGCTTCTAGTGTGGTAACTGGGGTCGAGGGTGCTTGCTGGGGGACCATCCCTCAAGCAGCCAGAGGGCATATACCCACTGCCTGGGACTGATCACACGCAAGAGACTGGAATGGACTGACTCAGGAGTGAGTGGTCACTTGGCAAAGTGGGGTGAATTCTGGTTCAGGAGTAGAATTGGGAGATCACAGCAGGTCTGGGAGGAGGGAGGAGGAGTAACACTATATGTAAAAGAGCTCTATGACTGCTCAGGGCTCCATTGTGGAAGTGGAAGCATGCTAGTAGAAAGCCTGTGGGATACATTGAGAGGGGAAAGCAACAAGGGGGATGTTGTGGTGGGTGTCTGCTATAGACCACCAGAGCAGAAGCAGGAGGTGGATGAGGTGTTCTATGGACAACTAGCGGAAGCTTCTAGATCACAGGCCCTGGTGCTCATGGGGGACTTCAATTACCCTGACATCTGCTGGGAGGCCAATACAGCAGTGCATGGGCAATCCAGGAGGGTTTTAGAGAGTGTTGAGGACAACTTTTTGGAACAAATGCTGGAGGAACCAAGTAGGGGCCTTGCAGCTCTTGACTTGCTGCTCACAAACAGGGAAGAGTTGATGAGGGAGGTAGAGGCAAATGGCAAGCTAGGCAGTAGTGACTATGACATGGTTGAGATTAGGATGCTGATTAAAGGAAGAAAGGAAAGAAGCAAAACACAAACCCTGGACTTCAAAAAAGCAGATTTTGGCTCCCTCAGGGAACTGATGGGCAGGATCCCTTGGGAAGCTAATCTGAAGGGGAAAGGAGTCCAAGAAAGCTGGTTATATTTTAAAGAAACCCTGCTAAGGGCACAGGAAGTTGCCATTCCAATTAGGAGAAAGAACAAACATGTGAGGCAGCCAGAATGGCTTAGCAGAGAACTCTGCTCTGAGCTTAAACATAAAAAGGAAGCTTACAGGAAGCAGAAGCTTGGTCAGATGACCAAGGAGGCATATAAAGATATTGATAGGGACTGCAGGGATAAAATCAGAAAGGCCAAAGGACAAATGGAGTTGCGGCTAGCGAGGGATATAAGGGATAACAAGAAGGGGTTCTACAAGTATGTTAATAACAAGAAGATCAGGGATGGTGTAGGTCCCTTGCTGAATGGGACAGGCATCCTTGTGACAGAGGATGAGGGAAAAGCTGAAGTGCTCAATGCTTTTTTTGCTTCAGTTTTCACAGGCAGGGTCAGCTCTCAGCCCACTACCATGGGTATGGCAGACTGGAGACAAGAAAAGAGGCCCTTGGTGACGGAAGGTCAGGTTAGGGACTGCTTAAAGAAGCTGGACGTGCACAGGTCCATGGGGCTGGACAAACTGCATCCAAGGGTGCTGAGGGAATTGGCCGATGAGATAGCTGCACCGCTGACCATTATCTTTCAAAACTCATGGAGAATGGGGGAGGTGCCAGAGGCTTGGAAAAAAAGCAAATACAGTACCTATTTTCAAGAAATAAAAAAAGGAGGATCCGGGGAATTACAGACCTGTCAGCCTCACCTCAATCCTGGGAAAAATTATGGAGCAGGTTTTCAAAGAATCCTTCCTAAAACACTTAGAGGAAAATAAAGTGATCAGGAACAGTCAGCATGGATTTACGAAGGGTAAATCATGCCTGACCAACCTCATTTCCTTCTATGATCAGATGACTGGTTTTCTGGATGCAGGAAGATCCGTTGATGTCATATACCTTGATTTTAGCATGGCTTTTGATACAGTTTCCCACAGCATTCTCATTGGCAAATTAAGGAAGAATGGGTTGGATAGGTGGACTATAGGGTGGATAGAAAACTGGCTAGATCAACGGTTTCAGCACGTAGGAATCAATGGATCCATGTCTAGCTGGCAACCAGTCACGAGTGGTGTGCCCCAGGGGTCAGTCCTGGGGCCGGTTCTGTTCAACATTTTCATCTGCCCCCTTTGAATCTGTACTGTTAGTTGTTGATTTCCACGGTCATTGCGGGTGAAGAGCTTTCCCAAAATTTTAATAAATGTATGGTATTTGGCAGTCAGATTTTTTGCATGTGTGGCAAAGCAACTTGTTGGTTTTGGTTAGGTGCACAGCAGAAAGGCTGCTGATGCCAGATAATTCTTATTTGTTTAAAATTCTGTTTTTGGAAGGCACTTAGTTATCAAATGGGGAGGGAGTTAGTTGATTCTGTAGGGAAAAGGGGCATGCATCAAGAGCAGGAACAGCATGGGAAATTGTGGATGCTGTGTTGCCTTCCCCCCAGCTGCACTTCTCCCCTTATTCTCCTGACACCCCACTCTGTCCTCCCCTGCTCCCCACTCTTTTGCTGCCATTCAGAAGGGAAAGGCAAGCATTACAGCGAAGTTCATGGGATGGGTGGGATCTATTTAAAAATCTTGGGAACCACGGCAGTAAATGTGTCTGGTGTGGGTCGGCAGGGTGGCATCTCACAGCTGGGCATGGAGCCACATGCCAGCTGCTCACCCAGATACCATCAACTTCCCTAGTGCATGCGGAACCTATGCAAGTCGGGTAGAAGTCCTAGGGACAGTATGATCCATCACCCTCCCTCCTAATCCTATCTGCAGCGCTTCTTGGCGCCTGATATTCAGCAACAGGCACCTGGAGGAGTTAGGGAATGATGCGCCTTGTCAAAACTCCCCTGGGCCAGCTGGTCCCACCCCCCCCAGTGCTGGGGGTGTGTGGAGGCCCGGCACAGGGCACTTCGCCCAGGGCCCCGCACCCCCCTAGGGACGGCCCTGCTGATACTACGTTTGAAAAACTACTGTCCTAGCCAGCATTTCCCTGGTAGGAAATACATTAACTCTCATTTGTAGCGCCAATATAATAGAGGGATATTTTAAAAAATTAATTACTAATAATATCCCCTTTAAAATATTTCTTTCCTACTCCCTGACATCTCAGCTTACTCCATCTCCTATGCTGTTCACCTCTCCACATTTTCAGATTAGCAGTAGCAGCACTATACATGATAATTTTGTCAGTTAGTTTTTCCCCTGAATACGAAAATGCTAAAACAATATGTCTTCTCCATTTCTGAATCAATATATTTGGAATCTGTATACTAAATTTCATAACAGCTAAACCACCATCCCGTCTTTAGAAGAACTGCTATCTTTCTGTCTAGTAAAACTATTAAGCTCATTAAGATCAGTATGTAAAACAGTATTCCTAAAACCAGGTTCCTTACCATCAATATATGAAATCTCTTAAAAAAACAGTTTCATCCAAATATGGATCTATAAAAGAATTTAAATATCACTACTGGACTTAAAACTCTCCTCTTTCAGCTCACTAAAAATGTATTAGTTAAAACCAGTGGTAAAAAAGGAAAATCAACCTCTTTTCCCTGGGCCTCATTAAAGCAATCTTGTTCCACAGGAACATCAGCACCCCACTTGGGGGTCCCTATTTTCCTTCTTGCTCTTTTCCCTCTCCCCCAGTACCTCCCTAACAAGAGGAGGGAGCATGGGACCAGCAACATGAATCAGACTCCTATCATATTAAAACTACCAGCCAGGGCATCAAAGGAGGTTGTGGGGGCATTTTTACCCTATCCCAGCACCACTCTGGTATAAATATCCATATGAGAATCCTTCATAAATAAGAGATTTGACCCTTCACAGAGAGAAGCTACCCTAACCAGGGGGATTTAATGCATACCTGGGGGAGGCTACCCCTACCAAGGGAGCAGAAACATGGGGGTGTCCACTGCACTCCTCCACCCTGAAGGGGAGGTTCACCCTCTACAGGCCCCCTGGTACTCAACCGGTTACTGACTCTCACCACAAGGAGGTTGCAGGTAGGACTTGCAACACAGAGGCTTTTCTTATTGAGGTATTCCTGCTAGCTTAAGGGTGAGTCGTAATAGGAGGTAGAAATAAACTCAGCTCTTGTGGAGCCCCTTATGGCTCCAGCTTGTGCCAGCCCTTGTCTCACTAATTACCTAGACCACCACACCCTCAGGTAACTCAGAAGAAGGGGACTCAACCACTCCCAACTGTTCAGACATAACAAGTGGACAGAATCCAGAAACTCATGTATGGCCATAAGAGAGCTTAAGAACTTGGAGTTTACTCTACACAGATTGGAAGCAGACGTGGCCAAACTGCAGCTCGCAAGCCACATGCGACTCTTTAAAGAAAAAGTGCAGCTCCCAGGACAGCATGGCAGGGAAGGGTGGAATGGTGGGAGTCGGGGGCAAAAAATTTGCAATCGTCAGGGACGGCAGAGGGGCGGTGGCATGGTGAGAGCTGGCAGGGGAGAAGCAGCATTGCGAGAGCTGGCAGAAAAAAGCAGCGTGGTCAGAGCTGGGGGAGGGGCAGCATTTTGAGAGCCAGCAGGGAAAAGCAACAAGAGCTGGGATGGGAGGAGCACCATTGTGAGAACTTGCAGGGAAAAAGCAGCCCCGTAAGAGCTGGGAGGGGAGGGGAGGAGAAGGGCAGCATTGTAAGAGCCAGCAGAGAAAGGCAACCTCCTCAGTTAGGTGCAAAGACATGTCAGATTCCACAGATTACCCACACAATATTAGTTCTACCCTCCTTGTCTGTATGCATTATGATAGTCTTTAATTACAACATCACTGGCTTCACTCATTGTACAAACTGGATGCACACAGAGGCGAAATGAAAGTAGCACCAGCAAAAAAAGTCTGACCTTCTGAGTGCATGATTTTTTAAATTCTTTTCTGACACTGTTTTCTGGGTAAATATTTTTAAAACTGGCAAAATAAATTGATCAAGAGCAAGTCTACAATGAACTACAGATAAGTGATGATAATCTAGCAATATAAACTTAAATTAATTTACAATTGCTTTTCTCTTTTTAAAAAAATCACCTGGCATTTCCAGATATTGTAAGATAATGCAAAATTATTTCCTTGTATTTCTATTTTGAGAATTAAATAAGAATCATCGGAAATGAGTGAAAATCGACACAAGTGTTGCATCTGAAACCACTGACTACTGTCAAAAAGGTTATTAAAAAAACCCTCTATTAATTTAAAGAATGTTACAAGTACTTATTATGGATCATGGTTCATTTTCAGCATGCAAAATGATTTAGACTTAGGATAGACCACCACAACAGAAAACTGGCTTTAGAAAAAAAATTCCTTAAGTCCATTGAACAAATGTGCCTGAGGCATCAATATGTCATCTGCTTGCAGAAGGAACTGCCAGTATGTTTATTTTATAAGGAAAATTTAATTAATATAACTAAGTCAATTACCAAGATAATTTACATTCACTGCAAAGTTCAATAGCAGCACTATACTTCCACTGATTAAATAGCATTCAACATGTATTAATTTTTCTTTGTTGTATACCAGTAGTCAAAATCCATTTATATTTCAGTGCAGTCTTCATGAATGACTCTATGGGTATCTGAGCCCATTAGACAAGAGAGGATGGAAAATTGTGTTGTAAAACTTTCTGAAAAAAAACTCTCACCAATAATGATTATACTTTGTATCATAAAAGCCAAATAATGATATTTAGAATTTATACAGGCCTGACCCCAAACTGAATAAACTCAAGAGGATTTTTTCCATAATATCTTCTGTGCATAGACTCCAATGAACTTACTGAAACAGGCACTGATCTTGCACTTTATGTCCCCATAAATTCTCATTGATCTGTTGTGATTCTGAACAGTTGAAAAGGTGTCCCTGTGTGCATCTCTTCACAGGATTAAGATGAGAGCAGTGTTTTCCCTTACTATTACTTTCATTTTAAAATTAGTTGTTTCTAATTGAGTCCTCAGACCTTTTGTTTTCACCATCCATGACTATTTTAGTGAACAAGTTTACTGGCAGAAATGTTGGCAGGGAAGCGGCAGCATGGTCGGCGCTGGGGTGGGGTAGGGGGTGGAAGTGCAGCATGGTTGGGGAGAGTAGAAAAGCAGCAGCGTGGTAAGAGATGGCAGGGAAGTGGCAGCAGGGGTGGGGGGAGGGAAGCGTGACATGGTCAGAGAAGACATAACATGTTTAGATTTTCTCATAGGCCCTATTGCAGTGTACTTGTTGTTAAAATAAAATCATGTTTTACAAGTCCTAAACATGATGTGGAATACTAAGAAATGAAAATACAAAGGAGAAAAGTTTAAAACTGAACGTAGATTACTTTCAATTTTCGGCACAACTTACTGCTGTGAAGCATCATATGCCACAATGAAATTCAAAACATCGTGCAATACTTAGAGATCAGCAGCTGAGAGAGCTTTTACCTATTGCATTGACAAGTTACTGCCTAGATTTTAAAAAAACTTGCCACAAGCCTGTAGTGTTCTACATCTAGCGACAGCTAAGTTTTTACTGTATAGGCCTAGTTTCATGGTAACCTTAAATAATTATTAGAATCTGACATTAGTAGGATCAATATTTGCCCTATTTTTACAATATAATTAAAGTGTGCAATAAATTTTAAGCTTGGTAATTTTGGAGTAGGTAAAAATATGTGATTATATGCCTCAGCGCGGCTCTTGAAGGTTTAATAATAGACTTGTGCGGCTCTTGAGCTCTGTAAGTTTGGCAACCCCGATTGGAAGAGTACGGCCTACGAGTTGACAAGGAAAAAATGTGCATTCTTTCAGCCCACTGAATATCCGAGACATATCATAGATGCGACAGGCCTTCATAAGGCTCCGGCAAAAATCAAGGCTACTGCGGATGCTCCACTTCCTCACAATGTTAGCTAGCTTCACTCATTTTTAGGGTTACTGAACTATTATGGAAAGTTTATACCACAGTTAGCACTACTACTGAAACTACGTAAGTTCCATAAGAACGAGGTCTGGAAGTGGGCTGAAGCCTGTGATGTTGTATTTAACAAAGCTAAATGTGCACTCCTAAATTCAAAAGTTTTGATGTATTTTGATCATCCTTACCCCTACAGTTGTCCTGTGATACCTCCCCTTTATGGAGCAGAAGCAGTTGTATCACAGATTATGGCTTCAGGAACAGAAAGGCCCATCACTTTTCCTGAAACTAACTATGCCCAAATCAAACCTAAAGTGCTGGGAATCTTTTTTGGCATTCAGAAATTTTACCAGTACCTGCTTGGAAGGAAGTTCACACTTCTCACTGATCACTGACCACTAAAATCAATCTTGGGACCCCATACAGTCATTCCAAACTTGGCTGCTAAGTCATATGCAGTGACAGGCATTGTTGCTTTTTGCATACACGTATGAGATCAAATATCGGAAATCCTCTCTGCATTGCAATGCAGATAGTCTTTTAAGGCTACCTGTGGTCGGGTCCTGCCCTTGTCAGGGCGAGGCCCGCGCTGCCCGGAGTTCCAAGCCTTCACCCTTGACAGGGCCAGGCAACTAAACAGTTATGTTGTGCAGGCCTTCAGCCCCAGCAGGGGAAAAGCAAACCAACTGGTAGCTCAGCTGGTAGCAGGGAAGGGAAGGGGAATGCAGGCCCGCCTGCTCCACTGCGTTCCAACCCATGGCCCTAGCAGTGGCCACGAGGAGTGCCACTGTGTCAGTGGGGCTCCCGCTGAAAAACACTGACTCACGGTTGCCCCTGGGCTACTTCCTTCCCCTTCCCGGATGAGGCCTGGGGTACGCCATCCTCACAGTCCTCCAGGTAGAATCCCCAGGGCATCCCCATCAGGCCCTCACTATCTTCGGGCGGCAAGGCCGGGAGCTCGGCCTCCTCGGCCAACAGGAGCTCCTCCAGGTCACACGAGTCCTGAAGAGCTGGTTCGCTGTCCTCCCCAGCAGAGGGGAGCTTGTCCAAGTCCTCCCCGGCGTCTGGCTGGTCTCCAGGGCTCAGGCTCTCAGCGGAGGGAAGCTCATCAAGATCCTCCCCTGGAGGAGTTTCCTCCAGGGGTGCAGTTGACCAAGGTTCCTCCCCCCAGCTCTTCTGGGGTGGGGAGTCCAATCACCTATCAGTCCCCTCTGCTCCCTGGGGAGGGAGGTCTGCCAGGAGTGGCAACCACTTCCCTCTAGGCTCCCTCCAGGACTGCCTGGTCCGCTCCCTTTTATAGTACTCCTGCTCCCTGTAACCTTCTGGTTGATTCCGGCCCTAGCGGCTCTGCCGGCCCTCCTCTGGCCAGTAGCGGGCGTGCGGGTGCTCAGCTATCCCTCGGATGCTAGGTAACTGCTCCCCTCTGCTACACTGCCCTTGTCATTTAAACATTGTGAGATGACAGTTGTTGAAACAACTACATAAAGGTCATTGTGGGATAGTGCACATGAAGGAAATTGTATGAAGCTACTTTTAGTGGCCTGGCCTGGACAGTGCCATTGAAGAGAAGGCAAGAACTTGTACTTCATGTCAGCGTGTGAGTAATGTACCTCAGCTGGCACCCGTACACCCATGGGATTGGCCTGAAAAGTCATGGCAGCTCATTCATGTTGATTTTGCTGACCCTTTTAAAGGAAGCATGTTCCTAGTTGTTGTAGATGCCCATCCTAAGTGGCCGTAAACGTCAGTAATGCCATCTACCATAGCTGAAAGTGCCACCCAGAAACTGTGTTCTTTAGTCATTATGGTCTGCCAGAACAAGTTGTGAGCAACAACAGCCCACAGCCATTTTCAGAAATTTGAAAATTTTATGAAAGCAAATGGAATACATCACATCATGTAAGCACCATATCATCCATCTGCCCTACATCGTTACCCCCCACTGCCCCTGCCCCACTGCCGTCACCAGGAAACTGAAGGCAGTGGGATGGGGCAGGAGCATGGAACCCAGCTTCTGGGCGCATCCACCCCACCCTTAGGGAAAAACAGCCAGTCCAGCAGCTGGGCAGGCTGGCCCAGAGGCTGGGCCTCACTCTCCCGCCCTACCTGTGGGCCGGCTTGCCCTGCCCCACGAGTGGAGTGGTTGGCCCAAGGAAGGAGCGGGAGCACAGGGCCCGGCCTCTGAAACAGTTCATGCCGGCATCCAGCACAGGGAGGTCAAGGCCCCCCACAGGCTGATTGGCCCTGGGCCTTGCCCCCACCCAGGGAAAGCCCTGCATCCAGCTACCAATGGATTAGCGAAAAGGTTTGTGTAGACAATGAAACAAGCTCTAAAATCTTCACGTGGACACTCATTCATTCATTCATAAGCCTCTGAATACTTTCTTACTATAATACAGAAATACCCCTCATGCTACAACCAAAGTGTCCCCAGCTTTCCTAATGATGGGACAACAGTTACACACTTGCTTTGATTTGTTGAAACTGTCTGAAGCATAACAAATTGTGCAACACAACAGCAAAACCAAGTCATCAGGCATGAATAGAGAGCAAAGGATCAAACCTTTAGTCTTAGGCAGCCTGTCCTAGCTTGGGACTCTGCTTCTGGAGCTAAATGGGTCCCTGCTACAGTCATAGCCTAGACAGGACCTGTTTCCTATTCTGGCCAGATGGCAGATTGTCTCACTTGGCAGTGACATGTAGATGAATTGCTTCCAGATCATACATGTCCTGAGGATCCATCTCCAGTTGAACTGCCTGACCTCACTATTACAGGTGAAATAGCATCAAGAGCCACCTGTTCCTGGCTCTCCTTTTCCATCCACCTCTACAGCACATACAGCCTTCTCCCTTGTTTAACCTGGTACAACATCCTCACCTGTTTGAGCTACTACTCCTGGACAGGTCACTTAAAACAACGTAGGTGAAAACATCACCATTCCCAACTTCAAAACCTCCCTTGTAGTGGGCCAGCCCAGAAGATTTATGTTACGAGGAAGAGCAGTGTGACAGGCACACGGACCCCGGAGCACTGTATATTGCTAATGGAAATGATTGTTTAATTTTGCCTTTTCATGGGCTGTTTGCCATGAGGTTTAGGTTGTTTTTGCCAAATGTATTGTTATGTCTTAGGCTGTTTTTGTCAGGTGCACATGTTATGTCTTTGTGAAAGTTTCCCAGGATAAGTTGTTGTGCATAGGAGAGTTTCCCAGGATGAGTTGTTGTGCATAGATAGTAAGATAAAGATTTATTACTTGAGAATGGCGGCGGGTAAACATCAGACCCTACAAAAGTTTAGGCAGAGAGGCGGAACTTTGAGACTAGCCATGGACAGATGATCAGCCATGCCTGGATCCCTGGGGTGGCCACTCCGTGGTGCAGTTGGGTCTCCTGCCATGTTTTGGAGTGTGAGTGTTAAGTGCTAATAAGTTTTAGTGCTTAGATTCCAGTGGCTTTAACCAGTGCTGATAAGTGCTCACAAGTGTTGCGTGCTTTAATAAACTTAGTTAGCAGATAACTGTCACCTGTCTAGTGGCATTCTTTACTTCGGTACCTGCAAGAACCTTACATTCCCGTAACAATCCTAGAGCTATAAATGTGTTCAGTGGAAAGTGCACTGCAAAGCAGGGCCTTTTAACCTCACACTGGTTAGGCCTCTGAACAAAAAATTAATGACTTTATAGGTGTTGAATCCAAGACCAAACACAACAGTTATTTTAATCTAAACCAGCCAAAACTGATAATTTTCGCAACGTAGTTCTGTCTGCTAAACATCTAGGCAGAGCATGTGACACACACTGTTCCTGAAGTTTGCCCTTCCCACTGCGAGTTCATTCAGCTCCTGTCTTATATCCCTACCACAAGTGCTCATCCTCTACCTCTACCTCTAATGATAGTCAGAACGCTGACTGGTACATTGTGTGCACACAGAATGAGGATTTTGTGCCTATTCAAAAGATTTTATGCTGTGGTTCACATAAATATTCACTTAGATGGAATTGTATTCAACATACACAGATTATCCAATAAATTCTTAGAATGTATTGGAGACAATTTTTCATTTCAAAAGGTGGAGAAAGCTACTAGGGGAGAGGCCGTTCTTGACTTGATTTTGACAAACAGAGAAGAACTGGTTGAGAATTTGAAAGTGGAAGGTAACTTAGGTGAAAGTGATCATGAAACATTAACGTTCATGATTCTAAGGAATGGTAGGAGAGAGAACACCAAAGTAAAGGTGATGGATTTCAAGAAGGCAGACTTTAGCGCACTCAGAGAGTTAGTAGGCAAGATCCCATGGGAAGTACATCTAAGGGGAAAAACAACTGAAGACAGCTGGCAGTTTTTCAAACAGACAGTATTAAGGGAACAAGAACAAACTATTCCAATGTGCAGGAAGGATGGGAAGTATGGCAAGAGACCACCCTGGCTTAACCAGGAGATTTGCAATCAGCTAAAAATGAAGAAAAATTCTTACCTAAAGTGGAAACTTAGACAAATCATAAAGGATGACTATAAGCAAATAACACTGTTATGTAGGGGCAAAATCAGAAAGGCCAAGGCACCAATGGAGGTCAAACCAGCTGAAGGGATAAAGGGAACAAAAAAACATTTTTAAATTCCATTAGAAATAAGATCAAGACCAAGGACAGTGCAGGTCCATTACTCAACAAAGAGAGAAAAACAATAACAGAAAATGTGGAAATGGCAGAGGAACTAAATGATTTCTTCATTTTGGTTTTCACTGAGAAAGTTGGTGGTGACTGGATTCCTGACATGGGGGTGGGCGGCAGTAAAAACAGGACAGGATCAGAAGCTAAAATAGGGAAAGAACAAATTAAAAATTACCTAGACAAGTTAGATGTCTTCAGGTCACCAGGGCCTGATGATATGCACCCTAGAATACTCAAAGAGCTCACTCAGTAGACATCTGGATTTGTCAAGAACAAATCATGTTAGACCAACCTGACAGCCAGGGGCATTGCTGATGCTGGGCACCCCGGGGCATGTGCCTCAAACCCCAGTGCCAGTGTTCTGGATCTCCGGCCCAATCAGAGACTATGGACAGACTAACAGCTATGCCTGGCCCGTCCCCAGCCGGGGATCTGGGGCCTAGCTGCAGGCAGCTGCGTCGGCCCCGTCCCTGGCTAGGGATTCGGGGCCTGGCCGCCCGCAGCCACAGCGGCCCCATCTCTGGCCGAGGATGCGGGGCCTGGCCTCTGCAGCCGCTTCTGGCCTTGTCCCCAGCCAGGGATGCAGGGCCTAGCCGCCTGTGGCGGCGCAGCCGCACCTGGCCCTGGCCCTAGCCAGGGGGTGGGGCCTGCTGGCTGGGGGCGGGGCCTGTGAGCTGGGGGGACAGGGCCTGGGCCCATGCCCTGGGTCCCTCCCCCAGCCAGCGATGCCCTTGCCGATAGCTTTCTATGATGGGGTAACAAGCCTTGTAGGTAGAGGGGAAGTGGTAGAGACGGTATTATCTAAACCAGTGGCTCCCAACCTGTGGTCTGTGAACCCCTGGGGGGGGCCACAGATAGGGCTGTAATGAGTACTTCTAGCACCCGGGGCGTGTTCCACCTAGAATCTGCCCCTTGCAATTAGTGGCACCTGGAGCACGTGGTGAGGAATGCACCCTTTAATGGAGTGGCTCCACTGAGCTGCTGCAGGGGCCCAGGGCAAAACCCCGTTCACCCCGCCGTAGTTGCAGCCCTGGCCTCAGAGGTGCTGAAGGGGGTCCACAGACACGCAGCCGAAGCACATGGGCTGCATAGGGCCTGCCGCTGAAGCAGTTTGTCTCTGCTGCTGCTGCAGCCTGCCCTAGAGGTGTGTCTGGGCAGAGGGAAGGGGGTGTATAGGATTCTGGGAGAGAGGGGGTAAGGGGCATTGGGGTGTGCAGCTGGTGGGGACCCTATTGGTGGGACTAAGAGCTGGCAGGAGCCCAAGGGAGACCCATGGGGGGGGTTGGGTAGGGGCCAACAGCAAGGGCGGAGGGCTGCATCTCCGCTGGTCACTGCAGAGTGGCAGCACTCTCAGCTGGTTCATTTTCTTTTAACAGGACATTGTGATCTTGAAATCTAGTCAATTTGCGAAAAAGGGAAATTGAAGTATTTTCATGTTCTGCACCTGCCTCTGAGTCCCTTGGACCACTGATGGCTCTCCAACTATATTTTCCTATGTTTAAAACATTTTCCATGACTGTGTGAAACTCCCACCCAAATAATGAGAAAAACAATTAAATTGACAAAGTCCTGGAAAAATAAACGGAGTTAAAAAGAAAAGAACAAAAAATCTTAACGAGACTCAAAGGGTTTGCTTGCACCAAAATCAAGAAGGTGCTTTTTAATTCAGTAATGTGATTTTTTTAAGTTACATGTGTCCCTTTAAAATACCCAGTTTTGAAAGTGAAGGCACTCCTTCTCCACAAAAATGCTCATGTGAGGGTGTAATGGTCAAGAATCATTTGAGTATCAGAGATATTATATAAATGTTAGTCTCCCTTCTGTATGAATTTTTCTACTTACTAATGCTAAAAAAAGTTCCTGTGACTGAAAAGGATTAAAGAATGAAATATTTGTTGCTTTTATTTGTTTACCTGGATTTTTGACAATATTTTGTTTCTACTCGGTCAGTTTCTTCAATTGTATGTTTAAATTTTTCATATGGCATCAACAGAGAGACAAGGTGATTTAACAGAAATATGAAAATATGTACCCCCTCTTGCAAACAGTTAGATCTGATTTGTACTTAAAACTTAGGTTGACATAGCTACAGTGCTCACGGGTGTGAAAAATTAGGGAATGTACTGGTGCCTGAATAGGTAATTCACTCCAGGAATCTCTAAGAAACTCTGATTTTTGCCCTTTATCATTCATAGAATGGCATTGAGGAAACAGCTGCAGAATGCAGAAGGCTGGGGGCCACAACTCATGCATCTGTGGTGGACTGCAGTAAAAAGGAGGAAGTTTACAGTGCTGCAGAGAAGGTAAGACTACAATGTGTATTTCCCAAAGACTACCCAAGCATGCTCTAGCTTAAGTAAAGATTGGGAAACAGAAGATGGTGTATCCCTGATGTTTTGGGGATCCCTTAGACCAATAAATAATTGCATTACCACCTGCCCTGTAACTTTGAGGGCCTTTGTGCTGTGCAGTTATGGCTCAGATCCCTGACATGAGCAGCCAGCACACAAGCAGAAGGTCTCACCCTGGCTTCTATCAGCTGAATCACTCCTTACAGGAGAAAAAAACAGCAAGGAGTCGTGTGGCACTTTGAGACTAACCAATAGCCTTTCCAGTGCCAAGCACTCTTCCCCCCCTCTATTCTGTCCTCCCAGAGTTCTTAACTACCAGACATTCAGACTTTTTCCGTCTGGTTCCTCCCCCAACGGTGGACGCATAAAACCAGACACCAGCTTTCTTTGGTGCACAAATATATATAACCATGCATGGACGAGACAAGAGAACCATGCATGGACGAGACAAGAGAACCTGGAATTGATGGAATGCTACTACAACAACAGACCTAATGAAAGGGGATATATGAAACGTACGAGGGGACTATGGATGGACAAAAGACCTACATCCACACTAACCGAGAAACAGCTAGTTACCCAACGCTTCAACATAGTAAAGAGGCAGCTGCTCTCACAACTGGAGATAGACCAACTCCACATTACCTCCCAGACTCAAGAAGAAGCTCCAGAAGAACAACTAGATGTGCAGCCAACACCTGAAGCTGGAACTTCACTGCCACCCCCTCCATTACAGAACACAGCAGCTGATATGAGGCATAAGATCATGGATAAACTAGCTACAGTCAACCCTCGAGACCGATTACCAAGGCTCGTTGGAGAAGTACCATCAGATAGTATGCTAGAAGATGCCAATAGAGCCCTAATGACAATACCTACTACCACCATCACTGAAACCAATGAACTGGTATACGCTACAGCCTCTGTAATCCTGGAGATGCTTGGCTACACAATCAAAAAGAACAGCAGTACATACCCCCCCTGGAAAATGAGGTTGGAGGATAAGATCAAGGCAACCCGGAGAGAAGTTAGCCGGCTGGTGGAACTACAGAAGGGTATAGAGATTAAGGATAAGACTCGGCTACTGAGAAAATACAAGGGCCTGACTCCATCTGAAGCCCTAGAGACTGCTAAGCAAAGGCTCACAGCACTGGCCACCAGGCTAAGGAGATACACTAGAGCAGCAGAGTCCAAAAAGATAAATGCCCTGTTCTCCAAAGAACCATCCAAGGTGTACTCCCAACTGCAGTGCAACAACACAATAACAGCAGAGCCACCAACAGCAGAAACTGAACAGTACTGGAAGAACATCTGGGAGAAAGAGAAGACTCATAACACCAGTGCAAAGTGGCTGCAGGACCTGAAAAGAGACCACAGCAATCTCCCAGAACAGGAACCAGTCACCATCACAGTAGCCGACATCCAACAGCGGGTCAAGAACATGAAGAGCTGGACAGCACCTGGCCTGGACATGATCCACACCTACTGGCTAAAGAAGCTAACAGCAGTGCATGAACGCCTAGCAGCACAGATGAACCAGCTGCTAGCAGCAGGCTCCCACCCAGACTGGCTAACACAAGGAAGGACAGTGCTGATCATGAAAGACCCCCACAAGGGAACAGCACCATCCAACTACCGGCCAATAACCTGCCTCCCCACAACACGGAAAGTCCTATCAGGCATCATAGCCGCCAAGCTACAGGACCACATGGGCCAGTACATGAGCACAGCTCAGAAGGGTATTGGGAACAACACCAGAGGCTCAAAACACCAGCTGCTCATAGATAGAGCAGTCGCCCAAGACTCAAGGTCTAGACAGACCAATCTGTGCGCAGCCTGGATTGACTGCAGGAAAGCCTACGACTCAATGCCGCACACATGGATCTGTGAATGTCTGGCGCTATACAAAGTCAACAGGACACTAAGGACCTTCCTCAAGAACTCAATGGGACTGTGGAAGACAACACTGGAAGTCAACTCAAGACAGCTTGCACAAGTGACCATCAAGTGCGGCATATACCAAGGTGATGCGCTGTCCCCGCTGCTGTTCTGCATTGGCTTGAACCCCCTCAGCCAGATAATCACAAGGACTGGATATGGATACAAGTTCAAGAGTGGAACTACCATTAGCCACCTCCTCTACATGGATGACATCAAGCTGTATGCTAAGAATGAACGAGACATCGACTCGCTAATCCACCTGACACGGATCTACAGTGAGGATATTGGGATGTCATTCGGACTGGAGAAGTGTGGCCGGATGGTAGTAAAGAGAGGAAAGGTAGTGAAGACTGATGGGGTGGAACTCCCAGCAGGCCACATAGCAGACATACAGACCAGCTACAAGTACCTTGGCATCCCACAGTCCCATGGGAACCACGATGAGGAGGCAAGGAAGACAGCAACATCCAAGTACCACCAGAGGATAAGACAGGTCCTGAAGAGCCAGCTGAATGGGAAGAACAAGATCCACGCCATCAACAGGCATGCCCTGCCAGTCATCAGATACCCTGCCGGTATAGTGAGCTGGCCAAAGGAGGACATGGAGGCTGCCGATGTGAAGGGCCGGAAGCTCCTCACAATGTACGGAGGTTTCCACCCCAAGTCCAACACCCAGAGACTGTACGCCAGCCGGAAAGAAGGCGGGTGGGGTTTGGTGAGTGTCAAAGCCACTGTCCTGGATGAAACCCAGAGCATCTCGGAGTACATCAGTAAGATGGCACCCAAAGATGAGCTGCTGAGAGAATGCCTGAGGCAGCAGCAGCAGACATGGGTGGAAGATCAAGCAGAAGTAGTGCCATGGCAAGACAAGACCCTGCATGGAATGTACCATCGACAGATAGCTGAGGTGGCTGACATTGGGAAATCCTACCAGTGGCTGGAAAAGGCTGGACTAAAAGACAGCACTGAGGCACTGATCATAGCAGCACAAGAACAGGCACTGAGCACCAGATCCATTGAAGCAGGGGTCTACCACACTAGACAGGACCCAAGATGCAGACTGTGCAGAGAGGCCTCAGAGACAGTCCAACACATAGTGGCAGGATGTAAGATGCAGTCAGGAACAGCATACACTGAACGACATAACCAAGTAGCTGGCATTGTGTACAGGAACATCTGCACAGTGTATGGGCTAGACCCTCCCAAGACCAGATGGGAGATCCCACAGAAGGTCGTGGAGAATAACAGGGCTAAGATCCTGTGGGACTTCCAGATCCAGACGGACAGGCAGGTACTGGCCAATCAACCAGACATCGTGGTAATAGACAAGGACCAGAAGACAGCGGTGGTGATAGATGTAGCAGTGCCAAGTGACAGCAACATCAAGAAGAAGGAGTATGAGAAGCTGGAGAAGTACCAGGGCCTGAAAGAGGAACTAGAACGGATGTGGAAAGTAAAGGCCAAAGTGGTCCCGGTGGTGGTAGGAGCACTCGGGGCTGTGACTCCTAAGCTGGGAGAGTGGCTCCAACAGATCCCAGGAACAACATCAGAGCTCTCTGTCCAGAAGAGTGCAGTGCTAGGAACAGCTAAGATACTGCGCAGAACCCTCAAACTCCCAGGCCTCTGGTAGAGGACCCGAGGTTGAGGATGACACATACCACCCATAGGGGGTGAGAGAGGAATTTTTTTTTTTTTTTGAGATGTAAGGTAGGCTTAGAAGCTGTGCCTAACAGCTTCGGGGGGGTGTCTAATCTGCATGGGTCCTGTATTAGCATGAACACAAAGAGGACAATTAGGTATTAGCATACTGGGTGAAGGGCATAGTGGGTAATGGTATTTGGGGTTAATCTGATCACAAATTTGTCAATATCTGTAATTCTACTGAAGGGAAATATAAAATACTGTCTTTGGTGAATTGCTACTCTCTGTTTGCTTCAAATCTGTCTGGGTTAGTTAAAGGGTAAAAGCTACCCTTAGTAAAAAGAGACTTGTAAGAGTAGCTACTGCATGTTTCAGCCTGAAAAAGAGCTGAAAATAGAAATTGAGTTTTGTATAGCTCCTTCTGGAGTAGTGTTAGTGGTAATTTCTGTCTCACTTCTATTGTCCTACTGTCTAATGATGGAACTGGCTAGACTTCTTCTGAGGCCTTTGTTATTTAAATAAAAGCAGCTATTTGAGGTTCAGAGCTGAAAGCTATAAAGCAGGGTCTCCCAACCAGTGTGTTGCAGCAACACTCAAAGCATGCTATGAGCATCCCAGAGAGCTGGAGTTAAAGTTCCATTTCTGCTCACTCTAGCTATGTGGGCTGTATAGGGCTTGGAAAAGGCAGGGCTTAAAGTAAGAGAGAAGGCACTGGAACACAGTTCTGGGGCCCCCTATTTTTAGACAGGCAGCATTCTGGCCCCCCCAAAAAATAGAGAAAGGCACTGGAACATGGGCTATGTTCACACACAGGGGGTTATTTTGAAACAAGTTGTATCAAAATAATGCCTTATTTCAAAATAAGTTAATTTGAATTAACAGTTTGTTAATTCGCATTAAGGAAAAAAGCAGGAATCGAAATAGCGTGTTCAGACAACAGTTATTTTGAAACGAGTCACCGTTGTTTCGAAACAACATGTTCAGACGGCGTTGTTTCAAAACAATGATTTCGAAACAACGTCGTTTCGTCCCCACATGGGGTTTTAGCTGTTTTGAAACAACGCTGTGTCGTGTGAACATGGCCTTTCTTATTTCGAAACAACCTCTGTTATTTCGAAATAAGACTGCTGTGTGAACACACCCATGGAGTTCCAGGGGTCCCCCTAAAAATAGCAGGAGCAGCTGGAAGGCAGTGTTCCAGTGGCTCCACCTTAGGCCCAGTCAGCAGAAAGGGGTGGGAGGCTGGGAGTTTGTGAATCTCCCCCTGTAGGACAGAGCAGCTTGTGTCAGGCAGCCTGGAAACAGCCCAGGTAAGGGCTTTGGGGGGACTGGTGGGGGTTGTGTGAGGCAGGTGTGTGTGTGTAACAGAGGTGGGTAGGAGTGGCTGCGTAGCAAAGGGTGTGTAGCTGGGGTTGTGGGATGGCTGTTTGGTTGCGGGGATGTGTACCTGGGGAGTAGGGTGGCTGTGGGGGGGGTGTAGCTGGGGGATGGAGGCCTAGTTCTGGGCCCTGCAGTAATGGGAGGGTCCACCACAGGCAGCAGGGGGCTGGGGTAGGGAGGACGGGACCCACTGGGGTGGGAAGGAGCAGCAGTGGGGTGAGGATTTGCCCTGGGTGGCAGGGAGCCACTGTGGAGAAGGGGGAAGTGGTGCTGCACCATGCTCCTGTGCCCTACCTTCCCACTCCCCAGGTTGCCCCCATACCCCCACAAAACCACTCTTGCTCTCCCTTCCTCTCTCCTCTCTTGCCACCCTTGTGCTGTCCCCCCAAATGGCTCCCCTTGTCCTCTTTTACCACCCCTGCCTTGCTGTGCTCCCCACACTCACTCCTGCCACTGCACACAACTCCTGCCCTCCCCCGTTTTACCACCCCTGCTCTGCTACCCCTACTACCCCACATAGGAGCATTGCTGAAACACTGTGCCATGGTTCATGAATATTCATAAGTAATTTAAGTTAATTTGAATATTCATGCGGGTTTTTTTTTTTATGGTGGTGTGCCTCAAAAAATTTGAAGGTATCAAGGTGTGCCATGGCAGAGAAAAGGTAGGGAACCGCTGCTCTAGAGAGAGGCAAACTCTCTCTCTCTCTGAGCTTATATCAATGAAGAAGAGCAGCAGATGGAGGAGCCAGCAGTGGGCTGGGTGGTGTGGGTGGGCAGAGCCAGTGGACAGTGAGCGTGGTGAGCTGGGTGGCTCAAGTGACTGGTGGGTGGAGCCAATGGATGGTGAGAACAGCCAACCAGTGGGTGGAGCCAAAGGATGGTGCTAAAGGATAGAGTGAGTGAGCAGAGGTTTTTGCTGGCAGACAGTTGGCGTGAAAGACACTCCTTACGTACCCTAGGGTCGGTCGGGAGCCTAGTTAGCATTGATTCTCCAGATTAGTGCCAATTTTGCTGATGGGTTTACATTTGCTGTTATGCTATGTGGGATCATGTTGAAAGGCTTTGCATTGTGTCTTGTATGTTCTGTTATGCGGTGTGGGTTGTTGGGAACTTTGTCTGTACTGATTTTCTAGATCAGTGCTGACCTCTGTTATTTGGCCTTTTACATTCCATTTTATTGCTATTAAAGTTCTGTTTACTATATTCAGTCTTGTGCTTGTGAGTGGGGAAGCCCTTATCCCTTTCGGGTGCCCAGGGAACAGTGCAGGATTCCCAGAAATCTAGGTGGGGCTCGAGCAGGTGGCTCTTGTACTACCAGTCTGGCAGAAGGGTTACAGAAAGATAAAATGGTAAGGGAAAGCTTGCGGCAAAGGGCTGGGGGCTGGATCAAGCTCCCAGTCACCTGTGGCAAGAGGCTGGGGGCTGGATCGGGCTCCCAGCCGCCTGCTGGCAGTGGCAGGAGCCAGCCCTGAGCCCCCTGCTCATTGTGGCAAGGGGCTCAAGGCCAGATTGGGTCCCACGCCACTAGCCAGCAGTGGCAGGGAGTCCAATCCAGGCCTGAGCCACTGGCAGCAAGCGGCTTGGAGCCCAGTCCAGCCCTGAGCCTGCTCAGAACCAATCCAGCCTTGAGCCACAACCACTGACACTCGGGAGACAGCCCAGGGACCCAGCCTGGTCAATTTCACAGGCTACTCTTGATCAGTTTCAAACTGTGAAATTAATCAGGCTGGGTCCCTGGGCTGTCTCCCCGGCTCTGAGCCTCCTGCCGGCAGCAACAAGTGGTTTGCAGCCGGATTGGGCTTCCGACTGCCTGCCAGCAACAGCTGGGGCCTCTCCAAGCTCCTTGCCACTTGCAGCAAGGGCAGGGACCGGAGCCAGCTCCCAGCTGCTTGCTGGCAGTGGCTGAGACCAGATTAGGTCCCCGGATCCTGATCAGGCCCCAAGCCAGATTGGGACCCAAAGAGATGCAAGGGGTGGGGCGTGGGCCCAGGCCCCAACCCTTCCTGCCCTCGAAAGTCAACCTAATGTTTAAGTTGACTTTCAGGGCAGGAGTTATTAAGTCAACTTACGCAAGTGCGTAAGTCGACTTAATAAATTCTGAATGCGACCAAGGAGTACCTTGGGTTGACTTAAGGCAGGTCAAGTCATCCTAAGGCTCCATTGTTGACATACCCACTGATGCTTGTAGGTCAACATGAGAGCATCTCCTGCCACTCTGGGGATGGTATAATAATGCTGATGGGAGAGCTCTGTCCCATCAATCTAGAGTCGCTACGCGGGAAAACTTACAGTGGTGCAGCTGCAATGGTACAGCTGTACCCCTGTAAGATCTCTAACATAGATATAGCCTTAAGTTAGTGCCTCAGTTTCTAGATTGTCTTCAGCTCAAAGCCCTTTCATTTCAAAACTGTATTCAGGGTGTTTTTCACCCATCATTATAAATATTCAGAGTGGGGAAAACTCCTTCCATTCTTGATTGCTGAAGACTGAGGCCTTGTCTACACTCATCGCCATTTTCAGCAGCAGTCAGAGAGATATGCAAGCTATGTAAAATAATTTGTATATCTCCCTTGGACTCTCTAACACTCACTTACCTACCTGTCTCCACTGCACTGAGGCGAAAGGAAATGCCATCCATCCCTTTGATTCAGCACTACTCTTCTCCCAGGGCTGGAGTTACTAGGTCACACTCCAAATTGATTGAGATGGCTGTGACTGACCATACAATCAAACCTGGAAGATCGAACTGAAAATGGCTAAATTGCTGCCATCAATGTAAACCTGGCCTGAAATTATCTTTTCAGCCTCAAGTTCACCATTGTCTTTTCCTCGGCTCGACAATGGACAGATACTCGGAGGCTTGGACCCAATTTCATGTAAACACCTGGCTTAGGGGGGGCCCCTCCCTCCTATAAGGAGCAGTTGAAGTTGTAGTACAGGTTATAAGCATAGCTTTCTGTATATATACACATAGATTTATATAGCATTATCTACTTTCATAAAAGACCTTACTCAAAATGATTTTGTAGTACAACAACACACCATACAGCCTGTTGGTTCAACTATATATTCTGGAGGGTTAAACCTTCTGTTCTCCCCTTGTAGTATGTGGAGCCTGACTGTTATGGTGCCATGTACAACTCATTCAAATAAATCTCACTTTTCCCTCAATCTTCTCCATTAGGAGTCAGCCAAGACTTAAAAGGAAAAATGTCTAATTCTAATGCCATTTGTTATGTTTCTGTTTGGGGCAGAATGCCTGTTCTGAATCTGCCCCTTGGATTGTAAAATCTCTGGAGCAGGGATCATCTTTTTCTAATATGTAGTATGGTACTAAGAATATTAATAACTTAATTAATATTCTTGAATAAATAATTTTGTATTAAAAGTACTATAATTCTACAGATGAGTTAAAACAATTTGTGTAACTTTCAATACCTTTGAATCTAGTTTTTCAGAGGTCTGTGAATCACTCTGTAACGGAGGACTGATTCATTCTGAAGCCCTAAATCTGCAATGTGTTTCCTGGGGATGAATTTACAATTTGCTTGATTTCCTTTGCTGAATCCTGATTCTTCTGGTGATTTTTCTCCTATTCAAAAAGCAAAGTACTGTAATAGACTGTTCAGAAGTTAAAACCAATTAAAATAATAGGTATATATCACTGTCAACTCTACAACTCCTAGGGGTGCATGTAACTATGTATTTTATTTTTTAAATTTTTTAAAAGGTAAAAAAAGACATTGGTGATGTTAGCATCTTGGTGAATAACGCTGGAGTGATTACAGCGGCAGATCTGCTTTCAACTCAGGACCATGAGATACAAAAAACATTTGAGATCAGCATTCTTGCTCATTACTGGGTAAATGTCATTAGAGTGTCAGTATGTTAAGTTTAATCAACTATATTTTTTAACCTTTTTAAAGAATATAGATACTTTAGTCTTAAAATGCACTAAACAGTGATAGAATATAGGAAATATATTCTCTCACACATGCTCTGTTGCAACACCCATTCCCCCCCCCCCCCTTCTACCTATTTTCAAGACTACAAAAGCATTTCTGCCAACAATGATGAGGAACAACCATGGCCATATTGTCACTGTAGCTTCAGCAGCTGGTCACCTCGGGACTTCTCTCATGGTGGCTTACTGGTATGTGATTTTAAATTTCAATCTCCTTCACCATTTTTAAATGTTTGTTTCCCACTGCTTAACCAATGCTGTCCTTACAACCAATACCAAGGCTACCCTTCAGCACCAGTTCAAGGGGCTGTGGCACCACAAGCCGGCTTTTGCTTTGGCGCCCCCCGACCTCTACTTTGGCGCCCCCCAGCCTTTGCTCTGGGCTGGCTCACCCCACCCCCAGGGTGGGGAACTGCTGGCCTAGGGGCAGAGCAGGCCAGCCCAGAGGCGTCACTGGTGCTGGGCACCCAGGGCATGTGCCCCGAATCCCAGCGCCGGTGCCCCAGATCTGGAAGCCCCGGTCTCTGGCCTGATCGGGCCAGAGATCCAGGGCCCAGCCACTGGCAGCCGTGGTGACCCTGTCCCCGGCCGGGGATCCGCGGCCCGGCCGGGGATCCGCAGCCCGGCTGCCCGCAGCCACAGCAGGGAATCCGGGGCCCAGCCGCCTGTGGCGGCGGGAGCTGTGTCCCCGGCTGGGGATGTGGGGCCCAGCCTCCCACGGCTGCTTCTGGCACCATTCCCAGCCGGGGATGTGGTGCCTAGCCACCCGCAGCAGCGCAGCGGCTTCTGGCCTTGTCCCCGGCCAGGGGGCAGGGCCTGCTGGCGAGGCCTGTGGGCTGGGCGCAGACCCTGGCACGTGTCCCAGGTCCCTCCCCGGGACAGCGATGCCTCTTGGCCAGCCCATGGGGTGGACTTCACTATCCCGCCCCTCCCCTGGGCCGACTCTTCCGCCCTAGAGGCAGGGAGAGCCAGCCCAGAGGCGGGGCAAAAGAATGGAGTCTGCCCTATGGGCTGGCCTGCTCTGCCCCTAGGCCAGCCATTCCCCACCCTGGGGACAGAGTGGCTCACTCAGGGAGGGGCAGGAGCGCGGGGTCCAGCTTTTAGTCTGGCCTGTCTTGAACCCACGCAACACTGTGGCACCCCGAGGCAGGGCCTCATTGGCTTATGGGTAGAGCCAGACCTGCTACCATTTGATTTCTAAGAGATTCTTTTAGAAGCAATCTACAAAACATATACACACTACTCTAAGAGTATCCCTCTACTAAAAGACAAGGAGTTCCCCAGTATCTAGCAGTGAATTTTGGTTGATTTAACCAACTCCCTGTTGCTAGAATCTATATCTAAAAGGTCTCATGTAATGTATCACTGGCAAAATAATGATTCACTGATCATTAATACTCTTGCATAATGTAAACCAGGCACTGTCAAGGAGAGTTGGTGAGCAATTTTTTTCTGCCAGTGGAAAGGACAACACCAGATAAGGCTGAATTCAGCGGGCTGTTCATTTGTATCAGAGGTTGTAGGAAGAAATCATTTGCACTGTCTAATTTCTCCAGTGAAAAGAAACAGGTTAAATCATTAATTTTAAGCTCACAAGTAAAGAATAAAACTATCCCATGAAAACACAGCCATTTAGTACTGAGAAGGTAGAAGGGGCTTTCCTTGAGAATTCACAGTGTAACATCCTGTTTTTACAGATTTCTGTTTGTATAATTAGATCACTGCTTTGGCTTTCTTAATGTAAACACTGCTCTTGAAATCTTGAGACTAAAATCTTGAGAAAAACTTGGTAAGATGTTGTTACTGAGCCAGCGGACCGTATGTGGAAGCTTACGGATGGGTTGTACAGTATCTGTGTTAAAGCCACATGACAGACGATTTTCTGCCTATGTTAAAAGTTCCAGAGAAGTAGCCATGTTAGTTCATTTCAGCAAAACAAACTAGGAGTGCTGTGGCACTTTTGAAGACTAGTAAATGTATTTATTTCATAAGTTTTCATGGGTATAATCCCACTTCATCAGATGTATAAAATTCATGGGTATAATCCCAGTTCATGCATCTGATGAAGTTGGATTATACCCATGAAATCTTAAGTGATAAATAAATTTGTTAGTCTTTAAAAATGCCACAGGATTCCTTGCTGGGATTGGAAACTGTTTTCTACCTCAGTGGTTCTCAACCTTTTGTGGGTCACAACATACTTGGTCACACTGTGCTTCCCTACATGACACACCTACCCACCCATCCCCCCCCAGGCCAAATCCAGCCACCTCCCTGGCTCTCCCTGACACACTTACCACTGTGTGGGGACACAGTAATGTGTCCCCAAACAGTGGTTGAGAACCGATGTTCTACCCAAATCATTTGTCATTCTCTTTCAGTTCAAGCAAGTTTGCTGCAGTTGGATTTCATGAAGCCCTAACACAAGAACTTTCTGCACTGGGAAAGGATGGAATAAAAACCTCATGCCTTTGTCCTGTGTTTGTAAACACTGGCTTTATCAAAAACCCAGTTCAGAGGTAAGGTTTGAAAAGCATACGACAGCGAAAATTTCAATTGCTTGTTCTGAAGCTATGTTCAATTATGTAAAAATAAAGATAATCAATGTATAGTATCTCAGCGCCATAATGTCAATTAACCCACCTAGCAGTTATCTCAGTTCATCAGTATTTGTATCATCCTAGTTTGAATTTATTGACACATGCCTCAATGGTATACAGTACAACATAATTACTGCCCCTAAACATATACCTTTAATTTCAGAGTAGGTAGTGTTTTGGAGCCAGAGGAGGTTGCAAAGAAGCTGCTAGAAGGGATATTGACCAACCAGGAAATGATTTTTGTTCCATCATCTGTGAAAATGGTTATAATAATGATCACGTAAGTATAGGAAAACAAAATCTAGTTATAACTATTTCTGAATGTCTAAACTTCTGGAATTTGTTTTTTAATCTGATTTCAAGTTTTTGTTTCAGAAAAATTCATTTTACTGTAGCAGAGCCAATCAGTAACAGATAAAGTATGGCAAAATAGTAAACTTTATATTAGCGATCAATAGAAAATGAAATCACTATGTTTTCATTGATAAGAATACTGATGTCAGAGAGATGTTATTCTCCTGTGATAGCAAATATCTACCTCAAAACAATGTTTTACAAGAAATATATATACTAAGATAGCAGTCTTCAAATATGTTAAGGGCTGTCTTAGAGGATGATGATCAGTTGTTCCCTATGCTCAAAAAGGGAAGGAAAAGAAACAGTCAACTTAAATCTCCATCCAGCAAGCGAGATTTAGGTTAGATATTAAGGAAAAAAATAACTATAAAGGTGAGTCAAAAACTAAAGGCGGTTACAAGGGGCAGTTGTGGAACCCCCATCATTGGAAGCTTCAAAACAGAGGTTAGGCAAACATCTCTTATGAATGGGTTAGGTGTACTTTGTCCTGCCTCAGCATGGGGAGATGTATTTGATGACCTTTTGAGACCTCCTCCAGCACTACATTTCTGTTAGTCTGGGTTGTAAAACAGAATGGGAGCCCTGTCACAAAATAATGTGGCAAACCAGACAGTGTCTTTCTGTGAGGATCCTAATAGATCCTGCACCGAAAAAGAGTAAGTGGAGTCCCCTTCTAATTGGTTCCTCATGGCCCTTCCACTCAGGCCTCTAGGCCATCCCCTTCACACACCCAGGAGTTAAAGTAAGCTGGAATACCCTGGGGTGGTGTTCTAGGGCCCCCTATTTTTAGGGGGGAAGCATTCTGGGGCATTCCCCCAGAGCTGGCTCAAGGAGCTGCAGGCTGAAGCAAGCCTGGCCACTTCTCCCACCCTTTCACTGGAGCTTGTGGCAGTCCTACCTCTTTCTGCTGGGCCCAGGTGGCCTGAGCAGAGACAGATGCATCCTGGAGATGAACGTTTGGCTGCG
>ML681966.1:73813963-73875860 GCA_007922195.1 Podocnemis expansa
AATAAATTTGTTAGTCTTTAAAACTGCCACAAGACTCCTTGTTTGTTTTTTTCAGTGTTCTTTTCAGATCAGTAATACTGTAATGGTCACCAAAACAAGTCATAGTCTGACAAGTGTAAAATCAAGTACTTACAAGGCCTCCATCACTGTAGTATATTTGTACTATATTTAGCCTCATAATATCCGCTTGAGGTAGCGCGGTGCTACAGTCCCAGTTTTACAGATAGGGAACTGAGGTACAGACAGAGACAAAGTGATTTGTTCAAAGTCACACATGAAGTTTGTGGCAAAGCAGAGAATCAAATCTGGGTCTCAGGGATATTAGTGTTTGTGCCCGGGATCAGAATCTTAAGGCCTGGGATTCAAATCACAACATGAAATTAAAACATATTTCTAAGTTATAGTACTTGTAAGTTATAGTATTAAAAACACTTTTTTTTTCTCTCTCTCTCTTTAAAACTATTTTCAGACTACAAAGGAATTTCTGCCAGCAGTGATGAGATTGCAAAGTATAGCTATATTGTCACAGTGACTTCTATGCAGGGGTTAAAGTAAGAGGGAACATACTGGAACACCAGTGCAGGGCCCACAAATTTTAGGGGCCAGCATTCTGGGGCCCCTAAAAATAGAATAATGAGGTGGAATGCAGCCCTGTAGCATTCCAGTGCATTCCCCCTTACTACTCCTGCACAGACACTTCCCCCCACACGCAACTTGTTCCGCTCCCAGCCGTCCCAGCAGCCTGGCCCCCATGCTCTCCACTCGCCACCACCTCACAGTCGCGGTTCCTGGCTGCACTGCTGCTGCCGATTGCCCCCCTGCTTGGCAAGCCCAAAGGGGAAGACCAAGGTGCTGCGCGAGCAGGAGGTGGTGGTGGATGTGGTAAGTCGGATACCAGGAGGGGGAATAGAGGGGTCTGGAGCAGCTTGAGTCGCTGGAGCAAGGGGTCAGGATGGGGGACTGGGGAGGAGTGGGTGGAGGGGGGCATGGGGACAAGGAGACTTGGTAGGGGCTGCACAGTGGTGGAGGGGACTATGAAGGACTGGAGTGGAGACTGGGTGGGGGGTTGGGAAGGGATGGAGAAGTTGGAGGACTGGAGTGGGGGCTAGGGCCTGAGGGGGCTGAGGAGGTGTGGGGAGAGTTGTGCGGCTGAAGGGGGTGGAGTGAAGATGGGGGAACTGGGGCTGGGGGGCTAGGAGGGCTGGAGTGGGGACTTGGGGGCAGGTAGCTTAGGGGATGGGGGCTGAGGAGGACCTGGAGAAAGAGGGGTCTGATGTTGGCACTTGTGGACAAGGTTGGGGTAATGTTGTAGATTTGAGGCTGTGCTTCATTTGTGAGGAAAGAGCTGGTGAAGCTCAAAAATGCTTACCTGTCTGGGACCCAGACATGCATGAAGCGGCCCAGACAATATGAGAAGGTGGCCCGGAGATTAGGAGGGTTCTGGGGCCCATCAGATTATACTTTAACCACTGCTTCTGTGTTATGAAGGCCATTATATGAGCACATATGTACAGCTGCCAGTATTTTAGTTTTGATTTTTGCATGTAGGGGAGTGTCATAACCAATCCCTATCCCTTCTTAGTTCCAGCTAGGGCCAAATCTTATAAATAACTATTTCTTTATTGGATGAAGGGTAGAAACAGAAATGCACCTGCTTTCTTCCTATGATGTGTGTTCAACTAACACTCCTAACACAAACCAACAGTCTGCTATTCTCTTATCAACCTAGTAATAGGTGCATAGCAATAAGATGGAATCTACATAGTAATAAGATGGAATCTGCATCTTTTGAAATGACATTAGCTTGGGGTTAGATCAGGGGTAGGCAACCCCCAGAACGTATGCCAACAGTGGCACCTGAGCCCATTCAGGGCGGTACATAGCACCCTCTGCAGTACCACAGAAATTGCCAATCCTGCCAATGAAAGCCACTCTGGGAGGCTTCCTTCGGGTGTAGCTGGGACACAGGGGGGTCCCCCCATGCCTATGACTCCATGTAACACAGAAAAAAGCTGGCCAGAGTGGCACCTCTTTGTAGCGTGATGCTCCCCAAAGGAGCCACTCTGGGCAACTTCTTTCTGCAACATGCCTGAAAACCCCTGAAAGGAGCCTTTTCTTTTCGCAGCGTGCCTGGGGACCCACGTCCCCAGGCACACCACCAAGATGAGCCACTCTGGGTGACTTCTTTCTGTGGCATGCCTGGAAAGTGCTCCCACTCCAGCTATAACCGCTGCTGAATTTTCAGGCAGCTGCCACATTTTTTCAGCAGAGAGGGCCGCCAGCACCAGCTGAGGGCTGGGGAGGAAAGACTGGCACAGGGGTCAGCAAAGGTTGCTGACCCCTGGGTTAGACCAATATACACTGAAATGAACAGGTAGTCCTTGACAGAGCCAGTTGGAGAAGATGATTTTTTTGACTGAAAGCCCGTGTCAATAGCAAAAAAGCTCTAGGGTTTCAAGTTTATTTTTTAAGAGTGTCTTTGTACAGTCATGACACTCTCCTTGCAGAAAAAACCCAACCAAACCACAAAGTTCTCTTGTTACATTTCCTGGCTGGGGCATAAATATGACAAAACCCTAGCCATTTGTAAACCCAAAATGGCATACACAGCACACCTCTGCTCTTTCTAGAGCAGTGGTCCCTACAACCTGTGGCCCAAGGGCCAAAAGTGACCCACGAGGGTCTCCAAAGTGGCCCGTGGCTCCCCTGCCACATGCTGCTGAAGGGAGCTGCTGCCTAAGGACCAGGTGGAGTGCAGTTTCACAGGCCTAAAAGACCAGAGCAGCCTCCTTGCTGCAGTCAAGATGATGGGAGATCAGTGCTCCTTCCCCTTGGCTGTAGCAGAGAGCACAGAAAAGCATTCTGCCTGGGTCCCTTGATGCTGGGATCCCTACTGGAGCCAGAGGGAAGGGAGCACTGATCTTCCATCCCCCGGCTACAGACGAGAACCACTGCCTGCAGGGCTATCCATAGGGGGGTGCAGGTCCACAGCCAAAAAGACTGTAGGGGGCCCCCTGTTCCCTCTCACACTGGAGGGGCAGGGCAGGCCAACTCAGAAGACAGGCTCTGCTCCCCTGAGCCTGCCAGTCTGCCCCTGAGAGGCAGAGATGGCCAGCTTGGGGGCAGGGTGGTCTGGCCATGGGTGGGGGTCTGCTCTCCCTCCCCATCTCTGGGTTGGCCCTCCCTGCCCCCTGGGTGGAACAGCTGGCCCAGGGGAGGGGCAGGAGAGCAGACCCAGAGCAGAGACCAGGTTCCACACTCCTGCCCTGTCCCGCTGCCTTTGTTCCCAGCAGAACAGCATGGGGCCCACAGAATAATAGGGCCAGGGGCAATCACCCCTCTCGCCCCTCCTAAGGATGGCCCTGCTGCCTAGGAACCCAGATGGAGCATGCAGGGCTACAGGATGCATGTGGTTTTCCTGCTGAAGCCAGAGAGATGGGAAATCCTCACTGAACTCATTCCATCCAGCTCCAGTTGTGAGGGGGAGTTGCCAGCAGACAGTGCTGGGCAAATCATCCTCTGTGGGGCCCCTGTAGTGATATGCTTGTAGAAGATTGTGGATTTAGAGACACTCCCTAGCATGGGCCATTGTTGTGTAAAGTGGGAGGTGCCCCAGAGAAGGAATCGAATCATAGGGTTGGAAGGGACCTCATGAGATCATCAAGTCCAACCCCCTGGGGCTTGAACCCAGGACTTTCTGCATAGTAAGCAAAGGGCTAGCGAAGATCTAACATGGCTGCTCCCAGGTACGCACCTGGATACCTGTCTGTATGATTAAAGTTCTAGTCCTTACTCATTCAGTAGCATCATCTTTAATGAACCCTCAAGGTCATTACAGGCCCATTGCATTTTTGATTTTGTTTGCAGCATGGGTGCAATGGCAGATTTACCATGAAACAAACCATGCAGTGACACAGGGCCTCTAATGACAGGACAAATCTGACAACTGACTGAATTTAATACATGATGCAAGTTGCGAAGCAGTGCACGTTTTCTGCATTTTGTGAATTTATTCTACAAACCTTGCTCTACAAGTGGTGTTTTCGAAGTAGTCTAGCAGAGAAATTGCATCATAATTTTTTCACTGTCTTGGCAATAGAACAGCAAGTAAGTGTAAGTGAAGAAATGGGCCTACTGTTGTGGGGAATTATCTTGGCTCATATACTACTCTGGTGGAACTGGTTAGCAAAAAGATCTCAGTCCTTGCTCCCACTCTGTTACCGAGAGGCCTGCCTGACCTCAAGAGCTCCCATCCCACTCTTCTGTGTGTGTGGTGTGCAGGGGTCCCTGTAGCCCTGACAAGGCTGGGCCCTTGATTCCTGGCAGGCTAAACTCCCAATCTTGTTGTGGTCACCTAAGTGTAAGCGGGGGGATGGACCCGCTCTTGTGGGGAACTTCCCAGACTTTGTATACCACCCCGGTGAAGGTGGGTAGCAAAAGGATCTGAGTCCCTGCTCCCACTTCCTTTACCCCAAGGCCTGCCTGACCTCAAAGGCTCACCTCCCAATCTCCTGTTTGGAGGAGTCTCTGTAACCCCGACAAGGCTGGGCCCCAGGATTCCTGGGGGCTCGACCCCCACTCTTATCGTGGTCTCTCAGGACAGGGCTAGGGTGTCCCCACTCCGGGGTGCTGACCACTGTTCCCTTTAAGCTGTGCGGCCGTGCAGCCTGCCAAGCCCGCCCCCCGCGCAGGGAAGGCTGCCGGCTGCGCAGGGCCGGCAGCCAGAGGCCCTGCACACACAGCTCCTGTGGGGCAGGGAGTTATTAAAACTCCCGCCCACAGAAGCTCTAATGGAGCATGCCCAGAATATCTGAGCATGCTCCGTTAGTGCTTCTCTGGCCCAGGAGCTGTGGCAGGGCCATGCAAGGTAAGCGGGGGGGGGCAGGCCGCCAGGATCGGGCCCGCGGGGGCGGGGCGGGAGGATCGGGCCCGCGCAGGGGTTGGGGGCCCCCGCGCAGCGAGCAACAGTAGTTGCTCAGCTGTCGGTGGGTCTTAGAGGGAACATTGGTGCTGACCACACTGACCACTCTTCTGGCCCACCAGTTCCTATATACACTATATACAATTTATTTAAGCATACAGAAATAAAAAGAATAACCCAATAAGAAAATTAAAAAAAAAGTGGAAAAAGGTGAACAATAAACCCCCAGCACCGCTGCCTGGTGTGGGAGCACTACAAACAGAGTCTCTGGGGCCTGAGGAACAGTCTCACAGTCTGTCCTCCACATTGCAAGCCCTCTGCCCAGGCCTGGCTGTGACTGGATGATCCAGGGGGCCAGATGCAGGCTCCGGCTGTGGCCACACGTCCCCAAGCTCCAGGGGCAGGGCCCTTCTTCCCAGCGTCAGCCCCCCTTCACTGCTCCCCAGCTGCTCACCACACCCAGCTCCAGATGGCTGCAACTCCAGCTCCCAGCTGCTGCTCTGGTTCAGTGGGGCTCCTCTGGTCCTCCTGCTGTGGGGCTGCACAGATGAGCTCAGCACCTTGGGCTCCTTCTCTGGCCTCCTGCCCCAGCTTCAGGCAACTCCAGCTCTGTCACTGCCTCCTGCTCTGCTCTGCTCAGCTCCACTTGGCTTTCTGCTGGTCCAGCTGCTGTGGGTCTCCTCTGCCCAAATCAGCTCAGCCTGGCCTCCCTTCCTGGGTCCTCTGGCTCCCAGCTGCTGGCTGCTTAGTGCTTCCTCCTTAGCTCGGCCACACACACACACACACACACCCCCACACACAGGCTTGCCCAGGTATGTCCAGCCTGCAGTTTCAGCTCAGGCAGGGGAGCACTTTCAATCAATCAGGCCATCCTGGGACACTGGCCTCTCCCACTGGCCCTGGGGCTGTCTGTTTCAGAGTCCTGCTTCCAAGCTGGAGTGGCCAATCAAAAGGCCCATTCACTCTCAGTAAGGGGCTATCAGTCGCCTTACATTAGGCAGAGGCTAGGGTTTTCCCACTCCGGGGCTGCTAACTCTGCACTGGGTGCTTCTCTGACCTACTAGTCATTGCAGAAAGAAAGAAAGAAAGAAAGAAAGAAAGAAAGAAAGAAAGAAAGAAAAGTTAAAGGCACACCCAACGCCTTCCATGAGCACAGGGCACCACACAGCATCTCTCAGTTTTAAGAGTTGTTCATAGCCTGTTCCTCATGTGTCTCAGGCCTCCTGGCCAGGCTGTGGGTGCACTACAGGGAAGCAGATTCAGATACTTTCTCTGGCACTGGTCACATGCCTCCAGGTTTTAGGGGAAGGGGTCCTGTCCCAAGTGTCAGCCCCTTATCTGGCATGCAAAGCCACTTGGCTGGCAATGTCCATCTGCATTGGGCCCTACCAAAGCTCTCCCTCACTTTCCCCAGCTGCTCACAGCAACTGGCTCTAGCTGGTGCCTATACTTTTTATTTTTACACATTTTTCATGTTAGCATAATGCAAATACAAGCTTTCATCTAGACCAGAAGTTCTCAAACTGTGTCTAAGAATTACATTCAGGTGGACCAAGGAAAGCAGTGCTCTGATCCAAAGCACTTCACAATAGTTAACAGTACAAACAACATTTTGAAAGATCATTAAGTGGTCAACCAAGACTTTCAGCAATTTTCAAGTGGTCTGTGAAAAAAAAAATAAAGTTAGACTACAATAACAATCAAGAAACCTCAATTTATTTTCATTTATTTTATAAAAGGGCTGGCCAAACTTATAGAATTCAAGAGCTGCGCAAGTCAATTATTATACCTTTGAGAGCTGCATTGAGGGATGTAACCACATACTTTTACATACTCCTAACTACTAACCTTAAAATGCATTGTGCACTTTAATTTTATTGTAAAAACAGGGTAAATAGTGATCCTACTAATGTCAGATTCTAATAATTACTTAAGGTTACCATGAAAACTAGGACTATACAGTAAAAACTTAGCTGTCGCTGGATGTAGAACACTGCAGGCTAGTACTGAGTTTTTTAAAATCTGGGCAGTAACTTGTCAATGCAGTATGTAAATACTCTCTCAGATGTTGATCTCTAAGTATTGCACAATGTTTTGATTTAACAGATTTCTTTGTGGAATACAATGCTTCACAGCAGTAAGTTGTGCCAAAAATTGAAAGTAATCTACACTCAGCTTTAAACATTTCTCCTTCATATTTTCATTCCTTATTATTCCACATCATGTTTAAGACTTGTAAAACGTGACCTTATTTTAACAAAGAGTAAACTGCATTAGGGCCTATGAGAAAATCTAAACATGCCATGGCTTCCCAACCATACCATGCTTCTCCCCCCACCCCCATCTTTGACCATGCTGTCGCTTCCCTGCCGTCTCTTACGATGCTGCTGCTTGTCTGCCGTCCCTGACCATGCTGCACTTCTCCCCCCGGCTCCGACCATGCTGCCCTTCCCTGCCGTCCTCTTTCACAAGCCACATTTTTTCTTTTAAGAGCTGCATGTTTCACGGCCACAGTTTGGCCATGCCTGCTTTATAATATAGGAGGAGAATGTAGGAGCAAATACCATGAAAAATTGGAGGAGATAAGAGAGAACATTCCTTTTCTTGACTGGGTTGCTGTGGGGCAGGGCCAATAATGAAGCTGGGCACAGGGCCCTACTAACTCTAACTCTGCCACTACTTGGGTGAGTTATCGGTTAAAACCTAAAATCAGAAGCACTATGAATTTCTTTTTGATTAGCAAGAGCAAGTAACATTAGTTATTCAGTAGGTGGCACTCTTGGCCTATGTTGAAACTAGTGTACACCATACTCCTGTTTGTGAGGCCAGCAGTTCCCAGCCTTTTCCTTTATGTGGACCACTGCATCATCATAAAAAGCTTTTGTGGACCACATGTAATCAGCCCATTGTAAACATTTTAACATAACCTCTGGCTGACGGGAATCAAACTTATATATCAAGGGGTACTCAAAATGCAGCCATTTCTAATAATTTGTTATGCTCACCCACAAACATATTGCACTTTTCAGAGTACATTTACCTGCAGTAATTATGTCTCTCCCCCCGCACCCCAATGGACCACCTGTATTACATTCATGGACCACCAGTGGTCCATGGACCACAGGTTGGGAACCACTGTTTTAGACATTACAAAAAGAGACACAGCAGCATGGGGACCTTACAGCTCAATATAAACTGAACTGACAAACAGGACAGTCTCCTCCCAAAAGAATAAATGGACACATATCTGACATAAGAAGTAACAAGTTCCAAAGGGGTAGCCTTGTTAATCTAATTCAGTAAAACAAACAAGGAATCCTGTGGTATTTAAAAAGTAACAAATTGATTTATTGCATGAATTTTTGTGGGAGAAAATCTCCCAGTGGAAAAGCTCATGCAATAAGTAAATGTGTTAGTCTTTAAGAAATAACAACATTCAACAACCAATAGGGGAATACTTCAATCTCCCTGCTCACCCCATTGATGATATGTTAATAGCTATGCTCAAATGAATGGATAACAAATCAAAGCTTTAAAGAGAAACTGCAGAATTAGAATTCATATGCAAATTTGACTCTGTGACCTCAGCTGAATAAAGACCATGGGCTCTTTTCCTTTAACAATAGATAATTTTGTTTTCCTTGTCCCCCACCCACCTCCCTACTAGTTGCTGTATTCCACTGTTTGAATCCTAACAACTGTTTTGATTTGCTGTTACAGTCTGACCAGATCCTATGACTTATACTTCCCTACATTTATTTTGCAGCCATTCTATAAGTTCCCCACCTTCAAGCACCTCACAAAGTAGGATTCTCTCCTGCAAAACCTCATGTGATTAATACATTTCTTAGTCTTTAAAAGTACCACCAGGCTCTTTGTTTTACTGGACTAGATTAACACAGCTACCCTTTCAGGATGCACACGGTTTCCCTGCTGCAGGCTGGGGAACAGGAGATCAACAAGGAGGCAGCCTCCTTCCTGAACTCCTTTTATCTGGCTGCAGTGGGATGCAGGGCACTGCTGGTGGAGCACCAAGGACCTACCATCCTTGAGGAAGGCAGGACTCTAAAAATAAGTGCCTTCAGGTTTTAGTCTGCATTTAGCAAGCCACCTACCATGACTAAGCCACCAGGCCATGTGCTTCAGTATCTAGTGACAGTCACTCATCTACATTATTGCTTTGTCTGTGTAAATAGTGAATGTAAAAGTGAGTACAGTAACATCAAAATGTTTACTTTAAATATACAGTGAGCTGTAGTCCTTGGTGTATACTTCAATACATTTTTTTATGACTTGATAGACTGACAGCCTTTCAGGGTTATAAAAATTATATATGTGGCCCTTAAATCAAAAAGGTTGGGAACCACTGAGCCAGATGAACTTCAACACAGAGCCTATCATCCTCACTGCTGTATTTGCAAGCTAGCACAGGTGTAGCTAAATAAGCAGCAAATCACACCCATGACTGCAGTGTTGACACACCGTGAGAGTCTTGCACCTCCCACGAAAACAGCAGCCAAAGACAAAAAACTCCTCCACCCTGCCTAGTCTCAGTCCCTGCAGACTCATTGCCCCCACTCTCAGGCTCTGCAGAGCTCTGCTTTGCAAGCTTACTGAACACTGCCTGCCATGGCTTTCTACTTGGAGGCTCAGCTTCTCCTGAACTGCTAACTAACAGGACTTCTTCCCTACCTGCTTGAGGAGCCTCCTTGCCAGCTACCATCATCCTTCAGGAAAAGTCACCTGCTACAAACTCCCTCCTACAGGCCTCTCCACAGTTCAGTTCTCTTCCATTTTGTTCCCTCCCCTTTCCTTCTGCATCTCCTTCCACTGTAACCCTGCTAGCCTTCCTTTACAGGAACCACCTAGCCAAATTCTTCCCAGCTGGGTTTAATCCTTCATTGTCTCTCCCTGTCAGGTGCCACAGAATGAGCTTGAACTCTCCAGCTTCCCCTAGCCCTGTCACTGCCACTGTGGTGTTCATATACCCCATCACAAGCCTCTTAGAGGCACCACCACAGTGTACAGAAAGAGTAATCAACATACTCAGGAAGCAGAAGACCCCCCCATTGTTCTACAGATTTGGGGCTTCTTCAAATTCAGGATCGCCTGAAAATCCAAGATCCTTGTTTCACCCAAGTCACAGCAGTAGTTTCTGTTGTTGAATGTAATTGGTGGGAATTTGTACTGTTGACAGCCTAGCTAATGTGATTAATGGGTTTTCGTTTAGGCTTGTGTAACTTTTATGCAACAAGACACAGGAGGCGTGGCATCATCCCAGCACACACACTTTTTGCCTGTGACTTTCTGCAGCATTAGCAGGCTTGTTGTAATAGATAAAAGAGAAAGCAGAGGAACTGTGGGAAATTAGTGATAAAATTAAAAATAAGTCAAAAACAAACCAAAGGAATCAGACTTTGATTCTTTTTTTTTTTTTTTTCTAATGTCAATAAAACATTCGCAGGGCAGAGTCTGCAGGAGGCGGAGAGAAGAGGGGTCAGTACACACATGCTCAGAAGACTCTTTCTGCCTGGAGAACTTAGTGCGTTGTGAACACAATATAAAGAAACTCTGGGTCCAGTTCCTGCCTCACCAACACAGAAAGGCTGTCTAGAGAGTTTGGTACAGAGCTGTTTCTAACTACTGCACTAACCCAGGGGCATAGCTATCACCATAACTTGTCTCTGGTGTGATTTGGGTAAGTATTTGTTTTACTTAAAGGGCAGATCAGGGAAAAGTCATTTCTATTTCCTCATATGCGTCTCAAGCTAAAACGTGGTACTGAATAGGGCAAGGAGAATGTGGCCTGTTTACTAAGTAGCTACTAAATATTCTTAAGTATGCAGCCCTTTCTCTCTGATCCCTCCCTGCATAAATGCTGCTACCGAGATATTTCATATGGGAGTGTACACAACAAATGGGTAGTGGCAGGGGAAGGTCTATAATCTAGTAATTTTTTCTCTCACGATATCTATGAAAGTAACATATGTTGTGACAGCTGGGAAAGAGGGGGTTTTTGGCAAGGTTTGACGACTTGGAGATGGGAGGAACACACAGCAGATGGGAAAAGCTTTTCCAGACAATTCCAAATCGAAAGTGGCAGAAGGGAAGAGAGCAGCACAGTGAGCTCCAGAGAGAGTCCAGCAAGGAAGTAGGATAAATAACACTTGCAGCCACAAAGACAAGCATGGAATTCAGTCTCTCAGGTTCTCAACCTGAAAATGCAGCAATGGGATGGTAGTAGGAATCCCCCTCCCTGCTCCAGACAATGATTCATCACTGTGGAATAATACAAGCAGCTTGCCTGATTTCCCGGGCATGGCACAGGATGGAAACGGGATGGGTCAGGGGTCTGCAACCTGTGGCTCCAGAGCTGATTGTGGCTCTTCGGCTGCCCCCTTCCAGCTCTCGGCTCCCACCCTGCAGCAGGCACGCTGGCTCAGTGCTGGCAGCTCTCAGCCCAGGGCTGGATGCTGGCTTCTCCCCCCCGCCCCCTCCACAGTGCCTGATTTGGCTCCTCGCCCCTCTCCTGCCCCTGCCTCCAAGTGCCCAAGCCCCCAGGCCAGTCACATTCCATCCCCTGCATGCACCCTGCCCAGCCCCCCCAGCAAAATCACCCCTTTTGCCACCCTTGAACCGCTTTAAAAAGAGGGAGCCAAAACTGCCAGCAAGGGCAGGGAGCATGAGCAAGGTCAGCAGAAATGACACAGGGAATGTTATTGAGCATGCTTTGTTGATCTGAGCATGTACAGAACATACTAAGTAAGAGAAACTGCAAGACCATACTTTTTCGCACTACAGCCCAGGGGTCGGCAACCCAAAAGATAAGAAGAGTCATTTTAAAAAAATTCCTTCAATAACCAAGTGATTTATTGCATGAGCTTTTGTGGGAGAATATCCCACTTCGTCAGACGCTTTGAAGAGCGAGAATTTACAGAATTGAATGAAAATAAATGCAGGGGAGTGAGAGACATGGGATCAGGTCACACTGCAACAGCAAATCAGAGCATTTGTAAGGATTCAAACTCTAAACAGCACACAGAGGAATGATGAAGTCAAATTACCCATTATAATGTGAAAAGAATCCATAGTCACAATTCAGGCCTTCTTTCACACAATTTAATCTGCATATTAGTTCAATTTCAGCTGTTTCTCTTTGAAGTCTTGACGTCCCATTGATTTTCTTTATGACCATCGTTAACAAATCATCAATGGAGTGATTAGGAAGATGGAAGTGCTCAGCCACAAGACTTCTTGCTTTTTTTTTTACTTCTATTTATTTTGTCTTGCTGGTTTACAGAGCACTGTACTAAGACCTAGGAATCATGGGTTCTGTTCCCATCTTTGTATCTGACTTGTGTTGGTTTGGGCTGATAACCCCATCTCTCAGTGGTTATCCTATTAACCACCTTATAAAGTACATTGAGACCTATGATGCAGAGTTCTGTAAGAGCTAAGTATTATTATTTATTCATTATTATGTGGGAGTGTGGATGAGAGATCAAGTCCCATTCTGCTAGATGCTCTGTGGACATCAAGGAAAACAGTCCTAGACTGAAGAGCTTACAACTTAATAAAAAGTAAGAACATAAGTGGGTATAACAAACCAAACAGAGAATGGGGGTGGAAGAACTAGGTAACTTGAATAGAAATATGTGGTTGAATGTATGTGCACATCTGGATGGTCTTGGCTCATTTTCATTTATAATTTTTAGTTATAAGTAAAGCCGTACTTGGATACAAAATACGTGGATCCACATCTACTAAAATAAACATCTATGGAATCGTATTCTGACTTTCCTCTTTTAGATGTATCCACATCCCCACGGCAGATAAGCTGTTTGCAGCCAGCCACCCTTCAGTGGTTAAGCCTCTACCACTCCAAACAGATGATCAGCCCCACCTACTGCCTAACTGCTGATCAACTGCACAGGCAGGACTTGGGGCTGGCAGCTGCTCCAGCCGTGCGGTGCCCCAGAAATAATAGGCCTTTGAAAGTCTATATGTGACCTCCATGACCATCTGATCAGCAAAAAATGGTCCAAGGATATCTGTGTCTGGGGATACGGATATCTGTGGATTTGCAAGGCTCTAATTATAAAGGTAAATATAAGTAAATAAACTGATACTGTAGCAACAACCTGTCAAGTATGCCCTGAAACATGAGATGTCACACTAACAAAGGTAATAGGGAAGAAAGTCTGGGAATAGCTGGCAAGAATGTTGAGCAGCAGCTGTTCTAGGACAGATTCCCACCCGCCCCTTGATCCTGCAGGAGACACACTGTGCAGAAACATTTTTACAGGCTTTGTAGATCATCATCATTTCTTCTGCAGAGAGTTGGCTCAAAACAAGTCAAATCAACAGCCAAATTAACTAGAAACGCTTCCAATGTCTACACAGCATTTTGGAGCAAGCACCAGTGTGCCTCCAAGTCTGGGTCAACTAACTCATTAACGATTTAAAAATAGGATTGTAGATAGTACTGGAACTCAGGCTGTGATGCCCAGGGTGGGGGCTTCAGAATCCCACCTCTAGCACTATCTGCAACTTCAAAAGGCTTGAATGTTAGCGCACAGTCCTGATAGACAAGTCTGTCAACCTATGCTCTCACTCACTCCAAAAATGCTAACATCCAGGTATAGACATACTTTTAGGGGTTGATTGTTCCTACCCTTGGAATGAGTGGTGGTGAGGGAATCAGTGAGAGGGGTCAGGGTGAAACAAAGAAGCTTTTCAGTATCCTGTACAAGAGCCAGGGACAACAGCAGTCCTTGCCTTTGGTGGAGTATAATGACTACTGATGTGATTACTGATTCCTCTATGTCCTGCTGCCACAACACCTTGACTAGTCCACAGAGCCTGTCAGAAGCGGTAATGGAAGCAGGCTGAAAAGTGCTAAACTATGGTACGGTCTCTTCAGTCTCACCACTGGTGAGGGATTGTACCTCCTGAGGAGCAGACTGTCTTAGGCTATGTCCACACACAAGCCCTTGTTTCAAAACAAGTCATTTCGAAACAAGCTGTTTCAAAATAAAGGCCTTATTTCGAAACACCTTATTTCAAAGTAACAAAAAGCTATTTCGAAATAAGGAAAAAGGAAGGAATCGAAATAGCATGTCCACTGTGACGTACTGTTTCTAAATGTTGGGGGGAGGGAGGCCCTGTGCTGGGCCAGGGATACCCCGCCCCCGGGCTTCTCCTGCCCCCCTGCGGGTCCTGCTGGGTGTCGGGGGGGCTTCCCCTCCCCCCCGTGGCTCCTGCCAAGGACAGGGGGGCTTCTCCTGCCCCCCGTGGCTCCTGCCGGGCACAGGGGGCCTTCCCCTCCCCCCTCCACGGCTCCTGCCAGGGGCGGAGGGGCTTCACCAGCATGGGGGCAGGGGAAGCCTGAGGGCAGGGCGCCCCAGGCTTGGGGAGAGCCCCAGCCGGCTTCCCCCCCCTTCCCCTTGCCAGGGGTAGGAGGGCGAAGGGCGCTGGGGCTCCCGTCCCCCCTGCTCCCAGCAAGGGGCAGCGGGGGGGAAGCCGGCTGGGGCACCCTCCGACCCCCTGCACCCCACTCAGCACCCTGGCCAGTGTGCTATGCACCCTGGGAGGAGGGTCCTTGTTATTTCGAAACAAGGATTGTTTCGAAATAACATGTCCAAACGGCTTATTTCAAAACAACTGGTTTCAAAATAACCCTCCTTTTGAAAGCAAAGTGGTTTAAGCTGTTTCGAAAGGAGGGCTCTTGTTTCGAAACGAGGAGCTCCCTCCTTTTGAAACAAGAAAACGTCGTGTGGACATAGGGGCTTTTATTTCGAAACCACCAGTGTTGTTTCGAAATAAAAGCCCTGTGTGGACATACCCTTAGAGTGTGTCCTGAAGTCACATGACTCCATACCACAAGATGTGCAAAACAGGGCTTACACCTTCTGGTCTATTATTGTGCCAAAATCAAAGTTTCTTGAGTTGCACCTAGGAAGACACTGTCTTCCTCAATCTCCACTCACTCTTTTTTCCTTTTAAATTCAAATACCAGACAGCTTCTCATAACCAAAACCATCCTCAGCCTTACCTTTTGTTTGCAGATCAAATATGAAGCTGGCAGTTCTTGGTGCAACTGGTCAAACTGGTCAGTTTCTGGTCTCACAAGCACTACAACAAGGCCATCATGTGACAGCACTTGTGCGGAATGCCATCAAACTAACTATTCAACATAAAAATCTGAAGGTATTTCCTTATTTGAATACTAAGCAGCATAATATGCTGCTATGTAAGGCCAAAGCTGTGTGACGTGACTAGTGTTTTTGGGTACCTCAACTATACACTTTAAAGAGGCCTGATTTTGATAGGGTGGGCACTTAGCACTTTCTGAAAATTGCAGCTCTTTTAATGTGCTTGAAGTCTGGTAACCAATCATATAAGCAATAAGGACCATTAATCATTGTTTTTAAAAAATCTTTATCTAAACATGTTATATATTTATCTACTGTATGTATCTTGACTATGCATCTGATCCAAAATCCATGGACTTCAATTGGGGTCTCTTCACAGGATTCTTTTCTATGTAGCAATTGTAACTCAAATTGGGCAAATGATTCTGCAACAGATTTCAGCCTGCCCAGTCATGACAGCTAAATTATTGGGGCAGCATGTGATGTCCAAGAGCCGGGCAGAGCACCTGCAGATATCTGCACCACCAGAAATTCCCATCTTACTTTCTGAGCTAATATCTCTACAGCCCCAGGTGATGTTATGTTTTGCCACTTATCTCCTGCTATTTTCTTCTTTATTTTAATGCACTTTTATGATCACTCTGTGGATGACTACCGTTTGGGTCTGGGCGTAGAAAGGGTGGAATTGCTAAAGGCTCTGTTCCTGCAGAATGGTGAGAAGCCCCACTCTCCCTCTGATTTCAATGGGATTTGAGAGCAATTAGCAGCCCTGAAGAGATGCTCACAGCTTGCGGGAGTGGGCTACTAGATTTTTTTGTGATCCTGAGGAAGAGAGCATGAATTTGAACCAAGCAAACAAAGAAGTGAACATGCCCTTGAAGACTGGGTCCTCTCTAGAGCCTGAGTCTCTAGACCAGTCGTTCTCAACCTTTTGCAGATCACAATATGCTTGGTGGCATATCATGACCCCAGAGGATACACCAGCCCACCCACCCCAGGCTGAATCCAGCCATTTCCTCGGTTGTCCATAGCACACTTACCTCCATGTACTGACACACTATGTCCCAATACAGTGATTGAGACCTGCTGCTTGGGTCTCGACCAGTATCATTAGTCTGTGGAGCTGGGAGAAGCTGAGCTCCAGTGCTGGCTAGTGAGCCAAGAGTTAGGCCCTCTCAATTCTATTCTTCACTCTGCTGCTAAGGTGCTAAATAAACATGGACAGGTCACTTCACCACGCTGTGTCTCAGTTCTACACTTTCCTTCATTTGTAAAGTGCTTCATGGTCCATGCATTGGGTTATTTTATTAAGCTAACCTGGCATGAAGTTAGGCTGTTCTCAGTAACAGTAGATGACAGATCTAAAGGCAATGGTCTCAATTTGCAATGGGAGAGGTCTAGGTTAGCTATTAGGAAGAACTTTTCCCACTAAAAGTAGGTGAAGCACTGGAATGGGTTACTTAAGGAGGTGGTGGAATATCCATCCTTAAGAAGTTTTTAAGGTGCAGCTGGCCAAAGCCTTGGCTGGGGTGGTTTATTTGGGGTTGGTCCTGTTTCAGCAAAGGGTTGGAGTTGAATAGATGACTTCCTGAGGTCCCTTCTAAACCTACTCTTCTTTGAAATCATAGAATAATGTAGGATGCAGCTTTCTCAATCCCAAAATGAATTAAATTCTGGCTCTTGTACACCTCTATAGGGTGAAAGGATGAAGGGTTAAATAACCAGTCCAATGACTAGAACAGAACAAGAGCATGTTATCAGTTTCAGTAATGAAGTTACTTAGTATTCTTGTAACTGGCGTTAGCCATAATGGTCTTTGTCCACATCCTGTAGAAATGTATACCCTCACACAGACACTGTGTCCAATGTGAACTCATGCAACTACAAATCATTTGAGAAGCAGACCTCCAGAGTACAGTAAAACCTCTTTCATTCCAGGACTCCACTGAGTCTATATCACAGATGCAGCTATCTTATCCTTAGAGCTTTGGGTCTCTTCACCCAGGAGCATTGCTCCCCTGAAAAAGGAGTAGGGCCTGCACACAGGACCTGCCCCCTGCTGTGCGGCCCCACCCCTGGGCCCAATCTGGCACCAGGGCCTAATCTGGCTCTTGCTGTTGCCAGCCAGCAGCTGGTGGCCCAGGCAGGTCTAATCCAGCTCCTGCCACTGCCTGCTGACCAGTGGCAGGTGGCCCCAGCCCAGACCTGGCTCCTGCCCACTGTTCTCTCTAACGTGCGCAGCCGCATGGCCGTGCACATAAGGAACCCCTCCCCGCGCAGGGGTTTCCAGTTCCCGCACACGGGGAGGGCCAGTCCAGCAGCGCAGCCCAGGACTGGCTGGGACAGGCCGGGACAGGCCGGCAGAGCAGCTGAGGATCAGCCAGGGGAGTGGGGGCGGGGCCGGGCCTGGGGGTGGACCAGCTGAGCAGCTGGGGGAGGAGGGGCCGGGGCCGGGGCGGGCAGGCCCAGGCCATCAAAGTGGTGGGGAGCAGGGCCAGGCCAGCAGAGCACCTGGGGGGGTGGGCCAGGGCCAGGCAGGGGCCAGCAGGGTGCTTGAAGATTGGCTGGGAGCTGATCAGGCTCAGGGTTACCAGAAAAAACAAGGAGTCGTGCAGCACTTTAAGACTCCTCCTCTTTGCCCTGCCCTCTTCCGTCCTCCAGGCATTACAGCTGCAGTGCCACAACTGGTTTCGCTTTGCTTTGTTGCTTTGTTGCTTTGGCTCATCACCCCGGGCTTCTTTCCAGGCTCCAGCTCAGGTCCTCTCCCCTTTCCCTGCACCTGATTTTGGGGAAGGTTTGATCTTATTTTTTGGAGGGGTTGGGGCTTTTCTTCACTTTGATGGGGTCTCTGAAGTGCCCAGAGAGAAACCTGTGACTCCTTGCTTTCTGCTTTGCTGCCCTGCTTGGCTTAAAGTTTCTGGGGAGGTTTGTTTCTCTACTGGCAGGGCTAAGCCAGATCTTTATTCCTGCTAATGAGCCTTGGCTTTTGACAACAAATCTTTTGTTTAGAGGTCCAACAAAGTTCACTTTTGCCGTGAGGAGGTTTGAATCTGTAAGATTTTCCTTTTCCCAGTGTGATTTTTTTTCAGTTTGTTTCTCCTTTCCAAGAAGAGATTAGTCCACTATAGATGTGTCCTTAAATTTTAGTAAGATACACAGATGTGCAAGTATTATCCATTCTAAAGTAGCCACTGGGCTGGGCCTGATCCTATAGTTTAAATGAAGTCAGTGGGAAATTTGATGCAGTAAGGATTGCAATATTTGTCCCTTTGTTAGTTTATCAAATCATAGAAAACAAGCAGCTTGCTTTTGCCTATATACTCTATGCTTATTTTTATTTTGGTATATTTAGGAAAAAAACTGATCATTGCATTCAAGAATAGGTGCTGTCCTCTTGGGTGGAGCATTTGATAGTCACAAACATCTACTTCTACTCCACCCCCCCCCCCATTTGATGTGTATTTCACATAAAAGCAAACAAAATGTTAACTGTCATAAAATAGATATATATCCATCTGTGGTTTATGGCAGACATAGTAGGATATGATGTTTCCAGAAATTTGCATTTTAGGTAAAAGGTTATGTTTCAGGAAGGTCTGCACATAAAACCAACAGCTCTCATTTTTTCTGATTTCTCCTTTCCTGTGTGTTAAAATCTAAAGAGCTTGTCTGTGATTTTTTTTAAATACTGCACAGTGAGGCTCAAAACTGAGTCTAGACAGGGATTTCTGTACACTCCACCTGTACCCCCAGTTGTTGGCTAGTAACAGTGTTAGAGCAAATGAGTGAGCACCCCCTATACCCCCCAAACATCCCCCTGCACCACACCCATAATTTCAAGTCATGGGGAGAATACTGCTGACCAATGTTCCCTCTAATTTTTTGTAGGCTGTTTGCACAAAAAATTTCTTTTGTGCAAATTTTCAGAACTGGTGTCCAAATTTGTGTGCACTCCAGTGAGTGTGGTCAAACTTGCAAGTGCAACAGAGCAAGTGTGTATGATTCAAATAATATATTAGCTTTGTTTTGATATAGAAATGATTTTATAATTTACAAAACCTTATTTGAAACATGCTACTTGAAACAGCTTTCTTAAAGTAGCATAAAAATATTCGCACTGTTGAATTTTTTTGGTGCATGCTTTATTTTGTTGTGTGCGCGGGTTTCACAACCTGTGTGCATGCGCACACACGCACAGCTTAGAGGGAACATAGGATCCCGCTCCCCCCATAAACTGCTCTTTATTCCATGTGTGCATCTGTGCAGCAAACTCTTAACATCAGGATCGTGGGTTCCAGCACTGTGTCGTCCCCCCCATTCCCCAGTCTACTTATCATAAGTAAAAGGCTGGACAATCACCTATTTTTGGAATGCCTGAGGGAGGAAGGACATGAAGGTAAAAAGGAGCCCTTGGATAGCTAGCAACTCTCCCCCCCACCCCCACCAATCCTCAGTGGGGCTTCAGGCCTGCCCCCTGCCCATCTTCAGCTGCTCTCCCAGCCTGCCCCCTCCCCTACTTGATCCTTGGCCATGGTTAAGGCCTGTCCCCCCACCCCCCATCCAATCCTCAACCACTTTGCCAGACTAGGGTTACTGGATACCAAAGCATGGAAAGGAGGACAGGGAAGTACAAAAAGGAGGATGTTGGAGGACACATACACATCTGGGGCTCCGCCTGGGCCCCCTTCATCCACCCAGCCAATGCCCCCCCCCCAAATGCTTGCCCCATTGATCACCCAACTTCAGGGAAATCTGTTACAGCGTGAGATTAATTGCAAGAACAGAGGCTCAAGAATATCAAACGAATGGCTTAAGTATTTTTCCTCTTCACATTAAAGTAACTGTAAAGCCAACCACTTTAAGGAGTCACAAAACTAAGTATTTAATGTTTATATCAAGGTGCAAGGAGAATCACACTGCAGAACTCCTATCCAGACTGATGTTTTTACATTGTGAGTTGCAAACGGAAGCACACCTCAATAAATTTAATGTAGTAATTATGGACAAGATTAAAATCAGTTTTAACACAGTAAGTTCCTTCACAGAATTCACTCATCGTTTGACACATAGAGGGATGGGCCCTTGACTACATGAAGTCTAACAGAATTTGAGGTGTTGGCTTCTAAAGGAAAAGTAATCTCTGTCAGCACTGCCCTTTGCCACTGGCCAGCAGGCAGCAGCTGGAGCCAGATGGGGCCCATACAGGCCTTCTGCTGCTGGCCAGCAGCAGAAAAAGCTGGATTCAAGCCCAGGTTTTTTTGCTGCTGGCCGGCAGGCAGCAGCTGGAGCTGGATCAGGCCCACCGGGACCACCAGCCACTGGCCAGAAGCGGCAGGAGCCAGATCCAAGCTGGCCAGTGGCAGGCAGCCTGGGCTAAGATCCAGCTCCTGCCACTGCCGGCCAGTGGCAGGCGGCCCCAGCGGGCCCGATCCAGAGATGTGGGGGGGATTGCAACGCTCCTGTCTTCACCTGAAAGGAAGAGTGACACAAATTTTAAATCAAAGGAAGTAATGATCAGTCCATGACTAAGATATAATCATCTTCTTTCCAATTCTCAAACCCCACCTCAACTCCTGACCTATTCTGTAGTCTGTGCCCAGTACTGCCTGGGACAGTCACAGGTTTAACATGATGAGAATGTAGGTATGGAATTAATCAAGCACCATCTTCCCCCAGGACTTTGGTGCCACTGCCGTGATGAATCCAGCCAAAATGCAGCAGAGCATTTTTTATGATGGCACTAGGTCTTCATCCTACCTTCATCCAGGCACTTGTGTGCAGGATGGAGGAATTCAGTCGGACCTAACTTTGAAGTAAAATACCTCCTATATTTTTTAAGGTCAGATCCAATAAGCATTCAAACCCTGCCCTCCAATTTCCTGCTGTTCTGGAGTTGCATCATATACCCACCTGGAGACATTTGTGCCAACAGCAGCCTACAGGGTCATCCAGCTGTGTTTTTGTTATCCTTACCCAGTTAGGAGCTCATCTTTAGTGATCTAATTAATAGTAATACATTTATCAATCACCAACTTTGCATTTCAAGCTTAAAATTAAAATTTGTGTTAGGCCAGTGCTAAGTCACAAGGTGGGGTGTGAATCAATAATATTATTATTTAAATACACAGTATCATATTATTATATTTTTACAAAGAAAATGTGAGTGAGATAGATGTCAGAGAAATCCAGATGAAAGTGAGTCTAAAACTCAGTCTATTGAGATTTTCTGTCTTCCTTTTTTGCCACATCTTGCCTTCAAAAACATGAACCAGCCTTTATGAAAGTATATTACCATCATTTTTATAAGCTACTACAACATTCCCTGAGATATTTTTATTTGGAAAAGAGATGGTGAGAGGCAGGAAAAGGAAATGTTCGTGGTTATGATGGAGAGAAAAGTACTGAAAAGATTATGATATTATTAAATCTTTTTAGGTGGTGGAAGCAAACATCTTTTCAGCAGAACAGCTGTCAGGACATTTTCATGATCAAGATGCTGTCATTTCTTGCTTAGGCTTCCCTTACAAGATCTTCTCAGCAATTTCAGGATACACAGACTCAATGGAAGCTATAGTGGCTGCCATGAGGCTATCCAGAGTGAACCGTGTAATAGCCATGACATCATGGTACACTTCCGGTGAGTGGAGTAACCAGTGAATTGTTCAAGTGCATTCTTCTCAACATTGGCTTCAGAGACAAAACCAAAAAATCTAAGGAGGAAGGACAAGGGATTACCATTATCTATGTAAAGGAGATTTAGATATCCAAATTCCTTAGAATCTTGAATTGAAAATTAAGAGTCTCAAAAGAACAAGCAATTCTGTTGTTGTTGTTGTTAAGGAGGGATAACATTTTCAAAAGCAGTAAGTGACTTACCAATAATTTCTACATTCCCTTGCAAGCCAGTAGGACTTAGGCATTTAAGTCACTTTATTATATGATTACTCTATTGCTTTAGCAGCAGTAGTCATGGACCAGGAACACATTGTGCTAATTCTGTGCATGCATGCGCACACACAGACACACACACACATGGCAAGGTGCCTTTGAACATTTTTCCCCATGTCACATCTCTGATTTCTAAGGAGAACTTATTAAAACTCCCCAAAGCTGGACGTATAGCCTTGTTTAGTGTCCTCAGAGGCTGTCTTCACTTGATTTTTGCCAACCCCCTCAAATCCTATCCAGAATATTACAAGGATCTGGATAAATTATGTTGCATCTCATGTGAGTGGGTAATATATCCTGTCTGTTGCGTTTCCAAATAGAGTTCAAAATTTGGTGAACCACTTTTACAGTATTAAAGGCCAGGCTCTTCTGATGGAGAATGCTGATACAGTAAGTGTTGCAGTACTAAGGTCCAAGGTTTTGAACTGTTTGTAAATAAAGTCCTACTGTGTCATTTTCTAAGTTAAGGATAAGCCCCAGCCAGCACCAACAAAAATGCAGCATTGTGTCTGGCCACTGATACCTAGGTAACTTGGTAAACTTACCTTGTTAGTAGATTTCCCTACCCATTGTATAGACTCACTGTGCATGAATTCGTCCCCTGAAGATCTTTAAATTTACCAGGGTTGCTAAAAAGAAGCCTTCTTCTGGCCAAGTCACCTGTATCTGTACTAAGCTTATTTTAGTTGAAAGTCCATCTTTGCACACTTATGCTTCCACTCCAGAACATAATCACACTTTTGGCATCCACTATATTGCAAACAAACAAAACACTTAGCACACACTCTTGGCCCAGTTGTAAACCTCAGAAAGAATCTTTGTTTGCACCAAGAAACATGGGCATTGCCCTTATAAAGAGTAGGAGTGTCTGATTGCAAAGGCCGCTAGCTTCACTGTGCTTCTGAAAACTCACAGTCTGTTTTGACCTCTTAAACACTAATCATGGGAGATACTAAATACCCCTAGAATTCACAGAACTTTGCTGGAATGGGATCTTCATAGAAGATGTGGCTTTATTAATGCTCCACCATATTTCACAATTGATCTTGTGCCCATTTAAGTCAGTGGGAAAATTCCCATTGACTTCAGAGGGAACAATCAGAGAATCAGGCTCGTCATGTGTCTATATTATTGGAGAAAATTGGTGCTGAGATGGAAGCACTGAAACTCACATTCAGAAATTTTGAAAGAAATGTGAAAAAAATGTCTCTTTCGTTACAGCTGAGTCTGGACTGAATGCTCCATGTGTAGTGCGTTTACTCCTCCTACCACTCATCAGAAGTGTGCTTACCAACATGAATCAGATGGAGAACTATTTAGAGAAGGAGTGCAGTGACCTCAGCTGGACTGTAGTGAGGCCACCAGGACTTCAAAATGTCCCAGTCACAGGTAAAGGAACTGTAACCATAAGAAAGGTTTGACGGTGAAATAACCAGAGAATTGTGTTGATGGCCTAACGGCTAATGATGCCCACTCATTGTCTACTGTCCTTATTTTGAACAGGTGTTAAGCAGCTCCTGCAGCAGATGTTGATCAGCCTTAACTTTAACTGACTGCATATTTATCTCTATTATCATGACAGTTAGCAGTCACAGTCATGGCCCGAGATCCCATTGTGTAAGGCTGTATGAACTCAGAACAAAAGACATTTCCTGCCCCAAGGAGCTTATCTTTGGCATGGCAGCCACTCAGTACTTTGCAAAATCAATTAGTTGTAGGTTTGAAGAGCATTTGTAGAATTATGTCGGAGAGAGCGCAGAGCGGCATATAGCCAGTACTAATTACTTTCAGATGCCCCAAAATATTTTAAACTGAAAGGAAGGAAAAGAAAGTATTAAATATAGTTAAGAATGGATATTTCCAATATATGGGTATAAATTATATTAGCCACATCATTTAGCCAGGGTTTCCAGCAACTGACATATCAAAAAAACTTTACTAACCAAGTGTCTGTGAAAGTCAGTGGAAAGACTTCAATGGGTATTGGAGCAGGTCCAAGGACAACAAGTGGGAATGCACTAAACTGAATGAACTTTACAAAAGTTCAGGCAGGCCTCAAATTTGCCCTACCTGTTACTCCATACTATCACTTGTTCCAAAGCTTTCCTCTATGTCCAGGTTTGTCTCAAACTCATAAGGACATAGAAAAAGTAACAAACCTCAAGAAATGTTTTAATAATTCTCACCGGAATTTAAAAAAAACAAGTAGTCATGTGTCACTTAAAGACTAACTAACCCCCAAATAAGCCATTTTTGCTTTGATTCGTCACACTAAGGTCACAATCACTCTATGAGGCATTTGAACACAGAGTTGACCACTTAGGTGTCTAACTGCTCAGGTGTGTACTCAGATGCTCAATTGGCAGAATCAGAATAATCATGTGTGCAAGTGAAGGTCTGCAACTGTGTGTGAATTTTTGCACACATCACTGGGTATCTGTTTTTGAAAATCATTCTCCTTTCAGTAGCAGTAAAACACATCACTGCCTGACAATGTACATTCTTAAGACTCTGTGAAGGATACAGACTCTAGTTTAAGAATCCTTTGTGTTTTTACTTGAAAACTTTATTGTAAGTTCCAACACTCAAACACTTACACATTTTACACCCATGAGTAATGTTTTATTAGTGGGAAATGTTGCAGCTTCTACCGTCCTCCCATAACCATAAAATATCAAGAAATCTCATTTTAAAAATATATTAAACTTCCCAGGAGATTTTAATAGGCTTTTCTGGAGAGACACTAGGTAATGATGTGCTGCAGACAAATATTATGTACAGAATAATGTTTGATCCTGGGGTAAGTTGAGGCAGATCTGGCTTCAGGGTGGCTCATTACTTTGTGAATAGTATAGGCTGTGTTTTACAGAACAGACCTCCAAACTAATTTACAATACAAATAAACAATGGTTGATAATGATAAAGATACTACTAATTTCATTGCAATACTGAAGTAACATTATTTACAAGTTATTCATTTTTAGACTTTATTTTAAGAAATGAAAATGAGTGCAAGTACAGTAAGGAAGCCAGCTACAAATGAGCACAATTCCCTCTTAGCATATTACGAGAATCAAGAATGTTGTGCATGAACAAAAAATAGCTGATATTAGCACACTAGGTAAGGCAATTACCTATGACACTCTGTATGTTCATTATTGCTATTTAATAGCCATCTTCAGCTGGATCCTCAACCAGTAAAAACTGGTATAGCTGCAGTGACAACAATGGTGCACATCTGTTTTCAGTGGCTGAAGATCTGGTCTCTTAGGCTGTGTTCACACACAGGGGGTTATTTCGATACAGTTGTTTCGAAACAACTTGTATCAAAATAACACCTTATTTCGAAATAACTTAATTCAAATTAACAGTTTGTTAATTCGAATTAAGGGAAAAAGCTCAAAGCAAAATAGCAGGTTCAGGCAACAGTTATTTTGAAACAAGTCACCGTTGTTTCGAAACAACATGTTCGCACGGTGTTGTTTCGAAACAATTGTTTCAAAACAACATTGTTTCGTCCCCGCATGGGGTTTAACTTGTTTCGAAACAACCGTGCATCATGTGAACAGCCTAAATCTTATTTCGAAACAACCTCTGTTGTTTCGAAATAAGAGGGCTGTGTGAACACAGCCTTAGATGGCTACCTGAAGGCTAAGTAAGAGTTGTGGTAGGGAGAGAAGGTAGATAAGAAGACAAAAATACAGTTACAGAAGTCTTTGGGGGAAGAGAGGGAAGATGATGTAGCTACACCTAGCCTTTCACATAATAGCTTCTAAAAGTCCTTGAAGTTAGTTACTAAAAGCACTTGGCAGTGCTTAGGAATGACCCCTGTATTTCTGGGTTTGTCAACAACATAAAATTGTATCTTTCTACAGCTATTATTTAAAGTTAACCTAATATTTCATACATGCATTGCGGTTAAGCAGGTGAGAATCAGCTGAAGTGTAATGGTTTGCCTTTACAATTCTATTTTTCTATTAACTGTTCATATCAGTTTATATTTTTCTGTTACAGACAAAGAATTCCTGACTCACGAAGGCTATTTTGTTCCTGATCCAAATGGTTACCCAGTAACCAACTCAGTGGCAAGAGGGGACGTAGCTCGCTTCATGCTGTCTCTCCTCAACAGTAATGAATGGATAAAAAAAGGAGTGGCAATGTGTACAAACTAGAGGTTGTATTCTCTGTTGGCAGGAAAACATGTGTTCCAACCCCAAAGCAGCAGCACTGAACTTTCAAGCACATATGGCACAAGATAGACTTTTTAAAAAACTGAAGGCAAAATTACAATAAAATATTAACATACTCTATCATACATTCCCTAATCCTGAATCAGTTTATAGTCAAAGGTTGTGTTCACACAGCACTCTTATTTTGAAACAACAGAGGTTGTTTCGAAATAAGAAATACCCTGTTCACACAATGCACGGTTGTTTCAAAACAATGGCACCCCAACGACGGTGTTGTTTCGAAACAACTTAAACCCCATGTGGGGACGAAACAATGTTGTTTCGAAATGATTGTTTTGAAACAATGCCGTCCGAACATGTTGTTTTGAAACAACAGTGACTTGTTTCGAAATAACTGTTGCCTGAAACTGCTATTTCACTTTGAGCTTTTTTTCCTTAATTCGAATTAACAAACTGTTAATTCGAATTAAGTTATTTCGAAATAAGGCATTATTTCGATACAAGTTGTTTTGACACAACTTGTATCGAAATAATGCCTGTGTGTGAACACAGCCAAAGAGGCTGGCTCAGGAACTTGTGATTCCTTTGACTCTTCCCTTGTCATGTCAGAAAAAAATCATTTTAATTCAGGATCATCAGAGGTGATGAGTGCTAATACTTCCCTTGGAAGACAATGAAAGCTTTAGATGTTCCTGATCTTCAGTAGATTGGGTCTCAAATGTTTCCCATAGTTATTTGGTGCCTCAGTTTTGCTCTACATTATATCACTCACAGAAGACATTCATTGCTTTATATACTCCACCACCACAAATGTTAGGCCTTAGTCTCTTCTCACAGTGGTTGTACAGCAGTGTAATGGACTGGAATTACTCTAGATTTACGTGAGTGTGAGATGAGAATCCAGCCCAAAATCACTTTATGTACCTAGAATGTTCGCCTCCCACCTATGTTGTTTATTCCAGAAGAATGATTCTTCAGGTAAAAGATAAGTTGCCTAGAATTTGGGAAATCTTAATATATGAACAGTGAGACATGTTTCTTCTAGAGTTAGGAGTTGAAAGTCATGTCATTAATTCACTTCAGTGCACAACCCTTTGTCAGCTCTGGTTTAATTGCTGCTTGGCAGGCTCCTTTGGGTCTTTGTATGGGAAGCCAACCTAGGCTATATAATCAAGCAGTCTTGTATCTTCTAATAAAGGGCAACAGATCTGATATATTTTTTATTAGATATTACAGGCTTTCTATACCAGTTCTTTGAAAATAGCAAATTTCACTAGCTGTCATCCTCATGTCTTTGATATAGTTATAAAAAGTACAGTCTTGAATGTCAAAATATCAGTGATTGGACGGTGGATAAGAATTACTATTCACAACTGACAGTACCCTGCCTGCCACCAGGGCAGAAGTGGTTGGTCATACGATGCCCAAACAACCCAGCATGGACAAGCTGCCTCCTCCTTAGTTCAGGTTCCATAAACCTCAAGATCCAGATTCCCAACCACCGCCTCCCTCAGTGCAAGCTCCCTTCTCTGCCATCCATCAGCCAGTTTTCCTTCATTACCACCATCCTCCTTCCACTCCTAACGCAGGTAGAGATTTATCTTCAGTACTCTAAACATATGTTAAGTACTGGCCTTCTTTGCTGGGAAGCTCTGTCAATGGCAGGCTCACTCCCTTGTCTCTGCTGCTGGCAGGTGTTCACTTCATCTTAAGGGCAAGATCTTCCAGGTGGCTGGAATTGTTGGTACTCAGCTTCTCCCAAGAGCTTCTCAATAATTCATAGGATCAAACCCTTAAAAGGTCATCTCTTATCAGTAACAGAGAACTTTGCTACCCACCAATTTTTAGTTATACCTGCATCTTCTGTGATAGCGTAAGGACACGTATAAATGCTGTGAAAACAAACAGAATAAGAGGTCTGCCGTACTTAGGAGTCATTCAAAGGAAAGTGATTGGTTTAACTTAGTTTTTATCCATATGTCTGGTTTTGAATTATTTTGGTGACTACTTTCAGATTATGGTTATTATTGTGAATATCAAGTTCTCGAAGCATCCCAGCCAGCCCAGGCATGATTAAAAACTAATTTGCAACATTCATCACTGATACAAATGGGTTTTAAAAAATGCACATTGCAAAAATAAATGATAATAAATTCAATTTTTAAAGTATAATAGACTATGTCTCTTATCAATAACCACTTAACCACTCTGATAGTTAGGAAGTTTTTCTTAATGTTCAAACTCAGGGTACCTTGCGTCACTTTAAGTCCTTGTCCTATTCTCAGAAGTTAAGGAGAACAATTGAGACAATTTTTATAAACTCAAAAACTGTTATCATCCCCCTACCCCTTCAGTCTTGTCTTCTCTTCTTCTTCCTAAATCAATCCAATTTATCAATCTTTCCTCATAGGTCATGTTTTCTAGACTTTAATCATGTAATGTCCATCAGGACTTTTCTGGTGCTATCACTCCCCGCATACTACACAGGATGATTTAAACCTAAGTACGATCTTTTCTACAAGGGATACTGGCCTTTTACTAATACATGATTTCCTATTTATTTACAGAAGAAAAACTGTTACAGTATTACATTGTCCTCAAAACTCACAATTTGTAGTCAAAGCTTCTCTGAATACAAAAAAGGTTGCTGCTGTAATCAGCTCCAGAAAAGAAGAAAGACTTCCACAACTTCCTACTCTCATTAAAGATTACACATTGCAGGAAGAGGAGTCCTCTTACAAGACTTTGATCTCAGTGGTCTAATAAATGTGTGCTTTGGGGGCAGGAAGTGAACACCAGACTGCCAGCCCCCCAACAGAATCCAAACTAAACGATGGCACCTTTGTGGGTATAAAGTCTGATCTAACTTTCATTGGCATCAGTGGAAGTCTTTCCATTGCTTTCCATGGGAATTGGATCAAGGCCATATATACATTACATGCAATATTACCAAGCCTCTAATAACTAGAATTAAGAACACAAAGACATCATTTTATTATCCGAGATAGTGGACTGCTCACTGTTTCCTGCCTGCTCTCTATAGAACAGGGCAAGCAGATGGCACCAAACACTATCTCATTAGGGAGCTTGAGGAAAGGATACTTAAATCAGACTCTATTAAATAACCAACATCTAATTGCAACCTCTATTCCAGAACCAAGCTGTTGCAATTCAATAATGATGATGCATGTGGGGTTTTGTGGTTAGTAAATTTATCCAGCATTAGAAAGTTGGAGAAGAGTATAAAACATACATGCATTATAGAACACAATGCTAAAAACAAGGCTAGAAATGTCCAACAGGTGTAAAGTTCTGTACTGACTTGTACAACTGTGATTCTAGAGTCAGATCTATGCCACTGCCCACCACGAGTTGCACTGTTCTCAGAGGGACTTCCGAAAAGCACTAGTGTCTTCTTATATGGATCCAACTAAGCCAAGATCAGAGCCTATGTAAAATTACTCAATAGCAACAGTGCTTCAGGATGCAAATGAGATTAGATGCTTTTAGAGATTAGGTTTTACTCAAGGTCAAAGTAGTCTCCAAATTTGGGTCTAGGATAGAATTTTCTGCAGGGCGTACACTGGCAGAGCTTACAGAAGGGAGTTGCCTTATTACTGAGCACTGAGGAGGCTTCATAACTTCCAAGGCCAGAAGGAACCATGGGCTATGTCTACACTGGCAAATTAACCCAGACTAAAGAGTCTTAGTCCAGACTAATTTACCCCATGACTACACTAGGCATTCCTTAGTCCAAACTAAGAAATTTCTTAGTTTGGAATAGGGAACACTTAGTCCAAACCGGTTAGTAACGGGATTAGTCCAGACTAACCGCCTTAGTTCAAACTTCAGTTTGAACTAAGCACAGGCAAGACTTGAAGCCTTAGTTTGAACTTAAGAAGTTTGAACTAAGGCATTAGTTCAAACTAACTGCTCATTCTAGTTCAAACTAGAACACATGGTTAGTTTGAACTAAAAAGTTCTTTATTAGTTTGAGCTAAGCTAAAGAAATTTGAGTTGAGACTCGCAAGTCCGAACTAAAATTGCAGATGTAGACATAGCTATGGTGATCATCTAGTCTGACCTCCTACATAACACTGGCCAGAGTACATCCCCAAAATAATTCCTATTACAGAGCTTTTAGGAGGTCATTCAAACTTGATTTTAAAATGGTCAGTGATGGAAAAGCCATCACAACCCTTAGTACATTGTCCAACTGGTTAATTATTCTATTAAAAATGTATGCTGCATTTCTAGTCTGGATTTCTCTAGCTTCAATTTCCAGTCATTAAACTGGTCTACACCTTTCTTTGCTAGATTGAAGAGACCATTATGAAATATTTGCTCCCCATGTAGTTACTTACAGATTGTAATAAGGTTACCTCTTAGCCTTCTCTTTGTTAAACTAAATAGATTGAACTGCTTATACTGCTATAAAAAGTACGTTTTCTAATCCATTAACCATTCTGCTGGTCCTTCTCTGAATCATCTCCAATTTATTCACATTGTTTTTTAATTGCAAGCACTGGACAGGATGGTATTTCAGCAGCAGGTCTTTCCCAAGAGCCTGGGCCCAACCTCTTCTAGTGTTTCAGTTACTTTCAGCTTAGACAAAGGAAGAGAAAAGACAGAACATTCCAGCTCTGTTCCTTTTAATATATATTTGTTGATATGGCCTGTAGCTATTAGTTCAGGCCTTCTGAAGTGGGCTCTGCTGAGTCAACAGGTTAGTTCATGTCTTCTGAGGTGGGCTCTGTTGAGTCATCAAACTGCTTACTCCTTATTATCTAGTCTTGTGCAATAGTAATTGTACTATAAAGTCTTTGTTTACAATTCCTTTGATAACTGATGACTGATGATCCTTCTCTGAGTGGGTGTGCCTCCTCTGCTTTAACTAGCAGTCTTATAACATATTGTAATAACTGCAAAATCTGATAATTTGATACATCCTAGCGTTATTCATGTTGTGGCAGTACCAACTACGGGTTTTAGTAGATTATGATATTTCATTAAATATATTATATGGCAGACATCGCCAAACTGCGGCTCGCAAGCTGCATGCAGCTCTTTAAAGAAAAATTGCGGCTCCTGGAAAAGCACAGGAGGGAAGGGCGGCATGGCAGGAGACGGGCGAGAAATTTGCAGTGGTTGGGGACAGCAGAGAGGCAGCAGCATGGTAAGAGCCAGCAGCAGAGGAGCAGCTTTGTGAGAGCTGCAGGAAAAAGCAGTGTGGCAAGAGCCCGGGGAGAGGCAGTGTTGTGAGAGCCCACAGGGAGGGGAGAAGCAGCATCCTGAGAGCTTGCAGGGAAAAAGCAGTGTGGTAAGAGCGGGAAAAGGAGGGGAGGGGCAGCACTGAGAGAGCCCGCAGGGAAAAGCAAGCTGTCAGTTAGGTGGAAAGAGAAGCACTCAGACCAAGTAACTGCCAGCTCCTACAGTTTAGCCACATGATGTTAATTCTACCCTCCTTGTCTGTGTGCATTATGATACAGTCTTTAATAACATCAGTGCATGATTTTTTAAATACTTTTCTTTTTTGATATTGTTTTCTGGGTAAATATTTTTAAAACTGGCAGCATAAATTGATCAAGAACAAGTCTACAATGAACTACAGATAAGTGATGATAATTAGCAATTTAAACCTGAAAAGCAATTGTAAATTAATTTTCATTTTTAAAATTCACCTGTCATTTCCAGATATTGTAATACAATGCAAAATTATTTCTCTTGTATTTCTACTTTGAGAATGAAATCAGAATCATCAGAAATGACTAAAAATTGACACAAGCGTTACATCCAAAACCGCTGACCACTGACAGAAGGTTATTAAAAAACAAACCCTCTATTTAAAGAATGTTACAAGTACTTATTATGGATCATGGTTCATTTTCAGCATGCAAAATGATTTAGACTTAGGATAGATCACCACTACTAAAAACTGGCTTTAGAAAAAAAAATTCCTTAAGTCCATTGAACAAGCGTGCCTGAGACATCAGGATGTCATAGTTTGCAGAAGGAACTGCCAGTATGTTTATTTTATAAGGAAAATTTAATTAATATAACTAAGTCAATTACCAAGATAATTTACAGTCACTGCAAAGTTCAATAGCAGCACTATACTTCTCTGATTAAATAGCATTCAACATGTATTAATTCTTTTTTGTTGTATAGTCAAAATTCATTTATATTTCAGTGCAGTCTTCATGAATGACTTTATGGGTATCTGAGCCCATTAGACAAGAGTAATTGTTGTGAAGGGCTGAGGACAGAAAATTGTGTTTTAAAATTTCTGAAAAAAAAATCTCTCACCAATAAAGATTTTACTTTGTATTATAAAAACCAAACAATGATATTTAGAGTTTATACAGGGCCCGACCCCAAACTGAATGAACTCAATGGGATTTTTTCCATAGTATCTTCTGTGCATGGACTCCAAAGCACTTACTGAAACAGGCTCTGATCTTGCACTTTATGTCCCCATAAATTCTCATTGATCTGCTGTGATTCTGAAGAATTGAAAAGATGTCCCTGTGTGCATCTCTTCACAGGATTAAGATGAGAGCAGTATTTTCCCTTACAATTACTCTCATTTTAAAATTAATTGTGTCTGAGTCCTCAGACCTTTTGTCTCCACTGTCCATGGGTATTTTAGTGAACAAGTTTACTGGCAGAAATATTGGCAGGGAAGCGGGGGCATGGTAGGTGCCAGGATGGGGTAAGAGGCAGAAGTGTGGCATGGTTGGGAAAAGCAGAGAAGCAGCAGTGTGGTAAGAGACAGCAGGGAAGCAGCAACCAGGATGGGGGAGAGAAGTGTGACATGGTCAGAGAAGCCATAGCATGTTTAGATTTTCTCATAGGGCCTAATGCAGCATACTTTGTTAAAATAAAATCATGTTTTCAAGTCCTAAACGTGATGTGGAATACTAAGAAATGAAAATACAGAGGAGAAAAGTATAAATCTGAACGTAGATTACTTTCAATTTTTGGTACAACTTACTGCTGTAAAGCTTCATATTCAACAATGAAATTCGAGACATTGTGCAATGCTTATAGATCAGCATCTCAGAGAGCTTTTACCTGCTGCATTGACAAGTTACTGCCCAGATTTTAAAAAAAAAACTTGCCACAAGCCTGTAGTGTTCTACATCTAGCAACAGCTAAATTTTTACTGTATAGCAGTGGCATTGCTGGTGTTGGGCACACCGGGGCACGTGCCCTAGGTCCCAACACCAGTGCCCCGGATCTCCGGCCCAATCAGGCCAGGCATCCGGGGCCCGATCCCCGGTGGGCCACGACCATGGCAGCTGTGTCTCCAGCCAGGGATCCGGGGCCTAGCTGGCCACCCAGCAGGCCACGCCCCCTGGCCTGGGATAGTGTCAGGGGGAGGCTAAGCCGCTGCCAGCAGCTAGGCCACGGTGCGACACGGCATGGCCTGGCCCGGCTCGGCCCAAAGCGACCACTGGAGTCTGGGCCCACACCTGCAGTCCTGGATCCCAGGCTGGGGATGGGGCTGCTGCGGCTGTGGCCACTGGCAGCCGGGCCCTGAATTCCCAGCCAGGAACGGGGCCACCGCGGCCGTGGGTGGCCAGGCCCCAGATCCCTGGCCGGGAATCCAGGGCCCGGCTGGCCGCCCGCGGCCACAGCGGCCCCGTCCCTGGCTGGGGATCCGGGGCCCGGCCGCAACCGCTGCTTCCCCGTCCCCGGCTGGGGATCCAGGACTGCGGCCACAGGCCCTGGCCTATCCCTGGCCAGGGGGCATGGCCTTCCAGCTGGGGGCATGGCCTGCCCACTGGGGGTGGGGGCTGGTCCTGTGCCCCAAGTCCCTCCCCACTCCAGTGACGCCCCTGCTGTATAGGCCTAGTTTCATGGTAATCTTAAATAATTATTAGAATCTGACATTAGTAGATCAATATTTCCCCTATTTTTATGATAAAATTAAAGTGTGCAATGAATTTTAAGCTTAGTAATTTTGGAGTACGTAAAAATATGTGGTTATATGCCTCAGCACGGCTCTCGAAGGTTTAATAATCGACCTGTGTTGCTCTTGAGTTCCATAAGTTTGACCACCCCGTTATATGGCATGCTCAATATGAATTCTTACAACAGACCAGAAATGATGAATATAGGTTTTACTGTAAGCTGCTTTGGGGAACATTGTGCCACACCTGCCCCTGCTCTGGGAAGGTGCTGTTCCTGAGACAAAGAGGAAAAGATTGATTGAGTTATATAACTCATCTCCGAGAGGACGGTTGGAGGAAGACTCGAGATAAGGGAATTATTTTGAAATCGAGGCCTGGGAGGAAGCCTGTAGACTCCTGTTCCCCACTGAGACTGACAGAGTTATTACCCAGCAAGAATGCCTACCTAAACCTTCACATTGAAGCCTAAAGAGTTTGGAAGTCTGAAGAAGGTTACTGAGGCAGAATACTTGCACAACTACCTCAGAGCATAAGGAAGTGCACTGGAGGCAGTGCCTCTACCATAAGTCTTAAGAACTAACAGAACAATAAATATGTTTGCTGAGCTCCAAAATTTTGCTGCCAATGGAAGCTGAACTTCTTACCTGGAATTTTCAGTAGGATGAGAAATGCCAAAAGACATAAAACATCCATTTATTTGACTTCCAGTTTAAGAGGTGTGATACGTGTACTCTTTTGCAGAATTGTGTGTTTTTTTAAGGTACATGTAGTCAGAAAATAAGGCTGTAAAATATGTCCCGTTTGTGCAATCTTTAAAACAAACAAGGAGTCCTGTGGCATTTAAAGACTAACAAAATTATTTATTGCATGAGCTTTCATGGGAGAAAATCCCACTTCATCAGACACCCCACAAAAGCTCATGCAATAAATAATGTTTTTAGGCTTTAAGTGCCACACGACTCCTTGTTTGTTTTACTGAAATAGATTAACATGGCTGCCCCTTTGGAACTTGCGCAATCTTTGAAATCCAACCACTTAGATGGTTTTAGTACTTCCTCATTTAAAAAATACTGAGTAAAATATCAAATGGCAAATTAAAACTTCTCTGTATATTTAACATGTAAAGGTATTGGATGTCTGCCTTCCATCTCATTACCTAGCAAAAAAACAGGGGTTGTAGGGACCTGGTTGTGCTGGGGATTATTTGTTTGTTTTTGTTTCCTAATGATGTATTAAAAAAAGGGTCTGAATAACTATCTTCTTATTTGAGGATTTTTTACATTTTATATTAAGTTTTGTCTACTCCAGAACTCAGAGAAACTGAAGGAAAAATAGAATGATAATGTCACAAGACAAGGAAAAACTCCTCAGTTGAGAGTGGGGTTTTTAGTGAGACTAAATGTGTTTCTTTGCGAGACTTTTAAAGATATTTTCAGTGTCATTTATTGTGAGTATTGAGACAAGAGACTTTCTTTCTTTCTAATCTAGCCCTTGTGGCAGTGGATGAAAATTTGAAAACATTACCTGAATATGGTTCAAAGACCAGCAGGCAGAAGAACCCTCCCTTCCCCATTTTTAAAAAGAAACCATGTTGTGGGGGGGACTCATTTCTGAAAACATCAGAATTGGCAATCTAATTTTTAAAAATTGTTAATGATTAATCTTTTTCTGTGTGGAAAGAGGAACATTTAAAAACTAGTAGAAAGGTTTGACACGTGCACCTTTAGTATGGCCTTGTCTACTCTATTTCAAAAGGATAGTCGTGTTAGTCTAGTCCAGTAAAAAAACAACAAGCAGTTGTGTGGCACTTTAAGACTAACAGATTTATTTTTTGCATGAGCTTTCGTGGGAGAAGATCCCACTTCCTCAGATGCTTCGAAGATGGGTGAACTTACAGAAGGGAATGAAACTAAATGCAACGGGGTGTAAAACATAGGATCAGGTCATACAGTAACAGCAGATCAGAGCAATTTTCAGGCTCAAACCACGGGAAGCCTGAAGTCAAATTACCCTTTGTAATGGGAAAAGAACCCATAGTCTCGATTAAGTCCTGCTTTCACAGAATTTAGCTTGCATATTAATTCGAGTTCAGCTGTTTCTCTTTGAAGTCTTGATGTCCCAGCTACATCTCTAACGACAGTCGTTAACAAATCATTCATCGAGTGATTAGGAAGATGAATCATTCATCGAGTGATCAGGAAGATGGAAGTGCTCAGCAACTGGTCTTTGTTCTTTGATTTCTGATATCAGCTCTGTGCTCATTCAGCCTCTTACGCAGTGATCTTCCTGTTTGTCCAATATATAAGGTGTTGGGGCATTTTTTGCACATGATGGCATAGACCACATTAGTAGATGAGCAGGTAAATGAGCCTTTGATGGAGTAGCAGGCTTGATTAGGACCTATGATGGATGCTCTTGAAGATTTTCAAAGAGATTTCAATAATTTATTATGAGTATTGAGTATGAGTATCTGTTAGTCTTAAAGTGCCACACAACTCCTTGTTGTTTTTTTACATGTCTACTCTACCATACACACTGGAATGCTTGTTTTATCAAAAAAACTACTCTGTGTTGCCAACAAAATAATACTACCTGTGCAAGAGGCATAGCATCATTTCTGCAGAATGTTTTGTCGCAAAAACATGTATACTGTGTACACTGACTCATTTTTCTATTGTTTTAAGCAGCCTCCGAAAATGTCCCAAAATGCCAGTCCTGACCACTCTGATCTTCCGCTTGCACTTTGCTGCTCTGCGCCAACCAGCCCGTCCCTCTTAAGTCCCAAAAATTCTTTAATTTTCTTGCTTCCACTTCCTGTTTGTTTGATGTGAAGAGCTAGGTTGCCGGCATCTTCCCAGTTGACGGTGGTGGCTCCATGAAGCAAACACTCTCAGTTGCTGGACCTGATCATCATCTGGGGAGAATCTGCTGTGTCACCCCAGGTCCGCTGCAGCAGAAGGAATTTTGACACTCTTGAGCAGATTTCTCGTGCCATGGCAGAGGAAGGGTATGAAAGGGACATGCTGCAGTGCGGAGACAAGGTGAAAAGGCTGTGCCAGAACTACTACAAAGCCAGGGATGCAAACCATCAGTCTGAGTCAGTGCCTGCAACATGCCAGTTTTACAAGGAGGTGGAAGCCATCCTCAATAGGGACCCCACATCCATCCTCATGACTCCTGTAGATGCCTCCAGAGCCCCAAGCCAATGAATACTGAAGTAAATCCCAACAAGGGGGCAGAGCCAGCTTTACACCTAACCCAGTGAGGCACTGGCTTGGAGCACTGAAACTTATGGGTGCTGGTGCCATGTCAGCACCCCTAAGCTTTGGTGCATGGCACCCCTGCTCTCTACCAGCTCGCCCCGCTCCCAGGACATGGAATAGCTGGCCCAGAGGTGCCATCCCAGAGGCCGGACTCCGCTCTCCTGCCTCTCCCCTGTGCTGGCTGTTCTGCCATGGGGCAGAGAGGGCTAGGCCAGAGGCAGGGCGGGAGAGCACAGCCTCGCCTTTGGGCCGGTTTGCCCTCCTCCCAGGACAGGAACAGCTGGCCCAGGGGTGGAGCTGGCCAGTCCAAGGGGCGGACTCTGCTATCTCATCCCACCTCTGGGCTGGCCCTCCCCATCCCTAGGGCAGAACAGCCAGCCCAGGGGAGAGGTGAGAGAGTGGAGCCTGGCCCCTGGGCTGGTCCACTTCACCCCTGGGCTGCCTGTTCCCCACCCTGCGGGGGTGGTGAGCCAGCGCAGAGAGGAGGCTGGGTTCCACTCCTCTACTCCCCAGGGGGACACCAAAACCAAAGCCAGCTCGAAGCACCAGAGCCCCTTGAGTCAGCCCTGCAAGGCCGTGATCAATGAGGAAGTCGAGCTTGAGGATGACCCAGAGCCAGGAAGTAGTGCTGTGGAGCAGAGATTGGGAATCAGGAGCCGTTTGCAACCCTAGAGACATGCAGCCAGTCTCAGTCCTTTAGCTGTGGTGCTCCTGAGGCAGGAGAAGGGAGCTTCAGTGAGTGTTTGATAAGCCGATGCCACTCCATAGGGGGTTCATGAGGTGACTCTGCTTTTTAAAAACAGAGTGGTAGAAGGGGAGTAGAAGTGTGCTGGAGTAGCTATGATTGCATATGCCTTCCCATTCCCTAGTGCATCTACACGGCAGTCATTACTGGCTCATTGATCACTGTGGCAATTTCCTGGGCATCCTCCACTGAGAGCTCAAGGAAACTTTCCCATAAGTCAGGGGTCTCAAGCACACAGCCCGCAGGCCACATGCAGCCCCTAAAGCTATTTCCTGCAGCCTGCAGCAACACTATCATCACTGATATTTGCGATATCATTATATGAAAAGGTTACAGTGGTGCGGTCCTCAGGCTAGCATACTAGTCCTCATGCAGCCCTGTTCTAGTCCTCACATGACCCTCACAGTGATTTGAGTTGGACCACTGCCGTAAGTACTGCCTGATTCTCTGCCACAGATTCCTCATGTTTCTTCCCCCATAGAAGGACACTCTCCCTCGCCAACTGTAAATCACAGGACCAGGGATCAAAGCATCACAGACATGCAGCATAGGGACCTGGTTTAGATCTGCTTACATGCAGGATACGCACTCTAGCCTTCCTGCCAATTCTAAGGAGCAAGATATCAGCTTCTATGGCCGCCTCCTGTGGAGAAGGGGGACGCAGATTTAGATTTATAGTACCATTGCATGTGTGTTGCTACCCCAAGCAAACCCCCCCTTCCGGCTCCCTGAATCTCAGATACTTGCATCTTGGCTACGTGTAGGGAACTCACCGTTTCTTAGCTCATCATGGAGCTGTCCTCTGCTAAGGGGAATGGTGAAAATAATGTGGTTTTCGAAGTGTTACATGCAACAATCATTCCTTTGTGGGGGTTTGGTTTTTTTGACAGAAACAGCCTTTGCAGGAAGAGGCCCCCAGCTGCCGACCGCCTTAGAGAGTTAAGGAAGTGGCCTCACAGAAGCAAGGAGGACATATTCCAGGAGCTCCTATAGTCCAGAGAGGTATGCAGAGGAGAAAAGAGCACTTGGAGAAAAGCAATGGCGGAGACTGCAGGAACACAGACAGGAGTGTTGAACCCCGGGTTCGCAATGTGACTGGGATGGACCAGCGACACCCACCAATGAGACAGACACCAGTTCAAGTAAACAAAAAAAACCTACTTTTATAGTGACACCTTAAACACCTTTAACCACTTAACAGTGTAAAACAAGGAGATCTATACAAAAACACTTGTAATCAACTAACAATATGAAGCAAAAATCTATATAGGACACTTATAACCAACTAATAACATAAAGCAAAATCTAAATGAACACTTATAACTAAAATGACAATATAAAGCTAAAAACCTATGCAAAGCACTTATAACCAAGTAACAGTGTGGAGCATGAGTCTATATAAAGCACCTCCAGCCAAACAACAGGATAAAGTATGAGAGTCTACGCAAAACACTTACAACCTACCAAAATACTTATAGTTAAATAACAGTATGGATTAATGACCTACAAGAGGGTGGCCATAATAAGTCAAGGACTTTTCTGGCCTTTTACTGCCTCAACATCGGTATAGGCACTGACCAGCCCACCCGACGCGTATTTACCAATGGCTGGAAGCCATTCCTCCTTGCTAGCCAAGAAGGGTGGGCAGCAGAATGAAAAAAATCAGATGAGAGAAAAATAAACCCCCACACTCCCCCCGTGTACACTGGGGAAGTTTGGGGCCAGCAGTTTAGAGCAGAAGCAGAGTAATGAACAATTATACAGTAAGAAGGATGCAAAATACAAATGACTAACAAAACACTTGGCAAATTAACAACACAAAACTATGCTAGACCTTAAACAACTATATCATAAAAAGATTATGCAGGATACAGAGAAAATAATAACAACTACACAAACTATACAAAACTCAGGTAAAGAAGCTACAGTCACAGACTATATATAAATGGTACCAAGTAGAATGATTAAGAGAAGGTAGGAGGCCTATATCGATTTATAATACCTGTCCCAGGACCGCAGTAGAACCCAAAGCGAGGAGGCAGACCAGCTGCAGCATCTCAGCACTTAATCGTTCGGCCGGCAATCCGTGTACACCCCAAAAAAAAGAGGGTCTCGGGGGTGGGTACTCCCTGTCTCAGTCGGGGGATCAGTCCGACCGGGTCGCGACGTGCCCTTTAGCATCCGAGGGTGGGAGAACAACAAGCTAGCTGAGACAGGGGGTTTTAATAGAATTTTGCCCAGCCAGAGTAAAAATAGCCAATTAGGAGTGGGATCCTGGTCAGGACCAATGATAAAACTGGGACCCCAGACAATGACCCCTCCTTCGTGGTGACGGGGGTGCCGAGAAACTGTTCAGGGGGGATAGGAACTCACCCCCCCTCCTTGTTGACACAAAGCTAGGGAGGAAGAAACTCACACAGGAGATTGAGAGCCATCAGGGGAGATTGATACTTAACACTCTTTCCCCTTTCGCTGGATGGCCCGGAGATGGAGGCCCATCAGGGAGCATAATCCAGGGGGCTACGTGTGGGGCGGGGTGGCCATCATGGCTGCCACCTCCGCTGACAAGGAGTTCCAAGAAAAATTTTGGTGGAGTCAAGATCATAAAGACAGATTGCTGCATCTGATGAAAGAGCAGACAGAGCATCTAAAGAAAATGATCACTCTCTAGACACAGCTGGTGCATGCTTGCCCCCTCTCCTGCTCCACCAAAGACACAGCAGCAGTTTTTCCCCACTCTCCACACACTCCCACTAAGCATTCCTATGAAGGCCAAAGAGCTGCACAGAACAATGTCACATGGACCCTTTCACACAGCTATTGGAATGACAGCTGGACATACACACTCTGTAACAGCCTCCATTGGCCCACACACTCACTCTGCATACTCACTTTTGGGCAGCCACTGTTTGTTGTTTAATAATAAAGACTGTTTCAAACATACAGTCCCTCTAAATTGTACACGTGTGTGCATGCACACAGGTCAATAAACCTGTGCACACAACAACAAAATTCAATAGTGCTAATATTGGTGCTCACAAAGAAATGTTCCTGCGCACACAAAGAAATTGTTTGCACACACAGTCTATAAGTATTAGAGGGAACATTGGCACCAAGGAAGGGTTTGCAGAAAAACAGTGCTTGGCAATCTGACCTGTGGAAGGGCCTCAGGGGAAGGAGGAACCTTAGCAGTGGTGTAAAAGCATTGGCAGGGGAGGGTGGGAAGCGGGAGGCTGAAGAGGGGCTTGTCAATTTCCAAAGGGATAGCCGTGTTAGTCTAGTTCAGTTAAAAAAACAACAAGCAGTTGTGTGGCTGCTTCTGAAATCTCCATCACTGGATGTTTTAAAGAGCAGGTTAGACAAGCACTCAATTGAAGAGGGTATTGGTCCTGCCACACGTGCAGGGGACAGGACTCGATGCCCTCTCATGGTCGCTTCCAGTTTCTATGAGTCCCTATGCTTTCTATGCAGATTTTCAATCAATCAATCAATCAAATCATAGGGCTGGAAGGGACCTTGTGAGATCATCGAGTCCAACCCCCTGGGAATTGAACCCATTTTCTTGGTATCAGTCCTGTGACTTGGAGAGCTAAGTTCCAAAGAGGCAGCCGTGTTAGTCTAGTCCAGCAAAAAAAGCAAGGAGTCGTGTGGCACTTCAAGACTAACAGATTTATTTCTCGCATGAGCTTTCATGGGAGAAAATCCCACTTCCTCAGATGCTTTGCAGGTGGGGAGGGATTAAAACTACATTTCCCAGCGTGCATTGCAACAAAGCCTCGTCCATGGTGGCACACTCTGCGCATGTGCACGAGGCTGCCGCCCCCGCTGCGCGAAACCCAGCCTCCGCGCCGCTCGACGCAGTTGCGCAGGCGTACCAGCCCCGCACATTTGAGCATGCGCCCGTGAGCCTGTCTCCCCGCCCCCCGCGGGTCGCGCATGCGCCAGATCTTGTTCGGCCGGCGTGGGTGCGGCTAGCAGGGCGCCTGCGCGCGGGGCAGCGGCGCGTGGGAGTCCGTTGCTGCCGGCTCTGCCCCGAGCCGCCTGCTTTGGCGCGGAGAGCTGCGCGTGAGGTAGAGGAGGGGAGGCTGCGCGTGGCGTGAGGCGGGCTGAAGGGACGGGGTCGTGCGGAGGGGCCGGCAGGGTTTAGAGGAGGCGGTGGGGCGCGGAGGAGAGCAGGAGGGGCTGTGCGGGCTGGGGGAGGGGTGTGGGGTTGGGACTGATGGGGGCGGTGTGAGGCGAGGGAGGTGGGGGGAGGGGAGGAAGTTGGAGTGATGGGGTGTGTGGGGGAGGGAAGGAGGCAGGGAAGCAGGGGCTGGTGGTGTGGTGTGGGGCAAGGGAGGGAGGTGGGGGACTGATGGGGGTGGTGTGGGGCAGGAAGTGTGGGGGGTGCCAGGCTGGGGGGGGATGCAGAAGGCAAGGGGGGTGTGGGGCTGGAGGAAGGGCAGAAGAGGGGTTTGGGTGTGTGGAGCTGGAGGGAGGGTGAGAGGTGGGGGCTGGCCTGGTTAGGGTTGTGCGTCTTTTAAAGATATTACTGAGATCAGTCAATCAATCAAATCATAGGGTTGGCAGGGACCTCGTGAGATCATCGAGTCCGACCCCCTGGGGCTTGAACCCAGGACCTTCTGCATATTAAGCAGAGGTGCTAGCCACTACACTGTTTTACTGATGTACTCGAAGGTTATGTATTCTTCTTCTCTTGGGTAGTGTTACCAGATAGCAAAGAACTGAAAGGAGGACAGGGAAGTATGAAAAGGAGGACATTGGAGGACACATGGAGAAAATGTAGTGCTAATGTCATAGTCTTCTGTTTTTAGGGGGCCCTGGAACGCTTCCCCCTAAAAATAGGGTGTTCCCAGGCGTTCCAGCATACTTTAAGCCCTGTAAGTAAAAAGCCAGACAAAAGGATGTCTTTTTAAAATGCCTGCTGGATGGAGGATGTGAAGGTAAAAAGGAGAGCATGTCCTCCTTTTGCTTGGCATCTGGTAACTCTGCTCTTGGGATACGCCACCGCTGAGCCCTCACATAACAGCACTTATGTTCTGACAGTAAGGGGATTATTTAATTAAATTAGTTTTATGCATAACTTTTGAGCAGTTTACAAGACAACGTTTTTCACATCTGAGTCTGGATTTGCAAAGCATTTAGCTAGTCTACTCATTTTTCATAAACATGAGACTTTCTTCCTTTTTCATAACAGTCTCTGGCTTTAACAAAATACTGCTACAGTGGTTTTCAAACATAGGGGCTGGAACCAGTACTGGGTTGCGGTGTCCCTTGCTGCCACTGCCAAAAGATGGAAATGCATTGCTCAAAGATGTAATTGTTGAGTTGTGGGCATAAATGATTTTTTTCAGCTGGGTTCTGAGAAAGGTTTGAAAGAAACTTTGAGAGAAGAGAAGAGTTTGAAAACCATTGTACTACAGTAATAAAACATGCAATAAATGCTGTAATGAGAGCCGAACTATTTCTTCTTGCTTTCAGGGCTACACGCTGGATTTCCCCTGCTAGCATCCCTCAGCAAGATCCAGAGCACAATTTTGCTGAGTACTGTATAGTATAAAGGCACATAGAGTCTATGCCCTGAAGAGTTTACAATGCCGGTAAAGTCTCAGGTATGAAATAACAGGTCTAATAATTTAGAAGCAAAACAGAATCCCTACACACCAATGCTACTGTATTCAATGAGTAGTTCAAATCAGTGCAAAATACTCCCATCACAAGCAAAATCTTAGTAGTGTAAGCTATATTGGGAGTAAAACTTCTGCTGTCCTAGTGTTGTGTGTGTGTGTGTGTGTGTGTGTGTGTGTGTGTGTGTGTGTCATTGCAACTCTTATGTCGTCCAGGGTGGTGGAATGTGCAGTCTCCTGAGCAATGCATGTTTTTGACGACATAGGCTGTCATGTAGACAAAGCTGTGGGGAAATCCAGCAGGCATTGGGAATCAGTTTGGGTTTTGGTTTTTGGTTTTTTTTTGGTTTTTTTTTTTTCAGTTAGCTTGCATTTGAAGGGAAGTTTACAGGCTGGCTGGTCACCACAGTCAAGTGATAATTTCTTTAGTGATGCTCAGGCTATTGTGCATGTGTTTGTGTGTGTTGTAGGAGGGGATGCAGCCCTGTTACTTGATTGCTGTTTTGCGAGTGGCTTGGCTTTTTGGAAAGAGAGTTTTCTGATTCTGTGCTGAGTTATGAAATATGTGCCTATAGCTAGAGGGGCTCTGTTTACAATAATAATAATAATAAAAAAAACCCAGTACAGATCTAGCTACCCAGAAACATCAGTGAATACTGGTGCACTGTGGATTCTTTGTTAGGTAACAAATATTCTGTCACAATCATACCTTTAGTTCGGTCCTTCTCCAAAACCCTAGCAAATAGATAGTAGCAGCAATTCCTCACAGCAAGAAAGGTTGAGATTTGGCAGAAGTTGTCTGTGTTGAGGCTGATAGCCTGACAGGTTTGCAGGCATGTCTTTGCAGCCTATAGGACAAGGCACAGAAGTAGATTTGTTTTAGTGCCTTCACTGTTGTAAGAATTTCTGTGGAAAAAGTAGCTCTGTCTGACCATGCTTTTCACCACAAACACAGATTTTTTTTTTCCCCCTCTTCCTTGCTTTTTCTGACAGCAGTTGTCCAAGAATTAAGATAATTGTGTGGGCAGTGAGCTGAGAGATTTTTGTCAGCATCCAGAGCAGTTGTCTGGGTTTGATTGTATAAAGAGACTAAGTGAAATACATAGAGGGTTTTTCTTTTAAATTGTCTTTCTAACCAAGTTGCACAAAACAGTATTTCACAAATTGTTATATACAGCAGCTTCCGTTATATTGAAACCTAGCTTGTTTTCATGTTAAAGAGTCAATCTGTATTCTGTGAGATAATTTTAAAAATGAAGTGCTTTTCTCCTGTATAGTAATTGTGAAAAGAGTTACTTTATTTCTTTGAGAGGGTTTTTTTGTTTGGGGTTGGTTGTTTGGTTTGTTTTTAACCAAATAGAATTTTGTAAATCCTGCCACAAAAAGAAACCTAACACTTCTAGGACTTGTAGAATGACTGTTCTTTTCTCAGGTTTAATTTACTTAAAACCCAGTGTCAAGCAAAATATAATTAATGAAATTAACATTTCATGCTTTTTTGTTTGTTTGTCTTGTATATCACTGATACTGACCCCCTTCAAATTCCCAGTTAGCATGGAAATTCTGATCAACAGTTTTGCCTGAAGCTTGTGTTAATCTGATTTTAACAAAGCAGAGTTGAGGTTCACAATCAATAACAGATTTATTTTTTGTATGAGGTATACTTCCTCTTTTTGCTTCTTGATTTAACTTAAATCAAAGGGTAAACAGTGAACAGCTGCTTCTGCAACTGATGCCAAAGCTGCTACTTGGTTACAGTCTTCAGTCTGAGGCAGCTGTGTCCTCTGCCTCTTTCCTTCATTATTCCAGTCTCTGTTCATCCTTTGGTTTAGTCAACAGTCCAAGCAGTGGTTCCTTTTATTTTAACTTTTTTTGTGAGGTCCAGGGACTACAGTTAAATTGTTGTTAAGTGATTAGCACTATAGAAACTGTCCAAATATATATACTTTACATCTCCTGAGCCTGTTTAGTCAGGTTGATTAATTTAAAGCTTATTAAATTTTCATGTTTAATTAAATTTGACTGAAGTGGTTTGGCTAGAATGAGTAGCTCAAAACCTGCTACCTACTGACTGAGATGTCTTTATTCTTTAAATTGATGCTGTTCTGAATATAGGATTCTTGTTTTAAGGATGCACAGAGTTGAGTTTCGAGGAAGAACAAAGTGGTGTGGCTCATCTTGAACACTTATAAGACTGATGTCAGAAAAATGAGACAATTTCAACTAGATAACTATGTTAGTAGGGATGAGGCAACTTTCTGCCTGTCAGTTTTTTAATTTAATTTTCAGTGCAATGTAACATTGAGTATATTGAGATTAGATTAGAAGAGTTAGTTACTGTCTTCACTGAGGATTTTGAATGTCACAAATGGACAGGTTGTCAGTAGTTGTGCTTTGGGTTGGTGATGGTCTGTGCACATACTAGAATACATGATATGTATTTTGTTGACTTGGCTATTTTAAAAGATGAATTGAAGATACTTTTGACTTTGTAAAATTCTTTGCATCTCATTTTGGATATCATTTTGCATGTTTATGTATAATGCACAGTGCATTCATGCTGTCGGCTTAAACACTTGAGCTGACCTGCTTAGTAAATGAGATGTGGGAATGAATGTATTATTAATAAACTCAGTAACTTTAGATGGTTTTTTAGTTTCTATTATATGCCTGTGAGGCACTCTTGCACCAGCAATTAATCTTGTTTGTAGAAACTATGTACAGTTTACTGAAGTATGATTACAAATTAATAGCCATCATTGTATTTCAAGTGTAAATTAAGAGTGGAGTCAATTTAAAGTTTAGAAAATTATACTGATGGAAATAGGCAAGCCCTTTAGGTCTTTGGTGTCATATCTTTTGAATTAAAGTTCTAGTCATTTCCATTCAGTAAAAAATATCTATAAAATGAACATTTGCAATCAAACCATTAAAGGCAAGAAATACTAGTTAAGGTTTTACTTGGAACCTTAATTCTTCCCCTCCGTGTTTATGCATTGTTATACAACCTAATTAAGTATTTAATACAGTAGGTTTCAACTGGTGTGCCGTGAGAACTGTCCAAGCATGCTTCCAAGTTTTTTACAAAGGTAATGAAAATCAGTGTAAAAAACATTTTCATCTTAAACAATTGTCTGTCCAATCAAAATAACTCATAAAACTTGTGAAAACTAATCCAATGAAAAGCGAGGTATTGGTCTTCTGATTCTGAAGTGTGAAAATTCAAAATGCAGGTGGCCATCTGCAAAAACTGAGATGGCGGTTTTTTTCCCATTGGATTTAAAACATTAATGAATTTGATCCTTCTTTAGCTTGTTGTATACACTGGGTTGCAAACCTCTCTAGTAAGACTGTAACCATAGTAAATATAAGTAAATGTTGACAAGTTCAAAGGGGTAGCCATTTTAGTCTAATTCACTAGAAGCAAAAAACAGAAGAGGAGTCTTATGGGACTTAAAATACTAGCAAATTTATTTTTCTTATGAGCTTTCATGGTCAGATGCAGCTACTATGCATATACAGTACTTCAAAAAGTCTGACAAAGTGAGATTCTCTCCCATGAAAGCTCATGCAATAAATTTATTAGTCTTTAAAAGTGCCTTGCATCTTGTCAATTTCCAAAGGGATAGCAATGTTAGTCTAGTCCAGAGTGCAAAAAAAAAAAAAAGAAAAAACCAAAAACAAAAACCATCAAGGAGTCATGTGGCACTTAAAGACTAACAGATTTCTTCGAAGCATCTGATGAAGTGGGATTTTCTCCCGCGAAAGCTCATGCAAAAAATAAGGTTGTTAGTCTTTAAGTGACCCAGGACTCTTTCTTTAAAACAATCAATCAACTTTTAACTAGCAGGTACAAAACCAGGACTTCAATAATTAGAAGGTAATAGACCAGACATGGCCAAATTGCAGCTCGCGAGCCGCATGCGGCTCTTTAAAGAAAAATTGCGGCTCCCAGGAGAGTGCAGGACGGAAGGGCGGCATGGCGGGAGCCAGGATCAAGAAATTTGCAGTGGTTGGGGACGGCAGAGAGGCGGCAGCAGGGTAAGAGCCAGCAGCAGAGGTGCAGCGTTGTGAGAGCTGGCAGAAAAAAGCAGTGTGGTCAGAGCCAGGGGAGGGGCAGCCCTGTGAGAGCCCACAGGGAAAAAGCAGCCAGGTCAGAGCAGGGAAGGGAGGGGAGGGTCGGCATTGAGAGAGCCTCAAAGCAGCGTGGTGAGAGCCAGGAGGGGAGGGGCAGCATTGTGAGAAAACAAGGAGTCGTGTGGCACTTTAAGACTAACAGACTTATTTTTCGCATGAGCTTTCATGGGAGAAAATCCCACTTCCTCAGATGGTTCGAAGATGGGCGAATCTTCGAAGCATCTGAGGAAGTGGGATTTTCTCCCACGAAAGCTCATGCGAAAAATAAGTCTGTTAGTCTTAAAGTGCCACACGACTCCTTGTTTTTTCTGCTGGACTAGACTAACACGGCTATCCCTTTTGAGCATTGTGAGAGTCTGCAGGGAAAAGCAAATTGTCAGTTAGGTGGAAAGAGAAGCACTCAGACCAAGTATTTGCCAGTTTCTACAGTTTACCGACGCAATATTAATTCTACCCTCCTTGTCTGTGTGCATTATAATAGTCTTTAATTACATCAGTGCATGATTTTTTAAATACTTTTCTTTTTTGATATTTTCTGGGTCAATATTTTTAAAACTGGCAACATAAATTGATCAAGAACAAGTCTACAATGAACTACAGATAAGTGATGATAATTAGCAATTTAAATCTGAAAAGCAATTGTAAGTTAATTTTCATTTTTAAAAACCACCTTGCATTTCCAGATATTATAATATAATGCAAAATTACTTGTATTTCTATTTTGAGATTTAAATAAGAATAATCAAAAATGACTGAAAACTAACACAAGTGTTACATCCAAAACCACTGACTGCTGTCAAAAAAGGTCATCAAAAAACCCATTTATTTAAAGAATGTTACAAGTACTTATTATTATGGATCATGCTTCATTTTAAGCATGCAAAATGATTTAGACTTAAGATAGACCACCACTACTGAAAACTGGCTTTAGAAAAAAAAAATTCCTTAAGTCCATTGAACAAGCGTGCCTGAGACATCAGTATGTCATCTGTTTGCAGAAGGATCTGCTAGCACATTTATTTTATAAGAAAATTTTAATATATATAACTGTCAATTACCAAGATAATTTGCATTCACTGCAAAGTTCAATAGCAGCACTATACTCCTCTGATTAAATAGCATTCAACATGTATTAATTCTTTTTTGTTGTATATTCAAAATTCATTTATATTTCAGTGCAGTCTTCATGAATGACTCTATGGGTATCTGAGCCCATTAGACAAGAGTAATGGTTGAAGGGCTGAGGACAGAAAATAGTGTTGTAAACTTTCTGAAAAAAACTCTCACCAATAAAGATTTTATTTTGCATTATAAAAACCAAATAATGATATTTCGAATTGCTACAGAGCCTGACCCCAAACTGAATGAGCTCAATGGGATTTTTTCCATCATATCTTCTGTGCATGGACTCCAAAGCACTTATTGAAACAGGCTCTGATCTTGCACTTTCTGTGCCCATAAATTCTCATTGATCTGTTGTGATTCTGAAGAATTGAAAAGGTGTCCCTGTGTGCATCTCTTCACAGGATTAAGATGAGAGCAGTATTTTCTCTTAGTATTACTCTCATTTTAGAATTAACTATGTCTGAGTCTCAGACCTTTTGTTTTCATTGCCCATGAGTTTTTTAGTGAACAAGTTTACTGGCAGAAATACTGGCAGGGAAGCAGGGGCATGGTAGGTGCCGGAATGGGGTGGGAGGCAGAAGTGCAGCATGGTTGGGGAGAGCAGAGAAGCAGCAGCGAGATAAGAGACGGCAGGGAAGCGGCAACAGAGGGTGGGGGAGAGAATTGTGACATGGTCAGAGAAGCCATAGCATGTTTAGGTTTTCTCATAGGCCCTAATGCAGTGTACTCGTTAAAATAAAATCATGTTTTACAAATCCTAAACGTGATGTGGAATACTAAGAAATGAAAATACAAAGGAGAAAAGTATAAAACTGAACACAGATTACTTTCAATTTTTGGCACAACTTACTGCTGTGAAGCATCATATTCCACAATGAAATTCAAAACATTGTGCAATCCTTGGAGATCAGCATCTCAGAGAGCTTTTACCTGCTGCATTGACAAGTTACTGCCCAGATTTAAAAAAAAAAAAAACTTGCCAGAGGCCTGTAGTGTTCTACATCTAGCAACAGCTAAATTTTTACTGTATGGGCTTAGTTTCATGATAATCTTAAATAATTATTAGAATCTGACATTAGTGGATCAATATTTGCCCTATTTTTACGATAAAATTAAAGTGTGCAATGAATTTTAAGCTTAGTAATTTTGGAGTAGGTAAAAATATGTGGTTATATGCCTCAGTGCGGCTCTCGAAGGTTGAATAATCGACTTCTGCGGTTCTTGAGTTCTGTATGTTTGGCCACCCCTGTAATAGACAATAATAGAAGGTAATCTAGGATCCTATTATTAATATTGAGCTGTGAATGCAGATTTAGTTACAAGAGTGTAATAAGATGGCATTGTAAAGGAAATGGGTGTTAGTTGAAGACAAGGATATGTGAGGTTTAACTTAAAAATGGAGATTAAAAATAGTATATCATACATTTAAAAAATTCTCACATTGAGGACATCTAGAACCCAAGTGCTGTCTGTCTGTTCTTCTCCCCTCAACACCCTCCTCCTTTTGCTGGTTTAAGTTACAGAAAAAAATGTGGACAGGCTGCCTTGAATATTATGGTATTCATGACCTTAAGGGCATTAATGGCTCCTTTCAAGCTTTTTGGTAGACAAGCAATGCTAATGAGGGACTGTAATTCAGAGTTCAAGGAAATCTGATAAACATCGCCAAGCAGCTTAATGCCCTGATTTTAAAAATTAAAATGTCAGTTGCTAAAAAAAATAAAAAAAAAAAAAAAGCTATTGGGTAAGAATTCATATTTAATTTAATATCTAGCATTTAAAATTTGACTTTTTGGTTTTGAGTGGGAAAAAGTTGGAAGCTACAAAGAAATCTTTAAGGTTACCTTCACAGTCTTTGTCATTTTGTTAATGTACTATTAGAGGGAACTTATTTTCCCCTTCCCTGACTAGAAAGTGGTACGTGTTAGTTTAAAGCAGCTTGTTATTAACTGAAAGCTAAAGGTCTTCTCTTATCGAAATGTGAAAAATAGGACCAGTTAGTTCAGAAGTTCCATTAGGAGAAGGAAAAAATTCTGTTAAAAAAACTAATGTTCAGGAACTTGATCGTGGTATATATTGACATAAAAAAGAGCTCCCCAAATTCATACTGAGGTGTGTTCCTGAAACAGGTTCAGCAGTGCATTTCTTTCTGTTCCCCATTTCTTTCTCTCCTCTAAGCCTGTCCTTCTCCCATCTGAGCTGGCAACTCACTTATCTGTTTCTTTACAGGCCTCTTTTTTTCTGCTGAAGTTAGGGTTACCAGATACCAAAGCATGGAAAGGAGGACAGGGAAGCACAAAAAGGAGGACATTGGAGGACACATGGAGAAAACATAGTATTAATGTAACATTCTTCTGTTTTTAGGGGGCCCTGGAATGCTTTCTGCTAAAAATAGGGTGGTCTAGGGTATTCCAGCATACTTTAAACCCATAAGTAAAAAGCAAGACAAAACCATGTATTTTAAAAATGCCTGACGGACAGAGGATGTGAAGGTAAAAATCATGTCCTCCTTTTGCCTGACATCTGGTAAGCCCAGTTGAAGGTCATTTCTTTGTTCCACTCCTGCTTTGTCCCCCTGTCTGGCTTCCTTGTTGACTGGCTGCTCAGTGCTGCCCTGTCTCTCACTCTTCCTGTCTTTTTATTTGCTATGCAGTAAACCTTAAGCTTTCGCTTTCTCTGATAGCACTGTTCTAGTTGTGAGTGCTAGAACTGTCCTCCGCCGGCAGTGGGGGAACTATTTTTCACTATAAGTGTAAGCAGTCCTTTTGATAGTCCTCCCTCTAACCAAATTTAGAGGATCCGATCACCACTAAATAAAGCAGATTTGGTATTCAGAAACAAGTCAAGGTTATCCAACATCTCCTTTATTTTTTCCCCCTTGCTCAGGTGAGTCCAGTGCAGGCTGGACAAATTTTTTCGGAGCACATGCGGCTTGTCTGAATTGTGACTCTCTCAAAAACAGAAGGTCATGCAGATCTTTTTAAAACAAGTGACTAACACTCAACAGTGAAATGAGTGATAGAGAATATAAAGAAATATGGAGTTCCGTGGCACTTAAAGAAGAAATTTTTTGTCTTTAACTGCCGCAGGACTCCTTGTTTGTTTTACTGAATCAGACTAACACGACTGCCCTTTGGAACTTGGCAGAATATAGAATACCTTTACTAAAGAAGTTGCTAGGTGTTTCTTATGCACCACTCAAGGCTAGTTGGGAGTAGCACATCTCAAGTTCAAATAATTTTTTATCTAGATCAGGCAGGAAGTTGTGAGCACAGTTCCAAGTGTCAGGTCACAGAATTCACCCATATAGCAAAACAGTGCTGCATAAAGAGAACTTAGACTGTGAACCTGCTCAAAACAATAGCTCTTCAGGATGAGATGTCTCCCCTTTTCTCTCACTCTTAAGCCTAATTTGAAGTTTTCAACAATTTCAGTATTTCTTGGGAGGATTTAGGCCAAACAGGGTTTGTTGATACTTCCTGCATCCAAAATGAACTGCTGCTGAACTGGTGGTAAGTATCTCCACCTGCTGAAAAAACAACAAAACAAAACAAAAACAAAAAAACACCACTAAGGGAAAAAACATGCAAGATCATTGTCAAAAGTACCATCTGGTAACTCCCTGTGTCACCTGTACCCCACCAACAACCAAGAGAAAATATAGGCTGCATCACTAATTTGCAAAAACCTCAACCACTTTGTAATTGCTAGATTAATCAGCTGCTGCCTATGCAGATTCCAAAATTTTCTGCTTTCCTGTGATGTCTTTTATAATGCAATTATGCAGTAAGATTATCTGTAGAGTGTAGGGAATCAGTGGGGTGTCTCATAATACCGACTTTTCCTGCAAATGCTATCTGTTATTCCTAGTGTTTAGCTTCTTATTTAATTCAGTAAAACCTCTATTTTCAGTAGCAATATCAACCTGAGTTTACAGGAAGCAGCTGCAGAATTTGATATTGTAATGCCTCAGATGCTAGGTGCATTGGTTTGTTTTATTTGTGGACAGGAGGGAGCTAATGCTTTTAGTTCCAGAACGGATGCTACTGTTCCAGATAGACACTGAAAGGAGAGTAAGTTTTTCTAGAAGAATCATGCTACATGAAGGGTGGAGACTTATCCCTTAGGATGTCCCGAACAAAAAGTTGTTTCAGCTTTTCAAAAAGTTTTGGAAAACCCTGAAGTATCAGTCCAGCCTGCTTGCCTTTTTTTTTTTTTTTTTTTTTTAAAGGAAGCCAGGCAAACCACAAAAGAGGCAAGCCTAGCAAATTCTTCAGTTTTTATGCTTAACTGCTTTTGTTTAAATGGACATTTAGGATGTAGCTGGAACACCAAGAAGAAGCTTGGTGAACACTGTAGTTCCAAACATTGACTATGGCTAGAGCTTTTGATTGTTCAACAGGTTAAAAAAGCTAAGCACAACTGCACCATCTTAACAGATATTACTTATTGGTTCTCCATTTATTAGGTTAGCCATAGGGGGACTGCATAGTTTGTAAAGTCAGTGAATTTGGAGCAAGTCATATGTTCTGAAGTGTGGTACGCAGTTTTGTAGCTTAGCTTGTAAGAGTAACTGATTGTTTAATATGTGCCACTGCTAGCTAAGATATAATAAGGACTATGTGGCTTTCAGGCAGGGTGAAATATTTTAAAACAAGATGGTGTAAATCATAGTTTTACATCAGTAGTAAAGATGTTTAACTAAGTCATTGATTTAACACACTTATTTCTAAAATTGTTCTCATTGGTATGAGGACCAAAACCTACTTTGTTCAAGCAATGAGATGACAAATGAATATAATGCAACTTTTTTATGCTTTCTTGTGGTGTTTTCTGGCAGTTTATCAATATCTAAGCTTTGCCATAGAATAAAGAGTATTACTAGAAAAATCCTGTTAGAATGTAATTGTATAACGTAAAAATACAACTTGCTGATATATACATGGATAAATTAAATACCAAGTTTCCCTTGATAAACTCTTGTCTATATATTCCTGTTATCATCTTTGACCCTGAATACACATCCTACTGCTTGTGTCCGTAGATCTGCTCATTACCGCTTCTGCAGTATTGTCTTCTGTGCCTAAAGGCTGTTGGCTCAGTTTAATCTCTGCTGAATTCTTTTTACTAGTGCAGTATGCTTTCATGTGGCCTCCCCAAGTTCAAATTCTCAAAACTCCAGTGTTAAGTAGAATGCTGATGTCTACAGCCGTACATTGGTAAAAGCATAACTCCATGTTGTCCTATCATGAAGCAACTTTGCTAGTTCACCATTCATTTTATATTTATTTCAAATTCATTCTACGCCTTTGTTCCATTAGCTGACCTCATGAATGTTCTTTTCTTTCCATGTAGTGGAACTATAGCAGTGCCTACTCGTAGTCTTGCCAGTGTTGATAAAAGAATCTTCTCTTTATAAATGGCATCATCTACAGTCTAATATAGCCTCAATTTCCTGTCACATTTCCATTGAAAACAACTTTTATTCTTTTGTCTGTGTTTCAAAAGACTACCAGCAAGATTAAATCTAGTCAGCTGTTAAAAGCTTCAGTTATTTAAGATGTCCCAGTTTTCCCTGCTATATATAGCTTTGCTAATATACGCCTCTTATAGCTTCCCTATTGCTGAGTGAGAACCACGTAAATACAGCAAGCTGCTAACGCAGTGAAAACCAGAAATGTGCCCATCTAGTGCTCGAAGCACCTATACATTTTTTTCTGATTTATTGTTTAAACCAAACTAGACAGTTCTTTCAAATGCACAAACTAAACCTAAAAGGAATATTTATTTATATTTTAAATTATTGTAATTGAAAATATTAGTAGGTAAAAATTTCAGGCAGATTGACAAGTTTACTGCTCTTTCTTTATAGATCTCCAATTCAGATTGTTTCCACTAGTGGCAAGGCTGTTCCATGTTCCAGCCATGTTGTCCCCATGTCAATAGAAATTAAGATATTGACGTGTTGAGAGGTTTTTGCTGTTATAGAGCATTTTCTGCCTTTTTGCTATTTCTGATGGATATTTGTTCTGTAACCACTAGAAATTAGTTGTGTGCCAACTTGTTTACCATAATCCATTATAAAGGTTTAAATTGCTCCCCAAAAGGTGTTAATGTAGCTATGAGAAAAGGGCATTATAATAGCAAGATTCAGCATAGAAATGAAAATTGCTCTCAGTACTGCTGAAATACCCACTAAATTATGAATAGCTTTATTATGTTTTTCTCTTCCTGTATTGTTACTTTTTTGAACTAGGCAAAACTAGTTTTCTCATCTATTTCTTAGTTTTCAGGATATTTGATTCTCAATGATAATGGACTTTAGTAGCCTAACCTTAAAAATTTAGGTGTCATAGTTTAACAAATACTGTGCACACCCATAAACTTCATTAAAAAAAAAAAAAAAAAAAAAAAGGAAGGCTCAGTATTGGTGTTACATACAGGAAAGTGTGGTTCCTATACAGTGTTTGGATGCTTAAGCTACTGTGTATATCAGCAGTTCTCTGTTCCCCACTCGCCACAGAGCTGCAGCCCATGTGATAGTCTCAAAGCCACACATGTAGCGTTTGGTGCAACATACATAACACATTGCATAGTCGGTCCACAATGATGACTAGGTTGAGAACCACAGCTGTAAATGAAGAGAAACCACTGCAGAATACTCTAACAAAGGTCACAATCCATTACATCATTTCTCCACAAAGATTATATTCTGTATATCTAAATTCTTACTCTTTCAGAATGCTATAATTAGAAGAGAAAAATTGCTAATATCTTTTATTGCTATAAGAGTAATCTTTTATGGAAGGAGGCTCATCGTTTTTTTGAAAAAATATGGAGTGTTTTTTAAAATTGTGAATAAAGGTCTTGAGAATAACCAATAAGCCCAGATTACTCAGACCCACTATTGCAGTCATCATTTTTTCACTCTCAGCAAAAATGAACAGGTGTCAGATGAACATCTTCTATAGTGTATGACTTTGGGATGGGGCAGAAGGTCCTCATCCTAAACAGGGTGAGTACACCCTGCACTCTTAGCTGTCTATTACCTCAAGGCCTGGAGATCCCTATTCTGAAGTCAGTAGGGCTGTCCTGGTGCACAGGTGATCAGGTCCAGTGGCCAGAGTCAATAGGATTGCAGGCTGCCCCATAGAGATAGGGTGGCTGTGATGATGGTACCTGGGCTCTTCCTGCTCCACCAAGTCCTAGTGCAGGGCCTGATGAGCAGCAAGTCTATTCACCACTGAGTCAGCAGAGACCTGCCCCAAAACATTGACTGTCTCCAGGAAAATGGCTAGTCCCTCCCCAGGCAGCTGCTTACCAGGATTCTTGTGGCATCTTCACAGTCCATGGCCAGAGTCTCTTTGGGGTCTCTGGGTTCCTTGTCCCATGCAGTTCCCCAGGGTTCCACTCTCCCTGGATTGTCCCCTGGTATGCAGGTGACCCCACAGGCTTTCAGCACCTCTAGCCATTGGGGCCTACGCTTCCCACTGCACCATGGCTGACACCAGGAACATGCATCCTCCGTCTCCAGTGGTCAGCCTGGAATGAGCTGGGCTGTTCCCTTTTATACAAGGACTGCACTGGGGGCCTGTCCAGTATGGTATTGGGGGCATGGCTTCCTCAGCACACAGCAAGGAGTTAACTCTTCCTTGTCCTATATGGAGTGGGTATACCCCATCACAGACATCTAAACATCACTTACTTAAATTGTTCTGAAAAGGAAACTTTTTGTGACGACATAGTACCAAAAAAAAAAATGCAGGAAGGACATAAAAATTTAATTCAGGGGATTCTTAAAGTGAGATTGTGCATGGCGCCAATATTTAGCTGTAGTAAGGAAAAATCAAATGTTAAGTTCTCTTTCTGGATCACTGGTTTTGAGCTTCTGTTTTATGAAAAGTCCCTCTTTTCACTGAATATATAACTATTCGCAAGGATGTTTGTTCTCACTTGAAAGGCGAGAGCTTTTTTCATAGTAGAAGGGCCACAAAAGTGGTCAGGAGGCTGACAGTCGTCCTCAGGTGTGGAGTAAGAGAGGGACCAGGCAATGACTTCAGATGTGGCGAGCAAGAAGAGATGATGGGAGTGGTTGGAATGGGGGAAGTGACAGTTTGAGGGATCCAGGGCCTAAGGGCAGGCGGGCAGAGTGAAAGTGATGTGGAAGGCTTTGTTTGGGACCGTGGAAGATGAGTACAGCCTTGGTTAGGAATAGTCAGAGCAGTTTAGGTGGCTGAAAGGAACAGGCACACTGGGGGAATGGGTACAGAGAGTGGGAATTTTGGAGTTCTGGGCAGAAGCCGCTCCAGAAGCTCATCGGAGGGGGATTCTGGAAAAATTGTTCTCCTCAGTCAGGGCCTCTCCACAGAGCTCAGCTGAGAATTGGCACCACCTTGCTCAGTGGGATCAGGGACATGCACTAGACTGGAAAGGTGAGAAGGACTAGCTGCTTCTCCTTGGTCCCCTTCCCTGTTTCTTTTTAAAGAGCTAAGGTGTGACATCAAAAGGAAGTGTGTCAGTGTCCTGGGAGATTTGATGTGTTTGGGGTAGCCAAGAAGGAAGGATAAAGAGGAACAGAGAGGTCAGCCAGACAGGGCAGCAAAGAGTCTTTTTCCTGGCCAGTTCTTTTACCTAGCATTATGCACCACTTTAGATATCCAGTATCTATGTCCATAAACCTGCCCTGGTGGTCAGTAAGCTCTGGGAGCACCATGGAAAAAACCTCTTTCTTATTAAAATTTTGGGCCCTGATGGGAAGGCAAATGGGCACATGGATCCCCTCATTTGCCCCAGAGCAGATGGAAACCCATGCATGCAAAAGCCGTCAACAACCACCTGAGCATTACCAAAGTTTGTAATTTGGTACAACAGTGCCTTTTCCATGCTCCTGAACACCTGCATGACAGTGGCCCCAATGATCCATCTCGCCATGCTGAATTGGTTCACTGGGGGCCAGTAGCATTTTGTAGGTGGCCAGCTTCTGGATGGCCATTGCAACCAGCTTATCCACAGGTATGGGTCTGGTCCTACTAATGTCACAGCTTTTAAAAGTGTCGCAAATAATGAAATCTGATTTCCTCCATGAAATCTGGCTATTGCAAGGAAGGGTTAGAGCTGAGGGTGCCCCAGTCAGGGGCATCTACCCTGGCCCAGGTTTGGGAGGGAAAGGACTTATCCTCTTCTCCTGGAGGGGCGGTTTGTTGAAGCTACCTTCAGGAACCTTCCTGTGGCTGCTGTTTGGGACTTCTGTCGATCCAGGCAGAGAGGCTGCTGGGAAGACCTGAACATATGGAAGGGCCCCTGTTTCCCTATGCTTACGTGTGTACGTGTGCATGCACATGCTCTCTCTCTTTCTCCCCCTCCTCCCCACTACACTTCTGTCCTGTTGCTGGCTTTAGAGCAGGGGTCTCAAACTCAAATCACCACAAGGGCCACATGATGTCACTAGTACATTAGCCCCAGGGCCACACCACTGAAACCTTTTCATACAGTGATATTGCAAATATTGGTAATGACAGTGTCATTGCTGGCTGCAGGAGACAGCTTTAGGGGGCCGCATGTGGCCTGTAGCCATGTGTTTGAGACCCCTGCTTTAAAGCTTAGTGCCTGGCCAGCAGCCACAGCTTTCTGGCTGCCCAGTTGTGAAGACAGTGTCCCTACCACCAGTAGCACAGAATTAAGGGGGTGATCTCACAATCCCTTCCAGCCCATCTCTTCCCACACATGACCCTGTGTTCACTCAGGACCCCCACAATTACAGCACCTTGAAATTTTAGGTGATAACATCTGAAACCATGAAACTGACTATTTTTTAAATCCTGTGACTGAAATTGACTAAAATGGTCATGTAATTTGATAAGGCCCTAGTATGGGGCACTGTACATAGGTAAACTGCAACTCTGAGGGTTAGTTCATGTATCTCAAAAAGCTGCCTGCCCCTGCTGTCAAATTCTCTTGTCACTGCTGGTTGTTCCACAGTTCTTTCCTTGCAAGCCAGCCACAGTTTCCTGAACTCAAAATTGCACTGCATGCTGTGAAGCTGCTTTAGGAGTCAGTCCTTTGCTGTCAGGTGCTCAGTGTCTTCCTGTTCTTTGTCTGCCTCTTGGTTCCAGTGCCACCGAAAACCCTCCTGGTGCTGTAGGAGCTGCTGTTGCTACCAAATCATGGTGGTGCAGAAGATGAAGTCCCAAACCAAACTAATCCATCTTTGAATGCTGAAATATAGTCCTAGCAGCCTCTGAATACTGGTGCTTCTCTGCTGGCAACCTCAGAACATTGTGTCTGTGGTGACTGACAGTCATTCAGGTATGGTGTTAGCTCGCTAATAGGGGAAGTATGGGGTAAAAACAGAAGAATCATGGGATTTTTAAAGAAAAATTTAACTAGCCTGGCTTCCGTTGTGTATCCCGTAATTCACAGTGGAAAAAGAATCCAAGAATACAAACTACTCAGCAGTGAAGCAAAAGAACTTGGGGTCCTCTCTGAGCACACCACACCACACCATCAGTTCACAGCAAACACTGCCATTTGCACACAGTGATGTGCACTGACAGTGCCCTACACTAAAGCAGTAGCTCGGCCAAGGGGAAAATTCTCCTGTGAGCCTAGCACAATTTTAAGTGGAGTTTAGGTCAGTTTAGCTGCAGTGCTTAGGGGTGTGGATTTTTCACTTGCCAACCCCATGGCAATGTAATTCTACCAATCCAATTTCTTAGTGTAGATCGGGCCTCAGTATGCTGATCCCCAGACTGAGTAACATTCAGGGGTCGGGTTTGAGGCCCAGCTTCAGGCGCGACAACAGTTCCACTCTGCCCTGACTTCTCTCTCTCTCACTCACACTCACACTCACACCCAGTTCTGCCAGCAACCCAAGCTGCTCTGCTGAGCCAGCTGTGCAGAAGTGGAGAGAGGAAGTGTGGATGGATTTCATTACTGGTAAGGGAGGCATGCTTGACGGGTAGTTTGGACTCCACTGCCTTAAAGCTTCCGAGCAGACAATTTTCAAAATATTTAAAAGACCTGGGAGCTCAAGTCCCACATCCCTTTTGAAAACAGAAACCTGACTCACGTAGATGCTTTTGAAAATTTTAGCTCTCACCATTTTAGTTTTCATTCACAAATTGAAATTGGTGCCTAATGTTGCTGTAAGAAGACAGTCAATTTTTACGTTCACATAGATACTTCAGAATGATAAAGTTGCTCAAAATAAAAGAACCAACTTACTGCTTCCTCCAAAAGTCTTTTCCTTGGCTGAGATTTATTGACACCACACCTAAAAATTCTTTGTTTGTAGAGAACTATGTAAACAATATTGGACACCCAATGTACTTAAAAGATTTCAGTGAGAGTCTGAATGAAAAGGTGATTGATGAAGCAGGAGTAAAGTCTCATTACAGCATCTTCAAATTAATTTTTTTGATCTTTCAGGCATTTAAATGATCAGCTAAGGTTGCTAAATAAGAGCATTAAAATTTGCTTCTTTTGTTATTTCCCACTTCACAGCTTCTAGGTACAAGCACATGTTCTAAAATACTTTCAAATTACAGTACATTTCATATATGAAAAATGGTTAAATACAGACTCTTTGATGTTTTCATCACACATTTTCAGATTGATTTCATTTTAGTTAAACCTTAAGATATTTCAAGTTTTCCTTAAAGAAATCCTGTTTGGGTTTTTTTTTTTTGGTTTTTTTAAGATACTATCTGCATAGGATTCTGACTTACGGGTTTGGTGCTTCCTGCACTGGTGATATCTTCAAAGGACCGGAATTACTGGTAAGAGCTCTGTAAGTGCAAATTGGATATTAGACTTAATGTATGTTTGAAGAATGCTATCAGAAGAAAATATCTAATCTGTTTTGTTTTGTCATTGTAAACAGAAAGATGGCGATTCTACTTGACTTTGAACATTTGGCCTGAGTTCTGATGGAGCTGAATTTTTCTTGTTTACCCTGAGAGGTGTTTAAAGTTACATGCTGTGAAAGAAGAAAACATCTAATGGCTTCAGAATCTGCGATACCAGAGGTAGCAAAACACTATCTGATAAAAGGGAAGAGACAGCAGCTGGAGCAAGATAGAGCTCTGAGTAGTGATGGTGAAGAAGTTTTCATATTTGAAGCAAATGAAGCTTGGAAGGATTTTCACAGGTCGCTTCTTCACTTCTATGAAGCAAGGGAGCTCTGTGATGTTACATTGAAGGTAATGTGTGATACAGTTCACTGCCTCTCTTCAGACCACCCACATTTGTTGTATTAGTGGTCTGTGAAGTATGCTCTAAATGTGCTGCAGTTTGTAATAATCTGCAAGAGATTATTAAGTCCTCTGATTTTGGGGTACTATTAAAGGCTTACATGTGATTCTGTGAACACCACTGGGAACTCAGGTTCAGGCTGAGGTGCTGATGTTTCTGTCTTTGGTCATTAAAAAGAGAGTACCTCAAAGCTAATGTAGAAAATATTTTAAAATATAGCAGCCAAATTCAGGATACTCAGTTAACGCCTCCCTCTGACACCTGTTCATAACTTCCAGACTGCTACCACCAAGATCAATGCTTGACTATTTCCAGCCAGGGGCGTTGCTGGGGCGGGGAAAGACCCGGGGCATGGGCCCGGCCCTGCCCCCCAGCCCAGGATGGGGCCAGGGGGAGGCCGCGGCGCCACCGCCGCCAGCTGGGCCTTGCTGCCGTGCGGCACGGCTCAGCCTAGCCTAGCCTGGCGGCCCGGTGTGGCCGGGCCCACGGCCACGGCCCTGGATCCCCGGCCCGGGACGGGGCTGCTGTGGCCACAGCCAGGCCCCGGATCCCCAGCGGGGGACGGGGCCGCTGCCGCTGCAACCACGGGCTGCTGGCCGGGTCCCGGATCTCCAGCGGG
>ML681966.1:73875870-73999704 GCA_007922195.1 Podocnemis expansa
GGATCTCCAGCGGGGGACGGGGCCGCTGCAACCACGGGCTGCTGGCCAGGTCCCGGATCTCCAGCGGGGGATGGGGCCGCTGCAACCACGGGCTGCCGGCCGGGTCCCGGATCCCTGGCCTGGCCTCCAGTGGCTATGGTGACCCCGTCCCCTGCTGGGGATCTGGGGCCTGGCTGCGGCCGCGGCAGCCCCGTCCCCGGCTGGGGATCCAGGGCTGCGGCCGCGGGCCCGGCCTCCAGCGGCCGCTTACGGCTGCACCGGGCCAGACTAGGCTGAGCCGCGCCGCACGGCAGAGCAGGCTAGCTGGCGGTGGCGGCATGGCCACCCCCTGGCCCTATCCCAGGCCAGGGGGCGGGCCCTGCCGGGCGGCCAGATAGGCCCTAGATCCCTGGCCAGAGACGCGACCGCCTTGGCCGCGGACCGTCAGGGATCGGGCCCTGGATCCCCGGCCCGATTGGGCCGGAGACCCGGGGCACCAGCGTTGGGACCCGGGGCACGTGCCCCGTGTGCCCAGCGCTAGCAACGCCACTGTTTCCAGCCATAGTTCCTTCTTTTGTTTCCCCTTAGCATGTGCATCACATTTGAACTGCTTGGATGATATTTTGTGATATTCCACTGTTTTCCAAATCATTTACTTAAAACACCTTTATTTCAGGAAGCATAATGCTCCTTATTCTCTCCTAAGGAATGAAATCAAACAAGTGACCAGGGAGAGAAGTGGGAGTTTGCTATATGGTTGCAAAGCAACATTATTATTTGCTGTATTGTATCCCTTACTCTTAATTTATCTATTATGTATTTTGTTAGCTCTTTGTGAGTGGGGCTTATTTCAAATAGCATCAAAACAGCATTACATACTTTTAAACAGATATTATGCATGGTAGAGTGAAAAGTGGGGAGGAAAAGGGAGAGTTAATTCCACTACTGAGATCAAGGGAAGTGCCTTAGCGAGCAGCTCAGCCTCTCTGCCAGATTAAGTTGCTGAATTTTTTTATTAGGATGACGTTCTTGGGTCCTGTTTGGGACTTCAGGTTTTCCATGAACCTCAGCCTATACATAGCTGATAAATCTGAAACTCTGTCCTACTGAGGTAATTGGTGAACTAGAGAAGTATAATTCATTCCCACCCAGAGCCTACTATGAAGAGGTATAGGGAAAAGATATTTTGGCCACTTTGTTCTACTTCTACCCTGTGTTTTGGGGGGAAGGGATGTGTGTGTGTGTTTCTTTTGAATATCAGAATTGAAACGGAGGAAACTTTACTCTGCTGCTTTTTGGTAAGTATATGAGCAGCAGCACTGAAGTGGGCTGAAAACATGGGAAGAAAATATTATGATTTATATTTTGTTCACATGTGGGAAGGGTGTCTTTGAAATCATGAGGGCTAGAACCTTAAGCTTTCATATATTAAAAAAAAAAAATTGTGTTGAGGCCATATACTTGTCATGAAAAACCTTCAGTGGATGAGTATATTTTCCAAGTTCTGATAAGGCTGCAATTTTGCCCTTACTTACCTCAAATTGCATCACTTTACTGCTTTATATTCTAAGTCAGTTTTGGTAAATACAAAATTTTATGTTGTATTCATTGGCTGCAGATATTGCTATGAGGCATGTAATCCAGCAAGGGCAGAGCTGCATCTGCAAGTTTGTCCTGTAGGTTCTTGTATCTAAATAGCTTTCAGAACTTAGCAACAGTGCAGTTAAAGAAACTGGATGAATTTTACTGAAGAACTTCTTATTGAGCATCTCTATACAGGCCATCAAATATGTCTCTCATGCTCAGACTAATTGTTCTAGGATACTCTTGAGAATTTGCCGGCCATGACTTACAGTAGTACACAAGTTATAATTTTGTGCATCTTGAGGTAGCTTTTAATTATTTGGGCAAAACTGGTTGTTACTTTAACTCAGCTCACGGGGGGGTGGGGTGTCAGCCTTAGGCACAAGATTCAAATGTGGCTATGGTTGGAGTTTTGTCAGGAAGATCGATCCTGCTGTGTTTGAGGTTGGCATGGCGCAGAAGAGACAACAGTGGTCTGATGGGGCCAGTTGACTTCCATTCCTTGGAATAGATCTTCCACTGGTGTAAATTGTCATAGCTTCTTTTGAGTTAACAGCGTTATGACAATTTTCACAAGTGAAGTATCTGCCCCCTGGTATTTGTGGCAGGAGGAAGCAGTCCCTGGTCTGCTTCGCTATGCTCCCACCATGCACCAGCACATCTGCTTCTGGAGAAGAACTCATGTCTGCCACTTTTCTCCATCTTGTATTTGTGGGAGAGGGACAAGAAAGTTTGTACCATTGCTATTCTGCAGTCTGATGGGGTCACAAGAAAAACTGGTTATCTCCTCTTTAATCCCCAGAATTCTGTCTGAATTGTATTTTCTTAAGGGAATCCTAGTTCTGTTTTATCTTTTTAAAAGGTATTGCATGGAGGGAGGTTTTAATAAAATGAATAACACATGTTACTGAGGGACTTGAAGTGGGGATATGGCTGTTGCCTTGTCCTGCTCTTGTGAATTAAAATGTCTAAAGTGAAGTCTTCCTTCTGGGTTTTTATGCAGCTGGTTAAATGCCAAAAACAAGCAACAAAAGGAAATAATTTGTTTTGTTGTGTGGGTTTTTTGTGTGTTTGGGTTTGTTTTTTAAACAAATGCACTTCCCCACTGCATGACAACCCAGGCTTCTAGCCTCGCTGTACTTGGTGTAATTCCTTTTCTTTAAAGCCCCAGAACCAGACTAAAACTCTGTTTTCATTTAAACAATCTCTCTTCTTTTCCTGATAGGTTGGTTCAAAGCTAATATACTGCCACAAGTTGGTTCTGGCTTCTGTTATCCCTTACTTCAGAGCTATGTTTCTTTCTGAAATGGCTGAAGCAAAACAGTCATTGATTGAGATCAGAGACTTTGATGGAGATGCAATAGAAGATCTGGTGAAGTTCGTCTACTCCTCTCGGCTCAAACTGACTGTTGATAATGTCCAGCCTCTCTTATACGCAGCCTGCATTCTTCAGGTGGAGCTAGTAGCAAAAGCCTGCTGTGACTATATGAAACTACACTTTCATCCCTCAAACTGCCTGGCAGTGAGGGCCTTCGCAGAGAGTCACAACCGTATCGACTTGATGGACATGGCTGACCAATATGCTTGTGAACACTTTGTTGAGGTAGTGGAATGTGAGGACTTTGTGAATATGTCACCTCAGCACCTCCATAAACTGTTGTCCTCCAGCAATCTGAACATTGAGAATGAGAAGCAGGTTTACAATGCTGCTATCAAGTGGCTTCGTGCTAATCCACAGCACCAAACTTCGTGGTTGGATGAAATACTTGCTCAGGTAGGGAAGAGACTGGGATATATGCATAGATTGGATGATCTTTTCAGATAAAATAGAGACAAAACCATCTGTTTTGTTTATAGTAGAAACGGTAGGTCCCAGAAGAACAAGGAACACAAAAACAGAGAAGATTCAAAGTCAAAACTCATTGATTTAGGTTTGTGTTGAATACTTTTTCAATTCAGTATTCGGGCTTTACAAGGCAAGTTGTTTCTCTGGTTCAGTAGTCGGTCGTGCATGTATGATTGTCCTCTGCTTAGAGTAGAAGGAATTCCGATCCGTACTTAGATATCCAAAACAGAAATCGCATTCTTTACCAGTTCTGAAAGGAAAAATGTTACCTTAGTGATCGGACTTCATGTTAACAGAAAACAGCATCTGATCTGGAAGGAGAAATATTTTAAAATGCAATAGAGAACATAAAATCATCACTACTTAATTTACGTGGTACTACTAGATAGACCCAGGGGAAGAAATGGTTTCTTTGGTGAGAAATATTTATCTTGACTCAAAACAAAGATGAGGCTACTGCAACCTGTATTAAAACATAGCATACTTTCTGCATTTGCTTGGGAATGGCAATGTTACCAAGCTGTGATAATGAAATTAGCACTGACAGAATTTATATCAATTCTGCACAGGGTGGGGGGGAGGGGAATATGCTAATCCATTTCTTGATCCATCACCTAAAACAGGGCTTGACAAAATTGCTGCCCAGCTAGGTGTCCAATTTCAAAGTAAGGTGCCTATCTGGAACACACCTGCTGGCGAATCTACAACTCATGGCAGAGGTGGGCGCCAGGGTTTGTCGAACTCTGGCCTAAGAAAACAAAGATACTGTGAAACAAGCAAGGAGTCCCTTGGCACTTAAAGACTAACAAATTTATTTTTGCATGAGCTTTCGTGGGAGAAAATTCCACTCTGTCAGGTGCTTTGAAAGTGGGGGAACTTACAGAATGGGAGCAAAATAAATGCTGGGAAGTATAAGTTGTGGGATCAGGTATACAACCTCAGTTAGAAGAACTTGCAGATTACTTATCTGAACTCATTGGTAATTTCACTACTTCAAAGGGAAGTATGGAAAAAGGCAAAGCAAAAGGGGCAAACCAGTCAGATGCATGACAGAAGAACGTAAACATCTTCCAGAATTTGTTCTGTATGTTAATTTGCATATTTTGTTTGGTGTGTATGTTAACGCTGTCCACCTGGCTCCATGTATAGATTTGCAGCCTTAGAATTCAACACTTGTTGCAGAAGTTTGTTCCAGGATCTGAGATTTCCTTATTGTTGCAAAACAAATCAACAGCCCAGAAAAAAGGCAACCCTTCCAAATGTGAACAGTGCAGTGAGCAATCCATTGATATTGGCACTAAATCTTAAGGAAGATGTAAACTGCTCTATTTCTGTTTGGGAGTAAGGGGAGAACTTGAAAAGAAAACTGGTCTTTTAACTGTTGACTTAGTAATTTTAGTAGAACCATTATTAATTGAATTATGATAGTAACTAGAAGCCTGCTATTGTGTTGATTCCACTATCTCAAATTACTTTAAATCCCATTTATGCCTTGCTGCCAAAGCTCCAGCTTCCTCAGATACTTCCTGTGGTGAAGTTTTGTGTTTGGTAAATACTCTGCAATAGATTGAAAATTAAATTTTTAGGCAGTATTGTTCAATTTGACATTACATTTTAAAGGAACACTTGATTTATTTATTCATTTGTCAATATAACTGGACATACTAATAATCAAAATATTTGAAAACTAATACAAAAGTCTCCAGTCAGCTATGTTGGAGTGTGCAGAATCCAGGCCCCTCGCTACTGACTATAGGTTGATGTGGATTATGTGGAGCCCTAGTATTATTTGTGTGCAGTGTAGTGTGTGTGTGTTTATATATTTTTGTCTTGTCCTAGTTAATGTGAAACTAACTCTTTGGATATTTGATAACTACAAGTAGGATCATAATACTAACAAATTCCTCACATTTTTATAAAATTGTAAGTCTAACCATAATATAATTAATCTTTGTGTGTTTAAGACTTACTGAGTTTGCTATCACTGGATCTTGAATTTTTACTTGCCCTGGTGTTCAGTTTTTTCCTAACTGCCTCCACTGTCCATCCGCATACATGCACGCACACATTACATTTCTAGTCCATTCTGTTGACTTGTCAGCCACATCATCTCTGGGACCTCAGACACTTAGCTCTCACATCCTTTAACCTATACTGTCAAGTGAGGTCTACACTAGAAAAGTTTACTGGTATTGTTGTCCCAGCAAATTCTTAGCATAGACAGATTTACATTGGCAAGAAAGTGCTGTAACTTAGTTCTCCAAATGAAGTAAGGTATATTAGCAAAAGCACACTTAAGCTAGTATAACTGTCTATCTGAGGGCTTCTTCAGGTCTAGAAGTGTCATAAAAATCCCTCATTCTTAGTCAAGATTGGTATATTGACAAAAGTAAACACCTGGCGTTAATCACCTGGAGAAAGAGGGAAAGTATACAGCGATGCTCAGTGTAACAACTGGTGTATTGCAGGCAGTTAAGGTTCCACTTAGGCCACTGACCCTAGAGCAAGCAAATGGATATGAAGAAGTTAGTCAAGTGAGGAGATGTACTCTTGCAGCAGCATCCAGAGTGGAGACGTTGCATGCCTAGCTGGATGACATGGCTTAGCTGAATAGAGTAGCATGCCCTATGTGTCTGAACCCTGGAGTATGTACCCCGCAGTGCTCTCTTTATATGCCCAAGCAGCTTCTCCCATACCCACGCTTATTAATTTTTAGTATCTTCCTGCCTTCCACCTAGATTTCCCTGCTACTGTAGTCTTTGGTACACCTACATTGAAGAAAGAAAGAAGAAGGGGGGGGACCCACCCTGCAGCAGCAAGTCTTGTAGCTCAGGCTGAAAATAGCACTTTAGATCAGGGGTCTCAAACACGCGAGCCACATGCAGCCCCTAAAGTTACTTCCTGTGGTCCACAATGGCACCATTGTTACTGATATTTGCAATATCATTGCATGAAAGGGTTTCAGTGGTGTGGCCCTTGGGCTAATGTATTAGTCCTCATGTGGCCCTTGTGATGATTTGAGTTTGAGACCCCTGCTCTAGATACTTGAGTTCAGGCTGCAGTTTCCCCCTTGCTGGGTTTCAGAATCTAGGCTCCAACCTGCGCCAAAGGTTTATACTCATTTTTAACTCCCTAGTGTGAGCCTGAGTCAGTTGAGCCAAGATCTGAGACCTGCTGTCATGGGTCTTTTTGCAGGGGTGATGTTACTCTTTCACTGCAGTGGGGAAAGGCTCCAGCAGCTTCCCCTGTTGGGATCTTTCGCTGCTGTGCATAGTTACAAACTGCAATAAGTGTGGAGGCAGCCCACTTTTCACTGCTGCATGTTACTACACTGACCTTCCAGGTGCAAAACACAGTGTGTAAGAAGTGCTGCTTCATCGTCCCAGGAAGAATAAGTCTGTATTTGAATAAACTTCTATTACTCTTTTCACTGAAGGATGTTTTTTAAACTGATGAGTTATGCAGTAAGGGGTACAGCACAGGAATACATTTGTGTATTAATCATTGCATCTAGGGCTCAACATCAGACTATCTTATTATCTAAAACTGTGTATATTCCTATCAGGTACGTCTTCCTTTGTTACCCATTTGTTTCCTTATGGGCACTGTGGCAAAAGAAGAGATCATCAAGCAGAATCTCAAATGTAGGGATTTATTGGATGAAGCAAGAAACTATCACCTTCACTTGAGCAGCAGGGCAGTGCTGGACTTTGAGTATTCCATTCGCACGACACCGAGGAACGAAACTGCTGGTAATTAAACAGGGATTTGATTAACAAATACTGGGAGAGTTTTTGGGAGATCTATTTAGAGATGGCTAGTCTGGAATTAATTGTTTGACTTGTGTTGCAAAAAGAAATGTGTAAAGTTTAAGGTGGAGGGCATGTTTTTAGCTCCAGTTTTACTATAAACAACTTAAACAAAATAGTTTTCAGGGGTTAAAAATACTAGTTTAACTATATCAAATGTAAAGATTCAAGGCAAGGTTTGCAGAAGGCATATTAATATATTAGGAACTGTGCAAGAAACAAGATACTCAAGCTCTGTGGAGTTCACTTTCTGAGAGCAAAAAACATTGTATATTTTTGCTCCTTTTTGACAGTTAGTTCCCCCAAAGCAATGAGCTGCCTTTTACAAAGTAGTCTGAGTTATGCAGATGAGACTTCAAATTCTGATGTAGAATGTCCAGTTAGACATAACAGAAGAGAGAGAGTTGTCTGCCTTCTCAAATAATAATAATAGCATCTAAAACCCTATTAACATTCTTGAGGTCTACAGTTAGCACCCTGTGCAATAACACTGATAGACATTTTGCATGCCAGAATTGCATGATTCTTGCCAGATGAAGGGTAAGGTCATTGCCACAAATACAGAAATGTAGCTGTATTGAATGTGACCCAAGAGTGTGGGTGTTTGGGAGTGCTTATCTTTAGTTAGTTCTGTATTTTTTGTAATCCTGATCCATTCACAGTAAAAATGTTTGCCCATGTTTTGTTGGATGATCATTCAGAGACCAGTATTTGCTCTTTGTACCTTCTCCTTAAGGCGTACTATTCTGTGTTGGTGGTCGAGGTGGATCAGGTGACCCATTTCGCAGCATTGAATGTTACTCTATAAACAAAAACAACTGGTTCTTTGGCCCTGAAATGAACAGCAGGAGGAGACATGTAGGTGTAATCTCTGTGGGAGGTTAGTAACAACACAACTTTACAAAAGTCATTTTTCAGTAACTTAATTGTTCAGTTATTCTACCCATTACACAAGAAAGAGTAGCTTATACTAAACAACAAAGAAAGCTTGTCCCATATCATGGCTAAATTACTGTACACATTTCAGTTTACTAAATAGTTATTTTTCAAGTCTGAAAACATTCCTGTATTACTATGGCACCAATCTGATAACACATTTGCTCTGTCAAGATCGCTGTTCACTGTTTGCAGCCTGTGGTTCATTACCTATAGTACTGTAAGCTTTCATTTTTCTTTTTTCTAAGAGAAACATAACTGTAAGCCAGTTTTCCTGCATTCTGATACTAACTTCCTCACAGCTTTGGGCAAGTCATGTAGCCCATGAGCTTCCAAGACTGCCACTAGTTTTGATCATTCATTTTTTAGGTGCCCAGCTTGCTATTTGAAGCTAGGTTTCCAGAACTGCTGAGAACTCTCAACTGTGGAGTTTCGTTTCCCAAGTATTGTACATAAATGCAACAGAATGAATAGAAAACACTTCTTCAGATGACATACATTTCTTTGTGCCTCCAAAATATTAAACTGTTTTGTCTGTGTTACTTTGGCATTTTTGTGTAGAGGCTAAAAAGTTCAGCCAGCCTGCAGAGTGCAGTTTTTAATATGAAATAGCAGCTTTTTTAGGACATTTTAAGACAAATCTCTGACTTAGAGTCTGCAATATAAGAATATACACATTCTTAACCTTCAAACTTTACTTTTGCAACTGAAAAGTGTGCAGCTATTTTGGAAAATAAGCTTGGGCATGTACATTTCCCACTGTTTGTGATCTTCTGTTCCTGGAAACCTAAGAGTTGCCTATCAGCCATTAAATCAAAATGCTCTTCTGTTCGTCAGGCAAAGTCTATGCAGTAGGTGGGCATGATGGAAATGAACATCTAGGCAGCATGGAAATGTTTGATCCCATCATTAATAAATGGATGATGAAAGCATCAATGAATACCAAAAGGTAAATCTCCCAGGAAAGCAAGTTATTTTTACAGACAAGAATCCAAAAGTTGCTGTGGTCTAGGCTTTTTTTTTTTTTTAACCTAGCCCTGTGTGCTTACTGTTTAAAAAGAAAATTCTTGTTTCAGTCAGTCAGTCTCAGCTGAATTGGGGGATGCAAACAAGGCAGTTCCTAGGTTTTTGGTTGTTTTGGGTTTATGGGCATAACCTGCTGCTCCTGCATTCAGCAGCTGCCCCACCCTGCCCCTTTTGTGTGTGTATGCTTGGGTGGGTTTTGAAATTGAGAAAAAACTTGTTTTGAGATTCTTGCCAATTTTACTCTTTCACTAGTTACAGAAGACAGGTAAACTTTGAATTCTTGCATACATACCCTATACAACAGTATACCAAGATTTCCGTGAAGGGGTGGGGTATAGTGATGTGTTCATAATGCTATTTGGCAAAACAGAAGAACTCTCTAATTTGAATGGCATTTATTTGAATGCTCTTAGTGGGAGAATGTAACCTTTAAAGAGCAGACAGGTTTAAAAATGAGAGCCTGCCTTAGGTGTAATGACATGAACTGTGGGATATACACGTTAGAGCATTACTGGTGATGTAAAATGCGTAAGATTCCTTTAGATCAGCCTCCAAGTACTGTATTGTTTGCAAACTTCCTATAAAGCAGATGGGATTTTCTTAATTGTTTAGTCACTGTAACATCAGGTCAAAGGAAATATCAGATGTGGTACTAAAAAAAGCAGTTTGCAAATAAGCTGCACATAAAAATGAGTAATTTTTTTCTGATAACCATATCCTTGACAGTTGTGACTACTTAATTTGCTTTCTTAGCATGCTTTTTTGGTTTTATGAGTGAGCTGTGGATAAAAACAACTAACTGTTCTGATGCAAGACCTTAAAGACTTGGAACACGAATGGCCATATTGGGTCACATCAATGGTCTGTCCAGCTCAGGATCCCATCCTCCTCCAATGACCAAAGCCAAGTGCTTCAGACAGAAAGTATGATTGGGTAATCATCAAGTGATTCATGCCTTGTCACCCATTCTCAGCTTCTGGCAAAGAGCAATCCCTGCCTGTCCTGCCTAATAGCCATTGATGTACCCATCCCTATACCTGCTGCATAATAAAGAAACTAAAAAAAGTGAGGAATAAAGCTGAAGCATCATATAGCTATGCCATAGTGACACCTCATCTATGATTCATGCAGTTACCACTTCATGCTGGCATACAGGTTGCATGAACCCTTGTGTTCACACTCTCATTACCCTTTTGAAAACAAAAACAAACCCAAACAATACATCTGTTTTACATTGCAGCTGATTAAATCCCAAAGATGAAACCCTGGCTGGGGTGATTTACTGGGAGTGGTCCTGTTTTTAGCAGAGGGTTGGACTAGATACCCTTGTGAGGTCCCTTCCAGCGCTATGATTCACTATGGCTACAGTCTTACTGGAGGGGTTTGCAACATAGTGCATGCAACAAGCTGAAAGTATTAAATGCGTTCATGTTTCAAATCCACTGGAGAAAAAAAACATGCATCAGTTTTGTATTTTGGCAACCTGTGTTTAGACTCGAAAGACCAATACCTCACTTTTAATTTGATGATTAATTTTCACAAGTTTTATGACTTCTAATTTTGGTTGGATAGAATATCACTTAAGATGAAACAATGCTTGTTTTACAGTAAGCTTCATTATGTCTCTGAAATTTCATGGCACACTTGGGACAGTTCTCATGGCAGAGTGGTTCAAAAACCACTGCTCTAGGGATGCTAATATGGTTCTGGGGTCTTAAGGTGGGTGTGCACTCTGAAAATGAACTAGTCTGTTTAGCTAATTGCACCAACAGTCAGCTTACTAGTTTCTCAGTTCCTTCCTTTTCCTTTTGGTTTTCACTGTACTTTATTTCTCATGTTTTGAAAGTTATCAGTCAAAAGAAAATTGCACTTGAGCTAACTGGCATTGCCTGTACCTTCAAGGATATGTTCAACTGTTGATGCTCTGCCTTTTTTAGGAGAGGAATTGCTCTAGCCTCCCTTGGTGGACCCATTTATGCCATAGGAGGGTTAGATGACAATACTTGCTTCAGCGATGTGGAGAGATATGACATTGAATCTGACCGATGGAGCGGAGTAGCATCAATGAATACTCCCAGAGGAGGAGTTGGCTCAGTGGCTCTTATGGTAAGTTAATGTTTCCTTTGGAGTCAGTATTGAAACTGGTTTGGCATAAGGAGTTACAGTAATAGTGCAGAGGACTCTCTTTCAAATAAGACTTAAATGAGGTATTGACCACTTCTACCATTAGAAGTACTGTGCAATTTCTGCAAAAGATCAGGATAACTTGAGTGTTCTAACTAAACTCCTGTGTGCGCACTGATGCTGTTGTAACATTAAAAGTACTGTATTGATCCTGTGAGCAGAAGGTTGACACTCCCAAAACTTGCCCTTTTGTGTAAAAGAGGAAAAACAAATGTTACGGAAATCTTAAAGGAATCAATTTGTCATAGTTGCTGTGTTAAACGTATTGTGCCTGATTCTTCATTCATTTCTACCTTTTGTTGCATATGGGATGAATAGTCCACCAGAGAAGAATTCTTCACTCACTCAGCTGTAGATAGCAGTTGGCACCACATAAAGGACTTTGCAAAGTGCAAAGCATTAGAAGAAGTAGGTCAACCAAAATTCTGGACACTCCCAAAGCATTTCACACCTCTATAAACACTGAAATAATTTCAATCTCCAGTTGCACTTCTCTGTTACACTCTTCTGGAGTGCAGTATGGCATATTTATTAACACATGGCAACAGTTTAGGACAGGAAATAAATACCACTTCCAGTTAAGACAGTAGGTGGATGATACAATGTGACACTTGGTAGTGCTAAAAAAAAAAAAAAAAAAAAAAACCTACTTCTTAAAATAAGTCGTCAAAATTCATGTACTACTTCAAATAGCCCTCACCTTCAAATGTTTATTTTAAAAAACACTACCAATATTAGTAACAAATCAGTCTGTGCATCTCCACTTAATAAAAACAAATTTCAGTCTTCTAGGGAGGCTGTTCTTAAAAATAGTGAAGAGAAGTAAACAAACTCACTTGGCTGTATTTTTAACTTCTTAGTCATGATTATAAAATAAGCATTTTGCGCACTACAACTATCTGATCTTTGGGATGGACAGCCATTCCAAGTAGAGCCCTGCAAATCCGTGGATACAACACAGATATCCGTGGACCTTTTCTTGTGGATGCAGGTTGGATACAGATCCACATATTTGTATCCGTGCAGGGCTCTAATTCCAAGATCAGTGCACATACCATTCTGTAAGTTCCCTCATCTTCAAAGAGTCTGAGGAAGTGAGATTATTTCCCCATGAAAGTTCATATGATAAATAAACTTGTTAGTTTTTAAAAGTGCCACAGGATTCCTTGTTTGTTCTTTTTGCTGAACTAGACTACACTTTGCAGCATCCCTATACAATACTGTTCATTTTTTTTACAAACAAAAATCAATGAAAAGGAACTGGACAATGCAATGAAGTTAAATTTTACTACAAAAATACTTTAGATATGAAAGGCTACATGTACTCTCTCTCTCTCTCTCTGCTCAACCTTTCAGAACTACGTTTATGCTGTTGGTGGCAATGATGGAGTGGCCTCTCTCTCCAGTGTAGAGAAATATGACCCTCATCTGGACAAGTGGATAGAAGTGAAAGAGATGGGTCAGCGAAGAGCTGGCAATGGTGTTAGTGAACTCCATGGTTGCTTATACGTAGTAGGTGAGTGAGTTCTTAAGTTCTTCCTAATGTCTCTCCTATACGTTTTGTCTTCTAAAAATGAGGATTGTGACAGAGAATCAGGTAATTTCAATATAAAAATTGCTGTTATGATGCATAGCATGTTAAAAATCTGAGTATTTTATACATTTTAAGAACCTCCCAGGAGAAGTAAAAACAAGGATACTAATTAAGCATGGTAGACCAAAAAATTGACCCGCTTCTGCTTCCAGATGTAATTCCTTGCCTTAAAATCAAGTCAGCAGAGGCCACAATGCAATTGCTATAAATGTGAAGATTCTTTAGGCTGCTGACAAGACAGTCTCATCAAGGGCTGGCAGCTGGGGGGGATCCGAATCTATTGGCATTTGGGGTTTATGCCTCCCAGCAGGATTTATAAACAGACAGGTGTAAGAATGGGGAATTTGGAGCAGAAGTGTGATACGAATAAGTTCTGTTGGTTATATTTGAACTCCTGCACTTCAGGTATTTGTGATTCATGTTAGTTCAGATTTGTGACGGCTGACATGTAAACTAGGTGCTGTGAGCATTAAATCTAAACTGTCCTTATCTAATTTTTTTCTATTGAGACAGACACTGCGTATCCAGTGCTCTAAGCCCCTTGAGAATTCATTAAAGCTAATCAGTGCTTCCCTGTGGTAGAGATGAGTGGTGCAATTGTCTTTTCTTTCACAATATACCATGCACAGTTATGAAATGTCTGCTCACACTGAATTGGTTTTAAAAGTGAAACTTTCATTTAAGACTGTAATGTGATCTTAATACCAGGTTCATTGCACAGTGATTTTACAGCTACTCCTCAGAAAATACAGAAGTAAATGATATAATTTCTCCCTTAAAAATAGACCCTAAAACATGTGTTGATATCACACACTTCTTAATTTGTTCATTATGTGCCTGAGTTGAATGTCTTTAATTTTATAGACTTTTTTCAACTTGTCTTTACTGTTTCACACTGAGTCCTGTTTCCAAACTGAACTAGACATCGTTTAATGATATATACATACTATAGGCTTGCAATGTGAAGCATGGGATCACATTAGATGAAATTTTTACATCATTTTAATTGACTTTGTTTTTACCTACTGTATCAATGAGTGATTTTAAAAAGTGACCTTGCTAACAGATTCTTAATATAACCTCTTTAAAACATAAGATTTCCCCTTTTTCTGAGTCCCAGATTTACAACTTTTACTATTTAGGACCTAGGTAGGAAGGTAGTGTGTGGTGGGGAGGGTTTTTGTGGGTTTTTTTTTTTGTTTTTTTTTTTTAATTAAAAAGTTGAAGTGCCACTTATAGGAACAATAAAATTGGGGGATAAGCACAGCTGAGCAGATCATAACTGATATTCAGAGATGGGTACAGATTAAGGGGCCAACTTTGACTGCTTTTAGTTAGTTGATAGTGTTTCATTATCTCTGTGGAGCTGATACAGACTGCAGCATTTCTTGAAATTTATTTCCTGGTGTGTTACAAAATGCTGACAGGCTTGAATAGTCTGCAGAAATTAGGCAGCCAGAATATTCCTGAAGTAGAATGGACAGCATGACTACAGGACTGTAGTCATGTAAATTTACAGTTGGGTTAACCAGAATAACATGGTGAAATTTGTAGTGCATAGAAATGAGTCTCTGAGCTTAATGAATCCTTTGAGATTCTCTGGGTAATTACAACAGGTGGAGTTGGGATTCTCTCATGGCTTAGTTTAATTGAATATTAACACTTAGAAAATAGCAAGAGTTAATTACTTAAGTTCATTCAGTATTTATATCTACTCACAGAAGAATGCATTGTCTTTTTTGTCTGTAGCAAAGCCAATGTATTCACTCAATGCTCGTTCATTTTCATTGTACATAACGGTGTTCTTTACAGAGCAAAAAATATTCTCATCAAGAGTGAGTCTAGCCCCATTTTATTGTGAAAATTACTGCACGCATGCTGAGGAAACAAGCAAAAGGACTCCCCACTCTTCAGTGGCAAGCATGAAAAACACAAAAAGATCACCTGATAATCACTGTGCCACAGGGCCCAAAGTTTGCACATGTAAGGAACTAAAATTAAGGCACCTAGACCAGCTTGTTTTTTGAGGGGTGGTAAACACCTGCTAGTTCCTTTTAACTTTTACACTTCTGAATATTAGGGTACATACTGCTTTATTATTATTATTTTTTACACATTTATCTTCGTTTGAAAAATGTGGCTGTTGCACAGCCATGCAGACTGAATACTGGATGTGCCCTTAGAAAAATCTCTCTCCTCCCAACCAGTAATGTAATGTTTGTCTTTACAGGTGGCTTTGATGACAACTCTCCATTGAGCTCTGTTGAACGATTTGATCCTCGCAGTAACAAGTGGGAATATGTAGCAGAACTTACAACCCCCAGGGGTGGAGTTGGCATAGCAACACTAATGGGCAAAATCTTTGCAGTTGGTGGCCATAATGGCAATGCCTACCTGAACACAGTGGAAGCCTTTGATCCAGTGATGAACAGGTAACTCTGCAACTTGCTTTATGGAGTTAGGCCAGGGCTATGCTGCTGGCAGCCATCAATAGGAGATTTGAAAGCTATGTACTCTAGCACGTCTCCCATTGAATTACTAACGTGGCGTGTCCACTGCACAGCATTGATGGGAAACAACCTCTGACACAGCCTTACACTTTTGGGGGGTGAGTGGGACCAGGATTTACTGCACTGACTGGAGAGCACTTGTGAGATAGGTCTTCACTGCCTGCTCAGTCAATCCCATCGCTTTGATCTGTGCATCCCCAGCGTGTAGACTTGCCCTTGGATGAAAGTGGCTAAAGATGGCTTCATGTGTATACTGGAGAATCATTGTGTCCCTTAGCCTGTGAAAGTTATTTGAATAATTTTTCTCCTTTATCAAAATGCTACCCCAGATGGGGGGAGCAAGAAGTAATGTTAGGGGGCTGTTTTGTTTTTTAACATCTTCACTGAGCGCACGTTAATTTCCAGTCCTCAACTGATAACTGGAATTGGAAAATTATTTGTTTACGGCTGAAGGATATTTAATGCCAATGTTAAATGTCACGTTACCTGAAACTATAATTTTAAAATTGCTGTCTTGTATGAACTAAGTTCATATATCCAACAAAAAATACTTAATCTAGTTACATTAATGCATTTAAAGAATTTACTTTTTTCTAAGACCGTAGTTCGTGTAGATGGAGTTTGTATTTAGTGATTTCAGTTTATGGTCTCCTTTCTAGGAGAGACTAATTCAGATACCACAAATTAACACTTTAGGCCAAGCCTTCAGTCTTTCCCATAGTGTTAGCAGTTGTAAGTTAAGCCCTGTGTCACTGAAAAGGTAACTTTCTGCAATCTTCCATTAGTTTCTGATTTGACCTATGAGCTCAGTGGTCACAGTGAACAGAGAAATCTATTACTTCAAAAGAATTTAACAACAAGGTTTTATGAAAATCGATGGCTCTGATCTTTATGGGAGCCAAACACAGAGAATCATTCCCCTCTGCCTTGAATAAAGTAGGAAGGGTGCAGTCCTTAAATGCTTTTGGGTTTTGAGAATAAATTTCAGTAGTTCAGTATTAAGAATAAAGGCTTTTTTGTAGGCTCTACAGATGATGTCAGATGATCTGAATGTGCTCCCACACATCACTGGCTTTTCCTCACTTACCGGTTTCTCTCTCACTTAGGTACAGGAAGCTTCTCAAGTCAGAGTACTATTAATAAATTCTTTTGTGTAAGGCAAGATTGGATTAATCCAATCAAGTTATTAGCTTAGTCTCATTACTTGACCATGCCTGACAGACTTTATGCTCAATAAAGAGGAGATAACTGGCAGGGAACATGTGCCCCTCTCCCTGGCCTCAAGGTGTGGTGGTGTATGGATGCTGAAAAGAGGGAAATAATTGCAATGGTTCAAGAGTAGGGGGATGTGGTTCTTCAAATTTTGACCCATTTACTTAAGTGAAGTTTGAACAGAGTTATGAGTAAAGATAAACTTGTTTGTAAATTAAGTAGGATGCATTCAAATTAATGTTGTCCCATGGACTTGTCTATAGACTGGAAGCATCATTTATCCTATGGACAAATATCAATTAAAATATTGATTGTAGAGTGAACAACTCAAGTGAAAGAACTAACTTTTTTCCTCTTTCTTGCTTTGCCATTCTCTCTAGGTGGGAGCTTGTTGGATCGGTTTCTCACTGCAGAGCTGGGGCAGGCGTAGCTGTGTGTTCTTGTCTGAGCAGTCAGGTCCGTGATGTTGGTCAGGGATCCAGCAATGTGGTCGATTGCATGTGAGCTCCGATTCAAGCCTCCAGGAACTTTCCAGAAGATGCTCATGGAACTCCTGCATATGTGGGCATAAGCCCAAGAATGCTGCTCTGGGGGTTTTTAAATAGTAGGATAGTACCTGGTAGATAAACACTAAATGCATCTTATGTGTTTATGGGATAACTTGAATATTAGGACTAAGCGTTTGACAATTTCTTGAAGCTTATTTGCTTCAGAAAAAGGTGGAGAAATAAGGGCTGTGGTTTTTATTTGCAAGGAGATACTTAAACTGCAGAAAGCAGAAAAACAGTGAGGCATTAATCTGGAGTGTCCATAATTTAAGACATCAGCGATGGTGAAAGAGCTGCACTTTGAATTGGTGGCAGCTATGTATGGAGAGGCTCATTAAGTACCCACAAGTACTCTGCATCTCTGAAAGTCATCAAATGAGTTGCAAAACTCAGTAAAATCCAGAGCTTTGACCTGCTTATGGGATGTACTTAATGGAACATGCTTCCAGTAAAACCTATATTAGGAATCACCTGCAATAGGAAACTTCTTTTGAGCAAAAGCATGTGTGAGGCTTCCTTTATAATGGCTCTCTTTTAATAGAAATGGTCTGGTTAGATAAGCACAATTTACTGGTCATTTATTGCAGATTAGGATGTTCTGGGGAAAATGATGCATGATGGCAAAGAAATTTAAGAAGATCAAAGCTAGAACCTTTTTCTAAATGTAATTTTCAGTGGCTTACACAACACATTTGGCTTGAGAGGCCAGCACCACTTTCAGGAAGAGTGCAGATGCTAAGGTTTCAGACACAAACAAGATTACTGATCTTGCAGACTTTTCTGGGCTGGGACCAAGAGTGAAACAAATCTTCAGAAGTCTCTTTACATAAAAGGAAGATATTGTTAGCAAAAACGATAAGCCAAGGGACTAACAGTTTTCCTATTTGCATCTTCTTTGTCAGATGCAGTGACATCCTAATTAAAAATAGACCTAAATCGTGCTGTCATTCCAGAGTATTGCCCCACTGAAATTCCTGGAATCTACATTTACCATTTGCCAGCTGTATTTAGTGTATAATATGTACATAAATATTTATTTGAAATTTCCATTTGTAACCTTAAGTGTGTTTGAAAAGCCTGAAAAAAGTTCCTAATGCTATTACCTCATCATTAGTTTATAAGATGGTTCCTGGTTGTGAGAGTGAAGTGTGTAGGGGCTTGCCTTTTGTAGTTACCCTTCTGTTCACATAGCTACATTTTGTTGAGAGGTTCGCAGTTAAGGTTTAAAGAACTACCTTTTAAAACTCAACTTCATTTTCGTTACGTATCTTACATAAGTCTGGCCTTCTGATTTAACTTGGTAGGACAGACTTGTTAAAATTTTGAATTTCCTCAGTCTTAATCTTTAATCATTTTAAAAAGTGTTCTTTCCTTGGTAGTCAGTCTAGTTTCATTTTGGTGTGTAGCTTGCGCCATGGGAATTCTGCTTTTGATTATCCAGCTCTGATCCTACAGCAGCCACTTCAGACATTCAGCACTTGCTTGGTCCTCTACGTCAAATCAAAATACGGATAAAGGACATATATGGATATTCTTCAGATTTTTTAGTGGGCAAGAACCTCAGTTGACCTAGGAGTGAAAGGAAGAGCAACGCTCCATTGTACAAGGAGACTTTTGGTTTACAGGTGGAGAGCCTCAACTTCAAAGGCAGCTTCAGCAAAAGACTAATTTTCTTGACAAGATCAACAGTTAACTTAGACTGTACAGAGATTGATATTGAACACTGGTAAACTATGGGAATGAAAATCCTGTTTCTTAAAGAAATATTTGTGGGTTATTCTGTATAGTCAATACTGTGCTAGGCAGGCTGGATCAGAGATCCTGAAGCACGCAAATCACTGCTTTAGTATTGCACTGCCACATTTTAAAACTTGTAGTGTAGGTATTCAGTGGACAAAATGCCAAACTGACAGGTGTAATTATATTGAAATATAGGGAAGTTGCAATAAAATATATTTGTACTTCATGCTATTATTCTGTTCAATTCCTAGCATGACTGGAACTCAGTGTGGGACTAGATACTAACAGCTGTCAGTATTTATGGGTCACTTATTTTTTTGGAGCTGTTTTCTCCCTTTCTACAGCCTGCAACCTCGGGGTGATGCCCTCTTTGCCTAAAGAGTTGAATGGTATGCAGCCTTCAGCCCCTTTCGACAAGCTGTACAACAAACTATGACTCTGTGTCTAAGGTGACATTGTGCTGTGTCTATTTAGAGGCATGGAGGAGAGGAAGGATGGCTTTACATCACCTTTGCAGGCCACAGGTGTTACACACACTTCTGGAGGCTGTCTACGTTACAGCCCCTTCCAAGACCCACAGGTGGGCTGCAGTACTGTTCCTGTGGCATACAAGCCCTAACATGTAGGGTAAGTGGATCCTCGGAAGGTAGCTTTACAGCTAGTTGTGGTGCTTGCCTTGCTCTACAACCTGAACAGGGTTTTTGGAGACGTTACAGGAGTCCAGCCCTCTTTCTTTGTGGCAAGGGGCTTGTGTACCCTGAAGTGCTGTCGCCATAGATCTTACTGAAGCATGATATAGCCACTTTGCTACCAGTTCAGACAGCACTGGTGCTTTTCAATTTGTATCTCAATCCACTTAGTTTCAGGCTTTTAATAAGCATTAGAATAAGCAGCTACTTGTCCTGTTAGTGAAGCTGCCATAAGTAAAGGGCACTATCTTTTTTTTTTTCCAACATGCAGGTTTTCCTTTTTAAAAGCATATTTGCTTCTTGCTGAAAGGGAGCATGAGTGAATGATCAGCAGACAAATAAAGGCAGCTTTTATTGGAAATGGCAGCCATTGCCATAAAATAATACAGGAAAACATGGAAGGTTGAATTTAAAGGATAAAAACCAGTTCACTGACAACTAAACTCACTGGTTGCATAAGTGAATCCTCCTTTCCTCAGTGTAGCTCATCCATACCTGATTGAGGAAGACAGTTGAAGCATTTCTACTTAATCTACCAGAGATGAACATGGCAGAAACCTCAAAACAAAATGAAGCTGATTTAGTCTGAAGCAAGGGCCTCCCTCTCCCCCTCAAAACAAAACAATTTCTATATAGAGGTCAGCTGTAGGTTAATAAACTGCCAAGAGTTTTGAATGATGCACCCCCCCTCCTTTTAATTTTAGCCCACTCTCATTTCACAAGGATGAATAAACCACAACAGCACTATAGAAGCAGTACAGATTCATTTAAAGAAAACTGCTGTGCTTTGTGGGCTTATGTTTTAGAGAGAGACTCAGTAAGGCAGAGGTCTTAGATTTGAGCTATTACATAGGTAGGGGGTTGACATTTATTCCAACAGAAGTCGAAGTGTAGATTTAGTAGTACCATCTAAAAAGCATTCTTGGTAGTACTGGGTGGTGGGACTGATGGACTTCCAGTAGAAAGATTTGCCCATGTAGCTATGGTGGCTTTTTGGTGCAAGGCTGGACTTAAACACAGCAGTCAAAAATGTATAGTGGACCTGCCTTTTATAAGGAGGGGGATTAATAGTTTCTTTACTTAGGCCTAAGACTGAATTTGAGGGAACTACTCACTTACAGCAAGGTGCCCAGGCTTGTTTGCACCTCAAGTCTGGGAAATTTTAGTCCAATTTTGGTTTCATTTAAGTGTACAGTCATGCTGCAGAACTGACTTCTGGGACATCTAAACAAAGCAGAAGATAGTTTGCCTTTTTAAAAAAAACCTCCTAAAGATTAATAGAGTGGGGGAGCCTCTAGTGGCAGCAGTAACCTATAACCATTCTGAATAGGCTGTATTCAGTGTGATGGGATAAAAGCCTTTAAATTTGCACTTCAGCTCTAAGGGGCCAGTTACACATATAAACACGTTCCAGGTGACAGACACTATCACAAACTTACAATTCACTCACTGAACTTTCCTTTCCTCTACCATTTAAGACAACAGCTGAAAACCAGCCATTAGTGTTGGCCTGGGATTCTTGGAGGGGGAAAAAAAAGACTGGAGAGAAAATCACCAAAAAAGCCATGTCAGTTTTAAGGAGAGGTTTACTCTAAAGAACTGAGCAGTGAAGCACTGAAAGTAGAATGACCTCACCTTCTCCTTTCACAGTGCTGTTTGCAGGCCCCAGCCTTCCCAAGAATATTTATCTCTTGGCTGCAAAACCAACTCAGTTTTCTGATATAAATTTATTATAAGTGAGTGACAAGTTTCCATATGCTACCAAGAGCATAATTACTTGCAGAAAAATTCTTTTCAACTCAGCCACTTTGGCTCAATGCCAGCTGACTATTAACCTTATGTAACCAGCTATAAATGCATAAGCTTTTCAATGGCTGTAGACACTTGAGTGCTGTGCTGTACTGAATGTTTTAACAAGCTGCACCAAGTAAACAGGGTAGGTGGGATGGGAAAGGTGGTGTTACCTGCATGATTCAGGGAGGGATTATATGGTACAGTTGGCCCTATATACAGTAGCACCTCAGAGATACAAACACCTTGAGAATGGCATTTTTGTACAATTAATGTTCATATGGTACAGTGCCCTTTGGTCCATATCTTCCAGCTGAGGCTGGGCGAGAGCTAGGTAAAGGTGACACCTGACAGCACTGCCTGGCATGCAAGCATTTCCCCCTCCCCTGTTCCAGTTTCTTGCTTTTGGGCAGAACTGGGGGGGGGTCCTGCCCCCACCACTTTTGATGCAACAAGCCTCAGCTGTGTCTCCCCAGGGCTCGCAGGGCGTGCCTTGCTCCAGAGGCAGAAGGTAGCAGGAGGTTGGTACCGCCCTGCTGTGAGCACGCTGCCCTTTCCTGCCCCAATACCCCCTTCTAAATTTCTCTGGCTCCAGGCTAGGCATTAGCTGCACTGTTCAGTTCCTTGCAGCATCAGCAGCAAGCTGCAGCAGCTTTTTTTGCTGGGCTGGTGGAGAGGAGTTGTGAAAACAGCCCCCCCCCCCCCCATGGGGTGAAGAGGGAGGGGGTGAAGCAGCACATTTGGCTGACAGGAAACAGCTAGGCTCCCAGCTGGTTCTGCTTTGCAGGCCACAATACAGACACGGGGTATAGTATTTACTCCCTGGCCCCAGCCTGGCTGGCTGATTATTTACTTCCCCTGTCACGTGGTGTTCAGTGGGTTGGTAATTTTGAAGTTTAACACTACACAGAAAAGTCACAACCAGCAAAGTGGACAGAGTTTTGCTCCTGGGCGGCACAAAGCATGGGGCCAGATTGTCAGCTCAAGGCAGTGGAGCTATGTCAGTTCATGCCAGCTGAAAAGCTAGGTCCATGGTCTAGAATAGGGGTGCTTTTTGGTTTTGTTTTTTTTTGCTTCAAGGTCCATACTTCTTGGAAAAGACAGAATTAAGGGCCAGACTCCAAAGGGGGGAGAGGGGGCAAAAAAAGAAAGATTTGGGGTCTATTCAAAGGCATCTGGCAGTCCAAATTTGTCCCTCAATCTGCCTATTCCCTATTGACTACATGTGGGCTGCAGGAACACAGGATGGAGTGTTTTCTATCACCCATGTTTATCTGTTTCATAATTCAAGAATTTTTCTTGTTTAAATGCTTACCTGTGCAGGTTCCAGGAAACTGGCTGGAAGGCTCTTTAGCTAGCCTCAGGAAAAAGAGATCATCGTCACAACCACCTACACAAAGTAGTGAGTGGAAGCAGTAAAGCCAGACCCACGTGTGGGGAAGGAATAACTTAGATGCTGACCAGACTTCATGCGGGATCAGTGAGCTACCACTTCCTGCTTAAGGGACAGCAATCTGCACTGAATGCTGAGTTTATGCACAGGTTTTGGTTCACCTGTACTGGAGACAGACTTTGGCCCTTTCCAGTGTCAAAAAGAGCTAAACTCACAAAGGGAACCAGATGCTGCATAACTCTGGGTAGATGGGAGATAGAGCCCCACTGACTTCAATGGCAACCACTCCAGGTGTGGGGTGCACCCTCCTGGAATAAACTGCAGGAGTGGGGCTTTGCGGAGTACAAAGTTTCTAGTTTATAGCAGATCCACACTTCACTGTAGGGGGGGGTTATTTCTGAACCCTTGAAAAAGCATTTTGCAGGTAGACAGCTAAATCGTATTCCACCATGTTCTCAATGTAAAGGCCATGATTGTGTTGAGAAACCCACCTTAAGATACTTCAGCCCAACTATTGATATCTTAGTCTTAACTACAGTGAAGTGTTAGAACAGTCAGCCTCTTGGAGAGGAACTGTTGCAATTCAGAACTTTAATGTATCAAACTTCTCAAAATACTTCAGGAGCCATAATTTCATTCAGTTCTTCCCTTACCACAGACAGACATGACATCACAGTCCCAAGGCAAATTAGAATAACCTTAAATTACCACAAATACACCGCGCTAGAACCCTGTAAAAGGCTTTTCACACTGTAACGGGGTTGCTTACCTTGCCGGTTCCCACCTTCCTTTCCCTTGCTCCTGGCTTCCGTGCATACGAAATAGCTCTTCTCCCTGTTAGCAGTTAGAGGGTTGGGGCAGATTACAGGTTCAGAAGCTGGAAAGCTGGTATGGTACTGAGATCTCCTCGCACTGAAGATGACCTGATGCTTCGACTCAGTGTTAAACACTCTGTGCAGAGCCTCCCTACGTGCTTACTCCATCTGCCTGAGAGTGTAGGACCCTACTCTGGGGGCAGATGCTTCTTACAATGAGAGAAATGACCTACAGACCTTTAAGGTCATTTAATAGTCATGAATTTTTATTTCTTTTACAGATTTATACTGAAGGGAAACCCTGCCATTAAAATGTTGTTTAAAAAAAAAGTCCTGTGAAAACTCTTCAGCCTGTTTTCAGTGAGCAGAGGATCCTTTCCACAGAAATGGGACAAGCAAGAGTAAAACCCTGTCTGCAGTAGTAACTTCTAGGGGCAGAGGCTAAGCAATGCCAATGCCACTTTAAAATACTTCCCCAGATTTTAATTCCTAAAGGTGGAATTAACGTGTTCAACTGTAAAGAAAAAAAGGATTATATACATTTATATAGACCCACAAAACAGAAGACCACAGCTCACTTTCCTTCCTCTTCCTTGGAAAGATATTTCAGGGCCAATATTTATGCTGCAACATATAACAACCGGTAGAGGGGGCTGACAGGCCACAAGTGATATGCTCTGGCCTGACAGCCAACCATCCTTATAAAAGGGATCCCAGTCCTATGTGACAGCACAGTTTATTGGGGTTTTTTTTGTTTGTTTGTTTTGGTTTGGTTTTTTTTTTTTTGTTTGTTTTTGTTTTGGGGTTTTTTTCCCCTCATTCCTCCTGTCTTAGTGCCATTAAGTCTTGGTTTTGTTCTGTGAGCACCAATGCCATTTTTTCCAGATTATTTGGTGGTGAGCAGAGGGACTTTACTGATTATCTTATTTTAGCTGCTGTGGAATTTCAACTCCATAATTTTGGTCTCATTGGATCAGTGGCTTTAGATTGTAGACATCTGCTTTCTATATAGCTCCTTGAACTACTCACTGAAAACAAACAAGAAGCCCTGTGGCACTTCTGAAGACTAACAAATTTATTTATTGCATGAACTTCCATGGAAGAAAAATCCCACTTTGTCAAATGCTGGAAGATGGGGAACTTACAGAATGGAAGGAAAACCTACTGACTGCTATAGTCTCCTACATCCCCCAAGCTTTCATCCAGGACTAGGGTTACCAGATACCAAAGCATGGAAAGGAGGACACATGGAGAAAATGTAGTATTAATGTAACATTCTTCTGTTTTTAGGGGGCACTGGAATGCTTCCCCCTAAAAATAAAGTGTTCTGGGGCATTCCAGCATACTTTAACCTCCATAAATAAAAAGCCAGACACAACCATATATTTTTAAAATGTCTGCCGGACAAAAGATGTGAAGGGAAAAAGGAGGATGTGTCTTCCTTTTGGCTGATATCTGGTAACCGTATCCAAGGCAGACCACAGGATTCACTGCCTACAGTCAAGCCTTAAGATATAACCGCATTTGCTCTGATCCCTGAGACAGAGACAGACACCTTCAGGATCTCTATCCAGCATTCTTAAAACTACGATACCCACCTAGGGAAGTAAAGAAACAGATTGACAGAGCCAGATGGGTACCTAGAAATCAACTACTACAGGAGAAGCCCAAGGGAGGGGGGGGAAATACAGACTGCCATTGGTCATCACCTCCAATCCCCAAGTCAAACATCTATAGCACATCACCAGGGATCTACAGCCTATTCTAGAAAACAAACCCTCCCTTTCTCAAGCCTTGGGAGACGGACCTCTCCTTGGTTATAGACAGAGCCCAACCTTAAGCAGATACTCACCAACAACTACAGACCAAATAACAGAAACATTAAAGCAGGCACATAAACCTGCAACAAATCACATTGCCACCTTTGCCCACACATCTCTACGAAAGACACTATCACAGCGGTGGTGTCGCTGGGTGGCTCCAGGGGGTCTCAGCCCCCTGAAACTCAGGGCCAGCCCCTGAGTAGCCCACCTCTAAACTGCACAGGGTTGCATCGTCGCGCCCCGGCACAGGGGACACTGCCTGGGCAGCGTGCAGCCAGCAGCCATGGCCTCTACCCAGCCGGAAGACAGAGTCTCGCTGCTGGTAGGGAGCTGGCCCAGGCTGGGCCTGAGAGTTTTTAAAACTCTCACCCTGGCGTGACCGTCTCGTGCTGGGAGCCTCAGCTTGTGCCACGGACCCGCTCTCCCTCTGATGGCCAGGTAAGGGAGCTGGGGGGGAGTTCAGGGGCAGGCACGCAGGCCCCGTAGGGAAAGGGCGCAGGGGAGGGGGTCAGCCTGGGCCAGTGGCAGGACCAGGGGAACGCCGGGGGGGAAGGGAACGGATTGGGACCCTGGCAGCTGGTGGGGGCCGGGGCCCCCCAATAGTTATGTGTAGTGGCGCCTCTGCATCACAGGACCTAATCTAAACAGCTACTCCAGCAAAGGCACATTCACCTGCTCATCCACCAGTGTGATTTATGCCATCATGTGCCAGAAATGGCTCCACACCTTATACATTGGACAGACAAGACAATCTCTATGCAAAAGCATAAATGGACCCAAATCTGACATCAGAAATAACATTAAAAAACCAATAGGTGAACACATCAGTCTCCCTGCTGACTCCATTGATTTGTTAACAGCTGTACTTAAACGAATGGATTACAAATCAAAACTTCAAAGAGAAACTGCAAAATTGGAATTCATATACAGATTTGACACTGTTGCCTTAGGGCTAAACAGGATCTCAGGTTTCTTTTGTTTTTTCCTACTTATTGCACCAAGTGATTTGACACCACCTCCCTCTCTATGTTGTTCTCCAATGTTCGAATCTAAACAACTGCTTTGATTTGCTGTCACAGACTGACCTGATCCCATGACTTACACTCCACTGCATTTATTTTCCTCCCATTCTGTAAGTTCCCCATCTTCAAGTATCTGACAAAGTGGGATTTTCTCCCACAAAAGCTGATGAGATAAATAAGCTTGTTAGTCTTTAAAAATGTCACAGGATTCCTTGTTTGTTTTGCTGAACTAGACTAACATGGCTTCCCCTTTGGAACTTGTAATTGGAAACAGTTAATTTGGCTTTTTTCTGTTAATGAATTGTCAGCACATTGAATGATAATAGTACTAAACAGTGATGACCATTGTTTGAGGCTAAATTCTGATACCCTCACTTGGTGCCCTTAGTCTTGAATAGCATCTTACCACATCCTCACTACCAGAGTCAGGATATTGAGTAAAGGGTATCAGAATCTGGCTCTTGGTGAGTTTTACAAACAAACAAATTGTCTTGCTCAGGAACTGCTCATTTAACTAAAATTCAATTGATTATTGATACTCAGGAGCCTTGGTATTCAAAGCTTTTGTAAGTACACAGCTAAAAATCACATGGTATGGTTACTATTTCCTGATTGGATGATCTAACTTTTAGAAATTACTTTGGCTTCCACAAATCTGTTTCTGGATTGAAGGACTCTCTTCTGGGAGCTTCAAATGTGCTCTGGAAACAATTATACTTTTAGACAAAATGTGACAAGTTACTTAATAATAAAGAGCAAGCAACAGGCCAAAACAAAACTAGGAAGCTGTTTGAACTGGGAGAGGGGGTGAGTGGGTGTGAGTGGTGTGTTTTTTTGTTTTGCTTAATTCTAAGTAAAAAGTTTTGAAAGTCTCATCTCAGCAAACAACCAACCTTTCCATAAAATTAGTTAAATCCCAGTGTTTGTTTAAAGAAACACTCAGCCGTTTGGTGACGTTGAAGAAGCAAAGTCAATATCAGGCTTGGTAGCACTGGAAACAAAAGTGGGAAAGGTCTAGGCACCAACACTACTAATTTTCTCTGATCTATTTGGCTAACATCAGACTGTGACTTAGAAACACCATTTGATAGAAGAGGGAGAACACTCTGGTTTCCTTGCCAGTCCACTCTTTGCCCTTTCTGAGGTTGCTAACAAGCCCACCATGCTAGACGTTTGTGTCAGGTGATCACTACGCCACTAAGAACCGAAGGGCGTATGAGGGAGCTTCATTTCAAACAGGCCAGCCAGTCATCAGATAATAATTCAATCAATTAGCTCATTCAGCCTGGATTAGAACCAGCAGGCTGCTTGATGATGAGCAACTCTAAAATGCTGCCTGTTGAATGCAGCTTAGTATTAAAAGTGATTTCAGCCTACAGTATTTTTTTTTTTAAATTTATTTGTAGTTTGTTCCTGGTTCTGCCAAAACTTCATGGTTGTTGTCACTTCTTGACACTTTAGAGTGAGTCTTTTAGGCTTCCTGGGTCAGTTACATCTTAAATCTGTTCTAGCAGAAAAAAGCAGAGACAGCTATGGAATTTCTGCCACAAGAGAAGGGCTTGGCCTGCCAAAAAGGTGTGCAAAAGCCATCATGCACAAAAATAAGTAGTTGCTCTGTTTTCCCTTCAGCCTGCATCCAGCAATTTGGTTTCATATGAACTGCCTTAGACCGATTTCAAAGGTTTTCCTCTGGAACCGTAAGTTGGTGTTTTAATTGTTGTGCAGAGCCTACTTTAAGGGGTATTGAAGCCAAAGTTCACATACTGCTGGTGGTCTCCTGGAGATAAGACACACATGCTGTGGACCAGGAAAGCGAGCAAGCATGCATGCTTGTGGCTGGATGTCTTGTTTTCCAAGGTGCCCTTACTAATCTGGCTGCGCACCAGAGAATTTCTCTAATGCTTATTAAACGAACAGTCCCAAAACTTAATGCTCTAAACAAAAAAACTGCAGTTATAACTGTGCATAGGTGTGGCAGTGAGGCTTGCTTATGATTACATAGGCAGCAAGAAAATGTTTGTCTCCTCACTTGCTTGATGGATCACTCAGGCTAAGAAGCACAAGGAAATCATCTCCCCCTCACACACATTTTGCAAGAGTGGAAAAAAGAGCAGTGCATGTCCGTCCACCTAAGCCAGTGTGGACCACTGGGACGGCCTGACAAAGCCATGCATGAACCATCCAGACACAACCCACGTCAGTGCTGCGACTAGCCAGCTCAATCAACAAGAGCAGATTACAGCCACCCAAATGACTTAACTTTAGCAGGTGAGCAGAACATCAGCATTTATCACTGCAGAAAGCCCCTCTCACCACCACGTTCTGGAAATGGCTGACAAACTGGGGCAGGACAGAATACCCAGTAAGGGGAAGAGTGAATATTACTGAACAAACTTCCTTTCCTGCAGCCGTGGCTGGGCACCACACCTGATTCCACGATTCCTCTGTGTCACACACCAACTTCTCCCCTTCTCATGCCTCCTTGACTCTGCTGTTGCCTACATCTGGTCTCTCATCTTCTCCACTCCCTGCAAATCCCACTCAGTTCTCCTTCAGCCCAGTCTGGTTTCTGTAGCCCTCTTCCATGAGGCACAAAAGCAGGGCACTGAAAAAATGTTAGTTCACAATCACCCCCCTAGGCCTGGGATAGCCCTGCACTAACGCAGCACAAAGCTCCATTCACCTCCATCTTCAATGAACCAGTAAACACCCGTCTCCTCTGCAACACATTGTCTTGCCACTCTGCCTCTTAACTTCTGTTTCCATCTGCACTCTCCCATGAAGGCTTCTGGGTAGCGCTCCATTTTGTTTTGGCAATACTGTACCATTAACACCACCCAAAGCTCCCTCTACCACAGCCTGCAGGAAAGTAATCTCTTGGGTAAGATGTTCAAACTAAAGGCCGCATGCCACCTTTCGGTGCACACACTGTGTAATGCCCATGTACATCACTGCCTGAAAGCCTCTAGAGCAGCGATACTCATCTAGACGGAGGCTTTCAAGCAGCTTTTTAATGCAGCTCTCTACAGCAGGTTAAAACATTGAGTGATTTAATTATTAACAAACCAAACTTATTAGCCAACCAGGAGGCTTTTACTATGCTATTAACTTACTGTAGTTGAAAAAACAGTAATACTCAGCAGGCTTTTTGCTGTAAGAACAACATTTACATACATAAACAAAATATTTCCCTTCTCATGTTGTTTAAATATGAATGTATAGCACTCTAATAAACGAACCCATGAATTCACACTGCTGTGGCTCTTGTAGGTCATGCTGATTGCTAAGTCAGCTCCTGAACCACCGAAGTCTGAGCATCACTGTCTAAACCCCTTGAGATAGACTGGTTCCTAAGTCTGGCTCTGAGCTTCCATTGCACAGCTTTGGGCACATCTACGGTGCTGCGTAAAGTGACTGAACAGAGAGGTCCCTCAGCTTTGGAGACTTATCTCGGGGCCTGCTGACCTCCAGGGAATGCTGCCAGCCCTACTGTATGTTTTCACACAGGCATTTGGAGGAGTGTGGATGTTTAGCCTTTGGTTAAGGGTTCACTGCCAACTTCGCTGAGATTGGTTTACTAAGAGAACTGCCAAACGTTTTTGCATAAATAGAAACAGACTCCTAGTTTGTGTCTCTGGATGTAAAGCTAGATAGACAGAGACCCCCTCCACACATAACACCTGGCAGGTATGGATCCCTTCTGAGGTCCTAACACTTCAGCACATGGGCCCAGATCCTGACAGGTGCCAGGTACCTACCACCTATATCCTTAATTTCCACTAAACATACCAGGATTTAAAACTGGGCCTTAGAACTTTTTTTCAAAGCAAGGCCTAATGGTCTAACCAAACTAAACCATCAAGGGAGAGCGTTCCAATAAAATTAAGTTAAAAAACCGACCATTTGCTGTTGGTCTTGTTACTGGGTGAGATCCAATCACCCCAGTAAAACTCGCCTTTCTTGGGTTATTTTTAGGAGTCCACTGTATATGGCCAAAGGGGGTTCATGGCACAATTTTATCAACATGACGTAATGCTTTGCTCTTAGTGAAGGACATCTCCAGCCACAGAGCTCAGCTTCACAATATCCCTATAAATTATGGAAGTACCGCATGGGAACTGGAGCATAGGGTGGGTGAAAAAGACTTGCTCAAGTTCATGAAAGCCGATTATTTTTTTCCTTTACTAGTTCCACCCTGACATTCCCCTTGTCAAAAGAATTCAAACACGGCCAAATCAATATTTGTTTTCTCTTAATGCGCATGCACACAGGCTTAGTAGAACACCTCTTTGGAGAAATCTGTAACTTCCCCCCCTTACCAGATAAAACTCGGTTTTATCACAGATCTCGTTTTAGTCTTTTAAAAGGACAGTACAAGACAGCTAAATCTTATTCACACAAGCCCCAGAATGCAGTTTCATTGTCGAAGTACATCGGTTCCCCCAGCTAGTTTTCTTCGCCCAGTTTCCCCACCAGAAACTCAATTTTGGAAGGTGCCAAACACCTTCAACTGCCAATGAAACTGAGAGGTGTGGAAGGAGCTCAGCACCTTTCAGAATTCAGCTCCAAGACCATAGCTCTGCCCAGGGCCATCCTTGGGGAGGGGGGCACGAGACGAGCCATCACCCTGAGCCCTATGCTGTCCTGCCGCGAGCCGGGCAGCACAGGGCCTGCACGGCTGTCCCCCCACGGCCGCTCTGTGCTCCACCCCTTCCCCGCTGCTTTCGGTGCGGAGCCAAAGGCAGCGGGGAAGGGGAGAACGGGGTGAGAGTGTGCAAAGCTGGCCTTTTCTCTGGGCCAGCTAGAGGTGGGGTGGAAGAGCGTAGCGCAGCCCCCGGACTGGCCCTTGCTGCCCCCCAGCCTATGCTGTCCCACCATAGACAGGTTACCCTGGGCCTCGCACCCTGTAGGGACAGCCCTGGCTGTGCCCCATTACATCTGAAGAGCTGCTGATAGAGAGAGACATGATGTTATTCCAAAATAGTTAAGGATGATTCAACAGTATTTTTTTTTTTTTTTAAAGACCAGTGCTCTCCATTCATAAACTAGACAATTTACTTTTAAAAAGACAAAAAAACCCTCAAAATTTTGGGGTGAAATCAACATTTGATTCACTCACTAACATGATGGGGAAGGGCGTGGAAGCAGCCCTGCTTGAGAACATCCAAAACACAAATACACAGAAACCGTTCATAGAGAAAAAGACAGTGCACTTCACAGCTGAGCTGATGTGCAGTAGTTTTTATCAATATCCCACAATTTGCTCCCAACCTGGACAGTTGGCAACATTAATACTGCCCATGCTAACAATCGTGTAAAACATCACTTGTCAAAGGAAGACCATCACCTCTCTATCTTCATCCTGAAATTATATTTCATTGAGATAACTTGGTGCTGAGCAATAGTGGAAGCCCCACACCCTCAGACTCTCAAGGCTTTCTGACAGAAAACTAGACAGTTCTCCATCGCATACACAAGTCAAAGTAGCTAACAAACCTATTGAAAACATCTCAGTTTACAGGGTATTGCATTAGTTTTCAAACCATGGATCAGGACCCAATATTGGGTTGCAGACCCTCATGTACTGAGTTGTGGCATCCCCTGCTGCTGCCACCATAACCCTGGACTGAATTGCTCAAAGATGTAATTGTTGGGTCACAGGCATAAATGATTTTTGCAACTGGGTCCTGAGGAAAAAAGTTTGAAAACTGCTGGTGTATTATGCTTCCTATGGCAAGCAAAAGGTTTATAAGTTTGACGACCATCTTAGAAATCTTTTCCGATTATGACAACGCACAGAGTCTAAACATTGACCAGAATCAGACATGCCCCCCTTGGACAGATATCAATTTACAAAAAATAAATTTATAAATAGACACATCAGGTTTTTTTGTCATGGATTAACAATGTCAAAAAACATTGCTGAGATGGAGTATTGGACCCAAAAGGAAAAATAAACCCACTTCAACTTCAGTAAGTGGGAGATGGGGAAAAAAATGATACCATAACAAGACAAATCTCAGCAAAATGGCTGGCAATGTGGTGCAGTTAGTGTTCATACATTCCAAAGGGGTACCCATGTTAGTCTAGTTCTGCCAAACAAGCAAGGGGCCCTGTGGCATTTTTAAAGATTAACAAACGTATTTTTCACAAGTTTTGTAAGTGAAGGTCTCACTTTGATGCCAGATGCCAGAAAATGAAACCAACTTACAGTATGGGGGGGGGGGGGACAATAAATCCTGTGATTACATATGAGGAACTAGATTGATTGCCAAAGCCAGACAGGTACCCAGAAGTCAACTTTTACAGGACAAGCCCAGGATGGAAAGCAACAGAACACTATGGGTCATCACCTCAACCCTTAATTCAAACCTCTGCAACACATCACCAAGCATCTACAGCCTATTCTACAAGACGATGCCACACTCCCCAAACCTTGGGAGACCGTCCTCTTTTTGCTTACAGACAGCCCCCAATCTTCCATGGATACTCATCAACAACTATAGACCACACAACAGAAACACTAAGGCAGTCACATACCCCTGCGATCAACCTTCCTGTCAACTCTGCCCACATATCAACATTAATGACACCATTATAGGAGATAATCAAACCAGCTACTCCATCAGGGGTTCATTCACCTCCTCATCCATCAATGTGATATATGCTATCATGTGCCAGCAATGTCCCTTTGCCTTATACATTGGACAAAATGGACCATCTCTGTGCAAAAGAATAAATGGACACATCTGACATTAGAAATGGCAACTTTAAAAAACCAATAGGGCATCATTTAAATCTCCCCCATCACTCTGTGAAGGATACGTCTGTCGCAATTCTTAAACAGCCTAGTTCTAAATCAATGCTTTAAAGAGAAACAACCAAGTTAGAATTCATATGCAAATTTGACTCAATAAATTTGGGTTTGAATAGGGACATGAACTGGCTTTCTCATTACAAACACTAGTCTGTAAAAATTCCACAGGACTACCACTATGTTTTTTTATTACGAACAGTGCTTCTCACCTCTCTCAACCTCACTACTTTCTGAGATGTTGTTCTACATTGTTTGAATCTATTTGTTTGATTTGCTGACGTAATCTGACCTAACACAGTTAAATGTGATCACAGGGTTTATCTTCTCTTCCCATACTGTTAAGTTTTATCATTTTCTGGCATCTGTCGAAGTGAGACTTCACTCATGAAAGCTTGTGTGAAAAATAAATTTGTTAGTCTTTAAAAGTACCGCAGGACTCCTTGTTTGTTATACAATTCACAGCTTCAGGAAAGCAGATAATATATGCAAACCAATTTTAAAAGACTGTTGCTAGCCCACTAACACTGTTGATTTGTGCTGTGGTTATTAAAAGTCCAATGGCTACTAAGCAAGAGTTGCCAAAAAAAATAGTGTGTTTGGACAAATGGATGGGGCTAAGAGATTACATCCAACCTTATTGTAGCTGTTTGACTTCAAAACCAAAAATATTGACCTCTGAAAGGGAACGGGACAAACAGAGTCAAAGAGAGGAAAGAAGTTCAAGTCTTAACTCTCTAAGATGAAACAAATTCAGAATAAATTATATACAATTTCATAAATAGGTTTAGTCAATGAAAGCTCAAACACAGCAGAGAACAAACATGTCCTCAAAATAACCCTCATATTACATTATTACGGAAATCCACCCTCAAAAGTCAGGCCAATCTGATTGTATCCGCATTCTCTCTGCAAAGAGACTTCTCTGCACTGTACTTATTTACAGGCTTTGTCCATTCTACACATTTCCCCTTTTGTTTCCAGGTTAGTATGAGAATATTGAAGTTCTGGCAGTAGCATTTTATCCTTTCACCTGTCCACTGTAAAACTTCAAGCTTTGAGGGAAATAGAAATGGAAATCCTGGGAATAAGAACTCTGACTGAAAGTTAATGAAACTGCATAGGGCCAAATCCTCAGTTACTACAGATAAGTGCATTCATATGTTAGAGTTATGCCTAAGTATGTGCCCTTAAGATCTGGTCCACCGAGTGACAAGTTGTTTCCCAAAGGCTGCCATATAGCGCTACTGTCATGTTCCCATTTCTGGAGTACAAAAGACCACCAGCAATTACAGTGCTGAGCAAAGAATCTGTTGTGCAAAGAATCAAAATGTCCACATCTTCACATTCCATATTCTTTGAGGAAAAAAAATTCCTCATGACAAACATGCACAAGTCATTTCCCCTGCTTTTACTTAAAGTCTCAAACTCGCTGTTTTCTACCTCATTTGCTATCGGTGATTTAAAAAATGATCTGTACCTTTTTAATCTCACACACTTCCTTCCTTCCTCCCATCACCACCACCTTTTTTGCTTTTTCCCAGTAGAGTTTAACAGGTACTTTGGAAAACAATTCTCTTTATGAACCAGGGGTTTCAGCGGGGCTATTTTTTTTACATTTAGACAACCAGGTTACAAATCATCCATTTCATTCACATTTTAATTGTCTCTAGGAAAGAGAGAGACTGTTTCTTGGTCAAGGTATAGTCAAGGTCCAGACTCCAGAGAAAATTACACAAAAACATTAACAAGAATTATAACAACTAAATAAAATGATTTTTGCTCCATTCAGAAGTGTTTGGTGGTCCAGATTTGGCCTGCAATCCATCTGTTGACTACCCCTGACCTGCACCATACATTCCTAGACTATCAAAACCAAAAGCAATTTTTTCACATCTTTTCTCGGGCTATGGAAGTCTTTAATCAATCCCTGGCTGCAATTTTAATGAAACATTAGTTTCCATGAATTTACTCTCAACTCACATCAACATGAGTGAATGCAGAATCAGGCACGCTGTGTCTGGGATGTAAGGAAAGTAGCATAAGCTGCTAGTCAGGGCATAAGTGTGCCATATTTTAAATTTTAGACTTATTACGAACTGGTCTTTTTTGTTTTTCTATTTCTATTTCAGTGTAAGTCTTGCTTTGGGGTTGTAAAACGTGGAGTGAAAAATCATTGGGTTTTTTAAAAAAAAATCTTTATATTTCTATATTCAATATTTGTAACAGCAGCAGATCTCATGAAAGAGGATCCAGCAGCCCCTCTGCTTTACATACCACATAAAAACAGCATCCATCCTTAGGAAATATACTCTTTGATGCAATGCATGGTGTGAAAGTGAACTGAATTATACCACTATAATGCTTATGGTTATGCAAAAATCATCATTCCAAGAAATGGTTATATTTTCAATGAAAAACAGAAAGCAAAACACATTCCAACATAAACATGAGAGAAATAAACTCCCTTTCTCTTTGATTCTCAATAACAGAAATTGAAAATGGATTAAGAAATCTGTCTGGGTGATGACAATCAACACTGAGCATCAGGAGACTAGGTGTGAAGTCTTATAATACCTCATAAGATGTTCCCAGCATGTGCACAGCACATCACAACCACAAATCTTGTCTTCTGTTACTGCTCTCCTCACTGGCTCGTTTGACTATTTTGAGAAGGACCATGATTTTGTCTCTGAACAGTCATTATTGGACACCAAAGACTGGGTTTCTCAGAGATCTCAGAAATATCCTGCATCTATTCTGTTAGGATGCAGGGTTGATGTACACATTATAACTCCCCAGTCTCACAGAACCTTTGCGTTTCAGCCACCATTTCTTTATCCATCAGAAAAGGGCAGCAGGTGTTAAACACAGAAGAATGTCAAACAGCATCTTCATGAACAGCAAATTATGCTTAAAAATAGTGATTTAAAAACAAAATACTTCCAAGCAGAGCGAAAAGACAGCTAGCTTTTGCATCTACAACAACCTGAGAACTTGAGGCCTCTCACAGCAACTCATATTGAACAGGCTACTTCATATAATATTTATTTTATTTCCCCACATGAACGAATCAATCAGTTTGGAAATTTCATCACACACAGGGCAGAAAACGTTATTTACATGATGGACACATACCCCAAAATAAATTTAAATTTACAGATTTATACTTGGAACGAAGGAAGGGCGGGGAGGGAAGAGGACAAGAACAAAACAAACAAAAACAAAACAGGACTTTGCCTTTTAAACAATATTGCAGTCAAACCTGACTCAGTTACAGAAGAGCTCCATATCTCCAGTGTGAATGGGGCTTTTGAACTATTAAATAATGGCATCTTAGATATAGAATATTTGACAATTTAAATACATTAATTACTTCTAAATAAATATTTCATGGGAAGGCTGCTGCCTTGCAACTGCAGCCCCTTCATTCCTTCCAGGACTCAACCATACCACTACCTTTCCTTTTTTTTCCAATGGCAAATGCTATTTCATTTTTTCTTGTGCCTCCACAAGGGCTTGGCTCAGGGCCCATTGAAAACAATGGCTAGCTTTTACTCTTTTTAAATGGACCTCGAACCTGGCTCTAGGCTGGGGGTAGGCAGCATTTTTTCCTAATTTAAGATTATTTAGAGTCCCCTTGAAAGGCAAAAAAGAAAAAAAAATACACCATAGATTTGTGCTCCCTACTGACTACACCCCACTTATAAACTGAAAGCCGAGGGTATGTGCTGTACTGGCTATGCGCCTGATGTTGCTCCCATTAAAGTAAGTGAGAAGTTTGCTGCCAGTTTCACTGGGAAAAAGACTGAGTCCTACATTTCAAATTCTACAAGAGGACTTAGATTTTACATTATTCATAAATAATCCTGTAAGGCAGCATCTTTCAGCAGCACCTAAACATTAAGTGGAACTCTTTCACAAAGCTCTGCCCTTCCAGTCCCTTTAGCTAGCCTTCTCGCAGCTACAGCACTATCCAATTAATTAAGTGTTCACAGGCGGGTTTAGTCAGGGTCCTTGGAATCAGGGGTCCATGCTTAGATGAAATCCAAGTGAAGCAATAACTTGGAAGAAAAACAGCAGGCCACAGCGCAACACACAACGGAAGTCCTGCTTCCTGTTGGACTGAGCCATTTTATTTAGGAGGAAGAGTCTTTCCGTGATGGGATGGAAATCGCTAGTTGGAAGGACGAGACTGAAGAGTGGAGAGGGGGCTGCAGGATGGAAGTCGTACTGAATCTGGGTACTCATTTATCCTTGTATCTATCCCTAAGAGTCTCCTCTAGTTCCCGCAGAGTTTCACACTGATTTTTAAGTAGGGTGGTCAGCCTCACCTGTAATATTAAGGCAAGGTGCACTGCCAATTAAAAGACAATGAAGATTTCAGTCAATCAGTCTGGAACTCCAGTTTGTTACAGTCATACTTTTGGTAGAATGCAGGCTCCAAAGTGTGCATAAGGGCCTTAATCTTCTGTGCCCTTCTCACAATTCCTGAGAATAAAACTAATGTTAACAAATATCTTGAACTGTTGAATCACTTATTCCTTCCAAAAGGAATATGTTTGTGTGGGTGTGTATATATATATTTTACTATATATAAACTGGGAGAGAAATATGGAATTTGCTTCCAATGATTAGCATGGCTTAACCCTGAAATGAACTATAGGTTTAATAAACTGGTAAGACATGAGGAGGTTTCTGAAGGTCCCATGCAGCCAAAGGAGATGAGAGAATGGAATGTTCTTGTGCTTATTTCTCTGTTTAATACAAGAGATGGGCACTCATTTGCTCATAAGACTCTCCCCTCTCCTTTCCACATCGGAGCTTGCTTGGACCTCCCATTACAAGGGAATGTCCCTGTCTTCTAAGGGTCAGGGACACTGCTTTAAAAGGAACAGCTTTTGGACATTTAGACCTCTTTCTTATATTTTATTGAACCTTAAAACCCTCAACAGGCACCTCGGAAAAGGAGTATTGCTTATTGCAGCAGACATATGGATCTGTTTCTATATGGATACAGTGTATGTGCAAATGCTCCTTTTTACTATGGGGGAAAGGAGCTAACTCACTGAAAGGTCTTCCTTTCTGTAAAGTCGACATACACAATTCTTTTGGGATAATGTCCTATTCATCAGCATTCCCACCAGTCTATCATAAGTTGAGTGCTGGTAGAGAGGACTGGAGAGCTAAGGCACACTATAAGATATGAGGATGGCAGAAAGCTTTCATTACACAGTAGGAATTCCTTGCCATCTAACTGGATATAAAAATATTGTGAATTTATTCTTCAATGTTACTGTCATCTGTATAATTGTAACTTTAAAAGCACAGCTTATTATGAAGAAGAGCTGCTTGCAATTTGAACAATAGCGGAATAATCTCGTTCGTGTTCCTGTGAAGATAGATTTTGAGTTGCTGGGCAAATCCTACAGCTTTGCCATGAAATGGGAGCACCTCCCATATGAAGATGCCAAGCATGCTCTCAGATACCTACTGAAAAAAAAAAAAAATCAATGGCAAGGGCAAAATCTGACCCCTTATTTCCAGCTACAGCAAAATCAGATATCACATTATGCAGAAGCAGCTCCTCTTGATTTAAAGATCTGTAACACAGAATAATGTTTGTGCAATCACAATGAACCATTCTGATTGTCCCTTCCCTTCCCTACCTGACGGCAACAATCTCAGAGGATGCACAGTGACAGCTCCTTTCCTCCCTTTCAGAGGAACACAGCACATCCTTCTGTGCTGCTTACCTTCCCCACCCCAATTGTGTTTGACTTATGAGGCCCAACTAAGCAACACCACAACTGAAACAGTTTGAGAGTTGATGGTTTGCATTGTGTGCGTGTATAAAGGAGGTGGGGGGGGGATCAAAGCAAGGGTGATCTACCAAGTGAGCTTGCAGTGTTGAAGGCAGTGGTTACAATAAGTCCCCAAAGTATCAGTACAATAGTTGGTTTATAAATGCTGTAGGGCATGGTTAGGAAGTGGGCAAGGCAGGTTGCTTTGCTATTTCTGGTTTAAAATAATGCTGTTTGGCTCTGGTCAAGACTTGTCCTCTCCCTAACCTCCCAACTCTGAGAAAAAAAGAACACACACATCATGGATTGCAGCTGTGGTTTGCAGAAACACTTCCCTGAACTTTCTGGTGGACATGTGACCAATGTGGCTTTTGAGATGTTGCATAATAACGTTTGGAGATGGACTTCCTTCTTCTCGGCACTTCTTCACATATGATTTTTGTCTTGCTGGTTATTCATTACAGAAATGTTTTTAGACCACCAACACATGGAGCCTTTCAGGCAGTACATTGCACTTTGTCCATTTAAAGACAGGCATCATCAACTCTGAGCCCCCCCCCCCCCTTTCATCTCTCCAAGGCGGCCAACTGCCACCTTAGAGACACAGTTCAAAAATTCTCCAGTGTAGTCAGATCCCTTTCATCTTCCTTTATTTTCCATTCCAGGCGCTTTGTATCCAATGATTCAGCCAGGCAGACTGCTTCTGAGGCTTCCAAAGTGCAAAAAAGTTCAAGGTATTAACCACCTTGAGCACCAGTTAAGGCGTATTTGTTTCCAGTCTCAGCCAATGTAAACCTTGCCTAATGTAGTGTACCAGTTCAGTCATACTACTGTTCAGTGCCAGAGTACACACCATTGTATTGAGCTCAGCAAAGAATTCTAGAAAGAGGGAGGAAGAAAAATAAGTGGTTAGTCAGTTTTACGCAAGAGACATATACGAAGAGAAAAGAGAGGTGACCAGAAAAATAGAAAATATTTCCTAATAAGAAAGTAACATGATTTAACATCCCATTAACACATAGAAAATTTTATTAATACATACTATTGGCATATTAAGAGGTTTCATACAAGTGTACAACACACTCAATTTAAGCATGTGCATACGCACATGTGCACACACACAAGGTCATATAAAATCAAGCAAGCTATGCTAGAAGAAAATTAAGGTTGCAAAAATCAAACACAATCGGAAATGCTAGATTCTTGTTGCTTGTGTAACAAATTGGCTCCTGGTACATTATGATACAGTCTAAGTTTCACATCATATTTTACATAGGATTAATAATGCCTTATTCAGTGAATGGGAAGTTATTCAATATTTCTTAGTACCTGCCACATTCAACGTGTGGTCCGGGCCTTATTTACTGGAAACCATCCAAACTCCATACTGAATAAAAAATTATTTTCCCCATGCCATTTCTGTGGTGCTTTTAGCATATTATCTGAGTGCACCCTATATATTAATGATTCTATCTTCCACATCCTCTGAAATGAATTGTTATCCCTATTTTACACCTGGACAATTGAGGCACGGAGATGAAAGCCAAAATTGTCAAAAAGTCTGTCTAATTTGGGGTGCCCAACTTGATGCATCTAGCACTCAGGTTTTCAGAGCACCTAGCACTTTTATAGCACCTTAAGTTCCAGGGATAGCTTCAATTGATTTTCACTGCAGAGATGAATGCTCTGCACTTCTAAGAAGTGGTTACTTACCTGTAACTGTTGTTCTTTGAGATGTGTTGCTCATGTACATTCCAGCTCAGGTGTGTGCACACCATGTGCACGGACCACTGGAAAGTTTTTCCCCTAGACCAACTGTAGGGTTGGCTGTGGCCACTGGGCATGCTCTGCTGCCTCCTATATATAGCTCAGCTGACCCTTCAGCCCTCCAGTTCCTCCTTGCTGGCATTTTGGCTGAGGAGAGAAGAGTGGGTGTTGCAATGTACATGTGCACCACATCTCAAAGAACACCAGATACAGGTAATTAACCATTTCTTCTTCTTCGAGTGATTGCTCATGTCAATTCCAACTCAAGTGATTCCCAAGCCTTACCTTAGAGGAGAGAGGGAATTCTCTCATCTTGCTGCTTGGAGCACCCCTCTACCAACTACTGCATCATCTCCGACCTGCTGGGCGAGCGCATAGTGGGCTGTGAACCACATTGCTGCCCTACATGTGTCCAGGATAGGCACCTGCACTAGGAATCAATGTTCCCCCCTAATTTTTCATAGTCCCTGTGCGCAAAAAATTTCTTCGTGCAAATTTTCAGAACCAGTATCCAAATTTGTGTGCACTCCAGTGGGCGTGTTCAAACTTGAGCGCAACAAAGCATATGATGCAAATAATATCTACATTTTATTTTGATGTGGTGATGGAAATGATTTTATAGATTACAAAACCTTATTTGAAACATGCTATTTGAAATTGCCTTCTTAAAGTAGCACAAAAATATTAGCACTGTTGAATTTTTTGGTCCATGCTTTATTTTGTTGTGTGCACAGGCTTCACAACCTGTGTGTGTGTGCACATGCACACAGCTTAGAGGGAACACAGCTAGGAACTCCTGTGCCCAAGTAGAGTGGGCCATCACTCTCAGGGGAGGCTAACTCATAGTAATGCCTGACACAGGCTGAGATCCAGGATGACAAGCACTGGGAGGACACTGATTGACCTTTCACTCTGTCTGCCACTGCTACAAATAATTTGGAAGACTTGTGGAAGGGTCTTGTGTGGTCCAGATAGAAGGCCAGGGTCCTCCTTACATCCAGTGAGTGCAGTCTTCTCTCTTTGTCCGTAGTGTGAGGCTTTCGGCAGAAAACCAGGAGGAATATGTCCTGGTTAGCGTGGAAACGAGAAACCGCCTTGGACAAAAAGGCAGGGTGAGTGCAGAGCAGGACCTTGTCCTTGAAAAAAAAAAAAAAAACCAGTGTAAAATGGGTCAGCCATTAATGCTTTCAATTTTTTCAAGCCAAAGTGATAGCCATTAAAAAGGTTACTTTCCACAAAAGATATAGTAGCAAATGACACCAAAGGCTCATAGGGTGGGCCCATCAGCCTTGACAAGACCAGGTTCAAATCCTGCTGGGCCACCTGCGGGTGGACAGATGGAAAAAGTCCATCCAGACCTTTCATAAAGTGCTTCACAGTGTGGTCTGAGAACAACGAGCCTTCCCCCGAGCCTTCATGGAAGGCTGAAACAGCTGCTAAGTGGACCTTGATCGATGCACTTGATGGCCCCTGTTGCTTAAGGTCCTAGAGGTAGTCCAGAACCAATAGGATTAGGGCTGAGATAGCCAAAACCTCCCTTCCCTCTGTCCAGGAGCAGAACCTTTTCCATTTTGCTTGGTAGGTGGTTCTGGTTGAGGGTTTCCTGCTGTTGAGAACTTCCTGCACCTGAAGGGAGCACTGATGCTCACCCTGGTCAGCCATGGAGAGTACCGTGTCTTTAGGTGCAGGGCCTGGAGGTTGGGACGTCTGAGCACCCCTTGGTTTTGCATAAGTATGTCTGGGTATTGGGGCAGGGGAATCAGTTCCTTGACTGACAGGGCCAGCAGCATTGGGAACCAGCGTTGTCTTAGCCATTCTGAGGCAATCAAAATCACCATTGCTTTGTTGTACTTTATTTTCACAAGCACCCTGTGCACCAGGGGTGTTGGCAGGAAGATGTAATGCAGCTGTTTCAACCAGGGAATTAAAAAAGCATCCACTAGTGATCCTGAGCTGCGGTTCTGGGAAGAGCAGAATCTCCGACACTTAGTTGAACTCTGATGGAAAGAGATCTACATGGGGAGCGCCCCACTGATGGAAGATCCCCTTCAGAACATCTGTCCAGACTGACCACTCATGGTAGAGGAACCTTCTGCTGAGGCTGTCTGCCAAGGTGTTCTACGAGCCCAGCAGATAAGACGCTGCCTGCTGAATCGAGTGACGGACGCAGAATTCCCAAAGGTTGCAGACTTCCTGGCACAGGGGAGAAGAATGAACCCCACTTTGCTTGTTTATACAGTGCATGGCCGTGGTGTTGTCTGTTTAACTAGTGCTGACTTGCCCATTACTTTGTCTTAAAATGCCATGCAAACTATGTGGACCGCTCTGCATTCTTTTGTGTTTATATGGAGACATTTCTCCACCAGCGACCACTGATGCTGGGTCCAGAGCTTGCCTAGATCAGCTCCCCAGCCCGTATCCAATACATCTGTGACCAGGCATTCTGACGGCTGTGATCTTTGAAAAGGCACTCCTTCATACATATTGCATTGGCTCCCCCACCACTGCAGAGTTCAGACAACATTGGGGGGTAGACAGACCAGGGCATCTAACAAGTCTCAGGATGGATGGTACACTGAAACCAGCCAGGACTGAAGGGGTTGAAGTCTTCACCAAGCAAACTCCACCACGTACGCGCACAAGGCCATATGACATAGGAGCCTCAGGCATGTGCGAACCGAGGTAAGAGGCTGATCTGTCAGTTCTTTGAGTAAGTTTGAAATGATCAAGAATTGGGCTAGAGGGAGAGAGGCACACGTTTCCCTCAAGTCCAGGGTGGCTCTGATGAACTCTATGCATTGAACTGGAACCAGTGTAGATTTTTTCCTCATTTAGCAGAAGGCTGAAGTTGTTGAGTGTGATTTGGACAACTTGTAGATGTGCCTAAACCTCTTGCCAGAGTGGCCTTTCACCAACCAATCATCCAGATAAGGAAATACCTGGTCACAAGGGTGTTGTTACAGTTGGCCTTGGACATGGTGGATGCTGCCATACAAACCATGGCATCTGGAATCACAATGAGGAGTTCCTGTCTCCAAGTGTCTAGTCTTCCCAAGGAGGTTCAGCCAACAATTCAAGACCTCCCATTTGAGGGACCAGAGCAGTGTTCCCTCTAAGCTGTGTGGCCACGCAGCCTGCGCCGCTGCCCGGTGCAGAGAACACTGCCAGCCATGCACAACTGGCAGCTGCAGACCCTGCCTGGCTAGAAGACAGAGTCTTCCAGCTGGCTCAGACCTCAGAGCCTCTCTGCATGCTCAATGAGAGCTCCTCCAGCCGGAGGAGCTGCTGGTGGCCAGACCGCACTGCTCCAGCGGCCAGGTAAGGGGGCACGGGGGATGGAATGGGGACAGGGCAGGGGCAGCCAGCCATGAAAGGGAGGGGAGGGTTGGAGGGAAGATGGGGTCAAGCTGACTGGGGGAGGGAGATCAGGCCAGTGAGGGCGCAGGCCGCGCAGCGAGCACCATATGTTGCTCAGCTGCCTTCAGTCATTAGAGGGAATATTGGACTAGAGCTGCTCTTGGTGCAGACAGACACCAAACTTCAGACACTTAAGGACTGCCGAGTGATGCTCAAATCGTTGGGGCTACATACCTCCACCCTCCAGAGGTGTCAGTTCCGGCCTCAACCTCACTCTTGCCCATGTCAGGGGAGATCAAGCTCATCTCATCAGGGAAGCTGTAACAGCCGTCATTTGAACAACAGGCCTTCAGGCCAGGATAGAAACCAGACACGCAGCCAACCCATCACTAAAGAGAGCTTTAGAGGATATGCCCAAGGGCATCATACCAGTCCTAGATTTGGATTTCTGCTCCTTTGGGGACAAACTATTTCAATATTATTGCGTGTGGTTCAGCATCAGTTTGGACCAATGGGTCCTGTGCCCGATAAGATGGGGATACTCGCTGTAGTCCCTCCTTGACCATTGCAGATAGCTTGGACCGACTATCCTGAGGCGTGATGCTGGCGAACTTCTCCATGGCAGATCAGGAGTTAAATGTATAACGGCTGCGGATGGTCTGTTGGTTGGCAATCCTCAGCTGGAGACCCCTGGTGGAATAAACCTTCCTACCAAACAAGCCCAGATTTTTTGTGTCTTTCGATTAGGGGGTTGGTCCTTGGTGCCTCCTGTGTTCCCTTTCACTGGCTGCTGCTGTGACTAAGGAGCCTGCGGGTGGGTGGGTGTAGAATTATTCATGGTCCTTAGATGGGATGAAATACTTGTGCTCCGTCCTCTTCGCTGTGGGAGGGATGGAAGCCAGTGTCTGCTGGAGGATGTTACTGGTCCATCTTAGGGCCTTGATCAAGGGGGGGTGACCCTTGCTGGACCTTCTGGGACCAAGATGACCACCATAGGGTCAGCATCCTCCACCACCTCCTCAGCTTGTAGTCCCATATTGCAGGCCACCCTCCTGAGCAACTCCTGATGCACTGCTGTCATCTGGGATGGACGCTAGAGTAGAGCCTGCCACTGCCTTGTCAGGGGGAGAAGAGGACGACTCTCCCCTTGCATGTCCTCTTGGGTTTGGGGACCCAAGGAATGAGGCTCTGGTGGTTGGGGGGCACTGCCCTCTCTCGGAGTCTCTGTGATAACTAAGCCTTGGTCTGAGCCTCCTCCTTCCTGAGGGGTGCTCACCGCAGAAGAGTGATGTAGTCTCGGCCCTGTGGAGGTTTAGGACCTACCAGCCAGTGAAACCTGGGCTTGGTGTTAGGCCCAAGGGGTCCAAAAGGGCCACTGAGGTGGCCCCCGCCACTGCTGCCAAGGGCAATGGCTTTGGTGGATGGCTTCTTTTCCTTTTCCTGGCTGCCCTTGCGGAGTCACAAGGCCATTGAACCTTCTTGTGACCCCAAAGAAAATTGGCTGCAAGGTGACCAAGGAGGTTTGCTGCCACTTGCTGCTGGCTATGCAGAGTGGGCTTATGTGAAGGCAGTGCCGGGCCTGGTGACTGCTACAGAGGTGCCCCTGCCTCTGTAATCACCACTGGCGGCACTGGGGAATTGTGCCACTGGGAGGGGCAGGCCAGATCCTCCTGTGTCCCTTGTTTGACCCATGGGGATTATGACATGGGTCTCTAGACCAGCGGTGCTGGGACACAGTGCCAAGGAGGTGGCAGTTTCAGTGGCGTGGGCTTGCCTTTTGGCTGTGCCATGGTTTCAGTGTCGATGGCACCCATCCTGGGTCCAGCATTGCTGTCTGTTCTATAAGGCCCCCGGCCACTTCAAAAGTATTGGGGGTAGAGGGGAGCAGTAGATCTTCCTCCAGAATGTCCCTGGTTGGGGATGTTTCAGAGACCAGACTTGACAGACCTCTTTAGGGGCCCAGAGTCAATGGTACTTGTTGGACCAGTACTGGGGTTGAGTGGCGTGTCTCAGGACCCACCGCCTTGGCCAGCCTGCCTGTTGGGGAGTGCCCGTTTTCCTCCTTTCTTCTTTTTGGTGATAGGGAGCGGGACCAGTTCCAGTGTGTGCCTTGAGGCAGTGCTGTTGGTGATGGAGAGTGATGGTGCCAAGTGCTAGAATCTTTAGCCCATCCCACGGGGCGTACACTCTGCACCAAGGCCACCTTGTTCAAGCCCAAGCCTTCAGTTTCAGCTGGACAGAAGACTGTTTCCATCATGAGATGCCTTAGTCTCTGCTCCCTTTTCTAGTTTAAATTTCTATAGAGCTTGCACTTTGTCTCTCATGCGCGACTCACTGAGGCACCTCAAACAGGACGTGTGGGGCTTGCCCCTTGGCATAAACTTCTTGCAAACTTTGCAGGCTTTGAAGCCTGGCATGCCCAGGCTTCTGCCCTAAGGCAGACGGCTCTCAAAGAGCAAGAGTCCTTCTGAAGATCTCTTAACTCAGGGATTGGCAACGCATGCTCAGTGAGCCATCTGTAGCTCTCTGAGCATCCCCCTCTGGTTCCCTGGCAGTCTCTTCCAGGGAGCCAGGTGTGCTCTGGGGACTCCCAGCTGGCCCCAGCATCAGGGCCAAAGGGGACTCCTGGCTGGTGTAGGCCCCCCACTTCTGGGGTGCCAGGGTCACCCCCACCCTCCCATACAACCGCTTGAGCCAGAAGTGGCCCAGCAGCCACGCCACGGCCCCCTAGTGCTGGCGAGGTGTGTGCAGGCGGCATGCACGCTCCTTCTGTCCCTTCCTCCGTTGGTGGGTTTTAGCAGTGCTGCCCCACCTATCCCCAGCTGGCCGTCCCTCCCAAGAGCAGCCAGCATCAAGCTGCAGCTTGCAGAGGTGGGGCCCTGGAATGACCCGCTCCGTGGAGCTCAGGCAGCTTCAACCCAGCCACTCCAGACCTGAACAGAGGCCGCCTTGCCCCCAGGCCCTGGATCAGGGCTCTTCAGCCCTGGGGTAGCCGGGTCAAAGCGGCCTGAACTTCACTGGGTGGGATGTTCCGCGGCTCCGCCCCACCAACTGAGGGAGGAATGGAGGGAGCGCACGCTGCCTGCACTCCCCCTGCCAGTGCTAGGGGGCCACACCGCGGCCGCTGGGTCAGCTCCGGCTCATGCGGTTGTGTGGGAGGGTGCGGTGGAAATTGCTCTTCTCCCTTTTTGGGTTGCTGACCTCTGTCTTAACTATTAACAAAACAATAGCAGCTCGAGGGCTGTAAACACGAACTATTAACTACCAAGAACAGTAGGGGTAGCTAGCTGTAAGCCAGCGAGCAGAGCCCTGTTCCAGCAACCATCAGGGTTGTAAGAAGGAACTGGAGGACTGAAGGGCCAGCTGAGCTATATAGGAGGCAGCAGGGTACTCTCGGTCGCCACAGCCAACCCTACAGGTGGTCTAGGGCAGTGGTTCCCAACCTTTTTCAGGCCGGGGACTCCTTTTTAACCAAAAAAACCCCCACTTTGTGGCCCCCCTGGCTGATAATGTAATCTGGTCTGCACCCCTGGGACAGCCATCGAGCAACACTGCCACCACTATTGCCATGCTGCTGGGGAGCCAACCCGCGGCAGCTATGGCCCCTGCCCTTGCCCCTGCATGGCTCCGTTCCCTTGCCAGGATCTGGCCATGGGCACGGAGAGGCAGCCCTGGTGGGTAGCAGGGCTGTAGCTGGATTCCCACCCCAGTAAGGAGAGGCTCCTCGGACCCCCTGCAACATGTCTGTGGACCCCTGGGGGTCCCTGGACCACAGGTTGGGAACCATTGGTCTAGGGGAAAAGCTTTCTGGCGAGCCGTGCATGTGGCACACGCACACCTGAGCCGGAATTGACAAGAGCAATCAGTCAAAGAAGAAAATCCATTTCCTGCTCTTTCACACTGGGCATAAAGAAAATGAGGGACACCTAATTAGTGACCACCTGTGCAAAGTGTGATTTAAGTGACTCAATCAGCAACACCTAGGAAATCTGTGGCAGAGAAAAAGACAAAATCCAACTCTTCAGGACAGCATTCAACTTCTTTAACCATTAGACCATCTTCCTTCCTCATTCCCTGCCTTATTCCCCCCCCACAACTTCTACACCATACATGACATGGGTCCCACAGATAAGTCTCATTTACTGCACAACCCTGCATTCCCTGTGTACTGTCTATCCAGAAGACTGGATGAGGCCAGGGTCCTGTGGAAAAACAGCACGCAATCTCATAACTGAAGAATAATGCAGTGCATATGCACAAGTGACCTGACCTATGGTTACAATTTTTAAAAAATGATTTTTTTTAAATAAAAAAATAAATGCCATCATGTGCAGCCATGCTGGCCCCCAACTATGTATCATCAGAGGGTGCAGATCTTTACCTGCGTAGCACAGACCTCTATTTCAGCTAACAGAGTAACCGGTAGCAATAGTTCCAAAGGGACAGCTGTCTTAGTCTAGTAAAGCAAAAAAAAGCAAGGAGTCCTGTGGCACTTAAAGACTAACAGATTTATTTATTGCATGAGCTTTTGTGGGAGAAAATCCCACTTCATCAGATGCTTTGAAGACAGCACTCTTCAAAGCATCTGATGAAGAGGGATTTTCTCCCACAAAAGCTCATGCGATAAATAAATCTGTTCCAGAAGACTCCTTGCTTTTCTCGGTAGCAACAGCAAGCTGTCATGCCCTTTGTGGGCTAATCAATAAACGGTGGTATGAAAGACACTTTGCCAGTGTGCATCACACCTATTCACAGATGCTCAGGAATGTAGAGATTCAGGGCTTCTGGGCTCAGTTCTCTGTTCTGCAGGGAACTGTATCTGGTGTTATAAACCTTTCTGGCTTTAAGTTTGTCGCTTTCCCTGCTGGCTCCTACCTTGTCCTCCCACCCCACCTCTTACCCCCTCCGCTCCTACCCACCCTCTCCTAGTCTCACCTTTTCCTCTGCCCTCTCCTTCTCCACACTGCCTAGGCACCAGCAAAGGGGCATTGATAAAACAGAAAAGAAATTTCTTGGGGCTCCTGGCAGACACAAGGAACTTGACCCTTAGAGCTGTAAGGTGAGCCGGTTCAGTTGCTCTAGGGGGTGGTACATGTGCAGTCCGGCTAGCAGGTAGGCACAGTGAGGGGTTGGAAAACTGAGGGCTCACGGACTCTCTAGAGAATTCAGCTGCTGATCTCAGACTAGATGCTACTGAGCGTGTGCAAAGAAATTATTTTTCCCCAGAGGTTCGTAAATCAGCCAAATTCAGATGAATTTTCAGTGACATGCAACCCTGACACCAAGACAACCCCTGGCCAAATTTCAAGCATTTGCTCCAAAGCACGGAGATGCTGAATCTTCTCAGCAAAAGGATTGTAAGAGAATATGAGGGTAGTGGAGGGGGGAGAGAAACTAACAAACATTTCCCTCCCCTCAGCCCCAGTTCTGAGAAATGGTTGAACCACTGTGTTTGAAACTAAAAAAATTAGTCCAAGGCAGCCATCCAGCATGGGAAAATTTCAGACTAAACAAATTTTCACAGAGTTATAAGCAAGTAAACACAGGTTCTTTTAATGGGAAGTGCTGAGTAATGTTCAAGTACAGGCAGTCCTATCAGCCTATAGGCAAGTTTAAATCCTTAGAAACTAATTATGCTTTTCCTCCTGCTCCCATGGAAGTAAAACAAAACAAAACAAGTTATTTTCATATTTAAACTCTTGAGAAGTGCTTAAATACTGCAGTGATGTACTTAGGTTCTTGGATAGGGAGAGTATGGTGCTGAGTCCCTTCCAAAACCCAATGCACACTTTAATGAATTACCAATGCATAGACTTGTGTGTTGATGGAATTATAGTATGTATCCTTACTTTTTAAAAAAAATGTAAGCCCACCTAACATTTTCAAATACAGTCTCTCTCTCCCTTTTAAAAACAGCTCATAGCAGAAGAATATAGTAAAATAAGAACTAGATTTAAGCTTCCTTTTCATTAATGTTTTGAATACACTTGTCTGTAAGTTGACTTTTCTTTAAACATTTCATGGGCCTCTTTAACACCTCTTTTCCCATGTCCCAACCCCCTACTATTTTCATAAGCCTACCTGCCCTCCAGCCATTTTTAACTTCCTTTTTACTTTAAAAGCTAAATTGTGAAGCTTACAATATTTACATTAATATGTACAGAACTTTTAGAAAAAAGACAACAGAGGCTTTTCATACAATGTTTCTGTTCTTCCTTTTCCCCTGCCTCTCATTTACAGGATGGGTACATGGATTGTCATGGGGTGGCAGAAGGGTTTGGGAAAAAGTGTTAGCAGAAACTGGACAGCTCCAAAGAAGTCCAGCTGCCCAGTCATACCATAACTTTTATATAAATCTGTGACCAAAGCAAGTTATGAATTAAAATAACGTGAAATTGACAAACAAGTTCCTGGACAAGAAAACACATGATGGGCATATCCTTTGCCAGGCCCAAAAGGAGAAAGGGGAAGCCAAAGGAGAGTCAGTTACAGTACCCTAAAGAGGATGGCTCTAAGATGGTCCAAGAATAGATTGGGTGTTTTAAATTACACAGACAGGACACGGCCTGGTACAAGAACATAAGAACCAGGACTTTTTTGTGATGGTACTCAAGAGTACTGAGTACTGGCACCCTTTTTTTTTTTAAGCAATGATGTGGCCCCGATTCCCGCCGCCACCACCACCACCACCAGCAGCCCCAGGTCCCTGTCCAAGCACCAGCACCTTAAAAACAAAAACAAAAACAAAAACAGCACTGGTAAGAACAGCCATACTGGGTTTGATCAACAGTCTGGCCTTTCAACAGTGACGAAGGCCAAGTGCTTCATAGGGAATGAACAGAAAAGAAAATTGAGTGATCTACCTCATTGTCCATTCCCAGATACTGAAAAACAGAGGCACTTCAGAGCATGGTTTTGCATCCCTGCCCAATTGCCACTTATGCACCTGTCGTTCATGAACTTTTTTTAGTTCTTTTTTGAACTGTGTTGTAACTTTGGCCTTCACAACATCCTCTAGCAAAGCGTTCCATAGGCTGACTATGTACTGTGCGAAGAAATACTTCCTTTGGTTTATTGTAAACTGCTGCCTATTAATTTCATTCGGTGACTTCTAGTACTTGTATCATGAGAAGGAGTAAATAACACTTCCTCATTTACTTATTCAGTCTTAATTTTACACACTTTCATCATAGCCACCCTTACTGTAGTTGTCTCTTTTCCAAGCTGAAAAGTCCCAGTCTTACGAACCTCTTCTCATATAGAAGCTGTTCCATAACCCTAATCATTTTTTTGTTGCCCCTTTCCAATTTCAATACATCCTTTTGAGATGGGGTGACCAGTACTTCAATGCAGTATTCAAGATGTAGGTATATCATGGATTTATATAGAAGCTCTATGATATTTTCTGCCTTACTGCTTACCCCTTTCCTAATAATCTCCATTAGACTTTTTTTTTGGACTGCCACCACACATGGATGTTTCAGAGAACTATGACACCAGGATCCCTTTCTTGAGTGTAACAGCTAGCTGAGATCCCATCATTTTATATAGATGGTTGGGTTTATATTTCCAGTGTGCATCACTTCGCATCATGAGACCCATCTACTAGTCCAGGGCCAAACTTATGGAACTCAAGAGCCACACAAGTTGATTATTAAATCTTCGAGAGCCGCACTAAGGTATATAACCACATATTTTTACCTCCTCCAAAATTACTAAACTTAAAATTCATTGCATACTTTAACTTTATCGTAAAAACAGGACAAATACTGATCCTACTAATGTCAGATTCTAATAATTACTTAAGGTTACCATGAAAACTAGATGTAGAACACTGCAGGCTTGTGGCAAGTTTTTTAAAATCTGGACAGTAACTTGTCAATGCAGTAGGTAAAAGGTCTCTCAGATGCTGATCTCTAAGTGTTGCACAATGTTTTGAATGTCATTGTGGAATACAATGCTTGACAGCAGTAAGTTGTGCCAAAAATTGAAAGTAATCTATGTTCAGTTTTAAACTTTTCTCCTTTGTATTTTCATTTCTTAGTATTCCACATCACGTTTAGGACTTGTAAAACACGATTTTATTTTAATGAGTAAGCTGCATTAGGTCCTATGAGAAAGTCTAAACATGCCGGGGCTTCTCTAACCATGCTGTGCTTTTCCCCCACCCCCTGCCCACTTCCCTGCTGTCTCTTACCACGCTGCTCCTTCTCTGCTCTCCCAACCATGCCACACTTCTGCCCACCCCGACTTTGACCACACTGCTCCTCCCTGCTGGCTCTCACCACACTGCCCCTTCCCTGCAGTTCCTGGCCACGCTGCTTTTACCTGCCGGCTCTCACCATGCTGCCCCTTACCTGCAGTCCCTGACCACGCTGCAGCTCTCATCATGCTGCCTTTCCCTGTCAGCAATGACCATCCCCCACTTCCCTGCCAGCTCTTACCATGCTGCCACCTCCCTGTGGTCCGTGACCATTGCACACTTCTCACCCTGTCTCCCACCATGCCACCCTTCCCTGCTGTGCTCTTCGGAAAGCTGCAATTTTTCTTGCAAGAGCCGCAGTTTGGCTATGCCTGTACTAGTCAGAAACCATCAGAGTGCACTGCAAAGATGGCACAAAAGCCAATTATGCCAGTTTTACATCCACTGAGGATTTCACAACACTAGGTGACTGCCTCTAACTTCCTAGTTCCTTTCATGTCAGCAGTGTAAAATGAGTGAAGCTGGAGGCCAACGTGTGGTCCATTAATTTTATTTTCTCCATATTGTGCACTTCCACACTGTCACATTCACTATCTGAGAAGTCTCCTCCTTTGGCATCTATGTTTTACATGGCAGATCTTAATGGCTCAATTCTGACAAATTCAAATGCATCATAGTATCCCAAATGAACAACATAAATACTATTGTATTTCTGTACAGACATCAATGCCCTGAGAAATTTTTACTACCCAGAAATATTTGTAATTTTTCTTCCCTTGCATTAAAGACCAGGACTGAGTGAGTTACTCTAACCACAGATCTTCTTTCATAATTATCTACCTTGAGTTATACAAATCATCTAGCTCATGTCCCAACTTATAACCTGTACGAACACACTGATTTTTACAGTGTGAGTTTTGTGAAGATGTACTCCATTAGATAGAAAAATTCTAATGCAGTAAATCATTTTCTAACACTCTGCCCTGCCCGCTTAAACATACTGACTTACATGCAAGTCCTCCTACTATTCTAACAAGACACAAGGCACTTTTCACTTTTATTCCTTCTTCAAGTTTGCCTTCTGAACGTATTCTTTTGCCCTCTGCAGTTTGCATTTCTGTGAAAAACTCCATTGCAAATCCCATATTAATTACTGACCATAATCTGAACTTTGTTCTCTCTCTCTCTCTCTCACTATTTGTGCTGAGGAACAACAACGTAACACGGTTAACCATGACAGTGTCTAAGTAAAGAGTATGACAGAGATTACAGATTCCTATTTGCTAGCACTGAACACGCACACAGGAGTGACATCAATAGATGCCAAGTCCTGCTTATGCAGGTACTTCTATGAGGAGAGGTCAGAGCAACTGTTTTTAAATGTAAAAAATAATGAGAACAGAAGCATGGACAAAAATAAATACTGCAGAAGTGGATCTTCATGGACCATAAATCCATACTCTGAAAAAGTGTACAAACCTGAAAGTTTAGCAGTTCACCCTTAAATGGTGAGTTTGATTTTTACCACTTTATACTGCTTTAGCCTTTATTTTAAATAGATCCATCTTTCTAACACAACCTCTGAAGTCAGAACAAACATCATTCAGCGGAAGCAAACCCATTACATCAATAGCCTGCACATGTACCATAAACATCTTGGCTTATTTTTATCCTGATTTTCTATGGATTACAGGCAGAGTTTGCTGGGTGTTAGGAGGGGTGGGGTTTTTTTTTTTTTCCTGAAGTCTTCAAACAGAACATTAAAAGACAGAGAAGCCTAGGGAAATAAACCTTACCCTTATTCTTTCTGGCTAGTGCATCAGCTTGCTCCCAAATGTCATAGGCATAGAGGATATAGGAAGTGATGTTGACATAGGAAAAGGTTATACTTGGGATATTATGTAGTGTGTTGATTGAAGAACCAATGGCCCCACTACCGCAGTTGCTGGCGTTTGATCCTGGCTGGGAGCTCACAGAGCTGGCAGGAGAGGGCATCGGGGAGAGAGGAGAAGGTGTACCTGTGCTTCTGAGGAAGAGGACAACATCATAAAGCTGTAAGGTGACAAATGACTTTAAAACAAAACACCTGGATTGTCTGATGGTCAGTAGCTCATATAAACAGAAGAGTTGTAGTGTCATATACACATGCTCAGCTGTAAAGTACAAGGCTAATGTCTATGGTGTCTTCATCACCAAGACAGGAAAGATACAGCAACAAGTGCGTTGCTGTACTTAAAAAGTGAGCCTAAGATTTTTGGAAGTGAATGATGTTTTAGGGTGGATGATCTTGGGTGCTTAACACCTTCAAGGTGCCTGATTTTCAGAACATGCTGAGCACCAACTCAATGTTCCAAGTGGGGGACTCAACCTGTACTCACTTTTGAAAACCTTGGCCTGGTTATTTAAGTATTTTGGCCAACGATTCTCATTTCAGGCAAGCATGGTCTCCCCATTAAAGAGATAAGGCTTTTAGATAGCTATTCAAAATTAGCATGTCAAACCAAATTACTTTGTGGAACTGCATTTGTGTTATTCAGAATTAGTGTCTCAATCCAAATCATTTTGCAGACTGGAGGCTCAAGACAGAGCAGATGCTTTTGGTCAGGTAGGCCACCCTCCAGAGACTGTGCCAACATGCATTATTATATACTCTCCACTTTGTCACCTAGTTCAGTTTTAAGTTACCCAGACAAGGGGGCTTCTACCACTTCCACTGGGACATTTTCAGTCTACTGTGACAAGCCGTGGTAGAAGTGATGTGCTTTCAGAAACAGCATTAAAATACATGAGCATTCTTTCAAAATATTTTTAGAAGAGTATGCATGGAAATGCATGCCAAGTCTGCACATGGCAATTGCGGCCTAATTTACTGAGAAGTTGCCAGTAAGATGCACACTTGGCCATCTGCTGGCACATAACCCTTATTTGCCCAGGCAACTGCTTTAACCACATGCCTAACCAGTTGAAAATCAGGTCCAGCATTCATTTGTTAAGTCTGCTTTTATGTTACTTTTGCTGCCACATCCACAGTAATTCTGATGTAGACACACAAAGGTGAAAAAAAGCATCAATAACCAATAACAAATTGTATAAAATTACATTTCTGTCAGGGGAATCAACTCACAAAAAAATGTCAAAACACCAGGTACAAGCTAAACTAAAATTCAACATGTACTAGAGCAACTAGTACAGCATCTGTATGGAGGAACAGAAGGGATGACAGATTTACATTTACAAATGCCAAGAGGGAAAAAATCCAACAGGTTTCATCTGTCCTCTGTGTTTATTTACCAAGGATAAGGATTAAAATCATAGGTGCTCTACAAACAGTGTCTAATGCATTCATTGTTTCCCTGATCCTTTTGACAATAATGTGTGTGACACACAGTGGGCTTAGGTCATCTGTAAAACCAAACAACCTATCAACTAAAATAAGCTGATATGAGGGAAAGAAATAAGCAGATAAATATTTTAACAATGTTATTTCTACCCCATAAAACAGGAAGAAATTCAATGCACTCAATCCCCTTGCAAAAAAAAGTGTGCAATTCAAATATTTAGGCTACAGCTTCTGTTAATGTATTATGAAAAAAATAGTATGTATTTTAAATAATACCTTGCAACACAAGGAGAAGGTGCTTGCGTGACTCTGGAAGAATTCTGTAGCAAAGGAGGGAAGTCTAGTTAGATTTGGGTTGCACACCGACCCACACTGAACACTAATTTGAAGCCTACTTATAACCACAATCGAACCCTACCTTGAAGTGTTCATTGAGGGTACGGGAATACTTTACTGCGGTGTCTTTTTTGTAACGAAACATTGCCATGTGAAGGATGGATTGGCAGCGCATGCTGTGAACAAAAACCAGGAATCAATGCCAGAACATTCCAGGCCACTCCAGCAACAATTTATTTTGCAGAGTTTGAGGACACACACATCCATTTGACCACAAATTAAAGAAAGCTTTGCTTCCTCCCCCATATATCCCAGACAGCCACCGTGAGATGACCAAAATCAGAGAAGAAAAATGGAACCGTCAGTTGTGTTTTCAACCACATGGAAGTAGATGTACAACTCCTAACAAGTGTCATGGGCCTAATATAGTCGATGTCCAGAACTGTCTTGGGCATGTTTAACTGTGGCTTCAGTTAGGCAGCTTGGAAACCTTGCCAGCCAATTCACACTGCAACCTCAATTTAAGCCTCTATGGACTCAAGTTGTCAGTATATCAGGTGAGCTAGAACTGTGCCCTTACACACATGGCTCCTTGCTAATATTAAAGTATCTCCTTTCAAAACAAACTGAAGAATTCACTCTCTCAAATTTTTTGCTGTGTACTTGACAATATCAGTTTAGCCCAACACCTCACCCCTCAAAAAAAGGTCTTCCAATCTATCAGGTTTGAAAAGCGAACATGAGGTGTCGCAGCTGGGAAGAGTGAGAAGAATAGCCACATACCACAAAACAGCAAAGATTTTTTCATGTGCTGACGCTGAGGTATCTGTAAATGCTTTTAATGTCATTGTAAATCTGTAAGAAAACAAAAAGAAAATGAATGACATTCATCAAGTAACTGGGCTGGATTTCCCAATAACAAATATACCACATCATTTATGGAAAGTCAGCACGATCCACCAGATCTGATAATGGACCAAAAATCAGGAAGTTCTACTTCCTGTTCTGCCTCTGACTCATTGTTCAGTTCTGAGCAAGCCACTTTACTATTGCTTTACGCCTTAATTTTCTTATCTGAAATATGGGGGTGCTCATACTTATGCATCTATGTAAAAACACTAACTAAAGGACCAACCATGCAGGTGTGCCACAATTAGACATACCCTAAAGCTTAGCAGGTGTTCAACACGTGGAATAGCTTCAAGACTGCATTCTAGCATAGCTGTCCACCTTACTCAGCTCTGTTCAAAGTGGACATCCCAAGGCTTATATATACGAAAGTCACAGTAGGAATGGTAAGCACTCAAAAGTTACTTGAGGAGCAGGACAAAAGGATACAGCTGGTTCCATCCAACTGTTTTGATAAAAAATGGCTTTTTAACAAGATAAAAAAATATTTCAATGGGAAATTTTTGTTTGGTCAAAGTTTTTCATTTTTTGAAGAGAAAAAAGTTTTTCAGGAATATATTCTGTTTTTAGGTCAAAACCCACGAACATTTTTAGAAAGAAAATTAGGAAAAAATTGAATTAAAAAATTTCCCATGAAAAACTGGTCCTTTTCAATCAGCTCTAGAGAAGGAAGCTAGATCACAGCTAACATACATTCACCAAATACTTGCTGGATACAGGTTAAGTGATAACTGACGTATTACTGTATGATTCATTTTTCCTTCAGCTTGTGGGGTAACTCACATCCCCCACATGTGGAATCTACTTAATTGTAAAATCCCCTCTTGCAAAATAATAGCAAACAAAAAAGTGATGCTATGGCTATGACAGTCTCCTATAAATATATTGGCAGAAAAGAGTAGGCCCAGGAATTGATCTCTAAAGGATCTCACTAGAAACATACCCATTTGATGATGATTCTCCACTGACTGATAAATTTTGAGACCCAGCAATTCTCCAGCCTTTTAAATCTATTTAATGTGGGTTATGTTAATTTTTGCTCTCTCTAGTTTCTTAATCAAAATGTTATGTAATATCAAGTCAAATTGCTCACAGAAGTTTACATACATTGTATCAACACTATTACCCTTATCAATGAAACTTGTAATCTCATGAAAAACAAAGAAATCAAGTTAATCTGACAGGATCTATAAATCCATGTTGATCATCATTAATTGTATTACTCTCTTTTAATTCTTTAATAATTTTAATAAGTCTAATATCAGCTGTTTCGCTATCTTTCCTAGGATCAGGAAGATCAGATCTGAACTGAAATTCAGATGTATACTTAAGACTGTAAGTTCTTTGGACAGTCTCTTTATTCCGTATTCATGAGGCACCTAGCACCAGGGTGGTCCTTGAACACGACTGGGCTCCTATTACTAATTTAATACAAATAATAAATAGGAAAACTTTTTCAAAAAACCCATGCTGTGTCACTGAAATAGCTTTACACTTACTTGAGGAGATCTATGGTGTCTGTGAATATGGTGTATGCTGATTTTGGTGCTAGTGCATCAGATTCCATAGCAATTCCATACTCTATGAAGGAAAGGGCAGCCTCCAAGTACTGAAATGCCTTCGCAACCTTGTCTGTCTGTTGGGAAGAAGATGTTTGTGGTTAGTGAAAAGGAAAAATTATGGTTCTCCATTCAGTCTTTGCCATATCTGTGCCTTCTCTTTGCTCAGTTATGCACAGCTTGGAGAGAAAATGAAGTCCAGTGACCAAACAAAGAGTTCCCAGTAACAGTGTCTGTGACATCTCAGAGGTGAGCTGCACCTGTGACTGCTCCCCTGCTCTTCTCAAGTAACAGCCTCGACCTACACTCTTCACAAGTGGAATTCTGCAGTTCACCCCACCTAAGACTGGATCACCAGCTACAACAGCCATAGGACTCCTTGTTTGTTTTGCTGAACTAGAGTAACACAACTGCCCCCTTTGAAAACAGCCCTTCAGTTACACCATCCTGCCAGGGTTACTGGGAAAGAAATGTCTTACACCCCTTTATACCCCTTCTAGTGACTGATGGCAATACTACCTTCACCGCTTTTTAGGAGAATCCCAGGGCTCTCTAGTGCTCTTAGACTGGATCTCTGTGTGGCAACCCCCATTTCAAACTTAACATGACAGGCTGAACTGGTACTCTCATCCATGTGCCTGTGACCAGCATCTGCCTAAACTTAGCGACTTGGAACAGGTCCTTCCAAATAGGTGTATTTGTCCATGTGCCCAAAAGTATGCAGCAAGTAGGGGGAGAGGATTAAACCTATGAAGGCCCACATGTCTAGGACTTGCCTGCAGTTTACCACCTCCTTCACAGCTTTGGCGAGTCCAGCTGTCTCAGCCAAATCCTGTAGAGTCCCCACCTCAGCTGCACCACATATCCCAGTTTTTCTCCCTAAGATGATGCAGCCAGTTCCCTCACTAGGCCAAGGGTTTTACTGGGTTTGTGTTCTTGTGACAGTCTCTGGCCTTGGAAAAATAAGTACATCATCCATTTGGTGATAGGCAGACAGGTATTTTCTGATGACTGGTTCGCTCATTATTCTTTAAAGGACTCTTAGTAGTCTCTCTGGAGATACCTTGTTTCTGGCATTGTTTTGTTTTATGTTTGTTTCGTTCAACAGCCTCCTTTGATTTAACTTTGTACAGTGAGCCAGAAGAATATCAAGCAGCTAAACTGAAACATATGATAGATGTATTGTTTTGTTTGACTATCTTTCTCCTGCTCCAATGTCTTTTTAACAAGACCACCCTGAGAAAAGTGGAGATGAATTCTAATTGAGGGGGAGCCAGAAAATGTAAAACCATTACACCAATGGAATTTTAGCTATGAATTTAATACTCCTATTTTAAGAGAACACAAGTCGAACATACATTCATGTTTCAAACAATAAGTATGTTCTCTGCTTGATATCAAAACTATTTTATAATCTTTATGAACATAAAAGCCTGATTTTATTCTCAGATTATGTATTTGGAAAAATACCCCCACACAACAGGCTTTTCGTATGGTCTGAAATTTATCATGCTTTTGGAAGAAAATACTGCATTTATCTTTACTTGCAAGTGCTTAAGTTATGAAGTTTTACAGTAAAGTAATTTGGTGGATTTTCTTATTCTGAAAAGATGTTTAATCCTTTATAATCCAAGAAGCCTGAATGCTAACAGCCAACCATTTGAAGTTGGAGACCCAATTCCACATGAAATAGTGCACATGCAGTTATCAGGACTTCACATACAGCTTGGTAGAATCCTGCAAATCTGCAGATAGCCACTGTATCTCCACATCTGTGTGGAGATGTTTGCAGATCGTGGATGCATGCAGATTCAAATTTTATATCTAGAGCCCTACAAATCTACAGATATCCACTTTATATGTAGAGGTATCTGCTATCATGTTTCTAGATCAGATGCAGATACAAATTTTAATTTAATTTAAATCCAAACAACAAATTACATCCTCACGTATGGTAGCTGTTTATTCAAATCTAGAAATACAAATGTGTACACATTTTTTGCAGGTGCAAGTTAATATCTTTAAATAACTGTCCTCTGTTGTGAAGGCATTTTTTGCAGCAGCATACACTTGTGATCAGCTTGGTTTGGGAGATAACTAAGAACCTGGAAATGTGTTTTATCTTAAATTACTGACATGGACTCTTAAGTTTAATTTCATTTTAACAGATATTTCTCTGGGAATTTCCTTGCCCCCCCCCCCCCAATTAAAAATGTCAAACTTGCACTACAAACAAAGAAACGCTACCATGGAATATATTCAATGACTTCTATTTTAAAATATATTGTATCTGTCTATTATGCTCTGGCTACTTTGTACTGCTTCAGAGAAGCAAAAAGCAGTTAGATTTTACCAGTGAATATGCCCATAACACAAAAAAAAAATATTTTCAATGACTTGAAGTCACTGAAAATATTAATATTTTTTAATGTTATGGACATATTTATTGGTAAAACATTTTAATGTTATGAACATTTATATAAATGGACACACATATGGGCATATTCACTGGTAAAATCATATTCATATGGACATATTCACTGGTAAAATCTGACTGGTTTTAGCTTCTCTGAAGCACTACAAAACTGCCAAGGTATAATGGACAGTTAAAATAGATTTCCACCTGCTTTGCATCACTAGCATGGTGCAATGTAGCCAGAGCGCATACTTTAGTCTCCCCCTACCTCTTGTCATACTTCCTTTTTAATGGGTTTCTTTGGGGGCATCTCAGATCACAGACCTCTTGCACCACCTCTCTCAAGGTAGACTCATGAGACTCTCTCACACTTGGACAGATGCAGTTGCCTACAATTTACCTCAGCAAGTCCCAATTCTTTTCAGATCTTGTAATTAAATTTCCTGCAGGACCATAGGTGACAGTGGTAACCAGGCACTAGACAGACTTCTTAATGAACAGGATGATTTATTAGAACAAAAGCAGTTCATAAGAAAAAAGAACACCTTAGGTAAGAATAAACCTGTCTGTACACAGGCTAGCTTTTCCTTAAGTCTTTCTGTCCCCACAGCCTGAAAAGGTTTAACTCCTTCAGACATCCCTCTTTGCAGAATCTGTGTGTCAGCCTGTCTCCCTGAACAGCTTCTGACAATTGCACTTCCTTCTCCTGAGAAGGGCCATTTAATTGCTTTGAGGATCTCTAGGCTCCCAGCTTTGGCAAAACAAGGCTTGCAACTTGCTGAAGACACGAAACAGGATCCCCAAAGCTAACAGCATGGCCCAGTGTTTGGCAAAGGTGTTCCTATCTGGGAAGTCATTGTTTGGTTGTCCAGCATAGATCCCATTGAATTTGAGCATTACAGTCATATGATGAACATTTCACTGGCCTAATACAAATTATACAGCCTTTCCCGCAACCTGTGTCACATATCAATAGTTTTAAATTATTACCTAGACCAATGTCTGTCAGACTGCCAAATCCCCTCCTGGCTCTGCACACACTACTAACTCTTTCTATTCTATCCTGAGATTCAAAGTATTTGAAATTTATCTTGATTCCAGCAGCTGGAGCATTAAGAGCTTCTGAGAATTTCTGTTCCAAAGGGGTAGCTGTGTTAGTTTAGTTCAGCAAAACAAACAAGGAGTCCTGTGGCACTTTAAAAGACTAACAAATTTATTTATCACATGAGCTTTTGTGGGAGAGAATCCCACTTCAGACACTTTGAAGATGGAGATTTCACTATTAAATTTCTAGACCTCATGGTTGCCGGAAAAAAGCTTTAAAATGTATAGCAAGTGCACCCTAAAAGCTCAGAAACTAGAGAAACAAATATGCATTTTGTAAAATGTCAGGCTTTTAAGCCAATTGTTTTTTTTAAGTGCCTGCCTCATGATTTTTTTAGTGCTTCATCTCTCTCTCTCTCTCCTGCATACACCCGTCAAATATTTATTCTACTCTTTGCTAGCATGCAAGAATTTTCATCCACTTTTACAGTATATCTTCAGCAGTTCATGGCATGTGATTGAATGGTCAGCAACTTTCCAGAATATGATGGGAAACATGATACATACTGGATAGAAGGGTAGAACTGGATATAATGTACAATTTCATCAAGAGACGATATATCAGCAGATTTTAAGAAGACACAGTAAACTGAGGGCAACAGGATGTGTTATGCTATGTCAGACTGCATCCTAACTAATACCTGGATAATAAACTCTATGCATTGTTTAGTATGTATAGTTTCATCTTAATCTATATTTTTCAAGTTAATTTCTTATTCACTTATTTTTCTGTACCCCACTATTTAGCACTGCTCCTAAAATAATAAAAAGCATAACTAATATGCAAAGAGAATCAAATTGATGCTATGAAAATGAGGTACTATGGGTTTGATCTTGTACCACTGAAGTCAAATGGGACTTTTGCCATAATTATGATAGGAAGAAAGCCCCAGGCTTTAAAAGCATTAGCGAGAGCCAGGAGTAAGGGATTTGGTGGGCCAATTTCCATTTAATTTTAATGGTGCCAAATCCTCTAGGGAGCTTTAAAAAAAAATCTCAGCATTATTTTTTAAGTAGTAAGAAATTAGGATTAGGGTAGAAGCCAGGTAATTTTCACTTGTACAGTAGTGTTTTTTTTAATAAAGGATGCCCTGAAATGAAAGAAGCTAATTAGGTTCTTCCAGTCTGTCTATTTTAGCAGAAGCATCTGAAAGTTGAAAACAAATAAATCCTGAATTTTGATTTTACAGACACATTACAGAACGCAAATGCTCCTGTTACTGGATTGTACATAACAGTGAACAAAAAGTATGTTTAATTATGCACATCGTTAAGCAAAACATACCTCTGAGAAATCCAGATAATCAGAGTCACAGAGCTCATTTTCAATCTTGCTTACAAGTATAATTAAAATTTCAAACAGCAAACTCTCTTAAAACTAACTGCTCAATCTGGTCCATCTTTCAAGGGCTTTGTGACAACTGCGCAAAGCAAACAGACCTGCTAACCTTGTATAAATGCCTACAGGGTAAACAGGGTCACATCAACTTTGAATTGCGTTTTGTGGCACTCATTTTCTTGTTCGTCTAGTCAAAGGAAATAATCTTGACATAGCTCAGACTTCAGTGTATACAACCTATGTTCACTAAAAAGAATATGAACAACTCTTCATTTAACTGGGAATAATATGAATAAATCTTGTTCGTATTCCTTTATGTACTAGATCAGAATGTGACAACTGAATTTAACACAGAATTAATCTATTTTGAACTCCTCGACCCTGTGAGATAGGACTTCCTGGCACGTGTCTTGAGAGCTGTACCTTGACCATAAAATCGTAGAAGATTAGAGCTGGAAGAGACCCTGGGAGGTCTCTTAGTCCAAGCCCTTGCTTAGAGCAGGACCAAACCCCAACTAAACCATCCCAGCCAGGTCTTTATCAAACTGCATCTTAAAAATTTCTAGGGATGAGGATTCCACCATCTCCCTAGATAACCCATTCCAGTGCTTCAGCACCCTCCTAGTGAAAAAAAGTTTTCCTAATAGCCAGCCTAGATCTCTTCCACTACAACTTGACACTTTTGCTCCTAGTTCTGTCATCTGCTATAGCTGAGAGCAGCCTAACTCCATCCTCCTTAGAACCCCCTTTCAGGTAGTTAAAAGCTACCACCAAATCTACCTCCCCCCAACCCTCTCCATTATACCCTTTCAACTTGTCCACATCCTTTCTGTGGAGGGGGGCACCCAAAACCAGCCACAGTAGTCCAAATGAGGCCACACCAGTGCTGAATAAAGGAGAATAATCACTTCCCTCAATCTGCTGGCAATGCTCCTCCTAATGCAGCCCAACATGACATTGACCTTCCTGTCAATAAGGGCACACTGCTGACTCATATCCAGCTGTTTGTCCTCTGTAACCAACAGGCACAGAGGGGTTGGTGAGAAGGAAAGAATAAATACTGACATTATGCTCTTTTATTTTGTGACCCAGGGCATGTGCAAAAAGCCCACCTTCATAAGAAAGCCACAGGTTCATTTAGAAAACCCTTTAACACTTCTAGCACAAGGTCCAGACTTACTATTGTGTCAGCTTTGTGCTTCAGTCTTTTGGCCTCCTCTATGTGATACTCCATCGGATGTTGCCTGAATTAGGGGTGAGGGAAAGGAGAAAGACAACACAAAACAAAAAAAAGAAGATAGGGTGAGCAGCAATTTTAACATCACATTATAAGAATCATGTAACTGCTGTGTGGGTTGCTGCTCAAATTACTTGAAAAAAATCACCATCACCATCTGAATACTATCTCAGTGTTCAGCAATGCAAAGAAATCAAGTTCCTGCTGGAGGAGTGTGCAGGCTAAATTGGAAGGACAGGCTGTTCCATAGCCCAGCCAAAGCAAGCTACATTAGAAGAATGTTCAAGTTGCACTTGTGGGCATTCAAAAGTCAGGAAATTCAGCATACATTGCAAGGACAAGTTTAACTCTGCCCTCCTGCACTCAGTATGCACTCTGTGTATGCATTCAGTTAATTACATGATTTTGTCTTGGTTCTCAAATATAAAGACAGCATACATATTTTTCTACCACTTTTATTTTATACATACAACACTTCGTAGTACTGTTAGCTATTTTAAGTGTGTTAGACAGAGGCCATTTAAATCATTTGGATGCAAGCTACACTGTGAATGAGGCTCTGCTAGAACCCCTGCTTTTTCATTGCATGTTTTTTTAAAGCATACTTCCAGCCATATACCCTTCCATGCACTGGATTAACATATTTGCTATATAAGCCCACCGTGTATCCATAAAACTAGCAGAGATACAGCAGGACTCAACACAGACCTTAGCTAAAAAGCACACCAACAGCACTACTCATGGGTAAAGTGCAATTTTGAAAGTCTCATAATTCAGTCAAATAAAACACAGTGTTCGCTGATGCACACAAAGGCACTTCTCCCCAGAAAGGGTGATTTCCTTGCCAAATGTGTAATTTCTACACTGGCTGCTTTCCTCATTAGAGCTGCTGTGTGAAAACAGGAGCAAATAAATGAATAAATGAATAACTAAATAACAAGGTAATTTTCTGCTGAGTTACTCATACACGGGTCACACGAACGAAGCAATTTTTAGGAAGAGATATGAATGGAGACATGGAAACACTGAGGATATAAGGAAAACAACTCCTAAACAAAAAGCAAAAATACAGCAAGTGATTGATAGAGATGACTGGAAGAAGGGTACAACTCAGGAAGGAAGTGAGAGCAGAAATCTATGCAGAGAGCAGAGCTTGAAACTGAGGACAAGAAGTTCATGTTTGGCACAAAGTTAAGGTACTCAAAGGACAATAAAGGTGACATGATTGGTGTGAAGGAGAGGATGATATTAAAAAACTCTTACTTTTCCAACTTGATTTGAGGTCTCCTTGGCTTGGAGGTACCATTTGGCAAAGAAGGCACCGGGAAAGGTTTTTTGACATCTCCTGAAGGTCCCTGGGAAGTCATCATGCAGAGAAGAACAAGTTAAGGAATTTGTAATCAAAAAGCAGTTTCAAAAACTTTGGGTCCCTAGTTTAAAAAAAAAAAAAAAAAAAATCCCAGAATATATTCTCCCCTCTCTCTCTTCTTCCGTAAAGGTGGCAGAAATATGTTTTCTTACATGACTGCTTGTAATATTCAGCACAATGTGAACTTTTCCTGAGGAGGACAAATTAAGAAACAGGTTTTCCTTGCTACTGAAACCAGAGCCAGCATTTAGCAGGACAATGCAATATTGAGCTAAGGCAGCACTAAAGCTGATAACAATCCTGTTTTCTCAGTCTCTGGAAAAGTCTGGTACAAACAAGATCTACTCCATGTTATCCACTCATGCTCCTTGCTAACTTATCCTGTAGGTACGACACCAGTTGTTGAATTTAAATTAATACCTGGAACTCCAGAATAGCCCTGAGTTAAAAGAGAAACTGGAAGCCAGCCACTCCAACTACCCACACCCCCTAAAATCAAACAAATGAACCAAACCCAGGATTGCACATTCAAATTGCAATATAATATAGATTTTATAATCCAAGAACACTGCAGACTAGCCATCAGGCATCTCAACTCTGCTGTGAAACATTTTAGAAATAATAAGTATTAGCTCAAATCCAGAATCTATTCTTTAACACGAGCCCGCTCTTTAAAGGGAGCTGAAGTGAAACAACATTTTTTTTTAACGTAGGTTGATTTTGTAACTGCCATGATTGCACCTGCAAATGTGCTTACTCTAAAAAGGGCCAACAGTAAAAGTGTTAGTCTAGTAAAGCAAAAAAAACCAAACAACAAACCCCAAGCAGTCATGTGGCACTTCAAGACTAACAGATTTATTTATCATATGAGCTTTCATAGGCGAAAATCCCACTTTGTAACTGAGAGTATGTCTATACTAACAGCAGCAAATTCGCCACTGTCAGTTTGGGCTTCTGGGAGTGGATTGCGGTGAGCGTGAACTCACTGTGCCACTCCTGGAATCCAACCCCAAAAGTCCTGGGGCTGCGGGGTCGTAAGGGAAAGCGATTTGCGGTTGGCTTTCCCTTAGTGTGTAACGGTGGCTTAGAAAGTCGCCGCCGTTTATGCAAGGGATTTTTTGTTGTGTAGTAATTAACCACTTTAGACTAGGGCTGAGGAAGAAAAATAAAAATAAAAATAAAAAGTATCAACACCCACAGTGTCACTCATTCACACAGCTTGTGCATTAAAAGAGAATGATGTTTCTGAACTGAATGGCAAAGCACTCACTGCTCGCATTCAATGGGTCTTCATTAACAACAAGCACCTACTTTGTTACTCTTTGAATGCTCGGAATGCTTCTCTTCCACTTTCCTGTGCTTGGAAGATGCAGAATCCTTGTGGTTGCTCTTGTTCTTGGCAGTGCCTTCACTTGTGCCAGGCAACTGGCTGCAGGTACTGCTTTCACCCTTGTGTCTCTTTTGTGCCATCTTGGCTGGCTTCTGTGCAGGCTGAGCAGTGGACATTGGTGGCAGCGGTGGTGGTAGCAGGAGCTCTTTCTTCAGTGTCTCAGATGGCAATTTGGATACTCTGGAGATGGAAAATGAACTTAATCATCATGCTCATGGTGTATAAAAAGGACTTTAAAGAGAGTTAACAACATAGCGTAGTAACTCTATTTATTGAGCTCGAGACTCTGGAAACGTGAGATGGAAAGATTAAAAAAGAACCCATCAAAGCATGTGGAAACTTTAGGGACTTTCTGACAATTTAGAAAACACATCCTCAACTGTCAACACCATACAGGAAAATTATCTTGGAAGCAGCAGTGAAGACAACACTTCATGTTTATTATCAGAGGAAAAAATGTATGGCTGGCTAACTGGGCTGGGATATTTATGGAGAGCAAACACCCCAAAACATAGCCATCTTCCCATTTCCTCCCATGAGAGACTAGACTCTCTGGGAAAGGCCTTCTTGAATGGTGCAAACTATTACTACAGCATGTTGTTTCTACCACAACACTGACCTCTCTTATTTGGCAGAATGTATCTTCTGTCCCTAGCACTCCTCATCCTCTCCGCTCACACCATTTCATAAAATTAAAAGGAAGTGCAGACAGGACAACTAAATTAGCTGGCATAGAACTGCAAAGATAGAAACACCCAGTTCAAGGAACAGGGATTTACCAGTTTTGGTTTGTAGGCTAGGGATTGAGGTTACTACTAGCATTACTTTGGAATTTTTTTGACAAAAATGTTTTTCCATTGGAAAATGCTACCTCATCAAAACAAACAAACATGGGATGGTTTCTAACATTCAGGATGGACTCGGAGAGAGGAAGAGACTGACTCTATAGCTGGGTCATCAGGGCAGTCACTGAGCATGTGAGAGACCCATGCTGATGTCCCTATCCTACCTTTTTAAGTTTTTGGTGAAAACATTTCACAAAGACTTATTTTCATCTCAGTGTGGAATAGACACATGCATTGAAACCTCTTTTGTAAACAGAATTCTTGACTTTTGGCCAGCCCTAGTTACCATATGTTTACAGAGTCTCATCACCACAGGTCAGGTTTAAACCAGTGACCTGTTGCAGCTGTGTGGCCTTTTGTAATCCAAATTTAACTGACCACCAGAATGAGCCTTGCAGCTCATTTTGGTTGTAAGTGGCACAAGACATCTGGAGTGGACCAGTGAATCTGCCCCTAGAAACTTCAATGACTGGAGGCCAAAAGAAAACACCAAAATAAATACAATGAAAGTCCTGTGGCACCTTAAAGAGTAACACATTTCTTCAGGCATAAGCTTTTGTGAGCTGCAACCCACTCTATTAGATGCATCTGATGAAGTGGGTTGCAGTCCACAAAAGCTTATGCCTGTAGAAATTTGTTTGTTTTTAAGGGGCCAGAGACCTTTTGCTGGTTTTGCTAGATACAGACTAATATGGCTACCCCACTGGAACTCGTCACTAAAATAAATGAAAAACCAGCCCGTTGAACCCTCTCTCTTCAGAAGAGACCAGAAATGGCCTTGTACCATGCTCCAAAGAACCTCTGGCTCCTGTCGGGACCAAGAGAGAAACATTTCAGAACCCGAAGGCCTTCCACTAATAATGCCCTGATAAAATGTCCAGACATTTAAATATAGGACTGTCAGCTCAGAGACCTCACTCAGTTATCGACTGCCTAACACTAAGTGTTTATCCTGCAGAGAGGCAGTGGGATCAGAGAGCTAGACCCAAGCTATGAAGATATTCATAGGCCAAATTCAATTACTTTCAGGTCCAATTCAAAGTACCAGGAGACCACTACAGTTACTAGATATATGGTGTTATGGCCCCCTCCACCTAATGTTGCTACACAGATGGGTAACTGCACCCTGGACTAATTGTAGCGCACCAGTGATCAGTACCCATGTGAAGTGCATTGCAACAATCTGGTTGGAGTTAAATAGGCATGGACAACTTTGGCGTATCCAGTAGAAACACTGAGGTTACAATGCTGGATGCTGAGAAAAGACAACATTTTTGGATACTAATTCTACCTGGGACTCCGAAGTATTCAGGGTGCAAAAGATGCCTCAAAATTGCCAACCTTTTGGGTAAAAGATGGACAAACTGCCCTCCTAATGGTAGAAGGAAACACTCCCACTTTACTGAAAATTCCATCTGTTCTCTAGATAAGACTCTAGATAAGTCTACTCATTCAAGTCTCAATCTAGGCAAGGCACTGAGAAAAATCAAGGACATTGCACCACATGGGTCCTATTAAAACAAGAGAGTTAAATGTCAAGTTGCACATCATCCATGTACTGAGGACAGCAAAGCCCACACCTTCCCACTGTCTCCTCAGCAGCCATATACAAAAGGTGACAGAGCCTTTCAGAACCCATGAGTCACTTAGAAAACATGGTTCAGTCATCTAAATGCCATCATCTGTTACCTTGGGGACAGGGAAGAGTGGGGACTACTCAAAATAAACAGTGTCTGTAGGTTAAGTTACCAAAACTGCATGGTTAGAGGTACCAAAGGCAGCTGACAGATCTAATGTTATAACCAGTAACGACTGGATTTTCATCCATCATTAGGTGATCACCAACTAACAAGACAAGTGTGCTTTCCATGGCAGAACAAAGTCAAAAACCAGTCAGAGATATCAAGGAATTCTGAGGCTGCTAGATGACAAATTTCTTTATCAAGAAAGTATTAACTTAAAAATGTTAGTAGCTCTATGGAAGGCAAGTGTTTAAATACATTTATGTGCTTGCTTAACTGGTGTCTTAGAAAGCAAAGACAGCTCACTGCATGTCAGAAGCCTCTCCTCTAAAGAGAGAGGTACTGGTCAAACAAGGAACTGGCAAACACAAGTTTCTGGGTTCTGCTGTATTCCCAACTCACTGTCGGATCTTGGGTACATTGTCTAATTGCTTTCTGTCTCAGTTTTTGCATCTGTTAAATGGGTTCTGTATTATCCTACCTATAAGGATTATATGCCTTAACTATTTGTAAAGAACTGCAATCCTGATTTTAAAAAAATGCTATATGTATTACTATCAACTTTGCATGCACAGCTTTCAAAAAACAAAAATAACTGCAGAGACCGAATGCTGATGAAAAGAAATTGGGAATAGCTAGGAAAAGGAGGAAAACAAAAACAAATGATATTATCCTGAGATATCCCAGAGGGCTCAGATCCAGATTTTTAAAGCTGTGTGTGTTTGCTGTTGGCACAAGGTAGTAAGGTAAGTTCGTACCACATTACTTTTCAGTTAGCATATATATCATGTTAAGCAATACCATACCTACAGGGAGACAAGGGAAAGCAAACAAAAAAGAGCTCACTCTCATTCGTTTTTCTGGCACATTACCAGTCTATACTTACTTCATTTTACTGGAGTCTTTGTGACTTGAAGACAGTGATTTGGCTTCTTTCTCCAACTTGATTTTCTTCCTATCAGTCTCTTTATCCACTTCTCCCTATTGAAAGCAGATCACCACCACTTAGGCTCTAAAAACACATGTAGAAGTGCAGGCCAATATACCTAAAGTTTAATTCCTACTATTAGAAAACAAAAATACTGAAAATGACCAGATGCAAATTCAGATCACAGCTGATTAAATCAGTTTCCTTGCAGAGAATTCCAAATGACACTTGTCTTGTTTGCTGGAAGAGATTTGTTCTGGTGGCTGGAGTGGAAATGCTAGCTAGCCCTCTCTCTGTCCCAAAAGAAAAAGAAAAGAAAAAAAGTAAAGTATTTTCTGACTGATACTAATGACAGCACGTATTTCTAAACCCACTCTTGTTGGTTTGTTGCTAATGAATATGAATTATACAGAGCACAAAGGCTGAAGCATATAAAAATTCTTTCTAGTCATTAGTGGTTAGTGATTGTATTTTGTGATATGCCTTGCTTGCCAAAAGGAAAATAAAGCACACTGGAAACTGAAACCATACAGATTCCCCCAAGGTCATTTCAACAGCAATAAGATAGAGGGGAAAACTGAGGGTGTGGGGAAAGGGAGAAAACAATTGTCCTGATGCTCTCTATAAAAAAGCCCAGCTTCTCAGGGAGGGAGGGAGAGAGTAAAATAGCTGGGTAATTAAGATTTTTAAAATGTTTTACAAGTTTTATGGAAATCATTTTTCATACTTGTCAAATTATCAACTGGTTGAGGAAAAAAAAAACTTAAAAAAACATTTTAGTACAGAAATTTTGCAACATTTGAATGAGGTAGTCAACCTGCCCTGACCACACAGCAGTTGGTACTAACCAAAGAGAAGGGTCTCATCCTGTGAGGTACCAATTGCCCTCAGCTCTCACTGACTTCAAGAGATATGTACCACCACACTGGCTTTAGATATAATCACTTCAGATCCAATCTGTCAAACTCCTTAACTGAGAAACCAGAGGGGGTTTATTTCTCAAGGGAAAAGTCAGCTATTAATGTTCCATAACTGTTGTTCTTCAAGATGTGTTGCTTATGTCTATTCCATACTAGGAGTGTGCACACACCATGTGCACTGGTGTCGGAGATCTTTTCCACAGAGATATCCTTAGGTTTTGCTCTGGCACCCACAGCAGTGGTGCCTGTATGTGCAGGTGTAAGAGCACCACCAGCCCCTCCCCTTCCTTTCAGTTCCTTCTTGCTGGAATGCAGATAGAGGGGAAGAATGGTGGATCATGGAATGGACATCAGCAACATATCTCAAAGAACAATAATCCTGGAACATTTGGTAACCATTCCATCTTTTCAAGTGCTTCCTCATGTCTGTTCCTTGATAGGTGACTCACACACAAGACCTTTGAAGTTGCTTCAGGAGTTCACAGAGGTACCAACTACGATATCGCTCTGCCAAAGCCTGTGTCATCCCAGGCTTGCTATATGATATCATATTGTGATACGAAGGTGTGGACCAAAGACTAGTCACACACTGCAAATGTCTTGTATTGCGACCTGGGCTAGGAAAGTCAGTGCCAAAACCTGTGCTCTTGTCGAAAGGCTGTCACAGTGGCAGGAGATCTGACCTTTGCCTGCTTATAGCAAGCATGGATGCAAGAGGTGATCCAAGAGGAAATCCTCTGTGATGAGACTGGCAGACTGCTATGGATGTCTGGAACGACCTAATTCTCTAGCTGCATAGATTTCTGGAAGGGCTTAATTCCCTAGATGTAGAAGGCCAGAGCTCGCCTGACATCCAGGGTATGCACGCGGCTCTCCCCACCAAAGCTGTGCAACTTCTGGAAAAAGATGGATAGTAAGATCATAGAACATTAGCATTGGAAGGGATCTCAGGCCACTGAATCCAACCCCAAGGATGTCTTGATTTACAGGAAACTGTGACACTACTTTGAGTAGAAATGGAGGATGAGGTTGAAACTGAACCTTATCCTTGTAGAGCACAGGTATAGGGAGGTGGTGGTGTTTGGGCCTTGATTTCAAAGATGCATCTCACTGATGTAATTGCCACCAAAAAGGCAATTAACTCTGGTGAGTGGAGAAAGGAGCAGGACACCATGGCTTCAACAGGGGGCCTAGTGAATTTGGATGGAACCTCCTTGAGGTCCCATGGAGGAACCAGGTCTCTGACCTGCAGAAAGAGCTTTTCAAATCCTTTCAAGGATCTGGCCATCATCTCATGGGAGAAGAAAGATCTGCCCTGGATATGTGGGTGAAAAGCCAAGATAGCCAGCAGGTGTACCTTAATCAATAACAACACCAGGAGTGAGCAGCCATTCCTCTGTAGCTGGAGTAGCCTCCTCAAGAAGAATCACTAAAGTCCTTCCCTGCTTGGTCTCATTCCTCATATAAATCTGAGGGCAGGCACAACATTGTTTCTGAGGTCTCTTGGATGTTCCCAAGACCAATCACTGCTGCTATGACCCTGGGGCATGAAGGAATCCCCATGCATTCCAGAATTAGCATGGTCCAGGTCTTTGCACTGCTGGCCACAAGCTTAGTAGTGGTGGTGTGGGGAAAAAACCTGTCACTATGGTAGGATACCCTTGGGTCCCAAGGCAAGGCAACCTCCTCTCCCTATGAACAGAAGGGTCCTCTGAAGACCAATGCCAACCTCATTTCCAACTCTTTAGAGTACCACTAGATGCGACATTCTGGTGCCGAGAATCGGTGCTGAGGGTCTGCCAATCGACACCAAGCACCCCTAGTTTGTTGATGCTGCTCTAGTAACTGACAGTGATCATGCAGAGACCGATGCCCCAGCTCCGGGGACTGGAGCGCTACCTTGAAGCTCTGAGGCCTGGTACCGAAGGTCTGAGAAATGGTACCAGGAGTCTGGCTGTCACTGCTGGTGCTCTGGCACAGGCCTGGAGACTACTGTTGGGATGTCAGTGATCAGTGGGATGGCTGCAGAGGAGGCCTGAGCACCTGTGTAAAGTGCCCATCGCAGGCTTGCCCCTGGACTCACTCTTGGCTGAATGCTCCGGCGTAGGGTTTCAGCATAAGGGTCTACCCTCAGGGAGAAGGCAGCACTGGGAGTGAGAGGAGGTCCTTGGCTACTTGAAAGGTTGCAGGCATAGAGGGTACAGCAAGGTGCTGGGCACTCCTACTGCTACCCAAGGCTGGAGACAATCTGGAGTGAACTGGGAGCTCTCCCAAGTGAGGTTGCAACTGACCCTTGTTCTGGGAAAGATGAGCAGCTTGGCTTAAGTCTCAGCTCTCCCCTCAGCCCCCTGTTTGTCCTTCTTGAAGACCTGGTGTTCTCTCTCTCCCCCAGTGGGCACTTTCTTGTACCATTCTTTGGCACCAAAATTGTAGATTGATGACAGGATGAACTCAGTGCTGAGAGGAGATGCCGTGGGTGGCACTTTTGATGGACACAAACATACTGGGAGCTATATCTGAGCAGTCCAACTCAGAACCTAGTCTGAGGGCCGACTCCATCTTTGCTGATGACCTGGTCCTCTCTTGTGCAGGGTGTAAAGTTTCTGCAGATCCCGCACTTATCCCGAATGTGGGTCTCACCCAGATACTTCAAGCAGCTCTGGTGAGGGTCGCTCACAGGCATGAGGTTTTTACAAAAGGCACACAGTTTGAAGCCTGGGGATGGAGGCATTGCCTCATCCCTGGGGCTAAGTCCCACGAACTTAATATAACTTAACCTAAATTACTGAATTCTAGCTATTTAAATTTAACCAACAACTATTTACACTAAACTACAGATGGTAACCACCAGTAAAGTCTTGCTGAGGCAAGGATTTTTTCGGTACTGCCACTTGCGGTAATGGTAAGAAGGAACTGAGGCAGGGAGGTTGGTAATGCCCCAATACTGGCACATACATGCATCACTGCTGACGGCAGTAGAGCTGGCCTTACATATACCACTGAGGGGAAAAAAACCTCTGGCATGGTGCACATGGTGCACACACACACATGCCTAGCATGAAATGGGCAGGAACAAGCACTCCAAGGAGAAAAATAAATCCACTCTCATTGAATTGGTACGTAGGCAAAGGAACAAAAGATAGAGCTGGGAGAGGATGTCCTGAGTTACTGAGTCCAATCTAGTGCTATTGAAGGCAAGCTGATCATATATCACCATTCATGAATTTATCAAGATCCATTCTGAAGCCAATCACGTTGTTCCCCGCCCTCCACCCCCATTCCTAGTGGAGACATGTCTCCAAAACACCATTAATATTGGATTCAGTACGAAGGTTGCAGCCTTTCACACTGCAGAGGCTTGTCCGATTCCCCAAGCAAGCCAGTGAATCTTCATTTTAAGTTAATTTTTCAACCCAACTTCAATAAATCAAGTAAAAAATAGCAAAAGGCAAATATTTTTTGCTTTAAATAAATTGTGTCTCCTTTCCCTGAAGGTGTTCTCTAGTCAAGTCACTCACCTCTGCTCTTTTAGAGACAGACTTACCTTTTGCCCATTATTATCTCAGGTAAAGCCATGAGGCAGTGCAAAGCCATATGGACGGACTCACAGACATCACTCCTTTGAAAAGCTCTGGCTCAGGGAGCATGGGGCATAACCCTCCATGGAACACAGAGAGGGACCATCACTCGAAGAACCAGAGCTCCCTCTCGCTTCCCCATAGTAGAGACTTCTTGGCTCTCACACTTCTCCACCATTCCTCAGCCATTTAGGAGAAAAAAGTGCCCCATGCCATGTGGTCTCTTCCTCTCAAAACAGCATAGCTAATTCTCTTCCCAACTGCATAAAAAGACTGCTACTCCCCCACCAGTCAAGAAGAAACCACCTAGCTTTTCCTAAAAAGTTAGGAAGATTCAGATATAGGCTCATAGGGACTCATTGTGTGTACTGTGCATATATGAACCAGTGACTGATTAAAGGACATACTACTGCTACTTCATCCGGAGCTGACTTTGAACTGAAGTAACAGAAGCATTCCTTTTGCACTAAAGGACCAGGTTTTCAATCCGAGTGCTGCAGATTGACTGAATTTTATACAGTGGTTATGTCTTTTATTGGCAGCACATAGATTCTTTCTAGTATTTCAGTTACGGGGAAGCACATAACTGAGGGTTAGCTTTCTCTGTAGCTTTTAGGCCTCTGCAGTTGCTACAGTGGTAGTTAGGAATACTTCAGTCCATTTACCAAAACACTTATATCCCCTTTTCAATAGATCAGCCCAGCAGGGGAGCCTGGGACTAAATATTTTCTCAAACTGTTTCAATAAAAATTTCAAATATACTTGATTGTATTTTGGTGGTGGACGAAAAATGAGTTCATTCTGAGATCTGTGGAATGGAAATAACTTTGAAGCATTATTAAAATGTCTCTCCCACCCCTACATTCCCCACCTACTGAATAACCCTGATGCTACTGTAAGAATGTTCCTCTCTCTTTCTCTCTCACCTTTCTCTTTTTGAGAGACGGGTTAGGAGGCTCTGTGCTTTTCTTTTCCAAATCCTGCTTCCTTGCACTTGGGAGCTCTTTAACCTCAAGTTTCTTCTGGTGACTCCCTTTCCTCAGTGGCTGTGGAATTCTTGAAAGGAGAGACAGCTCAATTTTAACAACAAGAGCATGAGGGACTGGGAAATCCCTCAGGGGTGACAACAACATCTTATCCCTGATAGGCGAGAGAATTTTTTCTCTATCCCCTCTGACCACATTGGCAGACTTTTTGCCACTAGTTCTGGTAGGGGTGGCAGGCTTCTGGCTTTGAGCTAAGGGGCTGAGAGGAAACTGTTCTGATGCACTGCCAGGCACAATGTCTTTCACAGGCTTAGGGTCCAAAAATGCTTTAGCAATGGTTTGGTGTGAGCTCTTGTGCTTTTTCTTCTCCAAGGGCTCTTGCACTGTTGGTTTTGATTCCTTTTTGTCACTGGATTTTGGCCTCCCTTTCGTTTTTACTTTTGGCTTGTCCCTGGAAGACTGGTCTTTAACCCCATATGGCCCAGGCTCACTCTCCACTTTCAAGCCTCCTCTAGGAGCCTCCTGCAGTGGGACCTTGTTGGGTTTCTTGGCACCAACTGTCTGCCTTTGAGAGGGCTCCTCAGTACACGTAGGAGACTTTGGGCAGGTCCGTTTGCTAGGAAGATGTACCACCTGAGGAGCCCTGGGTATTTTGCTTGAGTTTTTGGCTGAATCCTTTGATTCAGAACGTTCATGGGAACTATTGCTGCTGCTGCTCTTCCCTTGTCCTCTGCTCTCCTGACGATCATGTCTGTGAACAACCTCGCCGCAATTCTCATTTGGTGCTGACGGTTGGTTCACCTTAGTTAGCCAGTTGTCCAGCTGCCATTTATTTGATGTAGGTGGATCAGGCTGTAAAGAAAAAAAGTTTTATGAGTGTTATCTTTGCATATTATTCTGATACTCAATATATCAGATGTTACCAAAAGCCATGAAATTTTACCCTTGCTATTAAGGACACTGAAAATCTTCAGAACACAAGAGAGGTCACACTGAAAATCTTTTGAACAACACAACACCAAGAAAAAAGTCCTTTGTTTTTTCATAGGGCTGCTCTGATGACTCATGTCAGATTGTTGGTCTCAAGCAAACTTCACTGTTGTATCAGTAAGAGATCTTTTATTCTGCCTGGAAGTTTGGCATTGGGTCCCTCCGTGCCAGAAGCAGACATTCTTGACTGACTTCCCTATGCTGTTGTCCCATGGTGAGTCAGGATAGTGACTGGGAAATATAACTCACCTGTGTCCTTAAAGTGCTCTTCCTCTACAGTGAAAATTATTTTGCACAACTGTTATGGCACTGAGAGCCTATGAACTGGGATTGAAGTTTTGAGTGAACATTGTCAAAAAAAAATAACTTTGGCTTGGTCAGAAACTGCAAATTAAAGATGGTATCACCACCTCTAAGCAATTTTGCTGCCCATGACCTTTAGGAACATTCCAGCAGCTTAGAATCCACAGAGCACAAAGCTGGCCCCAGCCATATTCCTTTTTTTCCAGCCATACTTTTACATCAGACAAAAGCAGTCCTGGAAGACTCCCCCAGACTTGGCAATCCTCATTAGCGAGATCTATTAGGTTTAAGTTTTCTATGTACTGCAGAACAGGTCCTCATTGCAAATTCCACCCCCACCCCCCCACCAATAGTGTTCTTTATGGCTATCTCCACACAAAGGCTGTTAAATTGATTTAATTTAAAATCGATTTCATAAAATCGCCATAAAAATCATTAAATTGATTTAACAGGTCCGCACCAGAAAGTCAAATCAAACTAGAATGTCTAGGGACAGGACTTGCTAGTTTGATTTATGTGAGGGGTGCCATGAGAGGTGTGGCAAGATGGCCCCCTAGAAAGGCCATGCCCCACCACAATATATTACTAGAGGAAGGCACCCTAGGAAGGAGAAGGGCAAAGGTGTTAAATTGAAACGATTGTTAAATTGAAATAACACGTCTGCATGGCATTATTTTGACATAACGGTTGCAATCTAAGCATTGTTTTGACTTTAAACAAGGTTTTGTTGAATCACTCTAATTTTCCTTGTTTTGAAATGACAGAGCTTGTCATTTTGAAACAGGAAAATGTTGTGTGGACCAAAGCTTTTTAAAATCAAAATAACCACCGTTATTTCAATTTAAAACCTGCATGTGGACATACCCTATAATTAGCTAACTAGCGGATTGATCTAGAGGTAGTATTAACCTCCAGGTTCTCCTACAATCTGACTCAATCAGCTAAATTAAATTGCCTTGTCTTTACCAGAAGAGCTTTACCAGCTTGAGCTTAAAAAAAATAAAATAAAAAAAAAAATTTATGTCCCCTGTGGTAACTTGACTTGAGAATTGGACTCTTAAGTGTAAGAGTGTCCCCAGATCACCATGTTCTCCTTGAGGCTTTTTATGCATCCCTGCTATCATTAGATTATTTGTCTGTGGTTCATATATTCATACATATTTTAACTGTCAAACACCACTTTAGCGAAGGTGGCAAGATAAATCTTAAAAAAAAAAAAAAGGAACCACTGCCAACAGATCTTTACATGATCATTTTTGTCTGCTATGAAATGTTGTATATGTGTACAATATGGAAAATGTACTAACAGCCTTGCTTGTAGTTAACTTACAGAGTGAAAGGATGAAATACAGCAAGAAAAGAACTGACATTCAATAGAAATTGGTTCTCCTTTCCCATCACCTATTAATTTCAAGACAAGACTAGTGGGTTTGTATATAGGCATGAAAGCATAACATTTATAGCACCTGAATTTGATGTGAACTTTACTCAAATGAAATCTGTAATTGAGTAAATCCATCTCAGAAATGGAGATGGAGAGGTGCGTAGGAGAAGGGTTGAAGCAGTATCTGTTTTTGCAAATGTCCCATGCTTTCTAGTGCCGGTAAAGCTCAGTTTTGCCTGTGTCCAAATAATTTCCCTATATATGTGCCTCTACATTTGTAATAGGAGAATAAAGTCAGACTACAGAATCGAAGGGGACAGAGGAGAACAGAAGAAAATTTAAGTCGCTGTAGCTGATGGATGCATAAAGTGCCACTGGGTATGCACATATGATCAGATATGTAGCACAGTGGATACCATTTTACACATTCTGCTAATTTGGAAACACTATATAAGGTTGCCCCTTCCCCCACCACACTGCTGACGGAGAGAGGATTAGAGAGAGATAGAGCTCCAATAATATGTTGCACAGAGCATGGCTATGCACCTAATGCTTAACAGGGACTTGGAAAATATATTTTCATTCCGGAAGAGATTGGAAAATGTATCTGGCCTTGATTATGAAACTGTGAAGCATTATCTTGAGTTTTGTTAGCTTGCTTTCCCAACTAGGTCAATAAGGCCTCCAAAGCACCAGCAGGGCAGTGACCAAGCCAAACTCAACAGCAGCGAGTCCAGACACATTCCAATGGAGCCTACAGGTCTGATAATTTCACATGAAATTCAGGAGAAGCGTCCTAAATTTGTTTGACTTAAGAAGGCTCTAAGACAGAACGACCTTGCTTTAAATAACAAAAAATTGACTCCACCATAACCTTAATAGGATCCATAGTAATTACATATACAAAGGTGATACTGAACCACTGAAGTCAAACACTGACCCCAACTTCTAGAGCGTTTGGATGCCAGGGGCTTGGTTCTGGCCCCTCACTAACTACCAGAGGAAGCCCTGCAGGCAATACTTTAAATGGGGAAAAGACAGAACCAATCAGGGAAGGATTTAGAAACATTATTTCCAAAGTCCAATTATCTTGTTACCAAGACCGATTTGAAAGCTAGTTAAACAGTAAGTGGGAAAGTTAAATGCTGCTCTGCTTCCCTGAAAAGAACCTGCATGTAGAAAAAGATGACATTTTATCCCAGGGCTGCTTCCCAATAGGTTAGGTTAAGCCTCACTGTCTCACATGCCTTCACCACACAGTACCTCAGAAGTTGTGGAAGTTCTCAGTGGCTCATTTGCTTCACTGTCGCTGGAACTGCTCTCGCTCTCAGAATCTGAAGAGCTATCTGAATCGCTGGTGCTCCCTGACTCTACACTACTGGAGTGTGCTGATGCCAGGCTCTCAGGCTGCGACTGTGAAGTACTGCAACACAATCAGGAGATAAAATCAGAAAGCAGCCTGGCTGAAGGTTTTATATTTTCATTTGACATGACAACATTCAGAATTAAAACAACTTACATTTTGGCACTGGCAAGAAAGAAAAGGTAAAAGGAATTTATTACCATGCTACAAAAGAAAGGTAACGGACTAAATAAAACCTCTTCTTAACCAGATGAGCACATAATCAGAGTTTACCTGCAACCCTAACAAGCTAGGAAGATCAATTTATATGGCAAAAATAAAAATTGTTACTGGAGATTTTTAAAGACCGTTTTTCTGAAAGGCCTAATACTCAGTGGGACAAATGCCAGTTAAACAGTGAAGTAGTAAGAGAAAATTAGCTTTCTTGAGAAGATTTTTACACTGCTCTCTTCACTGTATTTGTCTTTGGTTTCCATTTCTTCAGAAGCACTAAGAAGCTGAATTCCCTGCTAAAGTGGAACATTATTGAGGACATCCATGCCCCTCAGAGCTCATTACTGAAGTCTGCTCAAAACAGAAATGCACCAAGCTCAGTCGAAGTTGCAACTCACACGAACAATGCATGTTTTAGAAAGGGGTTAAAAATCAAAATCATGGTGTTAACCTAAGAAAACCCTTTTATGTCAACACAGATAATTTTGCATGAGACGCAGCCAATTTTCTTGCTGATTCAGACTAGTACTGAGAGAAAGCTACATTTTAAATGCTCTCCCAGAAGCCAATGGATTATCACTGCCAAAAACTTTCATGCCACTGTGCAAGTCTGACTTCACAGACCATTATTCTTTGCATGAAGAATATATTTAACAGGCCAAAAACATGGTCTAAATTTAAGCTGTCTCCATTTGGAAGAGTTCTGGGCTTCTTATTCCATTTAAAAATCATAGTCACATTCATTCCACCATGAACATTGCTGCAGACTAGATGCTTAAAAGATTGTACCAGCAATGCTCAGCTGTTAGATCAGGAGGAGTTGAAGCAACTTGTGATCTAGCTTCTCTCTTTGCTGTACTTTGCATTGGCAACAGTTTCTGGCTTCTTAATTATGTAAAATCAATCACATGCACTACTTGCACATCTGGTATTACACATAACACTAATTCAAGAAGGAAACTAAACACATACTGGTATGGACGGTGGGGGGAGTTAAACGTATAAATCCTTCTCTAAGAGGTTACATGTGCCATGACTGATGTCTTTATCCAGCCCCAAAACAAAATGAAATTTTGGAGCTATCACATAGAAAAAAATTAAGGCCAATTTTTAGACCTAGCTACCTCGTGTCAAACACCTAAATCTGCATTTAGGCATCTAAATGAGTGGACTGATTTTCAGTGGTGCTGAGCATCCTTATTTCCTGCTCAAGTCCGTGACCACTGCAGGTGTACACTTCTTTGGAAAAAAAATAAACCAATTAATTAGATGCTTTTAAATTAGACACTCTGACCCAAGTTTTCAGTCCTTTCAGATTCACAGATGATCTTACAGATTTAACATCTCAGAATGCTGTATTATCTTGAAACAGCAGCTCAAGAAGAGATTAGAAACACCCCATTCGTCCCAGCTGAATCTTAATTATGAAACTTAATGAGAACTGTTGAGTTTCACAAGCACAAACAGAAGTTCACAAACTAATTCCCATTGAATTTCAATGAGTAAGGCAGCTGACTCTTTTGTGCTCTGGGCAATCACCCTAGCACCTCAAATATTATAGATGCATTACTGCAGGTGTGTTTGTCGCATGCAGTTGCTGCAACTGGGTGCACAAATTGGGCAAATGCACATGCAAGTGGCAAAATATGCCAAACAACAGAAATAGTGGAATGTACTACTGAAACCCAGTAAAAATGCAAATAACAGAAAGCTACATTACTTCATAAGGATCATGTGATCCATTGGAGGCTGAGGGTGATATTTGACCCTAACAACTTTACAGTTCTGGTCCCCTGACCATAAGGAAAAACTCAGTTCAGCTCTTCCCAAAACTTGAACTTGATACACCTGTATTATATATACACAAAAGCAGATGAGGAAAATACATTTTCATAGCAACATCTCAGATGTGTCTCTCCTCTGACTTGTATTATTTGCCTCTTGACCAATTACACAACATTAGAGTAAGAAATGGCAACCAGATGTATTTCTATTTAGTTAAATGTTTCAAATATTTCATGACTTGAGTGGAAGCTAAAACAAGTGTGAACAAGCAGAAACGAACCTCAAACTAAACCTGGCTAAACAACACAGTCAATGAATAAAACCTCCAGAATATGCTGGTCGGTCAGTCCATACTTTTCCCTTTGACTTCTAACTTGCTTATTCATTCATCTGTACAAAATACTACGGGCTAGGTCCTCAGTTGGGGTAGCACAGCTGCTTGTTTCTTTTCCATGGATCTACTCTGATTCACGCCAACTGAGAATCTGCAAAAATCGAAAGTTTTCCTTTAAAAATAAAATCCTACATCCTGCCCCATTTGCTTCTGTGTATAAAATACCAGACAAATTTTTTCTCTCTGTTGCTGTAGTTAGCAGTTTTGGAATAAACAGTACCTTGGAGGAGCTGATGAGGGCAGTGGCTTTTCAGACACCTGAGTATTTAAATGAAAAAAAAACAAACAAACAACAAGAGGTGGAAGGTTAGTTTAAGGACCTTAAAACCAACAGTACAGATCACAGTGATGTGTGTGTTTTGGGGGTTGGGGAATATACATCGTCTAAAACTGACCTGATCATCCTCGTCATCCTCATCATCACTGTCTTCACTATCACTGAGCTGGAGATCATCTTGGAGCATCCTGAAAAACAGCAAAAAGAAAGAGGTCCAAGAGGTCCATATAGATGAACGTTCTTTAAAAAGACAGAGTTATTTCTCAAAAACAATAAATTTGGTCCTTCCAAACTTGTCTGTCTAGTTTTCATGTCATACTTCAAAAACCTTCAGGATTTTGTTCCAAGGTTTAAAATGTTGAAGTATTATGCACCATTATTACCTGACCAGAATATACTAATAAAACTCCTAGCTCTTGCATCTTATACATCTCAAACTTTTACAGAAGAGTTCAGGACCAGTATGTCCTTTTCACAGATGAGGAAAGCAAGGCACAGCGGGGGGGTGGGGGTGGGGGGGCTGTGACTTGCCCAAATTCACTCAGCAAGCCATTGGCAAAGCCAGGTATGGAACTCAGGTTTCTTGAGTTTCAGTCAAACACCCTAGCCACTGGGACACACTGCCTACCAAGAGACTAGCAAAGTGTTTTGTGTGCACTAGAGGCAAGGTGTGGGCATCCATATTGTTTTTCTTGGATTGCGATTACTTCCACTAATACATAGGCTGTCCTTCTGCAGCTGAAGCCTCCAAATCAAAAGTGCCTAAAGTTTAGGCCCTAAACCAATGTCAGGGTCCAGATGAACACCCAAATTATTTCCTCCTCTATATAACAGGATGTCATGTTCCTGCACATTGCACAACGAAATGTAACATTTGGGGAAATTAAGATAAATACAAAATACTAAGACAAATTCAGCTCCAATGTCATTCTGAGCAGAGACTATTGGCATCCAAATGTAAAATTTGGTCATAACTTATTCACAAACTCATAAATGACTATCACAGAACATAACTCTTCCAGATGCCTCAGAGCATGAAGAAGATGCTTACAGAGTGCTTTGAAAAGGGAGGGAAAATAGCTTGCAATTCGCTACATTTTTTCTTCTTTATGCTACACAACTGTAGCTTGCAAATCTGCTGACCAAAAAATCCTCCTAACTCAAAAAAGTAGAAATTCAAGTCTTAATTACCCTGAGACTGAGTACAGCAACCAGAGAATTAGTGAAATGGTATTTTAAAAGCTACGAGACTCAAATCTGAGAAACTAAGGAAGAACAGAATTTTAAATCAGATAATTGGAAGAGCATACTTTGTTCTAAATATCTGTTCAAACAAATGCTGAGTGAATGTTTGGAGGAAAGGCTTGCTCTGTTAAACAACTCAACATCCCCAAGTCTTCCACATATGTAAACTCAGAGTAAATTTCTCTGGGACCCCCCAGGAAGTCCTCCCAGAAAAAAACAGGGAAATAAACAAACTTGATATCCCTAATATTTCTCAACAAAGTGTTCAAAAGTCCCTTCAGACCTTTGTTTTAATCTGTACAGAAATTAACAGAATGGTGTCCTGGTTCACAACAAGGGTTCCTAAGCGCTACATTAACACAAATAATAAACTATAATAAAAAGGTGCAACAAGTCCAACTTTTAAAAAGAACTTTTTCAGGTCACCTTTAAAGACTTAAAGCAGTTAGATGTTACCATGTTGTGAAAACACTATCGCAGAAGCATAAATAAAATTGTCATTTCTTTCTGTTAGCTACCATACTCTCCCATTTAGAAATAAACAAGTTACATAGTGCCCTTCATACCAAAGCACTCTGCAAGCACAGACAGATACACAGTTTCATAGATAATTTCTAAACCCCTGAAATATGACCAACTGGGCTGTGGAACTTGGCAGCTGTTGGTAAACGAAACACTGCACACTGTTTAGGACAGGAAGTGGTAAATCCCAAGTCCAAATGAAGCTACAGGAGAAATTGCCTGGTCAGTCAGATAAGATCTATTTTAACAGTGAAGCAGCAACTGACAGTCAAGGCAGAACAGTGAGCCCTGATTTCTCGCAGAGCACATAAGGGTTTTTCAAGCACCAAATTAAGCTACCATCATTCTACAGTAAATGAGGAAAGCTATTCCATTCCCTTAAATGTGTGAGCATGTTGCTCCCACTGACACTAATGAGGAATTATGCACATGGAAATGAATAGGGAATAGACTCAAGAGATTGTTTTGAAGGTTTTGTTTATTTGTGTTTCTTATTCTGCATTTATAGTTTTCTTTTAAAGAGGGCTAATAGATCACCCTTCTCCACTCTTTTCAGCATAGAACACAACTGCCTTGAGTTACACCATGGGAAAGTACAGTTAGTTTTCATGAATCAGGAAATATTATTAAAGAAAAGCTCTCCAAAAGCATTTTTGCACTTCTGGAAGCCAAGCCATTCACTTGTCTAGAACATCTCCCACTCAAATCAATCAAGAAAACTGAGTACCTGTAAAGCTGTTATATTAAAGATTAAAACTTTCTGCAATCCTTATGTCCCTTATCACTACCCAAAAACCCATACCACCAAGGAGTCATGTGGCACTTTTAAAGACTAATAAATTTATTTATTGCATGAGCTTTCAGGGAGAAAATCCCATTTTGTCAGACACTTGAAGATGGGGGAACTTACAGAACGGGAGGAAAATAAATGCAGGGAAGTGTAAGTCATAGGATCGGGTCACACTGTAACAAGTAAACCAAAGCAGGTGATTAGATTCAAACAGTGGAGAATAGCAGATAGAGGGAGGTGATGTCAAATCACCTGTTGTAATAAGAAAAGAACCGGAGATCCCTGTTTAGCCCTAAAGCAATGGTGCCAAATCTGCATATGAATTCCAATTCTGCAGTTTCTCTTTCAAGTTTTGCTTTGTAATACATTTATCAGTAAAGTGAGCAGGGAGATTGAAGAATGTCCCTCTCTGCCTTACACATTGAAGAAACAGAACAGTCTCTGCGCAAAATGGACACAAATAAGCTTATGTAATTAATAAATTTGTTAGTCTTTAAGAGCCAAAGGACAACATTTAAAAAAACAAAAAAGGAACACATCAATCTCCCTGTTCGCTTCACTAATGATTTGTTAATAGCCATACTTAAACAAATAGATTACAAAATAAAGCTGTAAAGAGAAATTGCTGAATTGGAATTCATCTGCAGATCTGACACCATAGCTTTAGGGCGAAATAGGGATCTTGTTTTTTTTATTCTTTTCTCATTACAACAGGTAATTTGACTCCACCTCCCCCATATGCTGTTCTCTACTGTTTGACTCTAAACATGTGTTTTGATTTGCTGTAACAATCTGAACTGATCCTACAACTTATACTTCCTTGCATCCATTTCCCCCCGTTCTATAAGTTTACCCATCTTCAAGAGTCTGACGAACTGGGATTTTCTCCCATGAAAGATCATGCAATAAATAAATTTGTTAGTCTTTAAGGCCACAGGATTCCTTCCTTGTTTTGCTGAACTAGACTAACATGCCTACCCCTCTGGAACTTGTTCAAAAGACATAGTTATATAGGATGCCTTGCGTACCTGTGCATACCTTTTGTCATTGAAGTCAGCCTGTTTTAAAGTTTCTGCTAATTAAACTAAATCATGATGAAATTTGGTTCTTCAGCTTTGATGATGTGCAACAAATACTAGTCAGTAAAGAAGACCTGTCATGAGATTATGTTAGTGTAGGGAAGGCTGAAGTCAAATTACCTGTTGTAATGGGAAAAGAAGCCATAGTCTCGATCTAATCCTGCTTTCACACAATCTAATTTGCATATTAATTCCAATTCAGCTGTCTCTTTGAAGTCTTGCTGTTCCACTGACGTCCCTGAGTATGGTCATTAACAAATCATTTATAGAGTGATTAGAAAGATGGAAGTGCTCAGCAACTGGTTTTTCTGTTTTGTGATGTCTGATGTCAGTTTTGTGTTCATTTATTCTTTTGCGCAGGGATTGTCCTGTTTGTCCAATGTGTAAGGTGTTGGGACATTTCTGGCACATTAGCAGATGAGCAGATAAATCAGCCTTTGATGGAGTAGCTGGCTTGATTAGGACCTATGATGGTATCTTTTGCGCAGATATGCGGGCAGAGTTGGCTATGTGGTTTGTTGCAGGGGTGTGTGCCTGTTTTAATGTTTCTGTTGTTAGATCTGTAGTTGCTGGTGAGTATCTGTTTACGGTTGGGTGGTTGTCTCTAGGCGAGGAGAGGTCTGTCTCCCAAAGCTTGCTGTAGGCCCTTAATGATCTATTCTAGAGGTCTGACTTGAGGGTTGTATGTGGTCACTAGTGGTGTTCTCTTGTTTTCTCTTTCGGGCCTCTCCTGCAGCAGATGACTTCGGCGTACCCGTTTCTAGAAGCGGCCAGAGAAGGTTTAAAAGGACGCTGGCTGTCCTGCTACTACCTGCATCCCAGGGCAGCCAGCGTCCTTGTCAATTTCCCATGGCTGCTACCCCTAGGTGGAAGCAGCTGCAGGAAACTTCAAAGGAGACTGGCTGCCCTGGGATGCAGGTAGCAGCAGGACAGGCAGAATCCTTATCAATTTCCTGAGGCTGCTTCCACTCAGGGGTAGCAGCCACATGAAATTTATCACCGTGTTGGGTCACGGCCATAAATAATTTTTTCAATTGGCTTGCTAGAAAAAAGTCTGATGACCACTGCTTTAGGAATTAGACTGAGTCCATCCAAAGGTTCCACACCTTTTAAGGAATTAGTCATGAGGTGAGAACTACTAACTTGGGTCAGCTTTGAACCAGATACCTACAAGTATGCTTCATACTTTACTGCCAGTTTCAATTCCAATTTTCAGGCTGGACAGATATTTAAAAAAACAAAACAAAAAACAACAACAAAAATTCTTTAAACTTCTTAAAAGTCTGGGCTACAGATAGATTTTCTTCAAAGGCAACAGGATGATGTGGGAGAGATAACATCTGCTTTAAGGCTACATCTGTTCTGTCAGGAAGTCCTCTTTATTTTTGCATTATTTTAAGAAGTGCCTTCCACTAAAGCTGCTAGCAAATTAAACTGTTTGGTCAGCTCAACTTAGGACCACAGAAGGACAATAATGCCTCAAATGAGTCATGCTTTCAAATAGATAAACAGATAGCCCATTTCCTAAAGAACATTTTGACAAGCCCTTAAATAGTTTAGTAAAAGAAAATAAATCCAGACTAATATTCTCCCAAGACTTTAGCTCAGGAGTAGCCATGGTTTTAGGCATTGTAACATTCTATACTGTAGAAACTTCAGCAAATACACAAAGTCATTCCCTCTGAAAATTTATAAAAAGCTTTCGTGGTGAAGCAGTGTTAAAACTAATGTAGCATGCCAGACAGCAACAGCTCCACTGAATGCACAAGCTGGTCTCTCTCCACAGGCCTGGTTAGGGACACATTAGTAAGAATTAGCTTGGCATCTCCTCTTCTAAAAAGAAAGGCTACTTCCATTCCGATGAAGCCAGGTGCTAACTTAAGGGCCTTATTCAAGAATGAAAGCCATCTGGGAAATCCTTGTATGTTCTGTATAACTGAATGCTTAATTTGGGCGCACAGATGCATAGGGATTTCAACCTCTAATTAACTAACACAAATGCTGTTTGTTTTCAGCCAACTACACTTCCTAACAAGACCTACTCTAGGCGGCTGAATTTTCAGACAGTCACGTGTATTTTGAAGGGCAAAGAAAGAAAAGTGCCATTGTACAAATGAAAACAAAAATCAGAGATGCATCAGTTCAAGGAGGAGGCAGTTAAGACCGTGGGCAAATCCTGGTTTACTTCATTTGATATGCAAATCTAAGTCACTTCTTCACAGTGATTAGCTGTGCCTTTTGATTGATTACACACAAAGATCTCAGATACACCAATGTTTAAGCAGAAACTAATTCTCATGTCCTGATAAAGCAGTGACCATTAACGGACACACATTTAAAATGACTGATCGCAGGATGGTATTTGAAATAATCAGTTTCCCTTGATACCTGGACAAAATCATTCTGGAGTTTGCAAATGTTGAACCTGATCATTCATGCACTGCACTTTGAGCAGTCATTCAAACATATTCAAGGTGCATGGAGAACTCCACTGTCACAATTTATTTTTCACCGTGACCAGTAGGAGCATTTTATAGTCACCGGATCTTCTGCCCAGCTCCCAACAGCTAGACCAGTGGTTCCCAACCAGTGTGCCGGGGCAACACCCAAAGTGTGCCACGAGCATCCCGGAGAGCTGGAGTTAAAGTTCCCGCCCTGCTCAGCCCAGCCATGTGGGCTGTGTAGGGCTGGGAAAAGGCAGGGGTTAAAGTAAGGGAGAAGGCACAGAACACAGTTCTGGGGCCCCCTATTTTTAGGCAGGCAGCGTTCTGGGCCCCCTAAAAATGGAGAAAGGCACTGGAATGTGGAGTTCCAGGGGTCCCCCTAAAAATAGCAGGAGCAGCTGGAAGGCAGGGTTCTGGTGGCTCCACCTTAGGCCCAGCCAGCAGAGAGCTCGAGGAGGCTGGGAGTGTGTGAATCTCCCCTGCAGAGCAGAGCAGCTTGTGTCGGGCAGCCGGCAAACAGTCCAGGTAAGGGTTTTGGGGGGGAGGGCTGCTGGGGGTTGTGTGGGGCAGGTATGTGTATGTAGCAATGTTGGTGGGAGTGGATGTGTAGCAGAGGGTGTGTAGCTGGGGTTGTGGGGTGGTTGTTTGGTTCGTGAGGGTGTAGCTGGGGAGTGGGGTAGCTGTGTTTGGACGGGTTGTAACTGGGGGCTGGAGGCCTGGTTCTGGCCCCTGCAGTGATGGGGGGGGGGTCCATCACAGGCAGCAGGGGGCTGGGGGAGGGGAGGACGGGACCCACTGGGGTGGGAGGGAGCAGCAGTGGGGTGAGGATTTGCCCTGGGTGACAGGGAGCCACCGTGGAGAAGTGGGAGCTGCACCATGCTCCAGTGCCCTACCTTCCCACTCCCCAGGTTCCCCCTGCCCCCCCCCCCCCCAAACCACTCTTGTTCTCACTTCTTCTCTCCTTTCTTGCCACCCTTGTGCTGTTCCCCACCTGGCTGCCCTTGTCCTCTTTTGCCATCCCTGCCCTGCTCTGCTCCCCACACGCACTCCTGCCACTGCTCACGACTCCTCACCTCCCCTGTTTTGCCACCCCTGCTCTGCTACCCCTGCTACCCCACATAGGAGCATTGCAGAAACACTGTGCCATGGTTCATGAATATTCATAAGTAATTTAAGTTCATTTGAATATTCGTGAGTTTTTTAATGGTGGTGTGCCTCAAAAAATTTGAAGGTATCAAGGTGTGCCACGGCGGAGAAAAGGTTGGGAAACAGTGAGCTAGACAACATGCAAAGGCAGTAACCAATCAGACCCACTGACTTTTAAGATATCAGTAGCAAATGAAAACAGTAACCAATTAATTCAGTTAATTGTAATTAACTATACAACAAGCAGTTATAAATTGCTTTGTTCTGGTGAGCCTGGACTATGCTAGGGAGTTTTATATAAAGAGATTCTCACCAATGCTACCAATGGTTCCAGGTCATTGGGGAGAGCCCTGCCTTTCTTTAACTCAGTTGTTCTTGGGTACCCTGGGGCAGGGGAAGTAAGCAGAGGAGCTGAACTGTGTTTAAAATGTCTAATTTCATTGTTAATGGTTAATACTAAATTGGAGGAAGAGTAATCTTCACCAGTGTGTTATAATCAGAGAACATTCCTCTCTGTAGCACTGTGATGACTTTAAATAGTGCAACAGTTGCTAAACATACAATGATTCAACAATTACCCTACTATTCAAATTGCCCTTGGGTCACTTAGCACTCTCTACTTGAAGCTGGCTCAGAATCTAATCAGTACTGCCATCTGGTCTGGTTAACCTTGCAGGACTTAATTTCATCATACACAACAATACCTTGAAACAGTTATCTTAATTAAGCAAATTAATTGGTTACTGTTTTCACTTGCTACTAATACTGCAAAATCACTTTTTCAGTTAATGACCTTCTCCACCATACACTTCTCCATTCAAGAGAAAAAAGAATCACTGACTAGCTAGCATTCTCTCCCGCACTCTTTCCATCAACCCTTTCCAAAATATAAATGCTAAAATAAGGATTTTCAAAACATCTCACCATAGCTTAACATTGGAAGCGAAGTTAGGACAATCCTGAGACTTTTCTAAAAATTCTATCTTAAATCAATCCCCTCCTTGACCTTTACGTTCCTTTACTGAAATGAGCATATAAAGTATCACATATTATAGGGCAGGCACCTCAAATACGCAGCCCACGGGCCGCATGCAGCCCCTAAAGCTATTTCCTGCAGCCCACAATGACATGATTGTTACCAATATTTGCAATATCACTGTATGGAAAGATTTCAGTGGTGCAGCCCTTGGGCTCATGTACTAATCCTCATGCAGCCCTCTACTAGTCCTCATGTGGCCTTCATGGTATTTGAGTTTGACACCCCTGTTATAGGGTTTCCTGAGTTCCAAAGGGTAGCTGTTAGTCTAGGTGAGCAAAATAGTCTGTGGCATTTTTAAAGACTAACAAATTTATTTATTGCATGAGCTTTCGTGGGAGAAAATCCTACTCCATCAGATGCTTGAAGATTGGGAATTTACATAAACCAAGAGGAAAAGTTCAATTTTACATGCAAAGACTTTGACCTTGACTCTACAATGCAGTTCATGCAAGTGGAACCTCTGTATAGAGGAAGTCTACTAACATCACCGGACCATACCGCATGGATTGAGACAACAGAGAGTACAATGAAAGGATTGGTATGTTATACAGTCATATCTAGACAAGGATTCCTAAAATAAATCCTAATATCCACTTGGTTAAAAACTTTCAAAGAACTATGTGGTTCTAAAAAACCCAAGCTAAATAGATATGTAAATTTAGGAAAACAATATTTCAATAAAATAAGGATTATTCATAGGTATTCTTATAAAACAGTAAAGGACTTAATGGATAAAATTTTTACTTCACACAAAGAAATGAGGTCACAACGAGTCACCTCTAATTTTCAATTCAGCAAGAATCATTCATTAATAGTTTATGAGCTGCCAGTGTAATTTTCAGTGTCAATAAAAGACTACACCAATTAAAAACATTTTCTGAACTAGAAAATCTCTCATTCAGAAATAAACTATAAATTAACTGCTCACAGAAAATACAGCTAAAAAAGAGAGAACAGAAGCAAAGCAAATAAATAGTCCAGAGACAGAGAGAAACCCTCCTCTTTGCGTACTATGCAGCTGGATAACAGACTGTTAGAAACACTGAATTTTTAATATTTGGCTTATGCACAAATTTACACTCTAACTTTCAGAAGCAGAAATATGGACTTCCTAGTTATTTGAAAGATTTAAAAAATGATTCATCTTTGCCAAACAGGAAACCAGAAATAAAACCATTCAGGAAACTTTTCTTTTGGATAGCTGAAAAGGATAATCAAAGAAACCAATATTCTCTCGGTCATCATAGCAATACCATTACTGGTCTTTCAATAATTTTAATTTATACTTCCCCAAAATCCAACAACACATTTAATGCTGTAAAAAAAAAAAAAATCTGACTCTGAGACCGTGAGGAGTAAATGCTTGACTAACAAATCATAACTGCAAGTACTTCTACCTAAAAGAAAGAATGGTACTGAATACTTTACTAATCTTGGTAAACTTTAAACTATGCACATGAGAAGAAATGAAAGTAAATTTGCATTTAAAACAAGAACTTCCTGTGCTATTTGTAGTTCAAACAGTGTGAGGTGTGGGTAGATATTAAGCAGTGATAGTGGCAGACAGAAAAACCTCAAAGCATATTAACAGGAATACTGGGAAGAAGAAAAAAAAATAGCCAGATCTCAGTGTGTGTTGGATCAAACCTTAAGTTTGTTGAATGAGGATTGTCAAGCTTCAGGTGCTACAAAAACCCAGTAAACTAGGGTTTAAAACTGTCAAATCTGCCATAACTCCATAACAGCAGCTCACTGAATACAGCATTGAGAAGCAATTCTCATTACTTACGATGTTCCTTGCTGTGAATTAGGCAATGTTTTCGAAGGTGCATCATATTGTTCTGTAAAACCAAAGAAACACAGTTAGTGTTGAGTACCTCGTTTATACCATATTTTATTGCACTGAGTTTTTACCTGTGTCTTTAAATAACTTGATCTTTTCACCCAGGAATTTGCTCAGACATATGGTGCTGACTGTTTTATATTTATAAAATAAATGTATAATAAAGATCAATGCCCCAATTCAACAAAGCAGTCAATCATATGCTCCAATTTCAGAACGTGGTTAACTTCATCCCTCCACAACAAAGCTCTGGGACTTGTGTACACATATCTATGTGCATACACATACAACCCTCTCCACTATGGAGGCTCTCTTCTATCTTACCAAGTTTGCTTTGGATTTCGCCCCCTTCCCCCTTTACTTACTCTGGTTCTGTATTACAGATCCAACATGCTGGGCCTCCTACAAAGAAACAAAGAATAAAAGCTAAAATTGAAAATCTTTGTAAAAGTTGAGACACACAAGGTAGATGAGGTAATATCTCATATCGACTAACTTCTATTCATGAGCAAGAAAGAAAACAGATTATACAGTGTTCTTCAGTGCTCTCGGTAACTAGACCTACTACAGTACTACTTATGATAGTTGTCTGATTATAATTAGCACCATTTTGGTCTCGTTTGCAGTGGCATTCACTCTGATTTTGTAGAAACATTGAGCACATATACTTGTGGATATTCAGAAGTTCTGAAAAATCGGGCCCAAGGGTTTAAATTGGATTAACTATTGTAGGGAAGTCTGTCTTGTGGAAGTCTGACTGATGTGCAACTCTAAGATGTACTGAGATCATTTATCCTGGACAGGAATGAGATGTACTATTAATGTCAACAGTAAGTATATTTTTCATATATTCATTTTTGCATCTTGAAATAAAGTGAAAAGAAGACTTGGTAAACATTTTTGAGGACATTTTTAAAGTGATAGTAAAGAGAAGGTATTATTTATGCTATAACACAAATGAGAGCTTAAAAACCTTTGTGAAGGCAATTTTATTTTTGAAGATGAAAATCCTAATAAATATACATTAAGGTTTTTTTTCTTGGTTATTCATCCAAGTTTATCTGATGTTCAAGATGTGTTTTATAACTGATGAGACTTCAGTATAAAATAAAAAAGGTAAGAGATGATTACAATTAGACGTGCACAAGAAGTTTGTAGCCTACCCAAATGTAATTACTTAGAAGCAAAAGCTAACTTAATTTTGATGCAAAAGGACTTAAAATTCATCCTTTCATTTCACTTCTGATTTTTCTAAATGAAAACGAAACCTTAACAGCCTGTTGCTGTATTGAGAGAGGTACGCTCAGACGAAAATGCACCCTAGTTGAAAGCTCTTTTTCTAGGCCAGGTCTACACAATGGGCACTAAAGCAACAAAGCTACAGCATTGTCACCACATAGGGTAGATGCAAACTAACCCAACAGCAGGAGTTTTTCCATCACTCTCTAGAAATTCCAGTTCCATGGTAGCTCAGTCAACAGAAGCATTCTCCCATTGACTTAAGTGCACCCACACCCAGGGTAAATAAGATTTCTCATGCAGCTAAGCATCAGTTATGTTGACCTAAGCTTTAAGCACAGACCAGGCTTCTCACCATAAAAAGTATGCTGGAAGGAGAAAGAGAGAGATTGTAGATTGTTGGATTTTTTTTTTTTTTTACCTTTATTGGAAAAGGAAATTTTGAAGGCTCAGCTGTGCTAGGCGTATGGATAGCTGTCAAGGGAGGTGGCCATGAATGGGTCATTTCCTAGAAAAGAATACAAAAAGGATAGATAATAAATGTTTTTAACTATTGATACCGACGTTAGGTTCTATGTCATTCACATTAACATACTGAAAGTCCCCAACAAACCTGCCTATATCTAGAAGGTTGAAAACTTTTGCTGTGAAATTTATATTCTGGTCATTTTCAATATCAAACTATAGCCCCTGATTTGCAAACACTTAAACATGTGAGTAGTCCCACTGAAGCCTGCATAAAATTAACTATAGGTCTTAATGTTTGCTGTATTGGGGCCTAATGCATTCCAGATATTAGAGATAATAAATGCAGATGCAAATAAAAAGTTAATATAAGGTCTTTGGTTTTCAAAGTGCAGGACTTCCCCTATTATGAAAGTCATTACCGTCTTCAATGGTGGTGCAATGTATATTCAACTGATCCCATTTAGATGGTTTGTTGTAACACTGGGCGTCAACCAGCAAACTCTGATCACAACTGATCATCTCTTTACTACTTGCCTTCAAGAAACCCACTGAGATTTGGAGCTGAAACTGCCTCCATAGGCACCATTCAAAATTGAGCATTTACTGCTCCAAGTACATTTTAATGCCCGAAGAGACCAATTATGATCACTTAGTCTGATCTTCTACATCATTCAGGCCATAGACTTGCCTGCAGTAACTATTGTATTGGGCCCAAGCATACCCCTTTTAGGAACACAGAGAGTTCTGATTTAAGACTGAGTGGTGGAACCATTCACCACACTTCAAAAACTGGCTAGTTTTTAAGGATTTTCCTGTTATCACTGGACACCATTCTGACTGAGAGGAAGGCTGAATCCAGACTTCAAGAAGGAAACAATCCTGATGCTGCTCTAGCTCTTGAGGAATCCTTCCTCCTTTCTCTCTCTCAGCCCGCACTGCAGATATACCTCACCTCACATCATTGCTAGCTGCTATCTTCTTGGGTTGAAAAAAATCATTTACGTTTGTGACCCAACAATTACATCTTTCAGCAATGCATTCCAGGCTTTTGGCACAGGCAGGGGGCTCTGCGACCCAGTATTGGGTCCCAACCCGTAGTTTGAAAACCACTGATTTAAAGTCCTTGAACTGCCCCATTGAAACTGAAACTAACCTGACTGGCTTGTGAAACAAATACCTTTTCAAACAATGGGTAAGAAGCTGCTACCACTTAAACAGACCAGCTGTCTGCATTTCACACTCTTCTTCTATTTCTCATGAAATGGCCATCTTTTTGTGTGATAAGCCTACTCCAAGTTTGTAGAGCCAAATCCAGGAATGCCAGGCTTCTGGATTAGTTTTGCAGAATTGCAAGTGGGCTGACTGAATGGCAGTGCCTTGCACCAGTCGGCAGAGGTGAGCTCTCCAGTCCCCAAGCCTACTTTCTTCAGTACGAACTGGAGGCACCGATGACTTCAATATTTTTGGGAAAAGCAGTCTTTGCACTGAAAACTAGTAACCATCTGATTAAAAAGCAGAACTGGTTGGTTTCATGGTATTTATTCTGTATTGCTTTTAAATCTTGCTTCTGTATTTTATCAGATGCGTTACTTTTAAATTTTGTATGATGCACCCTGCTAAGTATATTTTGGTCTGATGCAACAGAAACGCAATACAATTTCTCCCAACTTTTCCTTTTACGCAAATGAAAAATAAGTTAAGGTGAAGAGAGACTCACTAAACAAGCTATTAGAAGAACCATCCCAGGCAATGTCACAGCACACCTTGTGGCTGAACTTTGTGACTTTGTACTCATCCACAACCTTTTCAGATTTGAGGATAATCTATATCTCTAAGTTAGCGGCACTAATATTGGTACCCAGATGGCCCCACACTACGCCAACATTTTAATGGGTGACTTAAAACAAAGTTTCCTCAAGCCTCATCCCAATGCACCTCTCCTCTACTTACACTACACTGATGAAACAAACAAACAAGGAGTCCTGTGGCACTTAAAGACAAACAAATTTATTTTTTGTGTGAGCTAAAGCTTGTTTTTTTTGTTTTTTGGTTTTTTTTTTACCGAGCCAGACTAACATGGCTACTCCTTTGGAACTTTGGTACATTGATGACATCTTCATCATCTGGACCCATGGTAGGGGGTGCCCTTGAAGATTTCCACAGAGATTTCAACAATTTCCACTCCACAATCAAACTTAGCCCGGAACACTCCACACAGGAGATCCACTTTCTGAACACTACAGTACAAATTAGGAATGGACACATAAGCACCACCTTATATCCAAAATCTACTGATTGGTATAGTTACCTACATCCTTGAGCTTTCATCCAAACCACAACACACAATCCATTGTCTACAGCCAAGCCCTAAGATACAACCGCATTTACTCCGATCCCTCAGAGAGAGACAGACACCTCCAGGATTTCTATCAAGGATTCTTAAAACTACGGTAGCCACCTGAGGAAGTAAAAAAACAAACTGACAGAGCCAGATGGGTACCCCAAAGTCAACTACTACAGGAGAAGCCCAAGAAAGAAAACAAAAGAACACCCACTGGTCGTCACCCACAACCCTCATGTCAGACCTCTTCAGTGGATCATTAAGGATCTACAGCCTATTCTAAAAGAGGACGCCTCACTCTCTCAAGCCTTGGGAGACAGACCCCTCCTCACCTACAGACAGTCCCCTAATCGTAAACAGAGACTCACCAGCAACTACAGACCTAATGCAGGAACATATCCCTGCAAAAAACCACATTGCCAACTTTGTCCACATAACTGCACAAAAGACACCATCATATGACCTAATCAAGCCAGCTACTCCATCAAGGGCTCATTCGCCTGCTCATCCACCAATGTGATTTATGCCGTCATGCGCCAGAAATACCCCTCTGCCTTATATATTGACAAACAGGACAGTTTCTGCACAAAAGAATAAACAGGCACAAATCTGACATCAGAAACCACAACACTCAAAACCAATTGTTGAGCACTTCAATCTTCCTAATCACTCTGTTGATTCTTTGTTAACAACTGTGTTCAAGCAAGTCAGTAGGCCATCAAGACTTCAAAAAGAAACAGCAGAATTGGAACTGACATGCAAATTTAATTGTATGACAGCAGAATTAAATCTTGCCAAGTTCCAAACGGGTAGCCGAGCTAGTCTAGTTCAGCAAAAGAAGCAAGGAGTCCTGTGGTGCTTAACAACTAACACATTTATTTATTGCACGAGCTTTCGTGGGAGAAAATCCCACTTCATCAGATGCTTTGAAGATGAAGGAACTTATCGAATGGAATGAAGTTTCCCCATCTTCAAAACATCTGATGAAGGAGATTTTCTCCCTCAAAAGCTCATATGATAAATAAATCTGTTAGTTTTTAAGTGCCACAGGCCTCCTTGCTTCTTTAGCTGAATTAAATTTTAGCTATGGATTCTTCTTCCATTACAACAGGTGATTTGACCTTACCTTCCTCTATGTGCTGTTTCCCAGTGTTTGAATCTTAACAACTGCTTTGATTTGCTGTTTCAGTATGACCGGGTCCCATGACTTACACTTTCCTGCATATATTCTTCTTTCCCTTCCGTAAATTCCCCTCTCTTCAAAGCATCTGACGAAGTGGGATTTAATCCCACAAAAGGTCATGTGACAAATAACTCTGTTAACCTTTCAGTGCCACAGAACTCCTTGCTTGTTTAGACAAGCATCTGTCATTAAACAACTGAAGAATTGCAGCAGTGCACTCACCTTCAAAATTTCTTCAACACAATGGACTTCATTGGTGAAGGTTTGCTAAAATGGAAAAGAGAAGATGATCAAGTGAGTGTTCTGTCAGCTGACACAAACTCTTGGTATGAAATCAAAGATAAGCAAAAGCATTCACTGATCAGATACTATAAATTCTGTGGATACTAATAAATAAAACAGACTAAATAAAAATGTATCCCCCCAAAACCAGAGGTTATTAATATTAGGAATACTTTACAATGCTGTGGAGGATGGGGGCAGTTTTAGCTACTTGCTGAAAGGAATGGAGACTGGAGGGAAGAACAGTTTACCTTGTATCAGGGGTCGGCAACCCAAGCACCCATGCCAAAAATGGCACAGGGGCTGAGCCTGAGCAGCACGCAGTGCCGCTCAGGGCCTCCCCGCTCTCCCAGGATCCCACTGGCTATGCTTCCCTGCTGAGAAGTGTGGCCAGCAGGGACAAGGAGGCTGTGGCATGTGGCTCCTGGCCCCTGCTGATCCCACCCCCGGTGGGCAGGGCTAGAGGATAGCAGGGCGGGTCGGCCAGCCTGGAGCCACTGCTGCTGGGGGTGGGTGCCAGCCAGCCCCAACCCCGAGCCCTGGAGACCACCTACTGCTGCCAGGGTGGGTGCCGGCCAGACCTGACCCCTGGAGGCCACTTTCCGCTGTCGGGGGCAGGTGCCAGCCACAATCCCGAAGCCTGGCCCTGCCTCTGGCAACCACTGAGGGTGCGGTGGGCAGGGCTGGCAAACGTTGCTGACCCTTGCCTTATATCCATAAACTGCAGTATGTATTTGATAATGTGAGCTGTGCCTGGACAGAGAATTGCCATGAGTAGCTGGTCCAACAAAGAGGGGAAGGAAACATCCTGTTAAGGGCTCTTTCAACCCCACTGTAGTTACAGCTGTGCATCCAGCTAACTTTCATTCCTTACCTTCTGAGGGTTAGCTTTGCATTATTATTTTTTTTTTTTTGTGGTGAATTACACAGACAGAGGAAAATGAAGCTCAGTGAATAGAAACATTTGACTTGTTTGACCAACAGGGTGATTCTCTTCCCTCAACTTCTTGTTACCTTTACTAAATCAAGTACACCCAGACCGGCCAGGCAGTGTCAAAAAAAAAAAAAAAAATTGGCAGAAGCAACACAGAACGTTGATGCAGACACAGCGCTGGGTCAACCCACAGACAACACAGGCCAGCACCTAAATCCCCAGACCCTTGAATCATGCAATTATACCAGAATCTGAGTTTTCATTTAAATGGAGTTTCTTGCTCCTATAGTTGTGATGAGAAGTTTGAAAACATTACCAAAGTGTAACTACCATAATGCCATGATGCCCGCCTGATTCTGCAGGCAGCCTGAAACAGCAGTTCTAGGAGGGATGGGCACCCCCTTATACCTCATGTTGTGGAAACTTTAAGTTACTTTGTTCTGAGGGTCTTCTAAAAAACACGCCAGCACAGGACCCTACAGGTGGCAGGAGGAGAGTACAATGGGCCTGGCCCACTCAAGGAGACAGATGCCAGGAGCTGAGGGAATGTGAGTAATCTTAGAAGTAATATGGGTCTGTCATGGGATGCACATCCATGCATGCTGGGTTAGGTTCTTTATGATTTTTCTGTTCACTTATGCATTGTGATTGTACATTTTTATGCCAATTAGGCCATGCAAGGTGCTTTCATGAATATTCGTAACATATTCTACATAATTACTATGGTGTCACGCTTCCTGCAGCATCATGCATCTGCACAGATGTGTAGCATGTTTAGTGCGGCTCAAGGTGGTGGGAGACAGACAGAGCTCTCTACCAGCAGCAAGCAAGCACCTGAAGGAAGCAATGAAGATATGCTAATTGAGGTGGCTCGGAAGACACAAAAGGATAACCTCTTCCCAGAAAGGAAGGAGTCTGAGCAAGTTTTGTAACAAAGACACTGCTAAGGATCAGAGGTTTTTGGCCTGAGAATCTCCATCTGGGTGCTGCCTGGTCTCAGGCAGAGAGTAGCTGTGCAAACATCTGACAGCTGAACATGTTGAGCATAAACTTTGGACTATGGGGTCAGTTTAGGTAGAAATATTAGGTTAGCATGTGTGTTTTACCTTTTGTTTCCTTGTGGTCTCTCCTGACTCATTTGTATTGTGGTTTTGCCATGATTGGCCATATTCTCACTTACAGTTATAATCTGATCAATAAGCTAGTAGTAATTTTACCTAAAGCTGTGTGATCTTTAAAGGGTGAGTGAAGAAGGCTGGGCACAATTCATTTCTTTGTTAAATGGACAGACTGGTGTATATTCTGACTGGGAGTGGGCCTCAATCTCTGTAGACAGTGGCTCCTGGTGTGGTAACTGCAGCCAGGGGTCCCTGCTGGGTGACTGTCCTCGAGTAGCCAAAAGGTATACACCCATTGCTTGGGACCAGTTGCATGCCAGAGGCCAGAGTGGACAGACTCAGGAGTGAGTGGTCACTTGGCAAAGTGGGGCGAATTGGGGTAGGAGTGGGAACTGGGGGGTCACAATGGCTCACCAGACTGGATCCAGGGAGAAGAGTGTCACAGGGTCCCCCTGCTTCTGCTCTACACCTGCCTCTCTGAAGGTGAAGGGAACTCTATTTCTCTAGAAAGACAGGTCCCATGCTGTTACCACTGTATCTCTGGGAGAGATGGATGCCTCCTGCCACTACAACTAAGTGGAGAACAAGGTCATAGCAGGAGGGCAGAGCTCTGGGCTGACCAAAACCATGGACTGCCCAAAGGTGTAAAAGGAGATCTGGGGAAGCACAGTCAGAAGTAAGTAAGAGTAACACTAATGTTTGCCCATTGTACGTAACAGAGTTGATGTGGCTCATGTACACAAATTGGTTTGTTTTAAATACCCCCCCTCAACACAGGCAGAGAATATTAAATCACAGAACTACCTAGCAGGATCCATAACACTTAGGCCATTGTTATCCTAAAACTTGCATTGTTTTAACTACTTTGCTCAGGGGCATGAAAAATACTGACTAACTCCCAGTATAGACAGCACTTTGTTGATGGGAGAGCTTCTCCTGCTGAAACAGCCACTGCTTCTCAGGCAGTGGATTACACTGGTTGGGAGAAGCTCCACCATCAGCATAGTAGTGTCTTCACTGAAGTACAAGGGTGATGCAGGTCCATTGGTGTTGCTGCACCTCTGCAGCCTTGTTTAAGTGTAGACCTGCCATAAGTATGGATACAGCCAAGGAAATGAGAAGACAGTGCTTCATGCCTTTGAAGCAGAAGGTATCATATACATAGTCAGCCAGCTCATGTACAATGACACATAGTTATAGTTTGTAATGCACAGAGATGTTCAGTAGAAAAAAAAAAATTAGAAGTACTCTCATTCCAGCAATAAAAATAGCAAAGGTTGTCTGAGAAATATCAACTGATAGGACAAAACACTGCTTCAAGGTATCTGCCTAACATCAGGCCAGACAGAACAAGTCTGCCTTATTTATGTGTAGCTGTTTTTCATTTATTTTCTATTACAGAAGCAAAAGGCATCTTTTTTTACACATTCCCTTACACCTGACTAGCCTCAGCCTTACAAAAGTGGGGGGGGAGTGAAACCAGGAAATAATGTAATAAGTTCTATTTACTGCCACAAATGGTTAAAACCAACTTTTCATCTGATATTGGGAGAATACAGGGATCAAACAAACAACCCCCCCCACACACACACAAAAAACCTGGCTATCAATATAATTACTGAAAGGAGGAGGCTGGAGGGAAGGGATATTATAGCATTATTTGAAGGACAACAGAAAGTCACAGCTCTTGACAAGAAGGAACACTTCTTCCTGACCTTTACAGTTATGTGCAATAAAAGCAGCATGGTTAGCAAACATTCACTGCAATGCAGAATAAAAAGATGTCCTCAGTGCTGTCACAAGCAAGTCACTCGAACCTGCCACCAACATTTTCCATATATCACACTGTTTATATGTCGAAGTGTCAAAAGCAGAGGATGCACTCCGTTCTCTTGCATACTAAACAGCCAAGCATATTTCTTCCTCATATCTGTAAAGTTGACAGCATGCCTGCACTTACATACTGGAAGTTTTACTTTTTTTTAGAATACAAATGATTGATTCTGATCTCTCTTGTGCCAATATAAACCCAGAATCCTCTGGGTCAAGTGAGTTACACAGAGGAGACATTACTGAGATCTGAATGTGTGTGCTCATTCATTCATTCAAGAGACAAAAAGAAGCAAAACCTTTTGTATTATAATCACATGATAGCTCACAGTGCACAAAATGTCAGCAACTGTAAGCCTGTATTCCAATAAGTCTGCCCAAGCAAAGCTTGGTCTACACTAGCAATTTATATAAACTAATTGCTCAGATGGATGGACAATCCACACCTTTGAGTGACCCTTGCCTAACTCCCTGAGTAGACAGTGCTATGTCAAAGTGAGGGTTGCTCCTGTCAACATCACCCTGTGAATTCACACTGCTTGATTAACTTCGTGCAAACTTGCTGAAGTTCGGTTTTTGAGACTTGTTCAGCTCTATATACTGCAACTACAGCATTGCTGTTTGGGGCCATTCCTGTAAAACACTTATTTTTCAAAGGCTGACTACGCTTTGTTACCAGCAGGTCATTTTTGTGTCTTCTAGGATATTACACGTTGGACCATAGCCATTACCATAAGACTACAAGCAATTCTGGGGCTATCTATCTGCTTTTACTCTTACGCCAGGCGTGGCCAAAATGGGGCTCAGGAGCCACATGTGGCTCGTGAATGAAAAAGTGTTGCTCGCAAAAGAACATCAGCAAATCAATTTAGTAGGTAAAAGTATATGGTTATATGCCTCAGTGCGGCTCTTGAAGGTTTAATAATCAACTTGTGTGGCTCTTGAATTCCATAAGTCTGGCCACCTCTGTCTTATCCTAATACATGCATTCAAAGGTACAGCAATGATACCCCTCCAACAGAATTTCTCCCCCCGCCCTGCCTCCACCCTGTAAAAACACAAGTCAAACCCCATGCTCTTGAGACTATGGGTATGTCTATACTGATGTCGGCAAATTCGCCACTGTCCGTTTGGGCTTTCCAGAGCAGACTGCAGCGGGTATGAACTCACCACGCCAATCCCAGAAGCTGACCCCAGAAGTCCTGGGGGTCAGGGGCATAGGGGAAAGCCGACTGCAAGTGATTTGTGGTCGGCTTTCCCCTAATGTGTAACAGCAGCTTAGAAAGTCGCCACCATTTATGCAAGCAATTTTACATTCCTTGCATAAACGGCAGTCGACTGCTGCTGAAAAAGTCCTAAGTGTAGACAAGGGCTATATTAAGTTAATATTTGTACTTGATATGTTGCCTCATGAAAGCTAGAAATAACCAATGGATACTGTACCACCAATAAAAAGTTCAAACGGCAAAGAGAACTGTTAATAGTGAACAGACTGCATCAAACATACAAAATACTTCATAGGGCTCATCACAAACTGTCGCAGGTAAAAAACAGAAGTTTATTGTCAGTAAGTGCCAAAAAATAAAAGATAGAAGCAACTGATTAAAAACAAGTTACAATTTGTTTTTGAGAACCAAATTCTCCCCTGGTATGGTGGATCAGCATCTCTGTGTGTTGCTCACACCCCACAGAAGAGTGGCATGAAAGGGGAATGTCCTATCACCTCCTATACACTTCAAAACTTGTCTCCCAATCAGCCTAGGCAGTCTGCAAGATGAATTTGGCCCAGAAAGGGGCAGTCACAGTAGATTTGCACTTATAAGAACCCAGGTGCTCTTGACAACCAACACAGAGGAGCTACAAATACTACTGCTGTTACTATATGACCTCATCCCATGTCTTACACTCCCTTGAATTTATTTTCATCCCATTCTGTAAGGTCCCCCTCTTCAAAGAGTCTGATGAAGTGGGATTTTCTCTCATGAAAGCTCACATGATAAATAAATCTGGTAGTCTTTAAGTGACACAGGACTCCTTGCTTTACTAGACTAACACAGCTGCCCCTTTGGATCTATTTCAGTCCAGAATTACTAAAGTCGCAGTGCCAGGGGGCTATCAAGCTGCCCTGCACCCTAGCCATGGGTTGGGCAGAAGAGGAGGTTACGTCTACACCAGTGACTTTCACACTTAGGCTTGGGACCCAGTACTGGGTCACAGACTGTCAAGCACTGGGTTGTGGAACCCCCTGCTGTCTCTGCCAAAAGACTGGAATGCATTGCTCGAAGATGTAATTGTTGGGTCACAAGCATAAGTGATTTTTTTTCAACTGGGTCCTGAGGAAAAAAAATGAAATCCACTGGTCTACACAACAACTAGATACCGGTGGCTAGCCTGTGCCAACTGCAGATTTTTCTCTGCTGTGCAGACATACCCTGAGCGTGGGCGCACACATCTGCATGTGATGATTTATGAATACCCAGGAATTGTCTTCCGCAACCTTTTCACACCCCACCCATATAGAATTTGAACATTTGAGTTTTATCTAGATGGAGTGAATATTACTCAGAATAAACTCTCTGCTTTGTTTCAACATGTTTTCTACCAACAAACCACCATTACCACCCAGAAGCAAGCAACTTCCTTGCCAGTTCTGTAGAGGAGTTGTGGGAAGGGGAAACAATAATTACTGTCCAAAGAAGAGTTAAAAATTACCCTCAAACCCTTAAGCAGAAAAAACAAATGTAAAGCAGCTCTACTTAACAACTGTTGGTCCAGAATATTAAATATGATACATTATTTTCCATCCCTGTTAGCTGTTTTATAGTCTGTAGAGAGAACATTTTAATAGACTCTCTAAGGAAAACTTGATTTAGCCACCATGCAGATTTTCTGGCTGAGACTATCATTTGTACAAGCTTCAGCCAGAATTTCTTTATGACTTGTTCATACTAAATTTCAATTAAGGAATGATACACAGACTCCACTGAGTGCCATTTTACCCTCTGCAAATCCTGTTCATGTCTGATATTAACATTTTTTCACAACTACCTTTTTATTTAAAAATACCAATTCCCCCTCCAAGTAAATGGATACGGCACTTTAACAGTGGTAAAGAACAGCTCACTTAAATGTAAGTATATTTTGCAAGTTCAGCTTCTTTAGTTCACGTTCAATTAAAGCCTGTCCCCACTGATTTCAATAGGCTTTGAAGTAGGTCCATAATGAGCAGAAAACACAACTTTCTGTCCTTCTGAAAAAAATTAAGACCCACATATTTGCACATTTAGTTCATGTACACACTATCACTCATGGTCAACAAAACTTAGTCACTCAGATGGTTGGGGGAAAAAACATCTGTAAATAGGCAGTGTGAACAGCATTATGTTGGTAGGAAAGCTTCTCCTGCAGATATAGTAACTGCCATTGTTGAGGTGATTTTGTCAATTGGAAGTGCTCTCTCTCACAGGCATACACTGGCTATTCAAGAAGTCCTACAGTGGTACAGCTGTATCACTGCAGGCTCACTAGTGTAGACGGGGCTTTAACATTTGACACTCATGGTTGTGCCAAATATTCAATATTAAACAGGGGAACTGTGCTATGTTTAAAAGACCCAAGAACCTGAGAGGTTTGAGAAGTGGTTGTAGCCTGAAAATACACATACTTATGAATGTTTCAAAATGAAAAATAAAATATGCTAAATAAACAAAAAAAAATGCAAACCAGAAAGTAAACACACTTCAAACTTACACTGTGGAGGAATTCACATCAATGAGTACTTAACATAGATCCTGTAAAACTCTTCTTGTCCACTAGCCAAAGACAAATATTTATATAGACAAACAAGTTGAATAAATAAATAAATAAAATAAAATTGCATTTGCCCACCATGGTAAAGACAAATTACATGTCTTGCAAATTTTGTAGCCAATTTATCTTAATTCATGGACTGGCTCAAAAAACCTCAAGAACAAACTGAAAAAGTTCAGCAGGTTGAGCAAAGTTAACATTCCCTCCATTATTAAGCAATTATCACCATAAATGTACATGGTATTTTAGCATTCATAGAATAAGTTACTTTGTTTGCCACCAAACATTTTGCAATCTAACAGACAAGACAAAACACAGGAAAACTAGTTTTACACAAGGGGAAGTCTGCAAATTGCCATCAGCGTGATGCATGAGCCTCTCTAAATTCCCAAATAAAAACAGATGAGCTATTAAAATGGTGAGTTTCCACCAGATTCTCTATCTTTTATAGTTTTTCAGTCTACAAATCTCCTGCTTAATTAACCCAGACAACAACCGGACAGGCAAGAAGTCACCCCATCTCAGGGGATATCCGCGCTGTAGCAGCATGTCTGCAGCACTCTCATCACCTGTAAGTCTTTGTACACACTAGAAAGTTTTGCTGACAAAAAGTGACTTTTGTTGGGAAAACAATGCCAACATAAACACTATAATAACTCCTGTTTTGTCAACAAAATAAAACCACTTAGACGAGACGCACGGGGCCTTTTTCAGCAAAATTTTTGTGAAAAAGCTCATGTGTAAACACTGCCCTGCTGTGCAGCTCCAGAGAGGGAAGCAGGGACCTCTTCCCTGATCCCCATGGGTGCACCAGACTGTCTTTGCTGAGGGGGATGAGAGATTTGGGACACCAGCTATTAGTTAAACCAGGGGTTTGACAACCCAAAAGATACAAGCCATTTTTAAAATTCCTTCTATTAACCAAGCATTTTGAGAGCCACAATGGGTGTAACCTCCCAGTCGGGGGTAGGAAGAGCTGGGCCAGGCTGCCTGCTACAGGAACTCATGGCTGGGGAAGAGCCAGAACCAGGAGTGGGCTCCCTGTAGGGTCCCCTGATGGTGGTGGTGGGGAGCCTGGCACAGGCCAACTGCAGGGTCCCAGAGTGGCAGGTGTTGTGGCCAGAGATAGGAGCGGACCACCCACAGGGTCCCTCCAGTGGTGGGGGGCAGCCAGGAGCCAGAGCTGCAACGAGGCAGCCAAAGAGCTGCACGATTCCTGAGTTAAACAAACAAAGAGTCCTGTGGCACTTCTAAAGTCTAACAAATTTATTTATCCCATGAGCTTTCATGAGAGAAAATCCCACTTCTTCAGATGCCCATCTTCTAAGTGTCAGATGAAGTGGAAGTTTCTCCCACAAAAACACACGGGATAAACAAATTTGTTCGTCTTTAGAAGTGCCACATGACTCCTTGTTTGTTTTGCTGAACTAGACTAACATGGCTGCCCCTTTGGAACTTGTCAGTTATTAGCTGCATATGTAGCAGCTTTAGTCAAGGGCAGGGCTGGGTAACCCCTGGCACCGGTGCCAAAAATGGCACGTGGACCAAGCCTGAGCAGCACCACTGGTGCTGCTCCCCGAGCCATGCAAGGCCTGGGGTGAGAAGAGCTGTATGCCATGGCTCCCTGCCCCTGCCGGCTGTGCTTCCTCCTTGGGGAACGCAGCTAGCAGGGACAAAGAAACTGCGGTGCATGGGGCTCCTGGCGCTTGCTTGTTCCCGCCCCACCTGGCAGGGCTGGGGGGAGCGGGGCAGGTTGGCTGCTGTTGCCAACAGGAGCCAGCCCCAACCCTGACCCTGGAACCAGAAACCGATTGCCGGAGGGAGTGGGAACCAGTCCTGGAGAGGAACCGGAGGTTGCCTGCCAGCACAGGCAGGTACCAGCCCCAGCCCCAAACTGGAGGCCTGGCCCCAGCCCTCTGGCACCCACTGAGGGTGTGGTGGGCAGGGCTGGCATGGAGGTCAGCAAAGGTTGCTGACCCCTGGCCTAAAGATTGGTTGCTTCCAGCTCCTGCTATCTCATCTTACAGGACAAGGGCAAACACACTGTCTCGGACAATGCAGGCTTCTTGTGACTGTGTTCAGCAGTGTCAGTTTGGCTGACAAGGCAATTTAGAAGCAGCTGTCAACTAGCAGGAAACCTTCATCACTTGATGCAATGCCTGTCCCATGAGGCACTTCCCAAAGCATCCTACCTGCAGCTGCCCACTGGGATAGCTACCCACAATGAACTGCTCTCTTCATCAACAAAAGAGTTGACAGTATGAATGCAAACTAAAGACAACAGGAGACAGCGAAGACACACAATGTAGCTAGTGAACAGACTGCATCACACACACAAAATGTTTACAGGGCTCAGTCACAAACTCTCCCAGGTAGAAACAGACATTTATTTTCAGTGCCAAAAATAAAAGGTAGAGCCAACTGATTAAAAATAAGTTACAATAAGGTTTTGAGTACCAAACTCTCCCCTAGTGTGGTGGATTGGCATAATGATCTCTGTGTTACTCACACCCCATGAAAAAGGGCAATCCCAAATCAGCCTAGCTCTAGACAGCCCAGAAAATCAATTTGGCCCAGAAAAGGAAAGTCAGAGAGGAGGACAGAATGAAAAGGATCAAGGAACCGCCAGCACAGGACAATCTGGCACATAAATGACGTACTATAGCTGATCTAAAGTCCATTTGGCAGCCAATAACAGCTTAATAACCAACACAGGAAGTAATGAAGAGGAAGATACAATTTCAGTTCACCTGGCATGAAGAGACCCTTTTTTGTTGAGCTCCCACAGCTAGAACGTCATGGCAACAGGGATAATGCTGCTGAACCAGGTGAAGAAATAAAGCCAGAAAAAAAGGAAACCATCTACACCAGAGACATGAAATACATTTTAGAAAGATTAAATGTATATTGTTAAGTTGTCAGAAAAAAGTATTACTCCATTCAATCTGGAATTAAACTAAAAAAAGGAAAAAAGGTCAAACGCTGCAATGGCTAATACATCATTGGTGCCAAATTGTGAGGTATTAATCATGAACTTAATTTCTAATACTAGTAAATCTTCATAGCTAGAAGATCATACTATTAAATCATTAAAAAGACACACAAACTGAGAAATTCTCTACTTTTGTGAGATATGACATAGGGTGTGACATGTGCCTTGCCCTCCTCCATCTCATGCACATCCTTAAAAAAAGGATATTAGCTATAATTCATTTTAGAAAGTCCTGTTTTTCACATACTTTAAGAGGGTCCCCTCACCCCACACCCATCTTTCAATTGGATTTCTTGCAAGGTGTGCAATGTAAATAATAGTTTCGAGCAGTTGCTGTCAACAGAATTATCCTTAAGACAATACTGACCATACATTACTTCACCAGTCACAGGATGTCATTGAAAAAGAGAATAAGAACATTTAAAGCTAGTAGCAGCATCAACATATAGATTGTGTAGAGATAATGAAAGGAGATTTGGGTGCAGACCTCAACTAGAATGGAAGGAAACTGCCCTTTGGGAAGCATTAGGTGTACCACTAACTTTCCACCTCACTGCTTATCTGTACGCCTACTAGTGTCACATTCTGTTTAGAATTTCCTCTGTGATATTCTATACATAACAGCCAGCCAGTTTCTCTATATTGATCATGTGGGGTAGAGCTAAAGATTGGCTTGAGTTGTTGCAGCTTTGTAGATTTCTTTATGGGAATATAGTATTTGAACAAATATTCTGACATTTCAATCAAAAGGTTATGCGTGTGTGCGTACGTCTGCCCATGCATCGTTTAAAAAGAAAATAAACATCAGTATAAGAACTAAGAATACTGTAAGAAAGAACTACATCATCTTTAACCTGGGCTGAATTTTTAATGTGAAGAACGCATACTGAAAAGTTTGAGGAATGAAAGGTACTACAGACTGAGCCCTCAACCGTTGCGTTCTACCCCGCTGATGTGTTACTAATTTTGTTTGGCTGTTACTAGTTAAGACCTTTGCTACTAAAAAATTAGGTAACCTATACTCTAGGAAGTGTTTTTATTTGTTTATTTATTCATTCATTTTTTTAAACAGCTATTAATCTCAGCTGTTTTCTATTGTTGTTTTAAAAAGCACCAATTTATTCAAACAAACAAAAAGGCTAAATACCCTGGGCCTGGCCACTTGAATGTTACAAAGTCTCACTATAAATACAATGAAACTTTGTTTACATGCAAGACCTGTTTGAAAACCATGAACAAAGACAAATTAAGATCAGGGCTGCTGTACTGCCCTCAATTCACTTGTGTGTGCTAGTCACTACAGCAGAAGCCTCTCTGAGAAGTGAGAGATCTTGCATATTATATGATTATATTATCTGCATACTGTAAGGGAAGCTGAGGACAGCAGCAGTCTACCCTTATCTATCACCTATTACCTGGATTTTGGAGGATTTCAATTCTATCCCCTTAACATTACTAGGATATTTTTTTCTACATTTTCTTAAAACTAGTCTACAACTGAATCCTGATACATATGGGTAAAGCAAGATACATACCAGGAACACAGCTGCTCTAAGAAAAAGGTACTCTTAACACTGTGGTGATAGACACCAATAAGGCAGCCCTGAACAAATCCCTTCTAAAAGGTTGTTTAAGATGTTTTTCTGTTTTCCAGGCAGAGTTAAAATCTGGCTCATGATGACCCTCCCTTTGCAGGGGAAAATCTACATTAGATGAGAAGCCCAAAACAGAAAACAACAGAATGCTTCTAGTCATCACATACAACCCCCCAAGTCAGACCTCTAGAGCACATCATCAGGAATCTACAGCCTATTCTACAAGAGGATCCCTCACCTCTCAAGCCTTGGAAGACAGTCCTCTCCTCACTTACAGACAGCCCCCCAACCTTAAGCAGACACTTACCAACAACTACAAACCTAACACCACACCTATTTAAAGAAGCAGCATATCCCTGCAACAAACCATGCTGCCAACTTTGCCCACATATCTGCACAAAAGACACTATTACAGGACCTAATCAAACCAGCTGCTCCATCAAAGGCTCGTTCACCTTCTCATCCACCAACGTGATTTATGCCATCATGTGCTACAAATGCCTCTCTGGCTTATATGTTGGAAAAACAGGACACACGACAACATTCTAAAACCAGTGGGTGAACATTTCAATCTTCCTGATCATTCTATTGATGATTCACTAATTGCAGTGCTCAGACACATGAATACCAGATCAAGGCTTCCAACACACAACTGCTAAATCAAATTTACTTGCAAATTTGATTGCATTGCTTCAGGACTTAATAGGGACTTTGGATTTTTCTCTCATTACAACGGGTGATTTGACCTCATCTTCCTCCATATGCTGTTCCCCAGTGTTTGAATCTTACAACTGTTTTGATTTGCTGTTACAGTGTGACCTGATCCAATGACTTACATTTCTCTGCATTTATTTCCTCCCATTCTTTTAAGTTCCTCCATCTTCAAAGCATCTGACAAAGTGGGATTTTCTCCCATTGAAACTTATGTGATGAATAAATCTGTTAGTCTTTAAGTGCCACAGGACTCCTCATTTGTTTTACTGAACTAGACTAACATGGCTGCCCCTTTGGAACTTGGCAGTATGTTAGGGGTAGGGGTTTTGTTTTGTTTTGTTTTACTGATGCTAAACTCAAACAGCAGGGCTTTTCTATTTTTCCACTATGGATGATGCATCTAAAAGAAACTAGGAAGGTCGTGTGACTTTATTTCTGGCAACAATAATTTATGTAAATTTATAACCAAAGTGCACCCTGTCCTATTGGCAGGCTGTCAACATGGGTGGCCCCTGTAGGCATCTTTGAAAGAAGTTTAAATGTTGCTGCAGATAAAAGTTATGTTAATTTAACAGATCTATTTTTTCATCCAAATCAATCTCTCTCATAGTGGAACTTTTGGTGCACTGGAAATTTATTACTTTATCAAGAGTTCACGGGAAAAAAGTTCTTCCAGATCTGCTCTTAAAGGATTTATTTCATACACAAAGCCATTATTTGCCTTTAAAAATTCATGAAGCAGCATCAATCTATGCTGGGTAATTTTCTTCCTATGAGAAGAAGTTCTATCACTAATTTCAACAGTGAAGATTTGCTATGAAGTAAAAATACAAAGCAAGACTAACAGATAGTGGAACTAACTAACAACAGTATTATGTCAGAGGCCCCCAGCTTTATATAGGTTTTGTGTGGCACATTTTGTACATCAGATATGAGCAGCCTTACCTGCAGACCCAAAGGGAGTCACATAAATGCAATCCAATTTGCAACAGTGACTCCAGGACAATAACCTCAAAGTCTTCTGATTGGACAACTACTTAGATGTCAGTGGGCCAAGAGAGGCTGGGAAAGTTCACCAGCATCCTTAAGAAAGGATTAAAAAAAAAAAAAAAAAAAGGTAAGGGATTTTCCTGCAGTCAGTAAAGGGAGTAAAAGTGTGTGAGGGCAGAAGAGGAGCACTGAAGTTTAGCTAATCAGACATGAGCTTCATGGGGAACAGAATACTCAGCCACTGGTATCAGGTTATCTTCTGCATGCTTTCATCCATGCTGATGATATGAATTTGCATGATAGTCCAGAGGACCCAGGGGAAAGGTCTAGGCCAGAAACCAAGGAGACAGAGTGCATACAGGGACACTCTCAGGAATGCTGAGAAATCAGCTAAAGAAGTGATGCCAATGCGGATAAATGAAAGTGTTCTAAACCCTCATGTGGATGCTTTTATTCAGTGGTATACCAACCTCTGATCTCTGTGACTCCTCTGGAGAGAATTAAATTATAGCAAACTAAAACTTACTATTGGATGAGGTTATCCACGCAGGAATTTAATGCACTTCCATTCATGGACATGGATGGTCATTTAGTTGATTTGTCTTATCTTTCCTGAGTTCCCTCGTACAGAAAAACCACAAAAGAGGAGCAGCCCTCATAAACAGTATGTCTTCACTGTACAGTCAGTCCAGGCTCTACCTGGGTGGCGCCCCTAATCTGGCTAATACAACACACCACTGACCAAAGCTGGTGGTGCTTTACATCCAGCCTAACTGGAATGGCTGAGTTTGAGCCCCACGTTCTCTTTTAACCCGGGTTAGTAACCCACCCACTTTAAGCTCCAATATCTTTACACAATTTCTCCTAGGCCAGTGGTTCCCAGCCTGGGGTCTGAAGACCCCCGGGGGTCCATGGACATGTTGCAGGGGGTCCACGGAGTCTCCCCCTACCAGGGCCAGAATCCAGCTGCAGCCCCAAGGCACCCTGCCAGGGCTATCTCTCCCCGCCCATGGTCAGATCCCGATAGGGGGATAAGGCAGCTCCCTGAGAGGAGCAAGGGCAGGGGCCATAGTCGCCATGGCTCAGCTCCCCAGCTGCGTGGGCCATGGTGGTGGTGGTGCCACTCACCAGCTGTCCCAGCAGCACCACCAGAGTGGTGCAGGCCAGATTACATAATCAGCCACGTGGGCCGCAAAGTTTTGGGGTTTTTTTTTTTTTTTGGTTAAAAAGGGGGTCCCCAGCCTGAAAAAGGTTGGGAAGCACTGTCCCAGGCCATATTTTTTTTCTTTTCTACCTACTATTCATTTCTCGTGCAAAGACATTGCTACTTCTCCTGTATTTCCAGCTTGACTCTGAGTTTACTCCATTGTCTGAATGAAAAAATGACTAAAAACAAAAGGTGGCAATGATTCAAATGTGTTGTGCATTAGATGTTGGTGAAACTGATAACCCATAACAGCCCCCTGGAGTGTAAAACCACATTTTTGTCTGCTACCACAGGTTTCACCAGCACCTTCCGCTTTTGACACGGCACAAGTACGTAGCCTGTCTGATATGCTATTTAAGACAGGGCACCATTTCATCATTTTGGATAAACATGATTTCGGCTAGCTGGGAAAGCTCTGGAAAGCCGATACTCTAGGTTTGCCTACTCTGGAGCATAACAAAATGAAATGAAGGCAATCTCTGGTTTTAGGGTTTGATCTTACTTTGGCTGAAGTCAATCGCAAAGCTTTCAGTGAGCTCAGCAGTGCAGAATTAGACCCTTACAGGGGCCACATATGAGGTGCAAATGCTTTGAAGCCAGCTGGCACCACTTCACAGTGCTTCAGGGTTGAGGAATGCACAGCACAGTGAACAGTACAGTACAACCCTGGGGCACCTTACACAGTCTGATTAACCGAAGTTCAGATTGCACTGATTCAGTCCTCAACACACATCCAAGCCAATGCATCAGCCAGCATTACTGCATAGTCTGGAGGCATCTTGCAGAGATTCTTAAATGGCCATTTGAAAAGGAACAGCATTTTTAATAAAACAAACAAGGAGTTCTAACAAATATATTTACTGCATGAGCTTTTGCAGGAGAAATCCCACTTTTTTCTCCTGCGAAAGCTCATGTAATAAATAAATTTATTAGCCTTTAAGTGCCATGGGACTCCTTGTTTTGTTTTTGTTTGTTTGTTTGTTTTTGTTTGTTTTAAACCAAACTAGACTAACATGACTGGCCCTTTGGAACTTGGCATTTTTAATACTTACACGTGGAAAAGTATCCTTCTGCTGCCTAACACTGCAATTTCTTAGGAATCTGAGAGCAAAATGAGAGTTTACTCTAAATGGACACATCATTAACTTGAAATCTTATCAATTTTTATAAATGACTTAAATGCAATTCCAGACATGACACCTGCTCTTGAGCACACCCGTCAATCTGTGGTTTTACAATCACATTTTTCTTTTTTGAAAAAGCCCCCCTCTCACCTGCTGTGTGACAGATCGCTGCCAGCTCAGTGGTTCTCAATCTTTTGGGGGCTGCGACACACTTGGTGGCATACAGTGACCCTACAGGAAACACTTGCCTACCCTGCCCCCGCAGCCCTAATCCAGACATCTCCCTGGCTCTGTGCGACACACTTACCACTGTGTGGCAACACAATAATGTGCCCAACACAGTGGTTGAAAATCACAACTGACTGCCTGGGGGAAACAGTCACCAACTAACCACAAAGTTCTGTCAAATACATAGAATAAGCAATATGATGGGGGGGAAAAGAAAAATTAATTCCTCTTTGTAATTTCTGTCAGATACAGAAAAGTGTGTTTCTAGTAGCATCAGCAGGTAGAAGTTAAAAAAATAAGTGATCTGTAACACATGAAATGGGATTGGACTTCTATAGACTTTGGTTCAGGGCTTTAATGTTTCAGACTCAGAACTTGGGAAGACTTACAAATTTGCTTTACTTTAAGGATGTGAAGATTCCCATTGACTTCACAAGCACCTGGCTTCAATGGAACAAGTGAAGCATCTGTCTAAGGCTTTGCTTTTTAATTGTCTCTCTTCAACTATGTAGTTTTTGCATTATCTGCAGACACTTAACTTGAATTAACTGATTTTAAGGTAAGAAAAACTGTAACAATCATCTAGTCTGACCTTTAAGGAAGCCATTTACTTGAAATTTAAAACTTTGTAGTAACTGGCAGCATCCCATGGCTTGGGAAAATCATAATCCCAGATTTTAAAAGCCATTTTTATTAAATATGGTATTTGTTTTATTAAATTTAACTCACACAGAAACCAACAATCCACACATCTTTATCTGACTGTGGGGCCTTTATGTCAAAGGCTTGGTTCATTATAGGAAATTCAGGAATCTCATCAGTGAGAGTTAACTTTGTAAGATAGGAGACTGAATTTCTGAGGAGATAGCCCAAGACCGTGAAGTTAGTCTCCAAAGCTCAGAATTCATACAAGACTCACTGCTTTCAGAGTCAAGCATAAAGCTCACTTCAACTTAGCTTTTCCACAACACAAACACAAAAAAAAGGGGGTAGGGTAAGGGGGGTAGAAGAAAGAGAAGCAAGGTAGGAAGAGAAGGCAGCACAGAAAAAGAGAAATCAAAACACAAAACCAATCAAAAACAAACAAACAAACAAAATGAAAATCAATTCACTACCTTTGTTGAAAAAGGAAGCTAAACCGTATGTAGGATTCTGAGGTATGATAAAGGCTTTGTGAGATGCTCAGCCATGTCGGTTATGATTTTCAGGGTAAACATCTGGACATGCTTTGGGGGAGAAGGTGTTAAAGGATGGCAGGGGCATTAATCTCTCCACCATAGAGCCTGACCTTATTACTGAGCATATTGGAGCAAGACAGTAAGAATTAAGAAAATCTGTTTGTCACTGTTTATGGTGCTGTTTTCACTTTTGCATTTCTATCTAGACGATGGGAAAATACAAAGCGTTCACTTTCTGGTTTACAAGACACTGAACACAATGCTGAGGCACTAAACTTTCTCCTAAACTTGTAGAAAATGTTTAGACTTGTTTTTGCTCCCCAACTAAAAAAGCTGACACCAGAATTTCAACAAAATGTCAGATGATTTACAAAGTAATTTTTTTAAAAAAAATGAATACAAAACTGTAAATTTTGGCCCCAAACCCTGAGCCTGACCAGCTAGAGCAAAGTCCATGACAATTTTTCCATTGTGTTCACAGGGTTTTCGTGCAAAGTTGTTCACTTTTTACACTTACAGATTAAAATAAAAAGGTATGGGGTGACTATTCTACAGAAGGTTTAATAAACACCACTTAACCTATTCATTTCTGGTCATTTGCTCTCAAATACGACAGTGCAGTGTTCATTTGATGTTACTCCACTGATTACCAACTGTACAAAATTCAAAGTTATCTTGTTCCTGTTTAGTCTTATAGACAAACTAATTGTAAAGTCAGCAGTCCATCCCCACAAAGAGAAGACAGAACAATTCCCTGCTGCCACTGTTGTCATCACGGGCTTGAAAGCAAATCAAACTATTTCCAAGGACTTCTACTCTTGCCTTCTTCAGCTGACATGGGATGACCTCTACAATTCAGGCATTTTACATAAAAATGTTCAGTAAACAATGGCCGCACTGTAGTGTTTATGCGTGAATGCCTGAGGAAATCAAACATTCTTTAAAGATTTTACACGCTTTTCTAACCCTGAGATGGATTATTTTGTTCAATCTAAAAATAAATGCATGGGTCTCCCTTATGTTCCAAGAACGTAAGGAAAAAAATAACCTCCGCGCTCTCTCTCTTTTTCCTTTCTTTGGGTAGATGTGGAAAAGGGCTCATGTTCTGGGGAAACAGGTTGCTTATACTTTTTAATGATATATTCTTTTAAAAGCAAAACCTGTTTAATATATTAAAGGGAATGCTATGTCTCTAATTGATTGTCACCTAATTATAACTGAAATCCAGATAAAACAGATTAACATGAAAATTAAGTGAATGACAATTAAATACCCTAGTTATGAGATATTCCACTAAATATCCTAGATATTAGAATTCCAGTCAAGAATTCTTACTTCACAAATTAAGTCATGGATGGTGTTTTTGTTGTTCTGTTTTAGTCTAGTTTTAAGAAGAAATCTTGGTACAGATGGAGACTAAAATCTCCCTTTGCCCTGCAGAGGCACACCTCTCATTTTCCATCCTAAGGAAAATGTTTCCTTCTCTTCAAAAGAAGCAGAGTAAGTCTTGTAATAATAAAAATCCCCTAAATTCCAGCCACCATTTAGGCAACTTTTTATATGTTTGAAACACTGCACAATCACATTAACTACTTACTCCTCACAATGCTTCTGACCCATGCATCGTAAATATAACATAGTTCAATGTTGTCATTGACACACACTACAGATTTCAAGCCACGATTTAACAGGGCAGTAGAACCTTATTCAGCCAGGGACCTCAATCTTTCCTACGTGAAGGACACTTTTGCTGTTTCCGTGTGACCTGACCCCATGACTTATACTTCTCTGCATTTATTTTCCGCCCATTCTGTATGTACCCACCCCCATCTTCAAAGTGTCAGACGAAGTGGGATTTTCTACCGTGACAGATCGTGGGATAAATAAATTTGTTCCTGTAGGTGCCATAGGACTCCTTTGTTTGTTTTACTTCACTGCGGTGTGTCAATTTCACTATTCTCCATCTCTCAAAAACTGCTGCTCCCAAAAACATTTCAATTGTTTCTCATGCAGCTCAACCTCCAAAAAACCCTAAAAGAACTCTCAAGTAGTAACCTCTATAGTAACTGGTTTCCTACCAGAACCAAACCAACACCATCTCCAAGAAAGTAAAAAAAGAACACTAGTTTCACTAATGCAACTTCTGCTTTGCTTCTAGGTCTCTCACTCCAGTTCATCCAGGCCTTATCTACAGGAGAAAAGGTTTGCCAGTGTTCTCATACATGTGTAGCTTTACCAAAAACCCCTTCTGCTTTAGATGCAATTTATATCAAGCAAAAGTATGCTTTTCTTGACATAGTTTATGCCAGTTCTGGAATAAACTAAGTTATACCAGAAAACAATTTTCATTTATGCTGCATGGAGACCCTGGTGTAAGCGTTGTTGCACAATGATGCATTTTTAAAGAATAATTCTGCATGGACATCATTGTGTAGTCCTTCCAAATAGAATTCAACATGTAGGTCTTTAACATGAATGGCTCCTTCAAAATTACTTCAATTGACAAGTCAAGTCTAACATAAAATTACCTAAAAAAAAAAATGTATAAGTGCAATTGTATGATTGTTTATATAAATCCACAGGTCAGAATATTCAAATTACAGGGTAAAATCTTTCCAGAGTCCCTCAGTAATTTAAGAACTTAACTTTTGTTTTCAAAAGATTTTTTAACATATTTTAGGCACTGCTCTGCTCTTCGATGCAAAGCTTAAATGACTGACAAAGCTAAATCTCATTTTCAAAAGTGACTTTGGCACTTGGAAGCTTAAATCCCTTGGGAAGTTAATGGTAATTAGGCTCTTCAGTGCTAAAGTCACTTCTGAAAATGGGGTGCATCTACCTGGGGGCTTTTCTTTACTGTAGCAGCAGCTCAAGGCACACCCAGGTATGTCTCCTACCCAACTCTCATGAGCAAATCTCTGGCTGAAGATAATTGGTACTTTAAGCTTGAGCTAGGTGTGTCTGTTTGTCTGCCTGTGTATAGGGTGAATGTGAGGGCAGGAGTGTTGAAGTCTGTGCAGCTGAAAAAACTCTAGCTCAGGGGGTCTCAAACACGTGACCTGTGCACCACGTGACCCCTAAAGCTGTTTCCTGTGGCCCACAACACCACTATTGTTACCAGTATTTGCAGTATCATTGTATGAAAAGGTTTCAGTGGTGCAGCCTTCGAGCTAATGTACTAGACTTCATGTGGCCTTTGTGGTGATTTGAGTTTGAGACCCCTGCTCTAGATGGAAATGCAGCACGACTCAAAACAGCATTTTATAACAGGTGCTAATTCAATCTCAGGGCTTTACCTATCCTTAAAATGCTACTGTAGCATCTCAGTACAGATCAGGGGTTCTCCTCCTTTTCCCCCATGGACTTCCTCTGAAAATATTTTAGGCTGTGATGACCCATCCCCCCTTCCCATGCCATGCCATCCTCCCTTCTGTGCTGCTGCTAGGGATGGTGCTCATGTACACAGCTCTCTGTGAGTGGGAAAGCTTCTCCTACCAACAAAGCTTCTGTTGCTTGCAGAGGTGATTCTTCTATGTGACGGGAGAACCCTTTTCTGTTGGCATAAAAGCTTCTTCACCAGATGTGCTGAAGTGGTGCAGTATTGGCACAGTTGTACCGCCGCAGCACTGCAAGTACACACGACATTAGGTTCTTGAATTACATTATTTCTGAAAAAGGGGACTTTGGTACTTTTGATGCACTGTTTTGTAATAAGTGTAATAACACCACAAACATAACACAAATACACACAGCAAGTTCCAGCTGCTGCAGGAACCACCACCTACGTACACTACCTGACTTCTGAGTTTGTTTGTTTACTATAATTTTTTTTAATTAATATTGGTTTCTCACATTGCACTTTTGTTTAAAATATTTTAAAAGCAAATATAAAACAATGAGTGACCCAATACCAAAGAAAGCGACATTCGAAACACACTGACGTAAATGCACAAGAAAAATGTAGGTAGCAACAGAATCCTGTATTATGATTTTAAACAACCAAAGCACTTTCTTTTCCCTTTCTTTCTTCAAAAATAGTACAACCACCACAATTCTTTTGCGTATAGATATCTATTTCTTTCCTTCTCATACAATGGGGAAATTGATTTCTCCAGAAATGAGCATTATAATAAAGCTGAACCTGCATAACCCTTATCATCCCAGATGCCAGGATACGAGTTTGAGCAACTGTTTGATTGCAAAGTCTATTCTTCAGATGAGGGGGTGGGGGAGGAAGACTGAAAACGTAAAACAGTGAATACAATGACGTCACTAACATTTGTGCAGATCATAGAGGAAGTTCATGTTTTTGGCAACCAAAGATCTCACGTAGTTCTGAAATATCTTTAATGACTAATGTTTTCCTGAATTTTCCTCCCTTTCCAGATGTCACTTTTCTTTTGCAAAATATCACAAGCTATGGTTATGACTGTAATGGTGACGTTTTGTGCTCCATCTCCGTATGAATTATCCAGCAATGCTCCAAGATGCTTTCTTTTCAATCAGAAAAGTGCTTAACAATGAACAGGAACCTGAATAGGAACTTCAAGCTTTTTCATAGTGCAAAATCAGACAAAATATGTACAACCCCCATAATTGAAATAACACAAAATTTTGCAGACAGGTTCCAATTTCATGTTTCTTAGAGGAAGTCTAGGTCCACACTGCAACTCAAGACTTGACTGCAGTTTAGGAACACACCCATATTAGCCACGCCTGCACCAGCACAGATAAAATAACAGTAAAAGCATGGCTGCAAGCACATAACTACCTTTCCTAGTGTCCTTGTACAGCAGGGCGACCAGATAGAAAGGAGGAAAAAATTGGATGGTGGGGGGAGATCTGGTCATCCAATCACTCCCCACCAGCATCTCGCTTTCTGTGGCTCCCTAGCCTAGTTCCTCCCCTCCGTCCCCTGTACCTGCAGTGCTCACGGCAACAGCTCCTTCCCACCAGCACTCGTGGTTCCCTGGCCTGGCTCCCTTCCAGCCCCATACCTGTGGCAGTGGCTCCTTTCCTCCCAACCCACAATGCCCATAGCAATGGTTACCTTGCCCAGCTCCCCCCCCCAGCACTTGGTGCTCCCTTCTCCCATTGCTTCCCCACACCCTCACCCAGTCACCAAAGCAAAGCAGAGAGAGCTTGTAGGGCTGTCCCATTTCCCACCTTGCGCAGCCCATGGCGGAAATTTAAAATGGTTCCATCAGCTCCAGCACCCAGCTGCATCAGGAGCTGGAATATCAAAACGTGGGATAATTCATACACTTAACTAAAAATATGGGGATGGTGCAGAGAACTAAAATAAGGGACTATCCCTTTAAAAAAGGAACATATGGTCACCCTATTGTACGGTCTGCACTGACATCCAAGTCATCAGGTCTACCCTGCTGTTGTTAGCCATGCAAGTACAGGTTCATCTATCCCTGCTGCAATCACAACTCAGATTGTGGTATGGCACAGTGGTTCTCACCTTTTTGTGGCTGTGACATACTTGGAAGCGTGTATAACCCTACAAGACACACCAGCTCTCTCTGCCCCCCATTGCCAAATAAAGCACCCCTGCCACTGAAACCCCCTGTTGCTGAGTCTAGCCCCTCACTGGGAAACTGTTCCTGTGCTCCAGCTCCAATGGTTGAGAACCACTGGCATAGGATACCTAAAGCCTTAGCAGTCAGTTCAAAGCCAACTGAAGTCAAAGGAAGGACCCCGTACTGGATTTCAATGGACTCTGAGTCAGGTCCTAAAGGGGACAAATACAACTCACAGAGACAATGCAGAGGTATAAGCTGATGGAAGAGTGGTCTATCAACAACAGAAAACAAGAGGATTTTGAGAGATCTGAATGAGGAGATGCTTGATATGGATCAGGGGTGGCCAAACTGCGGCTCACAAGCTACATGAGGCTCTTGAATGAAAAATTGTGGCTCCCAGAAGAATGTTAGCAAATCAATTTAGGAAAGCAGCCCCAGCCTAGGAGTTCAGGAAGAGGTCAGGATGGTGGGGAGAAGTGCAGCATGAATGGGATTTTAAAAAACTCTCCACTAGCCTGCAGTCTTTGACATTGAGCAGCAGCTAAGTTTTTATTGTATAGGCCTAGTTTTCATGGTAACAAGAAATTACTAGAACCTGACATTAGTAGGATCAATATTTGTCCTCTTTTTATGATGAAATTAAAGTGTCCAATGAATTTTAAACTTAGTAATTTTGGAGTAGGTAAAAGTATGTGGTTATATGCCTCAGTGCGGCTCTCAAAAGTTTAATGATCAACGTTTGTGGCTCTTGAGTTCCATAAGTTTGGCCACCCCAAGAAAGATTATTCCAAATTACACAAATGAAAAAGCAGCTATTGATTCCCCCCTCCCCCCAATAGCTGAGAGAAATATTTCTTTTTTTTTTTTTTTTTAATTCAGGTCCCATGTCTAAAATGTAACACAAATAGTAAATGTTAAAGCTTCATTTCCAAATACGGGGAATTCAATATTTGGAAAAACAGACCATTCTCTTGATTACAGAGGCAACCTTCCCCATTGCTTTACTGCTGTCTTCAAGGCAAAGAGCATGTAATAAAATGCAAACTGATTTCCTCTCCTGCACTGTCTATTTGTAAACTAGTGTTTCCCAACATGATTAAAATTATGTGTTGAAATTTTAATTATTAAAGGATTTTTTTTGTTGTTTTTTGTTTTAAACCAGGGATCCCAATATTTTGGTATTGGACAGTTGGCTTTCTTCAGTGTCTTTCTCATTTATGGCAATGGACTATTGTCTTGTTCAGTGCATGGGTTACACCAGGGCATTTGCCAACCTCTACCTAATGAAAGGTAAAAAGAAACTCTCTCTACGTCATTCCAGAATGGCTCTCTGCAGAGCTTCTTGCACCTTACACTAAATCTGCAGATACTGTGCTGGAGACAGGATACTGGACTAGGTGAACCATAAGCCTCTGATCCACAGCAATTGCTATGTTTTATTTTTTTTTTTATTACTATTTTTACAGGCCATTTCATGGTTTTTCCTCATGCATAATGCTCTCGCACAACAAAGATACCCCAGTGAGAAACTGCCACACTCCATATAAACATAGCCTACCTAATTTATTCTGTAAATTTTAAAGCATTTAGAGAGATGTATGAGAACTTGAAGTCACTTTATGAACAAGGCTCATTAATATTAGTCATACAAATATATGCCATTAATCCATTCTTTGTCTGAAAGGACATGAAGTCTCTGTGTTGGGTTTATTTAAAGGAAAATCTCAGGAAGTCTGATGCACAATAAATGTCTTCCACTGTTGAAAGAAAGAAAGAAAGAAAGAAAGAAAGAAAGAAAGAAAGAAAGAA
>ML681966.1:73999714-74128896 GCA_007922195.1 Podocnemis expansa
GAAAGAAAGAAAGAAAGAAAGAAAGAAAGAAAGAAAGAAAGAAAGAAAGAAAGAAAGAGATGTGGGGGTATATATACTCAGAGGAAATATGAAAGGAAGGCTATAAAGCACACAAGGGATTATTGCTACTATAACAAACAAAGCCAGTGAAGATAAATACAATTAGTTCATCTTCAGTTTCTTTGTTAATACTTTGTTTCCATAAATAAAACCATTTTGCTAAAATTACCACCACCATTTCAGAGAAAAGGGGAGGAAGTTAATCCTATTGCCCTAAGGAAAGCCAAGTAAGCAAGGAAGGTCCCTAGGATTCACACAACACAGATTATACATCCTTCCAGTACTTTATGATAGAAGATACAGACTGCAGAACCTGGCCCCACTGGAGTTGGCCAGACACATTATGGCAGATTGAACAAATATTCAGAATTTTCTTTTGGTAAAATACTCATATTTATCCAAGACAAAGGTATTGCACCCTTCTTTTTCCTCTGAACAGAATCAACATAGTAAGTCACCATCATATATGGTTTAAGCAGGGGTCTGCAACCAGTGGCTCTGGAGCTGCATGTGGCTCTTTGGCTGCCCCCCTGTGGCTCCAGGCTCTGCCCCAGTCACTGGAGGACTCTATGGACTGGCTGCTCCCCAGCTCCAGGCATCCCTCTCCACACTGGGGAACCCTGTGGGCAGCCCGCACCAGGCTCTGGGCTCCCCCTAGCCACCAGGGGATCCTGCAGGGAGCCTGCTCCAGGTTCTGAATTCCCCCTCCTTCCCTGCAGAAGGCCTGACCCAGCTCTCCCCACCAGAAGGCTACACCTGTTGTGGCTCTTAAAACACTTGGTTATTGAAGTTCCAAAGGGGCAGCCCTGTTAGTCTAGTTCATCAAAAGAAGCAAGGAGTCCTGTGGCACTTAAAGGCTAACAAATGTATTTATCACATGAACTTTCGTCATCGGACGCTTTGAAGTAGGATTTTCTCCCATGAAAGCTGATGTGATAAATACATTTGTTAGTCTTTAAATACCACTAGACTTCCTGCTGCTTGTAGTTACTGAAGGAATGTTTACAAATGGCTCTTTTTGTCCTTTGGGTTGCCGACTCCTGGTTTAAAGACTCAAAATATCTCATAGCTTTAAACATCCTTCTTTGATATAAATATAACAAAACAAACAAGCTCAAAGTGACGCTGATATTTTTAAAGGAAAAAATCTGCTGGATATAAATTTGACTCAACTTGGTATCTCCCCTCCACCCCCTGTCATCTCATTCTCTCTACCTTTACTTCTATTTGTAAAATGTATGTAGTCCACACAATTCACTGTTAACTAGAATACACCCTATAAGGAACACAGTAACAAACTTAAAAGGATTCTTGTGGCACTTTTAAAGAACAGCACGTTTATTTTTTGCATGCGCTTTCATGGGCGAAGTCCCACTCTGTCAGATGCCAGAGTGAAGAAAACCTAAATAGAAAAATAACTTACAGTAACGAAGTGAAAGATGAGTCCTGTGATTACATTCACTGCAGCAGGTTAGATTACTTCAGCAAATCAAACACGTTGTATAGATTCAAACACAACATATCAGGAAATGTGAGGCTGAGAGGTGAGAATCGCTGTTAGTAACAAAAAACAGAGAAGGATTCCTGTGACCCATTTAAAGTTTATAATGGGAAACTCAAGTTGCAGTGACACGTAATTATAGGATTTATCTTTCACACCCACACTGTAAGGTTTCTTCTTCAATGCAAGTTTTCTCCACTCTGGATCTGAGGAACTGGGACTTCACCCACAAAAGCTCATGCAAAACCCAAATTTGTTAGTCTTTAAAAGCTCACGAGACTACTTTCTTCTTTTGCTGAACTCTACACCTTTGGAATTAGGAGCGAACCAGTACCCTGTACAATGGAGGGAAATATAACAGAAAAAGTCATTCTGATTACAAGATTTACAGTTGTTAATTAAACACACAGAAGTAGTAATAATGCAGCACTGAAGTGTAGAAGTCATCCACTCAGGTCAGGAAATTCTAACCATTAACACCCCCCCCCATACTACAACAAAGCCCCCTCGCGCACACACAGTCATGCAGATGTTAGAACAGTTGACCTGTTGATGTTTGCCTTAACATGTGGAACATCTGTCAAGGGTAGCATTGTAAAGAAAGCTCTAACATTGAATTTTTTGACTTCTGAATGCTTTATTTGCAAATGTCAAACCTGAATTAAACCAAGAGTTTGCAGTTAGGTCCTTCTTTCAGTGAACACTTAAGCACATGCATAAATGTTTTGTTGAACTGGAATCTTAATTTCCCCAAGGTTTTAAAGGCAATTTTAATTTTTAGTCAGTTTGGAAAAGAATAAGTGCTACTAAATCATCACAGTTCATTCTAAATGTAAGCAACTCATGAAAAAATATGTTTGCCAATTGAAATGATCTTACCTTTAGAAATAATGAAAATAATTTTCTATTCCCTCCCCCCTTCTTTCTCCACAAAAGTTAATAAACAAGCTAAGTTGGAAGCTTGTAATTCTGAAAGCATAAATTTCAATGTAATCATATGGAGAAAAAATGTTTTTCCACATTTGTAAACAGCAAAAACTGTGGAACCGCTTTCTCCATACACAAAAAATTACAAAAAATCTGAGCTGAGGACAAGCAAAGAAAACATCATTCCAAATAAGAATTTGCTGTGCAACGTTCTATACATTACACTCTTGACCAAAATGATATCGAAGAGACTCCTTAATTGCATAGCACTGCCTCCACAAACCTATCCCCCAACTAGTTCATGCCCCCCCCCCTGCATTTTCAACAGTTAGTATGAATCAATTATCAACATTGCAAAAGTTCATAGAATCATAGAATCATAGGGTTGGAAGGGACCCCACGAGGTCATCTAGTCCAACCCCCTGCCAAAAAAAGCAGGACCACTCCCATTAGATCATCCCAGTCAGGGTTTTGTCCAGCTGGGCCTTGAACACCTCCAGAGATGGAGATTCCACCACCTCCCTAGGCAGCTTATTCCAATGCTTCACCACTCGCCTAGTAAGGAAGTTTCTCCTAATATCCAGCCTGGACCGCCCCAGCTGTAACTTGAAGCCATTGCTTCTCATTCTGCCCTCTGTTACTACCGAGAACAGTCGAGCTCCCTCCTCCTTGGAGCAACCCTTCAAGTAGTTGAAGGTTGCTATCAAATCCCCCCTCAGTCTTCTCTTCTTCAGGCTAAATAAGCCTAGTTCCTTCAGTCTTTCTTCATAGGGCTTGTGCTCCAGCCCTTTGATCATTTTGGTTGCCCTCCTCTGGACTCTCTCTAATTTGTCCATGTCCTTTTTGTAGTGGGGAGCCCAAAACTGGACACAGTATTTCAGATGTGGCCTCACTAGTGCAGAATAGAGGGGAATGATCACATCCCTCGATCTGCTGGCAACACTTCTTCTGATGCAGCCCAGTATGCCATTGGCCTTTTTGGCAGCAAGAGCACACTGCTGACTCATATCCAGCTTCCCATCCACCATGACTCCCAGGTCCTTTTCTCCAGGGCTGCTATTTAGCTGATCACTCCCCAGCCTGTAGCAGTACATGGGGTTTTTTCGTCCCAAGTGCAGGATTTTACACTTGTCCTTGTTGAACCTCATGAGATTCCTCTTGGCCCACTGCTCCAATTTGTCTAGGTCTCCCTGAATCCTGTCTCTGCCCTCTAGGGTGTCTACCGTTCCCCCCAGTTTGGTATCATCTGCAAACTTACTAAGTGTGCAATCTATCCCATCATCCAGATCATTAATGAAAACATTGAACAGAACTGGCCCCAGGACCGACCCCTGGGGCACACCACTTGTTACTGCCTGCCAACTTGACATGGAGCCATTGATTCCTACACGCTGAAACCGTTGTTCTAGCCAGTTTTCTATCCACCTTACAGTCTATGCATCTAACCCATACTTCCTTAATTTGCCAATGAGAATGCTGTGGGAAACCGTATCAAAAGCCTTGCTAAAGTCAAGGTATATGACATCAACGGCTCTTCCCGCATCCACAAATCCAGTCATCTCATCATAGAAGGCGATGAGGTTGGTCAGGCATGATTTACCCTTGGTAAATCCATGCTGACTGTTCCTGATTACTCTACGTTCCTCCAAGTGTTTCAGGATGGATTCTTTGAGAAGCTGCTCCATGATTTTTCCAGGGATTGAGGTGAGGCTGACAGGTCTGTAATTCCCTGGATCGTCCTTTTTGCCTTTCTTGAAGATAGGTACTATATTTGCTTTTTTCCAGTCCTCTGGCACCTCCCCCGTTCGCCACGAGTTTTCAAAGATAATGGCCAACGGTACTGCTATCTCATCAGCCAGCTCCCTCAGCACCCTCGGATGCAGTTCATCCGGCCCCATGGACTTGTGCACATCTAGTTTCTTTAAGCAGTCCCTAACCTGACCTTCTGTCACCAAGGGCCTCTCTTCTTCTCCCCAGTCCCCCGTACCTAGTGTAGTGGGCTGGGAGCTGACCTTGCTTGTGAAAACTGAACTAAAAAAAGCATTGAGCACTTCAGCTTTTTCCTCATCCTCTGTCACGAGGATGCCTGCCCCATTCAGTAAGGGACCTACACCATCCCTGATTCTCTTCTTGTTATTGATATACTTGTAGAACCCCTTCCTGTTATCCTTCACATCCCTTGCTAGTCGCAACTCCATTTGTCCTTTGGCCTTTCTGATTTTATCCCTGCAGTCCCGAGCAATGTCTTTATATGCCTCCTTAGTCATCTGTCCTAGCTTCCACTTCCTGTAAGCGTCCTTTTTATGCTTCAGCTCAGTGCAGAGCTCTCTGTTAAGCCACAGTGGGCGCCTTCCACATTTGCTGTGCTTTCTCCGTATCGGAATTGTATCTTCCTGTGCCCTTAGCTAAGTTGTTAAAGTTGGGAGCATTTGGGCAGCTGTATCAGTGGTCAGAGCTGAGCCATTGGGAACATGGGAAAGTAGAACCAACAAGGAGCCCTGGTGGCACTTTTAAAGACTAACAAATTTATTTATCACATGACCTTTTGTAGGAGAGAATCTCACTTGGTCAGATGCTTTGAAGATGCAGGAACTTACCCCTCATCTTGAAAGTGTCTGATGAAGTTGAATTCTCTCCTACAACAGCTCATGCGATAAATAATTTTATTAGTCTTTAGAAGTGCCACAGGACTCCTTATTCGTTTTGCTGAACTAGACTAACATGGCTACCCCTTTGGAACTTGAGGTTCCTGGGATCTATGAAAGTCTACATTACCTCTCCTTCTGAGCAAGAGCAACACAGTTTTAAAAACAGGGCAAGGAAGGAGAATTGGACTCCTTGTTTCATAACTTGGCAGTAACTACCTTCCTCACTCCACACTCTCTGTCTGCAATTTGCAGTGTTGACACATAAGGCGTTACTACGTTCAAGAGTTAACAGTCCTTTGGAACAAGCAGATCAGTTTTCACCTCTCTTAGAGCAATCTTTTTCCACCTTTCTTTAGCTACATACCTTTCATACACTGAAGGTTCTTGCTGCAACAAGGAGGACTAAAGATCTGCTTTTATGAAATTAAAGGACTCTAGCACACAGTGGCAAATTGGTCACTGGCCTCAGACTCAGTAAATCCAGGAATAATTGCTGGTTCTACTACAGACTTGCTGTGGGTTCTTGGACAAGTGCCTCAATTCTCCAAGAATAGGAATACTACTACTTCCTTTCTCCAATACACGTCTTATCTATTTAACCAAAAGCTCCATAACGGCAATGATCATCTCCTATCGTGTACAGCGCCCAGCATGATGGAGGCCAGACCTCAAATACAACTTCCAGGCACTTCCATTACACACACAAATACGTAATTAGGCAACAACTGACGTAGCTACACAACAGCATTAGACATGGGACCGACGCTCTCAGCAACAAACAATGGGACACAAACAGAAGCCATACCTCTATAGTGACCATCATCAGTGAGAACTCCTTAACTAAAAACACACATCCAAATAATTCCTCTGTAAACCACCTAAAGTGATATGCTGTCATGCCAGGGTGGAGGGTAATTATCAACCACAGGGCTCTCAAATTCAAATCATTGCGAGGGCCGCATGAGGACTAGTACGTTAGCTCAAGGGCAACACCACGCACGAGGACTAGTGTGGTAGCCCAAGGGCTGCACCACTGAAACCTTTTCATACAACGATACTGCAAATATTGATAGGAATAGTGTCATTGCAGGCCACAAGAAATCACTTTAGGGGCTCCATGTGGCCCTCGGGCCATGAGTTTGAGACCCCTGATCTACCATTATTACAGCTGGCCAAAAACTAGCTCATATAAGAACTATACCTACCTTTTCTTACAGCCAAAGCAAACGCCGTAAGAGTCTTCCTAGACTCCTTTAAAAAAAAAAAAAGTTTCAAGGGGGTAGCTGTGTTAATCTAGTTCCACAAAGCAAACAAGAGTCTTGTGGAACTTCTAAAGACTAACCAATGTCTTTATCACATGAGCTTTTGTGGGAGAAAATCCCACCTCCGCAGACGCTTTGAATCTCATGCGATAAATAAACTGGTTAGTCTTTAAATGTCATAGGACTCCTTGGGGTGGTGGGGTTTTTTTTTTGTGTTTGTTTGTTTGGCTTAGCTGTATGCAAAGGAATCAGACCTGACTTCAAAGTATCTTGTTGCTAGCCTCTTTGAGCTACTTCAACCATTAGAAAATTTACCAAGGCATTTTGTTTGGGGTGCAGTATGTTCCAAGTACCAAAAAGTCATGTCATGATGTACTGCCAAGGTCACGCTTAGCAGCACTTGCTATACCTGTATCCTTGCAAAAGATCCAGGTCCCTAATGGAGGTTATAGAGATTTTTCTTCCAGTTTCACAGTGATATGAAGCATTGTTAACACAGCTAGTGAAAGAAAAATGTTGTCGCACTGTAAATACTGGGTAAAGACTGCGAAATGAAGAAAAACCTTCCAACACGGTACTTAAAATACCGCTCCTAAAAAAATGATTCTAGGCCAACTTATTGTCATATATAAATAGCCATTATTATAATAGAAATGAACAAGCCAAAAGCTTCCTTTGGGAATGTCAGTAAATGGGGGTTACAAAAGAGAACAGCCACAGCTTTTACTACTTGAATTTTACAGGGGATATAAATGTAATTCTGTATAATTTAACAGGTATTGAATAATTAAATAATAAAAATGCCACTTAACCTGTCTAACAAAAATAAAATGCACAACTAAATGAAAAAGTAAACAAGCTGAATACTGTGAGGTGATTCAACGCAAGAATCTTTCTTATTGTGAAGTGAATATTCCGAATTTATTTTGGCATCATGCATTGGTATGTCCAAGTGTCAAAAGTATAAGGCAGCAGCAATCAGTGCTGTGAGAAACAGGATTAGCTATGGAAGATTAGACCACTGGACCTCCAACTCAGAAACTGGGAAACCTGTGAGATTCCAGAGGAAGACACACCCCCACAGTGCAACTGGCCAAATGTACGATGCTGTACGTGGCAGGAAAAATGCCCTTCTGAACACTTGCAATGATCAGGTGATACCTTGGAATAAGAGAATCTAGTTATAAACTTAGCACATTTAACTCTAAATATTATTACCAACAGAGTCTTCACTTAAAATCTGCTTGTGGCATTTGACCCTGGCCTCCTGCAGTCTTGAACCACGAGGCAAACTAATGCACTGGCAGTTCATATCCTGTCTTTCCCATTTCACCAACTTAACCTCAGACAACTTTCCCCAAAACCCAAGGCAACAGCCCCATTTCCAATGGCTTATGGTAGCAACGTATTCCCTGTACCAAGCCCTATATTATGGAAAACAGCATTAGAATCAGGATTACAGTAGATGTTTTAAAAGATAAAGAAAAAACTCTACAGAATAATTAGTTATTACTTGCAGCACTCTCTTCACACAGAATGTATTTATACAGTATTTTTGATCCACTGAGTGTCTCCTGAAATGTGGCTAACTGGAAGCCTGTGAACAAAAATATAAAGCCTGCTAGACATTTATCTTTTAATACATTAACTAAAAAAAAAGAAACCCACAAAGAGCATATGCCCAGCCCCACCATGCCACACCCACACACAACGGGAAGTTCCAGAAATGCAGATGACCCTTAAATAAAAATTATTCTGGGAAGGCGTGATTCGGATGGACAAAAGAAGAAAAAAAATCCAAATTCAAATATTTTGCAGTTTTCCTGAAAACATGGAGCTGGATTTCACCACCAGACGTACCTTCTCCCATAAAGTTACAAGCTTTGGCATACTCAGCCTCTTAAGAAACATCTCCAATGGAATTCAAGACAATTAAAGAAAAGAAACAGGCACAACCTGCCAATTATCTATCAAGTGTGTGCAAGGGAGGAGAAGGGGGAGGGGCACAGCTATACCTATTGCATTAAAACTCGTCTTGTTTACGAGCTCTTTTGTCCTTTGATAGCTACAGAAGTTCATTTGAATCCGTTTTCAATGAAAAAGCCTTTAAATAAAAGGCTGTAAAAAACCTGAAGCAAACCACAAGTCCTTTACTTGTCTATTTATAGACATGAAAAAAAATAAAAAAAAAATAACCAGCAGCCCTAGGCCTCCCACTTCGCAATCTTCCCCCCCCCCCCCGCCCCCCCCCCCCCCCCCCCAGTAAACACCTTAAGCCGTTCTAGAAGAGGCAGTTTTACACCAAATCATGTTTGTGTGGTGCACTTACCTCTGTGAACATGTCTTACTGCCTTCCTACATGGCAAGAGAGATTTCCTGTTTTCATACATTCCCTTGTCAACCCTAATCAGTGTCAATAGGTTAGTGTCTTTTGTGGTGGCGTCTGCAGTGGTAGCCCTGACAGGAAAGAACTTTTAATCTCTTCCCTTGCACTGAGCCATGAGAAGCAGAGAGCGCTCCCAGGCATAACTCCCTTGGCTCCTCTCCTAAAAACGCTCTCTCAAGTGCATGGTTGCTTAGCAATATTTGCCTTTCCCCTGTACATTTGAAATTGGCAACATCTGTCCCTTTGGCAGTTTTGACTTGTGCAAAGGACCGTGTGGAGACTTTTCAAACCTACGAAACAAGCTGGTTGAAGCGAGACTTTATGGCTGCTCTGGTGTTTTGTTAATATTTGATTTCCAGCATGTATGAAACCTGTGGCTCTTTCCAGAGGAAAGGTACAGAGGAGAAAACTGTCACGTCCAGTGGGAATCGCCTGCTAAATCGCATAACAAGGAGCTTTTTGTGTTTACATATTTACAGCTGCCTATTCTTTGGCTTGAGTCTTTTTTTAAAGCAATGTAAGTTATTTCGCTGGAACTCATATCTGCGCTTCTTCATATGCCTATGTATATAATAAAGGATGAAAACAGAATATAAAATCTGATTATCTTTTTACCTGTAGTAGCTTCTGCATTTATATACATCTGCCCCTCCAAAATACACTAGCCACTTAGCACACAAATTGACTTCAGATACGTTTGTAAAGCATATAGTATGACATGGCACCAATCTTGAAAGCAGCCTCTGGGGCCTACTGCAAAATACACAACAAACTTGACCTGACCAAATATATAAAAAGAAAATGAAGTTGATAGTAAAGGATATGCTCTCATCATCTAGAAACAAAAGTGTCCACCCAGGAAAAGATGGGCATTAAAAGGCTACTTCCTTGTATCTAGGTATTTTGGGGGATGGAGGGACGACTTATTTTACTTTGATCCACCCAACCCAGTCACAGCCTTATTGTTTTCCAAATTCTCAATTGCATATATTTGTGTGGTATTTGTTGTAGGAAGGTTCCCTTTCCCCCTCCCCCTTCTCCTCCCAAGTGGGGGAAGATTTAAGATTATTTTTAAGTCTCAGATTTAAATTTTGGGGGGAAGGGACTGTTTTTTGTTTTTTATTAACCAGATGGAGCTGGATTAATAAAATACAGTTAATAGGATGGAATACTAGCAAAAGTGTGCACATTCACATGGGGTATGACACCCAGGAAATAGTCTAAAACAGATAAAGATTTTTTTGCAAAGTGAGTTTTTTTATTTTGTTTTGTTTTTAAATCCACTAAAACTTCCTTCTCCTGACATTCTCATGCAAATTAATAGTATGATTGTACAAGTACTGTGGTAAGTAGTCTCAGTGATGTCAAAGGGAACACACACAGTAGTCAACTTCGCATCTGATAATAAGGTTAGGAAGAATTTGGCCCTAAATTTATTTAAAAATAAAATTAAATAATTATTCCATATTATACATGTATATGAAGAGATGGTTTCTAAAATAAGCCCAGTGCTAGCTACAAGAGTACCTGAAATTTTGTACCAGAGAGACTAAATTACATAGAATTCACAACATAATATTTACAATTTTTCCTTTTTTAAAAATTTAAAAAATAGTGTCATTCTAGTTTTAGACATTTTATGCCACAATATAAAACTCTGTAATAAAAATTCCATCTCTGCTATTCATGGATGTTTATAATGGAAGCACTGACAGCAAAATTAGGTAATACTATGTTGTAAAAAGCTGGCATTTATTCTTTTATCAACTGAACAATTACTTCTTGGGAGGGAATAGTAGTTACTTGGTGATGAACTGTATGGAACTTCTCACGATTCTAAGCTTGCCTTCCCCTGCCAGTTGGTGGTCACCCAATTGCATGGCCCACTTTTCAGAGCAGGCATTCTCAAATGTTCCTACTGGTTTGTTTAAGAAAAGCATCAGTTATGTTTTGGGTTTGTTTTTTTTTTATCCTGACTCAGAATTTCCATGAAGCATGTTCACCCCTTCTTTTTCTCTTTTATTTAGGATGAACATGGTGTAAGATAGTGTAGTCCTTGGGACTCAGCTAGTAGCCTTTGCCTTCTTTCAGAATACCAGTAATATTTCTAAAACCACATAAAAATATTTACATATTTTTGCCAGAAGGAAAAAAAACAACCTCATTTTGAAATATCAGCTTTTGATGTAAGGCTATATCAGGGGATCTGCAATCTGCAGCTCCAGAGCTGCATGTGGCTCTGTGACTGCCCCCTTGCAGCTCTGGGCTCCAGGACTCCCCTCCTGCCACTGGGGAACCCCTGCAGGCAGCCCAAGCCAGGGTCTAGGCTGCCCCTCACCACCAGGGGATCCTGCAGGGGCCCCGCTCTTGATTCCAGACTTTCCCACCCCTGCCAGAAGACCCTGTGGCAGTCACCTTGGCCCAACTCTCAGCACCCCTCCTCTCCCCCCAGGAGGCTACACCCATTGCAGTTCTCAAAGCACTTGGTTATTGAAGGAATTTTTTTAAATGGCTCTTCCAATCTTTCAAGTTGTCAACCCCTGGGCTACTACATCTACACTAGGGAGCTTACAGTGGCGCAGCCACACTGATGCATCTGTGCTTCTGTAAACTCTCTAGTGTAGCCAATTTGAACTGATGGGAGAGAGCTCTCCCTTACACTTAATTAACCCCATTCGCCACTCCCCCCAAAAAGTGGTGACAGCTATGTCTGCAGGGGAAAAGCTCTCCTGCCAACATAGCACTGTCCACACCAGGGCTTATGTCAGTGCAAATTATGCTATTTGGGGGGTGGTTTATTCAGTCCCTGGGTGATATAGACTCTACGGATGCAACTGGCAGAGTGAGGGATACATTTTGGTAATGGAGGTGCATATTTGCACAAAAGGACCTTTGTCTTCCTTGCAGTTAAAAGGCCCAGAATGACAGTGTTTGGAGGTGAGGCAGGCAGCTGGTGCCACTCTCACCTCCTCAGCTGAGATAAATGTCTGTTTTTACTTTTGAAACAGGCACAGATATGCTGTCATGTTGCTGGGTATTGTGTTGAGCTCATTAACATGCATATCGTCTGCCACCTCTTGCTGCTTTCAGTGTTTGCTTTGAAGCTGCCTTGTTGGAAAGCCTGGCTGTCATCTGCTCCCGGCCTTGCTCAGGCTTTCCTGCTGGCTTCAACATTACTTTTTTTTTTTTCATATTAGTCATATTCCACACTAGCAGTAATTGCATTAGTAGTCTGAAATGCTTTTAGTTAGATACTGTTCCTGCTTCAAACTGTGCTGCATAAAAATAATTGAGCAAAACAGTTCTTGTATTTCATTGCACTGTTTTCTTATTTGTGGGTACACATTGCCTAGGACATCTTTTCATTTACTGTTTTCCCACACAGGGGTCTGTTAAAAGAAGCAAGGAGTCCTGTCGCACTTAAGGACTAACAGATTTATTTATCGCATGAGCTTTCGCAGGAGAAAATCCCACTTCTCCCACTAAAGCTCGTGTGATAAATAAATTTGTTAGTCTTTAAGGGCCACAGGACTCCTTGTTTCTTTTGCTAAACTAGACCAACACAGATGCCCCTTTGGAACTGAAGTCTATCAGAATATCTTTGAAGCTAATACATAGCCTTTTATTTCTGTTGGATGAATATTCCTTACAACAGCCACCATCCCTGGATACAGTCATGAATAGTAACAAAACCCTAAAAGGATGTCCACTATTCTCCGCTATATGAAGTTTCCCATCTTCCATATAGATTGTTAATGGGAGTTTTAGGTAGTCAGCACACAGTGTTAACAACATTTTAATTTGCTCCAATGAAAGTCACTGCAGTTTCTGAGAAAGGAAAAAAAATCCATCCTGATGAGTAGTATATTGTGTGTGTTCATTTTTCAAAATTCTCCAATATTTAAAGTCCAGGACTAAATCAACAGTGAGGGGTGAAAAATTCCTTCGGCCTTCCATTACTGGAATATTATTTTCTCCTATTTTTATACAATCCCCCCAAAAGTCATCATTTTCATGTATTTCAAAAGCAACTTACTTTTTCTTATGACTGTTCATGCTTCATATTAGGTAAGAGGGAGATTTGCACAGAAAGCTTCAGTTATTTTTTGAGTTACTACACTTCAGAACAATTGCTATTTTGTTTTTGTTGCTGTCCCCTCCCCCTCCGGTTTTATCAAGGGGAAAAAAAACCAGTGTAAACTTACTAAACCATTCGATTAAAACATAAATGGCTTTTTTTTTTTTTTTTTTTTTTTTACAACAAGTCAGTCCAGTCCAATGTATACATTTGGATAGGATCAGTTTGACAGAGTTTAGTTTCCAAATTAAAATGTTATTCAAGGTCAACTAGTTAATGCTAGAACCTCCTTTATAACTTTCTCTGAGCAGTCTGGCATAAGTTCAAGGAAGTTACCACCCCCAGAGGCAAGCCAAAGGAGGTTATCGAAGCTTGTAACCTTTAGCTGCATTGCTAGAATTACAGCCACTGCTGGAACAGCCAGAGACCTCAGAAAAGTTAAGTCACTGAGCACAGAAAAACCCTTATACGGCCTGACCCTCTTCAGTGTTAGGTCAACAGGACTCCACTGAGTGGACCCAGTGGAGTCACCCTCATGTGAAACTGGTGTAAGAAAGTTCAAAATTAGGCTTTCAGGGCTAGATTAACAAAGGAACTTGTATGGTGCAATGCTTGGCATTGTTATGCCTAACTTTTAGGCATCTAGCCTATGCAGCAGAATTCACAAAGCCTGAGTTAGGTGCCTAGGCTCTCCATATAATGCATAAGGAGAGACAGGCAACCCAAAAAAGGGACCCACAAAAGCCAGCCAACAGAGGGGGGCAGCCTCAGCAATCTGGTATCAAATGTTCAAAGGAGGGCTGGAGAGGGGATGTCTATCTGACTGAGATTCACAGCTGTGAAACATCCATGGAGTCAGGTACCAAATTTATTTCGGGGGGATGGGGGGGGCAAGGAACGCTGAAGCCCACATCTAGCTTTAGAGAAAATGAGGGAGCAGAGTGTCCTCTCTTAAAGCTCCAAGTCCAGCGACCAGCACTTGCACACCCGGGCCAAGTAACCAATGATCACTTGGAAAGAGCCTCCACTTCAGGGTTGGGGGTGGGGGAGAGAATTAGAAGAGATGGGGGAGAAAAAGCCACAATGGGTGTTGTGAGCGTCCCCCTCCCCCACCCACACACAACACATGGTTGTTTGGAATAAAATTTGACCAATATTGGACTGGCCTAGCTGGGTTATTAGAGATTTGCCAGTTACCAGAAAAATAAATTTAATCTGCTGAAGGTTTTTTACATGCACCCAAAAATCTGTATTGCCATCACAGCACACTCAGATAACTAACATGAAAAGTCTGCGTGTCCAGCTAAAGATGCTTCAGTGTTCCCACTTCTGCGTTTTAAGAGATAATCAAGTTCCAAAAGGGCAGCCATGGACTTGCACTCCCTTGTATTTATGTTCATCCCATTCTGTAAGTTCCCCCTCTTTAAAGAGTCTGAGGAAGTGGGATTTTCTCCCACGAAAGCTCAAGCAATACATAAATCTGTTAGTCTTTAAGTGCCATAGGACTCCTTGACTTTTTTAAAGCAATAATGTATCAAAACTCCTGAAAACACAGCACCTGTCTGCCCACTGATGCACAAGAGAGAGACAGGGTTTGAGTTACAGGAGAATGAGGAGATGAGAGTGAGACTTGTGATGTTATCAATCTTATCTAGACACATTATCTGCCTGGGAGAGGCATTAAGGAGTTGCCTTGTGGCTGGGGTTGCAGTGGACTTGCCTTGTGGGAGGGAGCGCTGGGATTTTTTTTGCATCTCAAAGGTGATAACCCTGGTTTGGGGTGCCAGGGTCAAGAAGGAGCTAAGGCAGTGTTGTTTAAAGTTAGGGTTGGGACCCAGTACAGGGTCACAGACCCTTAGATGCTGGGTTGTGGCACCCCCTGCTGTTGCCACCAAAAGACTGGAACATGCTGCATAAAGACAATTGTCAGGTCATGGGCATAAATAACTTTTATCAACTGGATCTTGAGAAAAAAAAGTTTGAAAACCACTGGACTAAGGTGTCATGGGGAGTGAAAGCCTATGAGGTGGGGCAAGGAGGTGGGCTAGCCCTGCAAGATGAGAGCCACTGCAGAGTGATGACAGGGCGTGCTGCTTCTCCATCAGCCATCCCTTGGGCCTTTCAACTGCTCTGGGGGCAAGACCCAAAATACCCATCCCACACCTGGGAGTCCCTCCCCCCTGACAAGGTGGCAGCAGTTTCCCTACCACACAGGGCCCTGTGGTTCCTTAATCCAACCTTGCAGTCACCCTAACCATTGAATTTCTGGTAGCCAGGGGAGAGTCCTCAATCTCTCTCACTGAAGCTGTTCCACTTCATATGAACTAATTAAACATGTGTTGGGACACAGCGAGAATAAATATCTAGTCCAAGGAGAGGGAGAGATGGGAAACGCCTTGTTCAAATCCCTTCCAGGCAGAAGAGCCAGGGCCTCTTGACATCCTAGCTGAGAGCCCAAACCACTGAACTAAAGGTTACAGGGAAGCCTATTTCCTCACCCTGCCTCTCACCCCTAGCCCTTTTGTATGGTTTCTATGCCCTGAGAATGGCTACTGGACCAAATGGGACAGCACAGGCAAGAAAAGCCTGGCAACAGCTACTTTGAGGATTCTCCTTGGGCGCAGGCTTGATGAGATAAAAGTTGAATTCCTGGGCAGGGCAGGTCTGCGTCATCTATGCACATGTTCAGCTGCTGAAATTTAGGCATTTGGGGAATTTTAATGGTGGAAATTTAGGTCCCAAGGGAATTTAGGTATTTACATAAGCAAGGAATCCTATGTCACTTAAATACTAACAATTTATCGTATCAGCTTCCGTGGGAGAAAATCCCACTTTGTCAGATGCTTGAAGATGAGGGAACTTACAGAACAGGAGGAACATAAATGTGGAGGAGTGCAAGTCATAGGATCAGGTCCCCAATCCCATGACATACACTCCCCTGCATTTATTTTCCTCCCATTCTGTAAGTTCCCTCATCTTCAAGCATCTGACAAAGTGGGATTTTCTCCCATAAAAGCTCATGCAATAAAAAAATTTGTTAGTCTTTAAGTGCCACAGGACTGCTTGCTTATTTTGCTGAACTAGACTAACAAAGCTGCCCTTTTGAAACTAGGTACCTACAGCTTCAGGCAGCAACTGAGTGGTGATTTTATGAATGCCAATGGTGCCTAAACACTGGACTTACTCACTTAAGTTCATTTATGACTCTAGCTCTTAGAGACTGATGTTTTCAATCAACTTCAAAGGAAAGTAAGAGTATTATATGTACAGGTATGAAAAGGTTCACTAGCAAAGCCTGTAAGTTCTGTGATGCCTCAAACACACACAAAAAAGACCATTTCTTGACATCTGAATACATGGTTCAAAGAAATGTATTCTCACCAAAACGCTTATTACATTAGTCTGCAAACTACTGAATGAGCATAAATTTACAGTATTAAAAACTATGTCAAAAGAATATTAAGAATGCCAAGTCAAGCACTTGAAAGTTGGGATGTGTCAGAATTAAGGTCACCAGCACAACCTTAGTTTGGTCCCCTTGTGTGTGCATTATAAAATGGTCTTTAATCCCATCACTATATACTACTTTTTCCACAGGATTACTGCCTCACTCAGTGTGTAAGAGGGACCTGCTGTGGGAATGAATCAGGGCTGTGTGTAAAGAGGCTACTGTTTGTTACAGGACCCCCGCTTCATTTCTTGCAAAAGTGGAAAGATGAGCAATGAAGGAAACAGGATTGCATAAAGAGAAAGGATGGCACCATGACTAAAGCCGGGGGGGGGGGGGTGAGTAAGGCCCCATCATGACAGTCATTGCTCTTTAAAAGGAGAAATAGCCAAATGAGAACTCATCAGATAAAGCAAAGGTCTCAAACATTCAGCCTTTAAATCTGTTTCCTGTGGCCCACAACGACATTACAGTTACCGATATTTGCAATATAGTTGTATGAAAAGGTTTCAGTAGTGTGGCCCTTGGGATAATGTACTAGTCCTCATGCAGCCCTCATGATGATTTGAGTTTGAGACCCGTGGGATAAGGAATGTATGTGGACAATCGCACAACAGTTTGATGGGGATTCATGTCCAAAATCAAACTTCTCCTGTACCATAAAAATAGTCCAAGGAATCTGGCTCAAGACTACCGCATCTGCTATTTTTAGGAAAAAATATACTACTTTTATTCTATAATTTAAATATGGAAAAATAATGTTTAGTGTTTGCTAAATATTATGGTTAAATTAACTTAGCAAGCCATCAGATAACTCATTCCCATATTTCTTTTTAAAAGTAGAATTATTATATTCCTAGGTTATTGTACACTTAATGTTAAATAAAATTAACCAAAGCAAAGTCTGACATGTCCTTCAAACCTTTAAAATCAGATGTTTGAACCATTAAATCAGCAAGGCAAAAAGTGTCTTTGAGAAACAGTACAGGAACTTGCGTTTACTCCTATTTACCATGTTATTCAGACACAAAGGTAAATAGCTGGGAATATTAGGACTATAAGAAAAGAAAAAAGACATTGAGTTTCTTCTAAGACTACATTAAAAGGATATCATACAAGTTGCCTCGATAGTTTGCAAATTGTAAGGAATATGTAGACTGCAGTCAATCAAAATAATCACAAGTTGGCTTGCCATAACAATTACAGATGTTTTTTATCAACATACGATCACTGATACTAAGGATGCACTATGTATTTATAACTAATAAAAATGAATGTAAACATCTTCATTTAACAAAACATACTTCCATCTTAAGTACACACCTGAATTCACAAGAAAGCTGCTCTATGTTTTCTTGAGTTCCAGTTTTTGGCTCACAACTGCACAATTTTAGAGCTCCATTAGGGTTTCTAAATATAACACTCTTCAGGGTTACTGCGTACAAAGAGAAAGGCTGAAATTTATTTTAAAATTTATTTAAAACTCACTAAAGTTAGGCTCTTAAATCATTACTAGTTTCATGGGACGTATCTGGGGGTGCTCCACTTTTGAAGAAAATCAGGCTATTTATTTTACACATGTAAATAAAGATTTAATGGCCAAAACTGAGGCACCAATTGTTTAAAATCTTGGCCAATACCTCCAATATGCTTAATTCTGACCGAGTTAAATGCAATGTAAGATAGGGGATTTTTCAAAGAATTTAGAAACCAGATTGCTGTATTTTTCACTTTTATGACTCTTCCATCTGACTACCCTTCATTAAGGCTATGAGTCTTGACATCAAGTTTAAAAGAGTAGACTATGCTACTGCCCTAAAAAGATTCCACTGAAAGCTCCTTATTTGATTTAATCCAGTGAAAAATATAAATTAGCACCTGACAGATAGATCTTATAAAGATGAAACACAAGCTTGCAGGGACACTGTTTACAGACTGTGCTACATCATGCACAATTCTCTATGCCATAATTATATTTTACCAAAATGACCTGGGAAGAGGCAGCAGCTCAGACGAAAGCACCAGATGTTTTACACACAAATCCTGGTGTTCCAGAGAACCTCCCAACATCAAAAAGAATTACTAATTTCAGATTGCTGGCAACTAAATGCAATGTTGCTAGTCCTCAAAATTTTAAATCACAAGTCTTATACTATCTGGTATTTTGCGTAAAAGAACCAGCCCGGGTCCTGAAGTCAGCAGAACAGACGGGATTCACAACTTAAATTTTTAAAGTTTCTAGTCCTTATGATTAAGAGTAAAAGGTTGAAACATGATGTGAGCATACCCTAAAAACTCAGAAACTAGAACGCATTTAAGAAGATACTTATAGTTTTTAAGCCAATTTCGTGATTGTTTGAGCCTGACTCAACTAGAAAGGAGGAAATAAGGTGCATCTACCGCATCTCTTGAAACACCACTGCTCTTCACCTCAGACATGCCCCTCTGTAGAGTCTCCATAAGAAAATAAATTCTCCAGTTTTGCTCGTGGGGCTTTAAACACTCTAAAATCTAGTTTTGAATATCATCTGAGCTGCCCATTTTGAAATCATTCACCAACACAGGAAGAAACTTTCATAAGACTTTTGAGGAAATGTTAAATAAGTTCTCAAATTATTTCATATAGGGCACCATACAGTGGGCCAAGGAGTGGATTGCACTCAGCCATCATCAAAACAGGTTTGCATTTGTCTTTTTCATGTCAACCAATTATTTTTGTTTGAAGGGGGAATCCTGTGGAACGGTACCTTTCTCTCAGCTATTATAATACCCAATAATGGAGGTAAATAAGTTTTTTATTTTTAAAAACTTAATTAGAATAAAATAATATTACATAGCCCATGGACTTTAATCACACAATAGCAAAAGCATCCAGATAGTGTGGGCAGGAGTCAGTGAAAGCTTGTTTGCATAGCATACATGGTTTCTCATACAATAATAAACCAAGGGTATGTCTACATTGACAGTGGCAAATCTGCCACCATCAGAATGATTTTTCTAGATCAACTGAATGTCAGTAGACATGCTCATTTGATCTGGAAATCGACTTAAAACGACCCCCTCAAGGGGCATTGCATTGTGTCAATGGGAACGCATTTCCCATTGGCAGAGCTATGTGAAGACAGTGTGCTGATGGGGAGTTACAAAGTCTGTGGGAGTTACACAAATGCTGAACTTTGTGGGCAGTGTAAATCAGGCCTAAGTGTTTATATCTGAATGCAACAATTCACGTAACATAGAACTGACTACTCAAATTTCTCTTAGCATAAATTTATCCCTCATTCACACACACATCCTCAATTATCTCTGAATAATTACTCTAAAGTGACAGATTTTTCTAAATCATAAAGCATGAAACTTAAGACTGACATGATAAAGCCCTGGCTGGAATGATTTAGTTGGGTTTGGTCCAGCTTTGAGCAGGAGTTCAGACTAAATGACCTCTTGAGGTCCCCTCTAATCTATAAGTCTTCACAATTTTAAGGAAAAGATTTGCAAAAGCACCTGGGGGATATACAAAAAAGGGTCCATCAATGCTTTTGAAAATTTGTAATATTCTAAACTAAGAAGAGAAGCCTCAAGAGTTTATGGATAATGTTTTAGAAGGAAAGTAATATAGCACTATACTTAACAGTTGTACTGAGATGGTGCTGAAGGATTTTTCTCCACATGCGTTTCTCCTTATTTTAACAGAGTTTGTTCTGAATGTTATTACAGCAATTTTCTCATTGTTCCGTACATACAGGATTTGACGAAGTTGGGAATTTACATGGCGGGGTTTATTTTCTCATCATCATCACCAGATATTAGTGGGTACAGAAAGAGAAATAAATATACATAAGCCCTCTAATAATTGCTGAGAACACTTACATACAAAAAAGCTGAGGCAAAAACAACGTAATTGCTCTTCCCACCATAAGTCAACACAGATTTGTTCACTATGCTGTTTTGCATAGTCTAGTTTGACCTGGCTCAAAGAATCAAAGAAACTGGAAGAGACCATGACAGGTCATCAAGTCCCATCCCCTGCACTCATGGAAGGACCAAATACTCTCTTAAACCATCCCTGATAGGTGCTTGTCTAACCTGCTCTTAAACACTTCCAATGATGGAGATTCCACAACCTGCCTAGGCAACTCACTCACTCCAGTGGTTAATCACTCTGTCAGTTAAGAATTTCTTCATAAGGTCCAACCTAAACCTCCCTAGTTGTAATTTAAGTCCATTGCTTCTTGTCCTATCATCAGTAGTTAAGGAGAATAGTTTTTCTCCCTCCTCCTTACGACTAGCTCTTAGATACTTGAAAACTGTTATGTCCCCTCTCAGTCTCCTCTTTTCCAGAATAAACAAACCCAGCTCTTTCATTTCCCCTTGTAAGTCAAGTTTTCCAGACCTCTAATCATCTGTGTTGCTCTTCCCTGGACTTTTCCCAGTTCCCCTACATCTTTCCTGAAACGAGGAGCCCAGAACTGGATACCATATTCCAATTGTGGCTTAATCAGGGCAGAGTAGAGCAGAAGAATTACTTCTTGTGTCTTATTTACAATACTTCTGTTACTACACCCCAGCACGGTGTTGGCTTTTTTATTTATTTATTTTGTGCAAGTGTTACATTGTTGGCTCATATTTAGCTTGTGGTCCACTATGACACCCAGATCCCTTTTCACAGTACTCCTTCCAAGGCAGTCATTGCCAGAGCCATAACGCTGCGATCCGGCACCCAGGGCATGTTCTGATCGGAACGCACCCCTTGCCTTTAGCAGCATTTGGGGCCAGCACTGCGAAATGCGCCCTTTAATAGAGCTGCTCTATTGAACTGCTCCAATGTGCCCAGGGCAAAGCCCCATCAGCCCTGCCATAGTTACGGCCCTGGTCATTGCCCATTTTGTATAGGTGCAATGGATTTTTCTTTCCTAAGTAGAGTACTTTACACTTGTCTTTATTGAATTTAATTCTGTTTACCTCAGACCATTTCACCAGTTTGTCCAAATCATTTTGAACTGTGATCCTATCCTCCAAAGTACTTGCAAGCCCTTCCACCTTGGTATCATTTGCAAACTTTATAAGTGTACTCTCTATGCCATCATCTAAACCACTGATGAAAATATTTAATAGAACTGGATCCAGAACTGATCCCTGTGATACCCTGCTTATTATGCCCTTCCAGCATGACTGTGAACTGTTGATAAATAAATCTGTTAGTCTTAAAGTGCCACACAACTGCTTGTTGTTGATAACTACTCTCTGGGAGTTGTTATCCAAACAATTTTTCACCCATCTTATAGTAATTCCATCCAGGCTGTAATTCCCAAGTTTGTTCATGAGAAGGTGATACAAGACTATATCAAAAGCCTTACTAAAGTCTAGATACACCACATCTAACGTGTCCCCTCTATCCCCGAGGTTTGTTACTCCATCATAGAAAGCTATCAGGCTGGTTTGACACTATTTGTTCTTGACAAATCCATGCTGACTATCACTTAACACCTTATTCGCTTCTAGATGCTTGCTAATAGATTCCTTAACAGGTTGCTCCATTATTTTTTGTGACTGTCTATAATTCCCTGAGTTGCCCTTATTTCCTTTTTTATGGATGGGCACTGTATTTGCTCTTTTTCAGTCCTCTGGGACTTCTCCAGTCTTCCAGGATTTTTCAAAGATAAAAGCCAATGGCTTAGATGTCCCAGAGTGAGGCATCTAAAATGGAAACCACTGTTGCTAAATCTCACTAAGTTTGGAGTTTTATCTGAACATCTCAGCTTTAAAAATCATGTGATAATATGACAATCTTAGCTTTCATTTTAAAATTAAGTTTCTAGCCCTCCCTGCTGTGGAAAAAGCCTTGAAAACACAACCCATCAGAACACAAGTTAATTTTTTTTTTTTTTCAAAATTCAATATATTACAAAATCTCATGATTTTAGAGTACTCATGTGCTCTTTGGGCACCTGACTCATGACACTGGAGTGACTGGGAGCTGGCTGATTTAGCCCTGATATGGCTGTCAATGTCTGGTAGTCTCTGCATCTAGTTATTTCTACCTGATTACTCTCTCTGATATCCAAGCACTTCCTGGTATGTCCAGACCTGTATTATAAAGCAAGTCTAATTTGTTACATCTCATAGACTATAAGGTCAACACAGTCATCTAGTCCACCTTTTCCCAACTGGTGTACCATGGCATACAGGTGGGCCCTGAGGCCTGAGGAAATGTGCCAAGGAGGTTTTTTTGGAAAACTACTCAGAGAGTTCTGGATTGGCTAATGAATTATTCATCTGTTAATCTGGAGACTATATGGTGGTGTATCTCAAAATTATTTAAGACATTGACATGTGCCACTGCAGAGAAAAGGTTGGGAACCATAGCTTGACATTTTACAATGCAGGAAACAGCAGCTCACCAACCCCTTACTGCAATAAACCTCTAACCTATGACTAAGTCCTCAAATCATAATTTAAGGACTGTAAGGTAAAAACATCCGGAGGGGTAGCTGTGTTGCTCTGTGTACAGCAAAAACAACTAGAGTCCTGTGGCACCTTATAGACTAACAGATTTCTTCGGGCATAAGCTTTCGTGGGCTCCAGTCCATTTGTATCTGACGAAGTGGGTTGGAGCCCACAAAAGCTTATGCCCGAAGAAATATGTTAGTCTATAAGGTGCCACAGAACTCCCGCTGTTTTTAAGACACAAAGAGTTTCCTATATCTGGATCACAGCATTTATGATGTTCAAACATACAGTATACATCTTTTATATGACAAACAATGAGTCTAGTGGCACTTCTAAAAACTAAATAATTTATTTATCAAATGAGCTTCCATGGGAGAGAATCCTACTACATCAGATGTTTGAAGCTGGTTACAGGTCTTTAAATATTAGGATTTATACTGCTCCATTTTTGGAGACTTGGGGAGCAAGGGAAACATTTAACAAAACAAAATCAAAAGAAGGGGTTATTCGGATATGCATCTTAAATTATCCTTTGACTAATTTCTTCTGGTTTGTCCCAGTTATATGACCCTGTACCATGTTAACAAATTAATCTTCCTTACTTCTTGGTTTCTACACCCCTCAGATTCTTAAAATCTTCATATTTCCTTTCCCTAAATTGGATTCAGGATAGACTTCCACCAGATACACAGATTGCATGTACACAATTCCCACCTGATCCCAGGTACCGTTGAATTCAGCTACCTTGCTAGCATCAATACAGTCACATGAATTCAGCCACCACTGTGCAAACATCTGTCCCCTCTGGCCTCTCCAATAGCCAAGTAACCAAGTTCATCGTAAGTTGAGGAGTGTGAGGAAACCTTTTCCAACCCTCAGTGTCAAACAGCTACAATCCTAGAATAGATACAGTGCCATAGTGCAGGAATATTACCCTCCTGCTTCACATTATGATGCCTCAACAAACGCGGCCCAAAACTGCAGTTTCATCACAATACTGTACTGTCCCATTTGCACAGGTTACTGCCTCTCCATCAGTTAAGGCTGCACCCAGCTTCCTCATGCCAGCTGGAATTCCTTTCAAAGGGGTCTTGAGTTACAGGCCATTAAAAGAATACCCAGATTTAATGTGTTCCTAACATTTCTCTCACTCTACCTCAAAAAATTACCTACTGCTCCTACAAATTTTCCACGTCATTAAGTCACCTTACCATTTTTGAAGAACACAGACTGCAATTAAGCAAAATGGAAAAGGTAGTTAAATCAGCCACTCTTCAAGATGCACTGCTCATTTCATTTCTCATATAGGTGTGCACACGGTGTCGTGTACAGTCACCATAAGCTTTTTGCCCTTAGCCTGTCCCTGTAGGGCCAGCATTGATGCCCCCTGGAGTCCCATGCATATGTCACAGTATAAAAGGTATTACTCTCCTTACTGTCCACCAGTCCCTTCTTCCTGCTAACTCTGAAAAGCGGGGATGCAGGGTGGCTGAATAATGGATATGTGTAACGGATCTCAAAGAACGGCTAATTACTAGTAAGTAACCGCCTTTTTCTTCTTTGAGCATCTGCTCATACCCATTCTAATCTAGATGATTCACAAGCATTATCCTTGGAAGGTGTGCTGAGTTACAGTCTGCCTGTCTGCAACACGGCTCTGCCGAAGGCTGCATCGTCCCTTGCCTCCTTCACAATGGCATGGTTGAATGTGAAGGTGTGGACAGACAAGGTGGCTTCTCTGCAGATCTGGACCAGCACCTGGGCGAGGAAAGCTGCAGATGAGGCTTGTGCTCTGGGTAAGTTCGCTGTTGCTGGTCCAGGCAGAGGTACATTGGTTCGCTCATAGCAGGTCCTGATGCAGGGGGTGACCCAAGACCAAAAGCATTGGGTCAACATTGGCTAGCCCTTTATCCAGGTCAGGGGCATCGCTGGCACTTGGCACACGGGGCCCATGACCCGAATCCTGACACCAGTGCCCTGGGTCCTGGCAGGGCCCCTGCCTCTCCTGGTCTCTGGCCGGATCGGGCCAGAGATCCAGGCAGCCGTTTCCAGCCCCTTCCAAGGCTGGGCAGCCCTGCGATTGTGGCTGCTGCTCCCTGCCCTGTCCCCAGCCAGGGGCGTGGCCTGCAGTCACGGGGTGGGGCCTGGGCCGGTGCCCCGGGTCCTTCCCTGGGGCAGTGATGCTCCTGATCTGGGCTGTGATGGCAATGACGAATTGTGTCAGCCTTCAGAACAGCCTGGTCCACTCCATGTAGAAGGCAAGAGTTCTCCTGACGTCTAAGTGATGCCATCTCCTTTGCTCCTCTGTTGTGTGTGGTTTGGGGAAAAAAGACAGGGAGAAAAATATCATGGTTAATATGAAAAGGACACTTAACCATATGCAGAAAGGCTGGGTGTGTCCTCAGCTGCAACTTGTCTTTGTACAAGACCATGTAGGGGCGCTCTGATGCCAATGCCCTTAATTCAGATAACCATCTGACCAATGTAATGGCCACCAGAAAGGACACCTTCATGACAAAATCAATAAAGGGCATGAAGTCATGGCTTTGGGGGGAGGGGAGGTGTTAGTCTGTTGAGTACCAGGTTCAGGACCCACTGAGGCACATGGCTGCAGACCTGAGGGTGTAACTTCTCTATCCCCCTTCAGGAATTTTGAAGTCATCAGACGTGAGAAGGGTGTCACCCTCCAACCTCCCCCCACCAAAATGATTGGTAAAAGGCTGAAATGGCCACGAGGTGCACCCTGAGGGAAGCTAGGGCTACCCCTGCACCGTCAGGTGCAAAAGGTATTCGAGGACAGCCTATATGGACAAGGCTCTTGGAGTGAGGCCTTGGGTCTGAACCCTGTCTGCAAACTTCTTCCACTTGGCCTTACAATGACTTGTGTGGAAGGTTTTCTGCTGCCTAGCAGAACTCATTGGATCTGGGCTGAATGAGCTCTCTCCTCCGTGGTCAGCCATGTAGTTTCCAGGCCGTCAGGTGTAGGGAATGTAGGGCCAGATGCAGGAACCATCCATTGTTCTGTGTCAGAAAGTCCCCGCTTCCTCAGGTGTTCCTATGGAGGGGCCATCAATGTGTCACACAACAAGCTATACAAGTGCTGGCACAGCCATGCTGGGACTATCAAGATGACATTCGCCTTGTCCCTCGTGATCTTCAACAACAAGCTGAGTATTAGGGAGACTGAAGGGAAGGCATGCACGAGGGGACCCAACCATGTCAGTAGGAAGGCTTCTAAGAGCAAGTCCTTCTCTTGGCCTTGGAGTCAGCAGCAGAGACACCACCTGCAATTCCAGCAGGTTGCAAATAGGTCTACATGGGAATGACCCCATCTATGGAAAATTAATGAAGTCACTTCCAGGGGCGGTGACAATCTGTGCTGCAGTAAGAACTGTCTGCTGAGTTGGCTTGCTTGGTCATTCCTCTCCCCTGGCAGGTGAGAAGCTATCAGAGGGAAATTGTGCCTTATTGCCAGTTTCCATAGGCAAACAGCTTCCTTGCAGATGGCTGAGGAGCGAGTTCCACTCTGATGGTTGATATAAAACATTGCTGCTGTGTTGCTGGTAAGACCTGGCTAACTTTGTTCTTCATGTGGTCAAGGAAGACTCTGCAGACTAGGTGGACTGCCCTCAGTTCTTTTACTCTAATGTGAAGGATCATCTCTTCTGCAAACCACCTCCCCTGCGCCCTCAAATTGACAATGATGTGGGCCCTCCAGCCCAAGTCTGATGCATCCAAAATCAGTGTAACTGATAGAGTCTGGCTCTTGAATGGGGCCTCTCAGAGCTGATTGAAGGTTTCGTTACTGCCATAGAGATGGACAGGACCCTGTGGGGAACTGTGGCCACTTTCTCAAGTGGGCGTCTCTGGGGAGGCGGTACACTGATGCCAGCAAGCACTGAAGGGTCTTAGGTTCAGGCAAGCTAGCCTCACCACGTACATGCAACCTATCATATGGCCTACCAGCTGAAGGCGATGTCTCACTGTTCTCATGGGGCACTGCTGAAAGCTGGCAATAATGCCTGACATCGCTCTGAACATGACCTCACCAAAAAAATGGGCTCAGATTGAGTCTAAGGCTATGTTCACACATACAGGCTTAATTCGATTTCAGTTAAATTGAAATAAGTTAATTCAAAATAAAATCATTAAATCAATTTCACTTAAATTGAAATAAGCAAACACACCAAACTGAAATAGCAAGTCTCCACACAGGAGGTGTGGCAACATGGCCCCCTCGCTGGGCCTTGCCCCCACCCAATATATAGGAAAAGGAAGGCACCCTGGGAAGAAGAAGGGCAAAAGTGTTAAATGGAAATAATGTTTATTTCAAAATAACACATCTGAACAGCGTTATTTCAAAACAACCATTTTGATTTAATGGCTATTTCGATTGTCTAGTAAGTTTTACCGTTTCAAAATAAGGTTAGTTGTTTTGAAATGATGGGGCTCATCATTTCAAAATAACGAAACATCATCCAGACATGATTTTTTTAAAATTGAAACAACAGTTGTTGTTTTGATTTAAAAGCAACTTGTGGACATAGCCTAAGAGTGCCCTCATAAATTCTATTCTCTTTGCTGGTTCTAACTTGGACTTTTCTAAATTCAATAGGAGAACCAGATGGTTGCATGTATAGCAAATGAGTTTGATGGTGTCCCGGACCCACTGGCACAACCTGTCCTTGATAAGCCAGTCATCCAGGTTAGGGAAGGAAAAAAGGGGTACAGATCTTAAGTATGTTGCTACACTGGACTTGTATTTTGTGGAGACCCTTGTGGAGAGGAAAAGTCCAAACCAGAGGATTGTAAATTATTAATGGGACCCTCCCACTATAAAGCAGAGCTATTCCCTGTGGAATACGTGGATTGGCATGTGTAAGTACACGTTCATTCAATTGAGAGCGGCAAACCCATCCCCAGAATCTAGTGAAGGAATTATGTGAGCTAGGGAAACCATGCGGAATTTTAGTTTTCTTAGGAACTTGTTCAGTTGACAAAGATCTAAGATGTGTCTCAGACTGCCCTTGGCCTTTGGTATGAGGAAGCATCTGGAATAAAACCCCTGGCCTCTTCTTGGAGGAACCTCCTCTACAGCTCCCTGTCTCAGGAGGAAGAGCACCTTCTGTTTACAAAGATGGGTCCCTGAAAAGGGACAAGGGCAGGGGGTTGCTGGGAGGTCTTTTGAATCTTTTACACGGTGCTGTTTAGTGTCTGTTGATTCTGCAAAGAGGGCAGGGCCCTCAAATGTTAGGTCATGTATTGACTTTGGACCTGAGGGGAGAGGCCTGCAGACAAGCTGGCCTTCTCATGGTGACAGCCAAGGTGATTGCCTTGCTCCCTGAGTCTGTTGCATCCCAAGACGACTGGAGAGCAGCTCTCACTATTGTCTGACTCTCTTTTAGCAAGGTGCTGAAGTCTAAAACCTGTTCTTAAAGTAGGGAATCTCTGAAACACCTCCCATAAATTGAAATTATTTCTCCCCATGAGAGTTTGCTGATTTGCTACTCTGAACTGCATATGATGGTAGAATAAATTTTTCTGCCAAAAAGATCAATGTTTTTCATCTCTATTTTTAAGAGTGGTTGCTGGCTGCCCCTGCCTCTCTGTAGGCGAAGCTGCAAAAGACCACTGTACGGTATAGAGAGTGGCACCTCCACTGTGTGCCCTGGCCATGAACTCAACACCTGAGGACATGTGCAGTCACTTGTTTACGTGACTTGTCCACATGCTCGGTATCTGATAGCATGAGCAGTTGTTTGTTTATAGTCAAGGCTTGCCTTGTGATCTGCAAGTATGCATTTTACAACAGCAAGTCTATGTGCATAGATGTGTGTCTCCTCCTCACGTAGTAATCCCTCTCTCCTCCTTCTCTTAGCTTATGTTGACCTATACATTCACGAGAATGTCTAATGAATGCTGAACTTCTCCAACTGGGCCGTGGAAGCTATAGCCAGTGCCTTGGAAGCTATACCCCGAGCCCGTTCACTGCCGTAGTGGGGTCCCTGGCCACAGACGGGACGTAAACACTGTACCCCTATAATAAACCCTCTAATTCTAATCAAATGTGGTCACATTATCACTGATACAATCCGTACCTAAGTCCATAGTGGAATATTCTCTGGTTAATCATGTCCACGACTAAAGTCCCTGTAGTGGGGTGAGTATAGAAATACTCAAACTTTTTTGTGGGGACATGGTCTTCTCTGCCCCTTTAGAAACTGGAGGGACAAAAGAAGGGGTCTGCCAAAGTGAACAGATAGTTTTCATCATCCGCTTATCCACTGGCAATGCAGTTCTCTCTGGGGCAGCTACCACCAACACATTAAAAAGGGGATCTGATTCCTCCTCTAGTTCTTTTCTCTCTAGCCCCAAACTGGTGGCCATTCTGTTTAGGAACTCCTGAAGAGCTTTAAAATCATCTAAGATAATACTATCCCCTCTGTGTCACAGCCTCATCTGGGGAAGATGAGGAATAACGAGGAGGTCTTTGTTGGGTGAGTCCTGAAGGACCTTCCCCCAGGTCTGATTCTTCCCCCAAGTCCCTGGTCTACTGGGGGGCAGACCCCCACCCGGCTGACTGTACTGCATAGGATATTACAGAATGGGGCTCTGCATTTATAGGGAATGCCCATTGGGCCCAGTAAGGCCATTGTGACCAGTCTTGCATGGGCTATGGTTGAGGAGCATCAGGGATGTATTTTGTGTCTCCCTGTCTGACAAGGAGGACTGGGAGGAATCTGCATGCCCAGTGCTGACGAGGTTAGTTTCTTTTCCTTCTGTACTGTCTTTCAGAAGAGCTAGACGGGTAGTCTGAGGGTGAAGCATTGCAACACAGCCTATAATGATGTGCCAAAGCTGGTACTGAAAAGCTAGAATGTCTCGAACAGCCTCTTGGCACCAATGACTTGTGCTATTTACCTCTCAGGCTTGAACTAGAGGGAGAGCGAGACCTTTGCCATTTCTGTGCTGAGGTATCCTTTGGTAGCGCGGATGCATAGGATGAGATAAGTCTCTGGTGCCATCTCCAAACATCATCTGATTATAAAGATGAACCCCAGTACAGGATATTGAAAGCTGGTGGTGTCGGGGAGACCCGCAAAGTGCAGGACTTTCAGCACTCAACTCTTGTGGTGCCGGGTGACTGTGAAAAGCTGTTGAGACTTGGTGCTAGGCTCTTGTCTCTTATCAGTGCCAGGGAGCTCCAAGGCAATCTCTCATTGCTTGCCAGAGACCATGGTGCTGCCAGCATCAGGATTTATGCTGATGTCCCTCAGAATGACTGTGGTGGTGCCAATGCCAGTGTCGCTTGCCTGGGAGGTGGGCAATGCCACACCAGTGAACTCATAGAGCTTGCCTCTTGACGATGGTGGTTGGGTAGGAGGTGGAGGCGTGGGCAAGGCCAACAAGGTCTTTGCTGCCTCAAAGAACTGGCATCATCAGCGCCCTCCCACTGCCCACTATTGGGGAGGGGGATCCCTTATCAGGACACTTCAGAGGGGCTGACCTCACAATTTGGACATCAGCGAGATTCACCCAGTATGGCCTTCTTGGCCAGTGCCAGGGAATGGCCACACTCGATGTGTGGTTTCTTCTTCTTCACTGGTGCTGATGGAGACTGGAGCTGGGGAGGTGGTGGCACTACCTGGGCACTCAGATGACGAACTCTGCACCGAGATGGACCTTGTCAGCTCTGATGCATATCTGAGAGCCACTTCTGTGAGCAGTAATCTAAGTCGGCTTTCCCCCTTCTTTTGAGTTCTAGCTAAAGGGCTTACAAAAACAACATTTATCCATGCAAATAGCTCAAAGCCATAACTAAAGAATTCCATGTTCCTTACAATAGCTGGAGCCTTGGGTGAGCAGCACAGAGCATGCCCTTTAATGGAGATGCTCCAGAGTGCCAGGAGCAAAGTCCCGCTCGCCCTGCCGTAGTTACGGCTCTGAACAAGCTTCCCCCAGTCACTTGAGACACCTAATATGGGAGTCACACAGAGGGAAAGCCTTTCCACAAGCCGTGCACAGCCAAAATCCTGGAGAGTGGGTCCCGCAAGAATCCCATGGGACCACTGTTCTCTCTAATCTGTTTGCATGCGCATGTGCACACAGGTCATGAAACCCACATACACAACAAAATAAAGTGCACACAAAAAAATTCAATGGTGTTAACATTAGTGCATGCAAAGATATTTTTTGCCCACACAGCCTATGAAAAACTAGAGGGAACATTGCATGGGATTCTATGACATAACCACCAACTAAGTACATGACTTAACCCAACTATCTAACAGAAACAACAAAGAACAGTTCAAACCTTCAAAACATGCAATTCAGATAAGTGCACTTACTGATAGCAAGAAAACAAGTGGTTCCAGCATTAGTCATGGATGGAAGGATGGAACTGAAGAACATCAGGGCCAGCAGGGCCTGTTACTCTGCAGCATATGTACAGAACGCCAGGGGGCATCAGTGCTGGCCCTACAGGGATGGGCTGAGGGCAAAAAGCTTTCAAGGGCTACGCATGATGGTGCATGCACACCTATATCAGAATGGTTATGAGTAGCTGCTCACAGAATGATTTTTATTGTGGACAGTTCTGAGGCCACTCCTGCTCAAATTAGTATCAATGGGGGCAGGATGGAACACAAATTAAGCCATTACTGCCTACTAGCGCAGGTATGGCTGAACTGCAGCTCTTCAAAGAAAAGGTGCAGCTCACAGAAGAGCATGGTGGGCAGAAGCATGGCATAGTCAGGGATGGTGCAGTGAAGCACAGCATGATCAGAGACAGTCAAAGGTTAAAGAATAATGGGGTGGGGCCTGAAACCCTCCTAAATTGGTGGGCCACCCTCACACTGGTGCGGGTACCCTTCACCCACCCCCGCTACTGCCCCCAATATCCAGGGGTTAAAGTGTAATTTGGGGGGACCTGTAACCCTCCTAAATTTTCAGGTCTTCCTCACACAGATCTGCCCCCCCCCCATGCAGGGCCTGGCCCCCTTCAGGCACCCCAGCTACTGCTCCCCCCAAATGCCTGGCCCCCACCTCAGCTAATGCCTTCTAAATGCCTGACCCCCCCAGCTACTGCCCCAACACCTGCCCCCACCCCAGCCCCCAGCCCCAGCTACTGCCCCAAAAAACCTACCATCATCAGGCCCATTTCCCCATGTCTTTCTCAGTTCCAATCCCCACTCGCTAAACTCCCCACCCCCAGCTCCCCATCTTCACACCACGTCCTTCAGGCCCCCAAGCCCACGCCAGCCCACCATCCTAACCCCTTCTTCCCCCTCCGCACACACCCTCCCTGCCCCCATGCCCTCCCTGCCAGCTGCCTGACTGCCTCAACCCCCCCTTACCTGGCTGAGGTGGCTGAAGAGCTGGGCCAGCCAAAAGGAGCCCATGCCCACACCACCCTGGCTCGGCTGGAAGGCGCAGAGCCACCACAGACTGCAGGGAAGGGACAGAGGGGTGGCTGGGCGGGCCCCAGCCCGCAGCCCCTCCCTTCCACCAGCCTAGGGGGAACACACCAGAATGCTGTGCTCTGGGGTGCCCTTCTATTTTTAGGGGGCCCCAGAATGCACAGGTCTGGTGCATCCCCATATTTTAGGGGGCCCCAAAACAGCCTTCCCCTATTTTTAAGGGCCCCAGAAAGATGGCTCCCTAAAAACAGGGGGCCCCAGAACACCATTCCAGGGTATTCCCCCTTACTTTAACCCCTGGAGACAGTGGGAAGTGTGGCATAGTCAGACACGGTGGAAAGCGGAAGCATGGTCGGGGACTCAGAGATGGTGCCAAGAAGCGCAGCATGGTTGGGACGGCAGGGAGAAACTAAGTTTTTACAGGTAGGCCTAGGTTTCACAGGCACCTTAAGTAATATTAGAATCTGACATTAGTAGGATCAATGTTTGTCCTCTTTTTACAATAAAATTAAAGCATGCAATGAATTTTAAACTTAGTAATTTTAGAGTACGTAAAATATTGCTATATGCCTCTGTGCGGCTCTTGAAGGTTTAATAAATCAACTTGTGTGGCTCCTGAGCTCCATAAGTTTGGCCACCCCTGTACTGGAGACTGCAGCTGAGAACAAACAGAAGGTTTTGCCTGTTTATTGCTTAAGGAGAGCTGGCCTCACAGGAGGGCCAGCTCAAGGGCTGTGGTACCCCGAGCCAGCTTTTGCCTTTTCCCCACCCTGGCAGGGAACAGCCAGTCCAGACGGGGCTTATCTCTCCTGCCTCTCCCTTTGGCTAGCTGTTCCTCCCAGGGGTGGGGGTGGGGAGGGCACCAGCCCAGAGGTGTGGCAAGAAAATGGAGACCCCCGCCATGAGCTGGACCGCTCTGACCCCAGGGGCGGAGTCACCAGTTCGGTGAAGGGTAAGAGTTTGGGGTCCCGGAGTGGTGCTGCAGCACCCCTAAGGCAGTGGTGCCCCCAGCTACTGCCTTATTTCATTATGGGTTGAGCCAGCCCTGGCCCTCAGTGCAATATGGAAGTGCTATTAGTTTCTGGAGCTCTATGATAGGGCTCTGTATCCCTGCAAGCACATCATATATTAGAGAGATGACTGCCTCTTCATAGTTAAGGTTCCTGCCAGAGTTCCATTAAACGGTTGATTCCAAAAACTCAAAGAAATAATTCTCATCCTTTCATATATTTTAAGGCTTGCAGTTGGGATTTGTAAGTGATGTGATGGACAGAGATATTGTTAGCAACTTTAACTGGTTTTAAAGGAAAGAGAGATTTGGTTTTTGAATCCAATTTTATTTATTACATTCTGCTATAGCATGCCTTGATCTACCAAGGTGAATTAAAACAATGATTTAGGAAGGAGGCAAAAACTGATTTCTTTTAATGTAAAATTAAGTACAGATGTGGATTGTGTTTTTTTTAAACAAACATTTAAATTAAAGTTGAAATAATGATAATCTATGTTAAAGACTAAACTTCCTACAACTTATTAAATATTTTAGTTAAATAAAAATGTTAAGCAATGCATATTTGAAGCCAAAGTCTTAAAGGAAGTCAAAACATTGACCTGACGGAAATCACTAGCTAAGCACCTGGCACCAGACTGCTGAAATACTAAATCAATTTTGACGGCAGTAGCCTCTTCTGCTGATATACGGAGAACGTTCTCTTCAGTTTAATTTTTTTTTAGCTAGTTCAAGTCCAAAGAATAATTCATGAAAATTAAGAAGCTATCTGAGAAATGAAAAAGCAGGAAACCATGTTCTTCTCTTTCCCACAAGAAAAAAAGCTAAGTCTGAAAAGACAAGATCTAATAGTTCTAAAATCTTAAAAGAACATGGTGACTGGAAACAACAGTTCTTCACTAAGCAAAACAAAATTTCTTTTGTTTAATACATCAGTTTTAAAAGCAAAACATTTTTAAGCTTTCTTATGTATGCAACAAATTTAAGGTCTTTTTATCTAATAAACAATTTTAAAATGTTTTCTGCATTTTTAATTTAATTTGAATTTCTAATCAAGCAGAACTTGGGACAAATCACAAGAACTAAGTTAATCTTGTAAAGAAACACAATTTTCTAACATATTAAAAATATAAAAAGCTAAAAATTTGAATAAATGTAAATTAAGCTATATAATTGATTTTAAAATGTGTATATATGTAGGGTATCCACCTGGTTAGCAAAAAGCATTAGCAGATTTAGTGTAAAGGTTATATTTAGTTTTAAATCAATATTTTTTTTATTGCTACTAACCAATAAGAATTGATTTTTATTTAGGAAAAGTAAAAATGCAAAATCAGATTGAAAGATTTAAATAAAAATTTTTTGCTTGCTGATTTAAAAATCCATTTGCTCTGCCATGTCCTGTGCACCTTGTACAGTCATGTATACCTGTTCAGAGCGCATTTTGATTTGTCAGTACATAACATCCACTTTGGACTCCCTTTGACTACATGAGGCAGTGTTTCCCCACCATGTGCCATGGCACACAGGTGTGCCACAAAATTTTTTTGAAAAGCTGCTCAAAGAGCTCTGGATTGGCTCACTGGCTCATGAATATTCATTAGTTCATTTGGAAACTATATGGTGGTGTGCCTCAAATTAATTAAAGGTAGCAAGGTGTGCCACAGCAGAGAGAATGCGGGGAACCACTGACATAAGGTGCAAGGCAGTAGATATTCAGGCCACAAACATTTTGCAGTGTTGGTGCTTTCTAAGCCCGCTCCACTGGTTATCTGAGTTTAGCATTACCTCTTTAGATACTCCTACTCAAGACATTTTTCTCCATGTTTAGTCACTACCATTTAATATATGACTGTTGATTTGAAATAGGCATCCACGGGAAAGTGTACTGAGGTGAATATAGTTCAGGGGTTGGCAACCCAAAAGATAAGAAGAGCCATTTTTTAAAAATTCCTTCAATAACAAAGTATTTTGAAAGCCACAGTGTATGTAGCCTCCTGGTGGGGGAAGCTGGGAGCCAGCCAGGGTACCTGTCACAGGATCCCCTTGAGGGAGGGTGGGAGGGCGAGCCCAGAACCAGAAATGGGCCCCCTGCAAGGTCCCCCAGTGGCAGGAGCCCTGAGGCCAGCAGTGGTTTGCCTGCAGGTTCCCCTGATATTGGTGGTGGGTGGGGAGCCCAAAGCCCAGTGTTGCAAGGGGCAACCAAAAAGACCCATGTGGATCCTGAGGTGCAGGTTGCAGACCCCTGATATCTCTAATGACTAACTTTCTGGTTTGAATAATATAGAGGCCATTTTGTTTACATTGTGCTTGGTGTTAGCACAAGGTTATCAGGAAAAGTAAATGGGTGTTTTGGAAGCAGGAAGGAGAAAACACCCCTGATAAGACTCCACTACAGCACACACAGAAAGAGCCCTCTCATATTCAGAAAACTCAGCCTGGAGAAAAACAAAAAACACAAAAACCCCAAAAGAGCAAACACTATGTATTTTGGCAATCACCTTCCCCTTTGCAACTGTTTATGATTTATATTGTGTGTCAGTCACAACTTAGTTTTGCTATTGCTTGGTCCCACAAGAGCATCAACCCTATTTAGATGAACGGGGAGTCTGGTGGCACTTTTAAAGACTAATGAATTTATTTATCACATGAGCTTTCACGGGAGAGAATCCCATTTCAGACATACCAGTCTACATTTTGGCAATTACTGTGACAATGGTTCGTGCTGGGCACGGACTTCCTTGCTGAAATAAAACAGGAGGGAAGATGGGCTATGAGAAAGAGTGATCCTACTTAAACTAAAAATTAACATCTAAACAGAGAATGTGGAAAAACCTGTATGTGGTGAATACATTTCAGTTTCATTTATGGTCTATTTTTAGGGGTTTTTTTGTAGTTCAGTATGTAAGTGCCTCTTGAAAAAGTAAATTTGAAAGGGGAGAATTTGGGATGAGGAAGAAGGAGGGGGAAGAAGAGCTGTGCAGTTTTGTACGTGAATGAAAAGTGAGTCCCTGCAGTTACCCACTGTGGATTAATTCACTCTACAGTGAAGCTGCTTGTCTATTCAAACTAGAAGGCTTAGCAGTGTTGCCAGGAGCAGTAGCTGTCAACAATGAATTCACAGCTGCAGGTGACATGCAGGCCTTGGAAATTCAATTAGCTGAGAGCCACTCAAGAGCCACAGAAGTAATCTCTCTTAAATGATATCGAGAAAGCATGAGAACAGCTGGATTTGGATTGTGGTTATCAAGCATAATTGGGGCTGAACAATTAAAAAATAATAAAATCCTGCTGCAAATGAGCAAGAAACAGGAGAAGGAATAAATTGAATTCTACCAGGTCACATCCAATCAATATGGCAGCACTGTGTGGAACAGCAAAAGCAAAGAGACCCAGCAGTTCTTGGATTTTCAGTTTAATTCCCCATTCTCTACTTCACTGAAGAAGAAAAAAAAAAAAAAAAAAAAAAAGGATGACAAACCTCCATTCCCTGTCAAAAGCTGTTAGGCTTGTGCCACAGCACTTCAGGTGGTAATTTTAAAAAGGCAAGTAACTCCTACAATTAAAGAGTATATCTAGAAAACTTCTAAGGAGTGCAATCCCATTGTTTGCCCCCACCGTCTGAGTGTCTAACAAGTGAAAGGACATCAAGTCCAAAATCATTTTAAATTAAGTATAATGAGTAGGCTGGAACAACAAGATGTCTTTGTGATCTAACAGTCGTGCTTCTTTTACTGACTGAACAGACCATCACCACAAATGCACAGATCCAACAAAGTGTTTCACAGAGCTTATAAATTAAATACAGATACACTATTTGATGGTTAGATTAATACACCATATTAAAAACAAAGCTTTTAAATATCAGATTATTAAATATGGCTAGAAACATAATTGGAGAAGAGATCTTTTGTTTGATGGAGCCAATTTCTGGAATACCTTCTATTCCCCTTCCATTATGTCTACACGTTGCTATTGCTCCCCTGTTACTTTCAAACTACTAGATACAAAGCTGCTGCTCTCTCTCAGGCCCACTGTCTCAATGTGTATTCGGACTTGCAGAATGCCCTTTTCCTGCTCAGATGCGTAGACGAAGCCAAAAAGGAAGCAGAATTGCCTTTAACATATAAAATCATGGCTGTCGGTAGCCCATTGAACTTCAAACATGAGAAATAAGAGACTAAAAAGTCACAGAAAGATTGGAGATAAAAATAAGAGAAGAAAACCAAGTAGAGAGGGATACTAAAAAAGAAGGGGAAAAAAAAGCAAAGTGACATTTGAAAAAAAAAAAAAAGGAAAACAAACACTTCCAGCATTGATGACTATGTGAAGTGCCAACATTTAAAAACTACTAGCAACCCACTGCACCCCCAAACACCATGAAGTGAAGTAAGTTAAACTAGAAAATACTCTGCTTTATGTCTCCCCCTTTAGCAAGAAACTTGGATACAAGAAACATGAAACCACAACCATTTTACATTGCTTATTTTAATGAGATTTGCAATATCAGAAATTCACTGCTTAAAAGAAATCTTGGACTCAAGTGTCTATTCATAACTGCTCATCAGTATCTGTCAATTTCCTCAAGTTTTCCCACAAGAAATGGGCTCTGCTCACATCTCATACTTACCAAAGCACCCTACAACATCTCTTTCTATTAAAGTCAGTCCCCAATCATCCTTCTCCCTCTTGCTACAACGGCAAAATGCCATTTGGAAACGAACACTTCAGTTCTCCATTGTCAAACTGTCCTTTAGACAACATTGTGGAATAATTACACTCCAGAGCATGTGTTTTGGAGGCTCTCAGAGCTGGCAGCTGCTTAAAGCAAAGCTGTCAAACACCCACCAGATGCCCCGACATACACAAACTCCCAGTTCATCTTTTATGGGCTCTGGTTCACGGAGTAAATACTTGACTCTTCCCAGCAGAGTATCACTGTCATGGTAAAATAACCTTATAAAGATAGTCTAAAACTGGAGTTCTCAAACTGGGGGTCACAAGGTTATTACGGGGCAGTCACAAGCTGTCAGTCCCCATGCATGCCAAGCTGACAGGCAGAGTCCTACAGAACTGGGTGCCCGAAAAGCAATAGCTGCTGGCCAGATGCTCAGCTCTGAAGACAGTGCCATCGCCAGCAACAGCACAGAAGTTGGGGTGGGGGTTGGGGGGTCATCGCTTTTTTTAGAAGGGAGAGGGGGTCATCACAGCCTGAAAGAGAGTCCCAACAAAGAAGCTGGAGAACAACTACTAAAATACATTAAACTAAACAGACATACAACTGCGTTTCTTGTCATCGAGAAACCCCAGTTGCAAAGGACAGTTTCAAAGGAAACCACACCTACAGAGCAAAGGAGCCAAAATATACATGGCAAATCAAACACACTTTTTGAATTTGGGAACCAAGGATGAGACATCACTTCTAGCCACACCAAGACAACACAGTCAGAAAAACAAAGAGGAAAAGAAAAGCAAAATTCTCTTTTCACCTTCTGATTATATTACATACAATATAGCCACTACTTTGTTATGAACTTCTTAGCAGTCATACTAAGTACTAGCTAGCACTAGTTCTGAGTGCCTCAGATTTTCTGATTGCAGGTCATCGTACATGCCAGCTCTTTTCAAGTGAAGCTTGCAAAATCTCCATTTGTTTCTTCATCAAACCTGTGGCTGGCAAAGGAAGCAAAGAACCACACTAACAGCCTTTACTTCTGAACTCTTCCATTTTTTAGGCATTTAAGCCCACTTTCAACATTGCTGCATTTTGTACGGTTAAATGAATCATTCTGGAAAAGAACTACTGGTTAAAAAGAACAACAAAGCAGTGTGAATGAAACAGGTCATTTTAAATATTGATTGTAACAGCAGGTTTTCCAAGACCAACAAAATATCTTACTCGGAAAAGATGAGTAAGGGAATGTTTGTATCAGAAGTGAATTTAAAAAGGTATTAGAAAGAGACAGCAAGCAGACAATATTAAGATTGCCTTGTTTACATTACTCCTCCCCTGAAAATACAGGGCTGAGATTTTCAAAAGTTGACGTAGATGAATTGTGCATTCTAATCAGTTAGACAGCTTTGGAAACTTCAGCCTATACAGCTAATTAAGAAAATACTGGTAGTCAAATACTCGGTCAGTCAGTTTTCTGTAGTGGAGAATTCCAGGCATGTAAAATGACTCTTTTCTCTCCCCTCCAACACCCTCCTGGGACACGGGTCATCTCCAAGACAGTTGCACGAGAAACATGGTCATTACCTTACCTCCTTGGAAAATAATTTTCCACCTGCATTTCCCACAAAAAGTAATTGCAGCAACACCATTCCCAGCCCCCAAGCTTTAAGCTGACAAGTGCCTCCAAATTAGTGAATTTCTCTTAAAAACAGAGGTACATAAAAAGCAATGTGCCATCTTGTCCCCCTCAGCCACAGAATTTTCTCCAATCTCAGATCTCACACTGCATGACGAAAAGTGCGTATCAACCAACCTTCCAGCAACCCCTTTCCCTCAAGATTCTGCTCCCCTATGTGTGCAGTTTAAATTATTCTACTCACAGGTCCTGCTCAGAAAGAGCAATTTCACTCACCTCATTGGGCTCAGAAGGTATTTTCAATTTGGATAGTTTGGCCTTGGCATTTGCTTTTAAATCTGCTATTTTTCCATACGGTTGCCCAGGGTATTCCTCCGGAAGTGGTTTGAGCTCCGGTGACTCATTTGGTGCCTGATCTTGGCCATCCATTGGTCTGACATAGGCAGTAGGTTTCTGCTGCATTGCACTGTTTTTTGATGGCAAAGCTGGAGGAAATGTCTGAGAAGACGGCTGGGTTGCAATGGCTACATTAATGGCTGAATTGTCCCAGGTTTCATTATCATGCAGTCCTGCTGCTAGGTCCTGAGGAGATTTCATTTGATTATAACCCTGCCCATGACATTTGCTTTTGTTCTGTGACCTGGAATTAACATGCTGACTGGAATGTAGAGGCGAAAGGGCTGCCACTGGAGAAGACAAAGAGGACAGTAAGGGAGAAAGCTCTGAAAGTGAGGCATGCAGGTCATCAGCACCATCTTCACCACATTTATCATTTTGCTTGCGGCGACCACGATGGCCCTCCTGACTACCACGACTCAGTTCTGCGCCCTGGTTCTGAACACTGGACAAGCTGTGGCTTTTTGTGTGCAAACTGGAAGCTGGTTCCGTTCTTGATTGTGTCTTTGGGTAGTGGATGGAGTTACTTGAAGAGGCAGGAGTCAAAACAGAGGGTCCCATAGCTTGGCGACGAGTGCTGTGCTGGACTGAGGGTGGTAATGTACTGTTGGCCTTTTGAGGAAAGAACGGGCGATCAGGCTTTCCTTGAGGGATCAGAGGAAAAATGTTTTCGGGGATCCCTATGAGATTCTGATGGGACCTTGTGCTGATTAGCTCCTTTACCTCTTCGTAATTACCCAGCATGTTCTGAATTCGACTGGACAATTCATCTCCTTTGTTAATCTGAACAGAAGAGGAGACAGAGGAAAATACAGGAATTAAAAAAGATAATCAAAATTCAAGTTCAAGAAAGGGCATACAAATAAGTGGTTTACTTTTGGTAGATAACACTCTATCACAATTTTAGGATACAGCTATGGATGCTTTGCGCTCCCTGGGTAGCTCTTACCCATACATGTAGTCTCATTCTCGTGAAAGGAATTGCTTGCCTGAGTGTTGATTAGCATAAGTAAAGGGTGCAGTCAGGATGTGAAGTTTCCCACTTCACCAATCAATCACCTTGTTTCAAGCTGTATGTAGAGATGGATGGGCAGTCCTAGTGAATCATAAATGCTCGCCTGCTGGCCCATGGAGACCATGGGGTCTCATATTGGCCCTCCCTCTTACACCATCAGCAAAGCTTTCCAGCTCAGCACTTTAGTAACCTGTCAAGCAAAACAACCCGGGGTTGCAAGTGCATATTGCTCAGCGCCTCTGGTACATACTGATATATTAGAATACCCACAAAGGCCTCACCGCCTTCCCCTTCCTCTCTGCAGCATGATACTTTATCAATACCTTGTATGGTTCTGCGAAGAGGGGGACATTTTCAGGGAACGTCTCTCTCTCCTGAAGAGCTTCTTGATTCCGCCTTTCTCTTTCTCTGATCCGGAGCAGATTTCTGTCCTCAGTATACAAGCTTTTTGGAGAGAAAGAGAAGGAAAAAGACTAATGAATATTTTCCTTCAATGTAGCACTGTTGGTGCAAGGGTCTGCACTTTGCAGCAGCCATTTCCCCAGCTGACCTATAATCCAACAAGCCAACTCAGTTTAAAATCAGGAAATCTATTTGATAATTGGACTGATATATCAGTCATATCAGGTATTCATCACACAGCAGATATCTCAGTGTGCAGACTATGCTGAAGGATTTTATGCCTGACCGAGGACAGCAAATGGATTAATAACTTTATAGGGATGATCAGCTAAAGAAGTCAGCATGTTTTCTGACTGTAGAGCTGTCATTTAAATTCAGAGGCAGCATTTTGTGTGAGAACTGCCATTTTGCCCCCTTCCATAGCAATAATTCTCCAACTCTGCTTTTTTAAGATACCAGCCCACCATATTATGAACACCTGGTGTTAAGAGATTATATCTGTTCCAGGCTGAAATACAGCATACAGTGTCCTCTCAACTAGGCATAAGTTTTAAATTGATGTTTGCTTTCAGTGATGATTCTGCAAGTTGTTTATTTGAAAGGTCATGTAGCCTAACGAATGGATTCAAGCAACAGGGCCTAAGAATCAAGAGAACACTGACTAGAGCCATTCACACACAAAGGTAATATTTGATCTCACTGAGCCTCTGTCAATTCAGCTACAAAACTGTGACACATCCAAAATAGAGAAGATGGAAAGCCACATGCAGCAAGTGAGCTTCCTTTGACACATTTTTGGGAAAAAAAAGAATCCATTACTTTAATATTTGTGTACATTTTATAAGAAAAAGTCTGTGAGAGTTCCATCCTTCCCTTCTTATGGCTTAAAGAAGATGTACAGCAATTACAGTCTTCTTGAAATGAAAGACAACGGTGTCCCAATATAAACATATCAGTGATAATTCCTCAAGTCCAATTTCCCTAGTATTAAAAAGTTTTCTATACACCTCCTGCCAGGAATGGTTACAGTGCTGAGAGAACCATTACAGCAAAGTATATTTAACATTCATTGTTTTGTCATCATGTTTGTATAATAAAATGTGTCAAACTAAAACAGAATTGAGAAACTTTTATAAATACTTCACAAATTAATTATGCTAAATCAGTCCTCTGCCTTTCTTTTGGGTATCTGTAACTTTGTCCAACTTTTGGGATATGATGCTATCTGAACACAAACTTTCATATACACAGTTTCAGCCAGTACATACTTTTGACATTAAGGAAAATTAATGTACAAAGTATTAACTACACGCAAATTTTTAACATAATTTCCTCTTTATTATTTCTTATTTTTTTCCCCAAATGTAGCAAAGCATGAATTCCTATGAGTAGAGCCCTGAAAATCCATGGATATTTGCATTATATCAACGGATACAATGCAGCTATCTACAGACCATTTCTTGCAGATGCAGGTCAGATACAGGTCCACATATTTTTATCTGTGTAGGGCTAGAGCCCTGCAAATATGCAGATATCCTCATTATATCCACATCCATGGATACAACGCGGATATCCTTGGACCATTTCTTGCAGATGCAGGCCGGATGTGGCTCCGCATATTTGTACCCGTGCATGGCGCCCCCCCCCCCCCCCTCCACCAACGCGCGCACACAGATTTGAAAGGAACGCTGTCGAAAACAAACCTTTTAATAAAAAGATGTTCATCTACTATTATTACAGGTAACATGTAACTGAAATATTAAAGGGTTTTTTTTTTCCAGTTTGTTTACTTCGTGCACTTAACAGCACTTTGTATGTTGTGAATTTCACTTATTCCTGTGTACAGTCAGCTAGCTTGTCAACTTCTTCAAGTGATTTTTGGGGGGGAATGAAGAGGAGAGAAGGGAAAGAGAGTTCATATAACAAATAATAGCTGGGAGGTTTGTTGGGGTATTTTTCTCTTGTTTTTTTAAATAGAAAAATGTGATTATAAAAGCCAAATATTGACAGAGGGAATCTGGGCCTGATTTAATACTTGAAACTACTTTTTATACTTAAAAATTAAAAAAAAATCATATATCTAGATTTGGATTGACAGTGTTGCTTAAAGCTTTAAAATGCTGATATTTGAATTATATTTTAAAGCATGAAACAACATTTTCTCCTACAACTACATTCTAGGAAGTAAAAGTGGTTTAATATACTTGATTAAAAAACGTATGAGTCACTTCAAGATTGAGAACAAATATGAAAAATCAGGCCAAAAGGTAGTTTTTGGAGAAAGTTATTAAGAGCATGAACATCAGAGCTTGGAACTGAAGCACCGCCCAATCTTAACTATTCAGACTTTCACAAAACTATGCAGCTGTACTATCTATGTCCTCTATTAGGGTGGGGTGAGCATGTAATTCCCTGGCAGGAGAAAAGAATCAAAAAAACCACTGTTTGAGTTCTGGTTATTGTGATAAAGATATTCAGAAAGAGATACTCAAAGCTACTAAACCCATATTCACAGGTCTTGTTCTCTCTCTCTCTCTCTCCCTCACACACACACACACACACACACACCCTCCCCAGCACTTTTAAAATACCAACACTTAACCAGGTGCCTAAATATGGATGTAGGAGTCTATCTTTAGATGCCTATTATTTTTTAAAAGAGTCTTTGCTTGCATGTATTTTTTAAACTAACATTCTGAACTCCTCTCCATCTCAGCACTCTCTCCCCTCCTTTGCTGACCACAAGATTGTTAATTGCCATGCTATATGCTGGCAAATCACCACCCCCATGAGGCTAGACAACCCAGGGGAGCTGAAAACATTTTCTGTCACCTAGCCAGCCAAGCTATAAACATCATATGTTGGACGACTTGAGAACATACTGTTCTTTTTTTCCATTTTAAGTGAGGAAACAGGAAGAAATATTTTTCCAGCTAGGGAAAGCAATCTAAATGTTGAGCTTAAATTTCAGTTGTACTCTGGAGAGAGAGAGAGAGAGATCTGTTCTAGAAATTATTTTGGGGGAGTTCTGTGACTTGTGATATACAGGTCAGTCTAGATTATCATAATGGTTCTTCTGAATCTGGAATCTAGAAGTGTAAGTTGCAGTCACATCCTAAAGTGCTGTTTACTTTTGTTCCACCATGAAAAAGAGCTATAGGTAAAATTGAGGGTTGGGAAGTGCTCCTGTCTCACACCAAAATTACACATTCAAGGTATTTTTTTCATGGTCCCCAAAAGTACCAAAGGGATAGCCAGGTTAGTCTAGTTCAGCAAAACAAGCAAGGAGTCTTTAAATTTGTTAGTCTTTAAATGACACAGGACTCCTTGCATGTTTTTCATTAAGTGCAAACTTTTTTCCGGTCACATACCTCCACATGCACAAGATTCTTCATCATTCATCTTGCATTTCAGGAATGATCATGAAACAGAAAATTCACCAGTTTCCTTGCCTGGGATCAGACACAGCTTTGACTATAAATGGCGGAAATGCTTTAAAAAGACCCAGATTCTCCCTCTCCCCCACTGTTGTGATCTGTGTGCACTGACTGACATACGGCACTCATGAAAACTTGAATTAACCTTATAGGTGTAGTGAATTCCTAGCATTTAAAATATATATATAGTTAGAGTTAGAGTTAGAGTTATATAGTTATAGATAGATAGATGTAGCAGTGCCAAGTGACAGCAACATCAGGAAGAAGGAGTATGAGAAGCTGGAGAAGTACCAGGGCCTGAAAGAGGAACTAGAACGGATTGGAAAGTGAAGGCCAAAGTGGTCCCGGTGGTGGTAGGAGCACTCGGGGGTGTGACTCCTAAGCTGGGAGAGTGGCTCCAACAGATCCCAGGAACAACATCAGAGCTCTCTGTCCAGAAGAGTGCAGTGCTAGGAACAGCTAAGATACTGCGCAGAACCCTCAAACTCCCAGGCCTCTGGTAGAGGACCCGAGGTTGAGGAAGACACACACCACCCACAGGGGTGAGAGGGGAATTTTTAGATTATATATAAGGTTTTATGGTGCTTATTAAGTCTCCTGAAAACAGCAGTAACAGCACAGGCTAGAGCAACGTGCATGAAAGTGTAGAGCAAGTTCGACACCCTCCCCCCCACCAACAAAAAATTTTTTTCCCCAAAAGTTATAGACTGTAACTTCCTTCTGGCTACAGACTTAATCCTCTCCTGAGAGCAGCCACTGAGCTGGCAAACTGTATGCAGAAAGATCAGATCTTGACAAAAAAACCACAGGTTTAAAATATTAATCTAAATATCATAAGAAATACCATCTGCTAAATCTTTGTTTACCTTAAAGATAACAGATTTTTACTGGCTTGCTTGCTTCCAAGGCAATAAAGTAGTATAAGAATACAGAAGCAAAAACCAAAGGCTGTTTAGAGAAGGCTATCAAAGTTATCAGATTTGGAATAAACCACCCTTTCCTTGCACAAACCTCTCCCCAATGTTTAAAAAAAAAAAACCAAACCTCACAGCTATTCTTATTTTAAAGATGGGCCCATCTGAAAATTAAAAATTACTATGTACCACTATTTAGGATGAGAAATCAACTTGCTCTATTTTGAGCCATGGTTAGATGTATATTTGAAAAATTTAGGGATATTTAGTTGATAACAGTAACTGCCACAAGTGAACAAGAGTTTTAAAGTTCCAAAAGGGGCAGCCGTTGTTAGTCTAGTTGAGTAAAACAAACAAGGAGTCCTGTGGCACTTAAAGACTAACAACTTTATTTATTGCAGTTTTAAACACACATACTTTGCCATCTATCAACACCGATACTGACGGAAAAAAGGATGGATATGAAATGTCAGAGGATGATAGTGTTTCGTACAAAGTCAGACAAAGTTTCATGGGGTCCTTGATTTCTCTCCTAACCCTCTCCCCCTCAACTAGCATATGCCAGTGATTAACATACTAACCACTTGGTAATCCACCCATATTTTAATGCATGAAAATACTTCTAAAAAAGGCATACAAACTTAAGATGTGCATTCTTTATTTAACTAGAATACGGCAGGTGCTCTTCAGGAGAAGTGAGAACTTTTTTTAAATCTCTCTCTCTGGGAGTAGCTGCAATAATTTGGTCTTTACTGCAAATGATCCATCTTGAGGGTTTTTCTCCCAAAATATGCTTTCTGACTCCAGGATCTATCAATACTTCATTAATAAGAAGCTGGTGTAACAGACATAGCAGTTTCTTGCAACATCCCTGACAAACTTTACTAAGTTAAACTGAAAGACCTTTGGAATCCACTCTGTATTAAACACAACTGCCTTATTGTGGGCCTGAACTGTATTTCACATACCTATCAGGAAGATGTGATCTGACCCCTGGGAAGTGTTATGAATACCAAAAGACTTTACTAACAATATGCCAGAAAAGCAAGGGTCTCAAACTCAAATCACCACAAGGGCCACATGAGGACTAGCAGAGGGCCGCATGAGGGCTAAAACAGTTGCCCGAGGGCCGTACCACTGCAACCTTTCCATACAACAATATTGCAACTATTGGTGATAAGGTCATTATGGGCCGCAGAAAATAGCTTTAAAGGCCACACGCAGCCCACGGGCCATGTGTTTGAGACCCCTGCAGAAAAGAATAGACTTTTGGAACAAACAGTATCAAGTGGATCACCTGGGGAATTTCTAGGAGATGAGTGAAAATTCCTTACCTACAACTATGCAAAAACTGGCCTTCTGAAGCTATGCCCTGAAGAGACGAACATCGGCTACTGATTGATTTACCTGTTCCTACAGTTTCAAGATCAAAACTCCAAGTTGCACACAAGAAAGACTGAGCTATGCAGATGTGTACTACTCCTCAGCTAAGGCAGTTATGAACATCTGACCTCAGAAAACCCCTTTTGTGGAGTTTAAAGAAGGAACAACTCTTACCAAAGCAACTGTCAGATTCGGGGGGTGATCTCTGGTAAGTTTATCATCATGTGCTGATTCTTTTATGTTTTAGGTTGTTTCCTTGGTAATGCTTTCACCTTAAGAATAAATGCACTTGCTTAGAAAGCTGGTGGTAGCCTGTAAATTACAGTTTTTAATAGATTCAAAGAGGAAGCAAAGTAGAGATGCTGACCTACTTAGGCAGACTTGGTCGCTGGCAATATCACAGTAAAGGCAGGGCGCTGTGCTGGCTGGAAAATCCTCTGTGAGGAGAGACACACACATAACTCTCCTCCTCCTCCCAAGAGAGACGATGGCTGAGGAGAGGAGAGCCTAGAGCAAGTGTCCTCAAGGGACCACAGAGGTAATATAGGTGAAACATCCTGAGCAGAGCGTGCTAGCATCCTGCCATTCTTCAAAGTGGCTTTGATAACCATCTCCTCTGAAGACCCAAGCCTGGCTTAGCTTTCAGAAGTAAAACTGAAATTTCTCTCTCTCTCTCTTTACAGTCTCTTCGTGTTCTCAGCCAGAGAATGCAGAAATAATTCAGTTAAAATGCCAGCTGCAGCCATCTAAAACATTGCAAGCACACATCCTTGTGTATCCTTTTCCACATGCAAAATGATCCTTTGAGAGAAAAACGTGATGGAGTAACCTGACCACGTTATCTTGGATTGCATCTTTGTACAAAACAGACATGTTGTTACTGTCAGTGGAAGCCTAGGCATTCAAATATGTCTACTTTGTGGATGGCCTGGCTGGGGGGACAACAGAACATACTCTGACGGAGAGCCAGCAGGTTGTTCCGATTGTTCTGCTAGGAAAGGGAGTTTACATGCATCTGCACATGTATACCCACATACGTGCACATGCACACACATACAACCAACCTTTGGCAGTAAACTAAGCTGGATAAGCATTAGTTATTAGTTCAAAGAAAAGTGGAGCTTGTGTTGGTTTAATGGTCAGAAATCATACTTCTGTTGTACACTGACTGAACCAAATAAAAGCAATAAAATGTTATTGTGGAACACGTAGCTTTCTGGTGTGTCATGTATATGTATTTTATGAGATCGGTTTATATTTCAGAGTACTGTACAGTGACTGAGTCTCTTTGTTACTCGGTGCTTGATAAAAAGCCCAGTTAAGTGAATGGAAAAACGTCTGTCTACATCAGTGGGCTTTGGATGGGACCCTCAGTCAGAATTCTTCAGACATGGAGAGCACAAACAAACCCAAGCTTGCAAGGCAATTCAGAAGGCCTGCGTTCTGATCCACTTACACTAACCATGTGTCATTAAAAAAAATCTAACATGAAATTAAGAGTATTTGTTAAATTAAAATAAAATCAAATAGCCTACATTTCATCTCTATCACTGCCACCTCTTATCGATAACATAGTGGGGAAAAAAAGAAAAGCACATTAGGACAAAAACATTTTCTGAAAAGAACACTGAAACTTTGTAAGACTGACGTTTTGAGATGGGGAAAAAAGCCAGTGAGTTATTTTCATTTGCCTTCCTAAAATATAGTCAATATTATCTATTTGTCAGTGGGCAGCATTTTAAAATTTCAGAACTAGAATGAGATATTCTAAGATAACAAAAATCACATGCCAAAAATTCAGTGGTTTAAAGAGACCATAAAGCAGACACAATGAAAAATTAACAAAGTTTAGCATACAAATTCTGAGCTTGCAGCCTGCATCCTACTAATATGCAGTCTAGCATACAAGTAGACTGGGCATCTTTCTCTCATTCCTGGAACGGAAAACAGAACTCCAAAAGCAATAAAAGTTGCTTTCCTCATACATTCAGGAGGTATTTAAATGAAGAAAATCCTCCACTTTATGCCTCCCTTCACATTTGTTATAATCTCCTGATAAGAAAAAAATAAAAAAAAAATCAAAAAAATCAGTGCTTTCCCATCAATGTACTATGTAAAATAGCACCCTAATACTGCTTGTTGCCAAAACAGCAACTAAAGTGTGTAAAGATCTTTTCTATCCCTGATTCTTCCTTGCCCTCTACCCATGAATTAAACAAAAAAGCCAAAACACAAATGAAGAAGAAAGGAAAACAAAAGACAGTGAGGAAGAAAAGAAAAAAACCCAAACTAAGTTTTTGCAATGATGCCAATTCTAGCAGCTTTAAAAGAACACAAACACGTCTGCTCTGGAATAGTCTGGCTGATGCGAGTATTCTCACACGTACTAGTCTGCTGGGCTCTGCTCAATGAGGTTAGTCATGCATTATTACTAAATGCCATTTAATGCTGTCATGGAAACTATGGGCCTAGACTCTACTATGAACAGCTGACTACTCACTTGTCACGTGGATAGGTCACTTCAGTGTGATTTGCTTTTTTAATGAAGCTGATCTACCTCTTGCTCACTTTTTAGACCAATCCACCAGTTTGCATCCAAAGTTAAAAAGAGATGTATTTTCCTTCCATTTAGGTGCACAAAGGGAGACATGTTTTTAAAAGAAAAGGGAGTGGGCGACTTAGTATCCATTAGCTTCAAGGCAGGAATTTTCCAACTACATAGCCAGTTAGAATTAAGGTCTCCTCTATACACAAATTAGAGCCAAAAACTAAAAGTGATTATAATTCACACCTTTATTTATTTTTATGCACATCTGTGAACTTTTTTTAGATTAAGACTGTCCTATTTCAAATCAAATTAAGTCTGTGTTTAACAAAATTAAGATAAATCAAAACAGTACTCTAAATCCGAAACAAGCACATTTACAGAGCTTTACACAGAAATAATTAAAGATGTGAATTAAAACAACGTGGTTGTTTGATTCTTGAGTAGACAAGTATTTAGGACAAAATTATCAACAATGATTCCAAGCCGAATCATTTAAGAAAGCTGCCTGATTTTCATAAAGCGTCCTAGTCTCTGCAAATCAAACCTTTTTAAAAAGATATTTCAAGTTTGCACATCCGAAAGTTGAGACCATTTTGAAAATCTTGGCCTTACTCTGTATTGTAATCCAAGGTATGTGAAATATAAGCTGGTGTGCTTTGTTTTTCTGAGCTTGCACTTGACCATCCAGGCTGCATTGCAGGGGCATGGCCATTGGTAGGCCTGCGCTCACCCACTTTGCCATCAGGTTTGCACTCAGAGCCTGGCAGCAGCGTGAATTTCTCCACCAGGTGATGCTTCTCTCTCTCCCTTGGGGATGGGGAAAGAGGCTTCCAGTTATGAGACCAGAAGCTGCCCTTGGCTGGGCCCACCCTCTCCTTTCAGCCACCTGGCCAGAAATCAAAAGGCTGGCTATGCATCATCAACCTGGATTTACAATTCACGCTTCAGCTATATCATACTGTAAAATGACAGGGCTTGGCCTTGAGTCACAGGGCAACTCAGGACCTAACCTGCCCTCCAGAAGAATCCTAGGACCAAGTCCTGAGTGCTTCCTTATCCATGTCAGATTGACTTGCATGTGGATGGCAAGGGGACAATTTGAGTCAGAGCTTGGGCTTCACACGCAGTATAGCTATATCCAGAGAGACCACATTCTACCATAAGGCAATACTGGGAGCTAGTGACCCTACACTTTCATAATTCTAGACAGAGTGGTAAATGTGACACAGACTATCACAAAACAATGAGAGCCTCATATCAATTGCACTACAGACATTTATGGCTATTATCTTCTCTCTCTCCCTTCCCGCTGCCTCAGTTTTGGGAAGATTAGGCCCAAGAAGTCTGCAAAGAGACCCAGCCATACAGGGAAGCTTACAGCTAACAAAGACTCTATTTTCCAGGAACTCATCCCTGTCCATGAACCATCCACCTTTTCTTGCACTCTGGAGAAAATACGTCTGCAAAAACTTTTACCACTGTAATAGCTAAGTAGAGCCGGCCGGAAACTAGAATTCCTATTCAACAGTAAATTCTGAAATTTCAGGAGAGGTCAAAAAGGCAATTTTTTTTTCTTTTTTTTGACAAGCCCAAACCACATTTTCTTTAAAACCCTTTAAAAAGGTTTCCAGCGTTCCCTGATCCATACATATCCTGGCATCTCAGACAGTGCAGAAGCTCCCAGAATTTCTAGGGAGCTAGATGTCTAGAAATGCCAGTTTGACACCAGTCTGTTGGAATTCATGCTGCCAGGGAGCTGCAAGCAAGGGCTTCCAGATCTCTATCAGAACACCTGGTAGACTGCCAAGGAGCTGAAGGACTGTGATCACCACGCCTCAGTTTCCCTGTCTGTAAAATGGAGATGAGAATACCCTCTTCCATCAAGTGCTTTGGAACCTACTGAGGGACAGAGCTCAGTATTATTATTGCTAGAGATATAAAATCATCACTTCACTCCAGCCTTGTGTATCCAAAGCTTTTTAACCACAATTTTCCAGTTACCACCAATTCAAACATAAAAGTTTGTCATTTAAACTGGACTAATACAGTTAAGCAGCAAACCCCACCTCCATTCAGGGTAAATGTACTTAGACCTGTACAACAGTGTTTATAAGTGTAGTTTATTTCTGTTCAGGAACCAACATAAGCTATAAATCAGCTTAAAGCACCTTCATACTGATATAACTATATCGAACTGAGGTTATCATCAGCACTACTTTGTTGACTAAATAAATAAATAAATAAACCATAGCCCTTACAGACATAGAAAGCAAGGAGTTTTGTGGCACTTAAAGACTAACAGATTTGTTTATTTATTTATTTATTTTAGTCTTTAAGTGCCACAAGACTCCTTGCTTTTTTTGCTTTACTCGACTAACACAGCTGCCCCTTTTGAACTTGCAGACATAGTTACGTCAGTAAAATGGAAATGGAACCAACCTTTTGATCTCACAGGCGAAAGCACTACTGTAGACAAGACACAAGCAGCTCCTGGCCGTTTAAGCACAGTGTTTTTGTAGCCAGCCTGAACAAGGCTAGATGATGTGGTGCTTTTAACACTAGCAGTTGCCTGGAAGCCTTACTACCGTATACCTGCTCTCCTGTTACCATCATTGGTGGAGCTAAATCACCCACAAAAGCTCATGCATATCAACAAATTTGTTAATCTTTAAAAGTGACACAGGACTCCTTGTTTTTCCAAAAATCTTCTCCATCTTTAATTGCTATTAGGATCTGCTTGCTGGCTGCCAAAAGGGATTACTCCAGTAGCAGAGATATGGGTGGAGAAAGCCCACAAGAAAATACACAAACACAAAAAGCACAAGCATGCTGTTTCCTTTCAGCATACACAGCAATTCTTCTTCCAAAAGATTAAGAGGAAACATTTCCTTTTAGTACAACTGCAGGAAATCACTTATTGAAGCTTTTTTTCTCATTAAAGCTACTTTTTTTTCCTCATGAGAAGCTGACTACTTACATTTCTCAGGCTCGCAACATACTTTTTTATTTTTAAGTAACAGTACGGTATAAAAAGAGAGCACACACTACATATATAATTTCAGGCTTGTCAATCAGACATGAGGGCCAATTCCACTCCCATGGGAGAATCTATGCAAAAATCCACATTGATTTGTAAGCTAACAATCACTGCTGAAGAAACTAATAAAAAGAGGTTTTACTTATCCTTCCACCATTAAAAAAAAATGAAGCTTGGTAATGTGTGTCACAGGAAGTTGCCACTAAACACACATACAGTATGAGACTCACGCAGCATTAACCAAGCAATTTTGCATCCTGAAGTGACTGCAAATGGGGCATTTGAAAACAAGACATTTAACAGATACTAAAAACATCAAGAGGCTCCCCCCACACGCTTTTTAAAAATTACTGAAGACACTATAAGCACATTTAGATCTCTTTTCCCATTACAAAGGGTAATTTGACTTCAGGCTTCCCATGGTTTGAGCCTGTAAACTGCTCTGATTTGCTGTTACTTTATGACCTGATCCTATGTTTTACACCCCCCTGCATTTAGTTTCATTCCTTTCTGTAAGTTCACCCATCTTCAAAGCATCTGAGGAAGTGGGATCCTGTCCCACGAAAGCTCATGCAAAAAATAAATCTGTTAGTCTTAAAGTGCCACACAACTCCTTGCTGTTTTTTCACTGGATATTCTTACTTTCATTTTACCCCTTCAGACATTGTCAACATAGAACTGGTATTTTCTCAACTGGTATTTAAAAAACAGCAAATCATGATGGATACCTATCACTGAAATGAAGTATTCTGTACTACTAGCAAAATATTTTTGTTAAGAGAATCTTTTTAATTTAAGAAACTACATTATCAGTCAATTTAACAAAAATTCTCCACATTTGGATTATCTTAACTGCATGGAAAAAAGATTGAATTTTTCCTCCCATTTTAAAACAGCTCTATTATTTATAAAATAGTAGCTCTCAAAAATCCCAAGCCAGGCCCTACCTACTGTTGTGCAGTACCTCAACAGTGCATAAAAGAAATCCTTTACATTCATTTATGGACTACTAAAGCATCATACATGGAGTATCCAATACTGCTGCATAATTTTACTCACTCTAACAAAATGCATGTGAAAATTTAACAATGAGAAACATTTAGCAAGTTTCAAATACACATTTCCTCAGGCCACGTTGAGATATAAGGGACGCTGCTACACCTAAAGATTAACTGGGGCCCAGACCCATTCCCTACACTCCCACCCCCACTCTGGTTCCCCAAACCATTCCCTACCCACCCCCCCGTAGTCCCCCAAGCACTTCCCTAACCCCCTGGTCCCACTGCTAGCCCCTGCTGCCCCAGGACGACTCCCTCCTTCATGCCCATTTCATGCAGGTCCCTTGTCCCTGTCCCTGTCCCCACCCACCACCTGGCTGCCGGAGAGGTTTTTAAAAACTCCCAGGCCTCTGGCCAGGTAGAGGCTGCAGCTGCCGGCTGTGTGCAGCCAGCAGCGTTCCCTGTGCAGGGCTGTACCTCCAGGCACTTTGCTGCTCAGGGGCTGGCCTTGAGTTTCAGGGGGGCTGAGGCCCCAGGAGCCCCACAGTAGCGATACCTCTGAATTAGTGGTTAGAGGGGGCAGCAGAGAACAGGCATTTTTATAAGGAAAAATCTGAACCGAAGTCAGTTCTAATGCCAAATTAATTATCACATCACCTTAATACTTTTTACAATAAATTTCTTTGGAGGTGGAGGGACAGGAAGAAATTTATTACTTATGACTTCAGGGATAGCATCAGGAATGTAAAATACTTTTATTACTAAATACTGGCAAGGTTTCAATTTCCTTTCAGTACAGATCACCTTCTGTTTGTTATGGACTTGATGCCGGGAGGTCCTGAGTATTTCCAGAGACACGCTGAGTGATCTCAATATTCAGTTTCCAAAGGGGCAGCTGTGTTAGTCTAGTTCAGAAAAACAAACAAATGAGGAGTCCCATGGCACTTAAAGACTAACAAATTTATTTACTGCATGATAAATACAATAAATAAATTTGTTAGCCTATAAGTGCCACAGGACTCCTTGTTCGTTTTGCTCAATACTCAACGACTTCAAATCGGAGCTGTGGGCACTGGACTCCTTCTACAATTTGGCCAGAACCCTGAAGTATCGTACCATAATGACCAGACAGACATGCCTCTAAAGAACCCCCACTGTGCTCTATCAACAAGAATATTAAACCCTCCCTATATGATTAAAGAAACCCCCCTTACACAACCCAGCCATTTTACTCTCTATCCAGCCCCCATGGCAACATGAAGTACTGTATTAGTGTAAGAAGGAGAAACATGATCATGAAAATCTAGAAACAAGAATACAAACAAGGGCATTGCCTTACATATCCCAAAGACTCATTTTAAAATGTACATCCACAGAAGCATTTTTAAAGCAATCAGAAACTGGATTAGCTTGGAAAGCATGCAAGCCAAAATCCTAGAGATTACACTCAGATCACGTCTGGTTACCACTTCTCTATAAATATGGTGCAGAGTGTTGGAAATGAAACTGTAGCAATTGTTCATATGTATCCATTCTTGTCAGCTTGTGGGTCTTCAGTACTTCCACTATTATGTTACCGCTGTAAAGCTTTAAAAAACAAAAAACCACCACCAAAGTGACATCTCTCTACTTATGCTTATCATGTTACAAAAAAGAAGGCACCCCTGTTGCCCCAAGAACTCTGCAAGTTCATGGTCTCTTCACCAACAGAACAGTCTGGAAAGGTGTTAATTAAAAATTATGCAAGGAACACAAATGCTGCCATTCTCTAAAAGAAATGTCCTCAGAAGGGCTTCCAAGTAGGTGTAGACAAGTCAAGTGTAATTAAAGGAAAACAGATGATGTTCTACCTCCTACTGCATGTCAACAAGGATGAATTCACAGCTGCGTTTGATAGGGACATGATAAGGACAGGAGTGAACTTGAAAAAACTGCCAAATTATCAAGTATATATGTTGACACTCTTTTCCCTTCCTCCCTGTCTCTTGAAGACAAACAACCCTGGGGATGCAACAAAGCCAAGTGTCATTCAAATGCACAGCAGGGACATATCCCAGGATTTCCTCATCTCATACATTACCCATAGAACAGCTTCATACAGTCTCCATGCCTGTATATAAATAAGTGCTTTCAGATAGGCCAGGAGAGGAATGAAAAGTGGATCCACAGCTAAGCAGTTCACTATTTACATCTACAGAAAGGCTCAAGGGGGAAGATGAGCTCGAATCACCTGCTATAATGAGCAAAAATTTCAACCTCATCTTCCTCTATATAATGTTTCCCATTATTTGAATTTAAACTACTGCACTGATTTGCTGTAAGAGTCTGACCTGATCCTAGGACTTCCATTTCCCTGAATTTATCTTCCTCCTATTCTGTAAGTCCTAGGATCAGGTCAGACTGTTACAGCAAAACAATGCAATAGTTTAGATTCAAACAGTCAAACCTGATCCTAGGACTTACACTTCCCTGCATTTATTTTCTTCCCACTCTAAGTTCCCCCATTTTCAAAGCATCTGATGAAGCGGGATTTTCTCCCATGAAAGCTCATGCAATAAATAAATTTGTTAGTCTTTGGAAGAGCCACCAGACTCTTGGTCTGTTTTGCTGACTAACATGGCTACCCCTTTGGAACAGAGAACAGAGCATCAGTGAATATTTTTGTCTTGGTTCCCACTATCTCCTTGCATTCCTTTTCTGTGTTCAGAACAGTTACCCAAATGGTGGGCTGGGCTAAGAATTTCTGTTTGTATGGTTTAAATGTTAATAAACGTTGTATGAAAGAGAAACTTGCACCTTTGTGTCTAACTTAAGATTCTTAGGGAAGTCCAACTGCTTATAGAATTGCACTCTATTGTTATGCAATTGAGTTGACATTTTCTCAAGTTGCTTGCTGAACAGAAAAACTTCAGCTGAGTGCAACTGATATGTCAACCCTGATGTCTCTGATGCATGAAACAGTACAACCTGTGAAGAACCTTTGCAATGATGTGGAATTCCCTGTGGAGTTGCTTCTGCTCTAGCAGTGAGGCAATACTGATTCAGAAATGACCACCCCAAGACTTGTCCATACAAAGACCTAAAAAGCTGAGCACAGGAAGAGCAAATACAGAAAGTATTTACCTTCAAATACATTTACATCACTCTTTCCTAGATCAAAGGCTGTTAGATGTAAACAGGAAGTCTTGGCATCAATAAACACTATGGGGATACCCCCTCCACCACTGTGTAAACTTACAAAAATGCATGTAAATTAGGCTTCTCAGGAAAAGAACCTACATCAAAGCAGAAGAGGGATTAGCAATTTTACAAAACATGAACTGCAAATTTGCCAACTCTTCTCTCACTTCACCCTACACCACGCATCTGGCTGTCTAGTTCACGCTTCCCCCACATACTCCTGATGACTCCTTTCAAGGAAACCGTTTCCCAAAGTCACGTACTAGGTCACTGCCCACTCCTCCAAGTTTCTTCTCAAAGGCTACTCCTGCAATCAAGTCTGTAAATTAGTCATCTAGGATTTATTGGGGTATTGTTTTTTTAAAACTGTCAACTTCAGGACATGCTATTAAGGAGTGCAGGATCATGTTCTCTCTCCCTCTCTTCTTGCAGTGACCCTCATGCCAGCCCTACCCACTACACCCTCAGTGGGAGCCAGAGCGGGGCCAAAAGGGGGTGCCAGGGCTGGGGCCAGCTCCCGCCCCTGCCAGCAGACGGCCTCTGGGTCCCAGCAAGGGTCGCATCTATCCTCATGGCCTCCAGGCCCACCTCTCTCCCCTGCCAGCAAGCAGCTTCTAGTCAGATCCGGAAGCGGGGGGAGCGGGGGCGACTCACCCAGCCCCCCTTCAATCCTGGCTAGTGGGTGCAGGCGGCAGCAGGGGGCTGGGAGCCAAGCGCCGCAGTTTCTGCTGGCCTGGAGTTGCAGCATGCGGAGCAGGGCTTGCCGATCGCCGACTTAGGGCCTGATTGAAACACACAGTTTAAAGCACCACTTAACTCAAGCTAGAGATTTTTGACAGTTGACAAGATTCTGGTTAGGACAGGGGGTTGGCAACCCAAAAGACAAGAAGAGCCATTTTTAAAAATTCCTTCAATAACCATGTGTGCAGTAGCCTTCTGGTGGCGGGTGTGGGAAGCTGAGCCAGGCTGCCTGAAGGGTCCCCCAGTGGCAGGGAGGGGCCCAGGCCTGGTACAGGCCACCTGCAGGGTCCCCTCAGTGTCAGGGGTGGCCTAGAGGCAGTCACGAATCACCCACAGGGTCCCATGGTGGTGGGCAGGTGGTCCTGGAGCCCAGAACCACAAGGAGGCAGTCAAAGAGCCTCATGTGGCTCCAGAGTCACAGCCTGCAGACCCATGGGTTAGGTTAGAGCAACACTCACATTGCACCTTGACCAAACTGTACAGTGAAGACAGGCTTTAATTAGCCATGTGAATGCTCCCATGAAATACAGCTTTGCCCTTACATTTTCCACAGCAATAAACAAACTAACTACGTACCCCCTCTACAATAACTTGCCCTGCACTTAATATTCTGTTACTCTTAGATACCTTTTTTTTTTTGCCACTATAGAAGACATACCCACCTAAGAATTGAAGTGGTGTGTTTGTTTTTTCAGCTGATGCTGAAGAAGGGTCTTAGAACTATGAAATGATCCTTTAATTTCTTAACATGTAAATCACATGGTGGAACATTTTGCATTTACCATTTAAGAAGTTCAGGGTTGAAAGATACTTTTGAAAACTGAACACAGCACCTGAGAGGATCATTCTTGAGCTAACAAATATTTTAAAATATTTGCCTTAGGACTCTGATCTTACTAATACTTATGCATATATTCTATTCAACTCCTGGAAAGAACCCCTTACAACAGAACATCATATATGAGTAGTTCTAGCAATTACCTGTGTTAGTCTAATTCTGCAAAATAAGCAAGGAGTCCTACAGTACTTTTAAAGACTATGAGACAAAAATCCAGCCTCCAAGACCACTAGAGAGCAGTTCAAATTTGAATGTGTATTTTGTTTATGCTGCAGCAACACATTGTTTTCTTCTCTTCAAAGACACACGTGTGTACACGTTTGTGTGCATGCACACATCACAAACACAGGTGCTAATGCATAAAATTATTTTCAGTGGAATGTAAAAATTAATCTTCTTTTCACTACCCTCACCTTCCAAAAAAGAGGACCTGCATTTTAACTTTCATAGGAGAAAAATGTGGATGATAAATACAGCCAGTGAATTTGTTCAGTTAATTAGCCCTTAAACTACAAATGGTCTGAAGTAATTTCAGTTAGAAATTTTGGCATGCAAACAACCTGCAAAAGGCTGCAGTAATGAAATAACAGGAACTAGGATCAGAAAAGAGGCATGCAGCAACAGTGGAGAGAGAATTAAGAGCCTAGATATCAGCATGCAGACATCGGTATGTGGGTAAATGCATACAACAATGGCTATTTACTGGAGCTGGGTGCAAAATATTGGTCTGCAGAAAACATTTTTCATTAAAACTTTTCGAATTGGCCATAATGTTATATTCATTTGCATACACACAATTTCCTCATTTGCATTCACATACATATTGAATATGCATTTTGGATACACAACTTGTTTTAAAAGTTCTTCTCAGCTATAGAAAATGAAATTGTGAATGCTCCACTGTTTGCTCCTTCAGAGCAAGCTCCCTACATCATATTGCCTATATAGCATAGAAATGCTTCATTGCAAGACTGTCGTGTTCATTATGCGTATCCTGTATATCATGACGCTATCCTAACTGAAGTCAGATTAACTAGTCTGGGAGCCTTGGGCTGCCCCTCCACTGCAGGGCCTCCCATGCACCCGTGCATGGAGGCCTGTCACTTGGGGCAGAGGGGGCCTGGAGCCAAACGGCGCTCCAGCTCTAGACCTGCTCTGGCCGTTCTGGCCTGGAGCTGGGGCTGGTTGGCACACAGTGCAGCCCCCCGAGGCCACAGGCTCTGGAAGGCCACTCTGCTAGGAGGAACAGAGGCCACACTGAGAGCCAGATAGCCCTGATCCCCAGGTGGAGCAAACAGGTGCTGGCCTACCCCACTCTGACCCTAGGGGCGGACCAGCTGGCCCAAGGGCAGGGCAGCAGCACACAGCCCAGCCTCTGTCCCCAGGGACCTGCTCCCTTCCTAGCACTGACAGGGCAGGAGTGCTCTTAGCGCTCCAGCCCCACCAGCACTGAGCGGGGTAAGCTGGATAGAGATTTTAGGGGATGGAGCCTGGGGCCCCTTTTCTGGCCAGGGCCCGGGGCTTCAGCCCATTATAACCTGGCTCTGATCCTAGTAAGTAAAATTTTACAACCAGAAAGAACTGTATGCTGCAGGATAATATATTAAAATAAATATACAAGTACCTTTAGAAACAATTGCTACATTTCAGAAAAACTAACTTTTACTTTATTCATTTTAAAGCATTTCACGAGGTAGTTAAGGAGTCATCTTGTACAATTTATTAATTTGGTTTCCCATTCTATCAGCATGCATAAGTGCTTGTTGGTATAAGAAGTTACTGCAATGAATCTTCTACCTTAAAGAAATGCATTAAAATTGCTAAGGCAGACATTTCTTACGTTTGCTGATTTTGCAGAACAGTGGTTTTCAACCAAGGGTACACATAGCCCTGTGGGTATACTGAGGTCTTTCAGGGGTACATCACTCATCAAGCTATTTGCCTGCCTATAGCAGACTACATAAAAGCATTAAAGAAGTCAGTACACATGAAAATTTCATAAAGACAATGACCTTTTAAACTATATATTATAGTAGTGATGTAAATTTTGGTTACATAAAGATAATTTAGGTGGTTAAACAATTAAACCAGTCAACTGTTTAACCAATAAAATTGTGTCGTCTCTACACCCTGCCTCTACCTCTCAGCCCTTGGGTAGCACTCCAGCTTGACTCAAACCTGTAGTTTAGTATTTTAAATCCCTGCACTACACACTGAAACGCAAGTACAATATTTATATTCCCATTTATTGACTTATTTGACAATTATATGGTAAAAATGACAACATAAGCAATTGTGCAGCAACAGAGTATTCTAATACTTTTTGGTTTTGTGTGGGATTTTGTAAGTAGGTAGTGAGGCTGAAGTGAGGTTAAACTTCAGGGGTGTATGCAAAACAAATCAGATTCCTGAACGGGGGACAGTAGTCTGAAAACATTTAGAGCCACTGCTGTAAAAAAAAAGGGGGAAAAAAATCATCTCACTACATAGCATTAAAACCAGGAACTCTACTGTTGTTCTCTTCTATGCCACCCCCACCCCCAAACTAACACATATACAGGGATAATAAAACCAAAATTGGACTACATTTACTGACCAACTGTTTTGTCTACACTATAAAAAACCAAAAAAATCTTCCTCTTATCACCCTAATACCTCTCACCAGATAATTAACATCGCGGTAGACCTGTCTGAGTAAATAGGTAATTGTTTTTCTCTAGGAGTCTGTTTCCACTTGACCTGTTGTGAGCACTGTTAAGCAGTTCACAGGCCTGACAGCTGAATCGTCACATAGCCGGTAAGTGTCGTATCCTATTTTCACACACAGTACAAGTTGTCCTCTTTTCACTCATGGCTTCTGGTAACATGTCTCCAGCACCTCTCTCTCTCTCTCACTCACTCACACACACACACTTTAGTACACATTTGCTGGTTTTTTACATTATTAATCTTGTTCAAATTCTGTCTCTCAAATGGTGAGAAGGAAGCATACATGTTCTTTGTAATGTATAAATTAACCATTTAAAATAATTGGCTACATTAAACAAAAAATCTCAGGCTATAATATAATGTGTGACGTTGATTTTCCAAACTGAGTTCTGGTCTTAAACCCCCACCCCTCTTTTTTGGAGCAAAGTCAGCTTTTTGTGCCAAAACAGAGTAGTATGCACACTGCAAAACCACCCCCACCATCAACCCGACTCCTCTGACCTGAGTTTGAACTCTGCCGCCCTGCAGCCATCTGCCTCTCCCTCTTTAAAATCCTTCCAATTTGTTGAAACTGAGAGCCGCATCACACCCTCCCAGATGACCAAACCAGCTCCACGCACCAAACACCCTCGCCTACTTAGAGCACACCAGATCATCTGCATCTGATCAGCATTTGGTGAGATGAGACAGAATGAATTTTGACATTTAACATCAAATTTCTCTTTCAATAGCACAGAAGGGCGATGAATGGAATACTGTCTTGCAAAAAAAAAACAAAAAAAAAAAACCACCCACAACCAACCAACCAAAAAAACTCCAAAGAGTTACAACAGGGGTAACAGAAAGCTATGAAGTCAGACCACTGCTCTGGTGGAGCTCCAAAGAAAACCCTCCACACCTTCCAAGTGCCTGCGGCTGGTAAGAGAGCGACTGCAGACAAGCAAAGAGATGTTCTAAGAACTTCTCCAGTCCTCTGAGGCGGGGAAGTGGGATGGGGGCATGGAAACACAGTGTGTCTGAAAATCTGAAAACTAATAGGCAGGAGAAGAGGGAAAACCAGGAACAAGTGACAACAAGTTACAAGCACATTGTAAAAAGCAATGGAGAAGCAAACAGCGACTAAAGTCACTTATAAAGCTGCAGACTGAATTCATAAGTTTTCCATGCTCTCCCCAAACTCTACCCACACATTTCTACAAACTCCTGACCTGTCAATACCCTATTCACCCCAACTCTTTAGACACCTTTCAGAAAAACAGCTGGACTTAAACCCAGCTGTCATAGCTCCACTGCCCCTCACCTTCATCCTGTATTTTTCTGTTTCTTGTGAATAACTGTTATTTAAAAAAAGCATACTCTGTGAAAGTATAAGGATAAGCAACTTTTATTTATCTCTTGCACACAGTGGTTGCACATAACATTGCAAGCTGGATAGCAGTAACAGATTGGCACGGTGCTGTTTACAAAGACACCCTATTGGTGCTCATTATCAAAAGAGTTGCTCAAGGCCTCCCTGATTTCAACAGCTCTCTGTTGTGCCCTTCTAACAGTCTTGACAGCTGGGTTGTTCATATTCAGCCACAAAGTGATCCATTTCTGTGCTCCAACCAGAGGGGAAATTTCCTGTCAATTTCCAAAGGGATAGCCGTGTTAGTCTAGTCCAGCAAAAAGAAAAAAAAAACAAAAAACCAAGGAGTCGTGTGGCACTTTAAGACTAACAGATTTATTTTTCGCATGAGCTTTCGTGGGAGAAAATCCCACTTCGTCAGATGCTAGCTTCAAAAGTATTATGGAGCATATATCAAGCAACTATAACCATGAGAATATTTTCCTTATCTAGGTCTAAATGGCCATAAAGACATCACAAGTAAGCTTTTAATTTGCCAAACACACATTCAGCACCAGCTCAGCAGGTTATTGAAGTGTGCTGTGTTGCTGTCTAGGTTACCTGTATAAGACTTTATGAGCCATGGTAGCAAGGTGTAGGCTGGGACTCCCAGAGTTATTATGGGCATTTCGACATCTCCCATTGGTCTAGAAAGTCCTGCTTGCAGTTTTTTGTACAGGTGAGTGCTCCTGAAGATGTCTGCATCATGCACCTTCCCTGACCAACCCACACTGACGTCAGTGAAATGTCCATGGTGATCCGCAAGTGCCTGCAGTATCACAGAGAATGAAGTACCTCTTTCCATTGATGTACAAGAAGAAACGCACAGTTCCTTTCACTATTTCAGTCTCTGGCTCCCAATCAGCAACTGGGCCTTGTAAAAAGTTGTTACTAAAACTCTATTCCCTTTACAGTTAAAAAAAAAAAAAAAAAAAAAGTTTCTTCTGATCCTCAGATGGTCAGCCTCACTACCAGACAAATATAAGTTTGGATCTTGACTCAGAATACCACCCTCCCAGCCAATCCTTCAGTAACTAAAAGAAAGCTTTATTATACCTGGAAAATTACTACCTTTCCAATGGTATCTAACATGACATATCCCATACGAATTATTGTAATTTTTCAATATTGATATCATAAGTGGTCACCCTTAATTCAGCATCACATCCGCTGCTGATAAATTTATACTAATATATCAGTCTCTGATATTAGGAAAATGAACACAGACCAGTTTACAATGCTAATGAAGTAACTTGAACTTCAAATTAAATAAATTTCAATGTAGACTAAAGGCCTAACATACATGCTTTTAAAAATTAACTCCCAACATGTGACATAAGGAACTAGTTGTTCTTTTCTCTGTGTTTTCCAGTTGTTTAACAGAGCACATTGCTTTAATAACTGGTGGCACAAGTCTTACTTAGTCCTTGCTCTGCGATAAGTAGAAGCAGAAAAAGATTAACTTTGTTTGCAAAAGAAACCTGTTCATATGGTAAAAAGTATTTAGATGGCCTTTTCTAGTTAAAGATCATTTGGACATAATGTAGAGATCTTCATTAGATTGCAGGTACTCCATGTAACTCCCTCTTTTTGTAAATTGATAGAATCCCCTTGTAATTCTCCTGTGATTTATAAAAGGAATGGGACATTCCCTTTTGGACACAACTCTCTGCAGTGGAGTTCTATTCTAAAAATTGCCTCATCATTCTGTTATCTGTATAATGAAACATTTCTCAGATAATCTCCATTCAAGAGCACTTTGAAAGTGCTCACATTACTCTATAGCTGTAATACATGACATGGTCAGATCCATCAACGGACACCCAGAGTAGGTTTATGATTACTACTAAAAGATCAAAGGGGTGGCCATATTAGTAGTTCAGAAAAACAAGCAAGGAGTCCTGTGGCACTTAAAGATCAACAAATTTATTGCATCAGCTTTCATGGGAGAAAATCCCACTTCATCAGATGCTTTGAAGAAGTCCCCCATGAAAGCTCATGTGATAAATAAATTTGTTAGTCTTTAAGTGCCACAGGACTCCTTGCTTGTTTTTTTAAGGGTAGTTCTCTAAACCCCCCCCCCCTTTTTTTTAAGTTTAGTGTTGGATTATGCACTCTGCCACGTCAACCATTATGAAAAGACATTCTTTATAAATGGGAGAGAGAAATTAGCTGCAAAAAGTGTTATAACGTATCTCACACTTTGAATATATTTAGTTTAGCTTTTACATTGCAAAGCAAGTTAAAAGAAGGCATAGGAACTTCACTATCCTCTGCAAGGTTCTTGTCCTAGTACTAATGAAACAGATGAGAATTTCAATGCCCTTGGACAGCACAGTGGCTATTGTTGTATAAACAAACAATTGCAGAAATTGAGGCCTTCACTCCACAATGTTCTGCTCTGAGGTGAGTGATGCCCAAAAAAGGAAAAAGGCCCCAAGCAACAAGGAGACTTCTTCAAAGGCAGAACTCGCCTTGTCTGTTCTCTAGCAATGGCATAAAACAGCAATAAGGAAAGCTAGAAAACGAAGAGTGAAGGACGTTATTGCTCCATTGCATGCTCAAGAGGACTGAGATTGAGAAGACAGTTTCCTAACAATCTACCTGTCTGCACAAAGTGCACAGGGCACAGATTTTTGATGGCCCTCAGCTGTTCAAGGGTATACAGGTGCATTGCACCCACCAAGAACCAGAGATATTAATCAGGTCTCTGCCCACAATTTAATTCTGGGCAACCTTGCTTTTCTTTCTCTCTGATTTTGAAACACAGACAAGATTTCAACAGGGTCAGACACTGCTTCAACTACTGCCTCAATAAGATCCAAAGGGGCAGCCCTATTAGTCTTGTTCAGTAAAACAAAGAAGCGTGAGCTTTCAGGGAGAAAAATCCCACTTCTTCAGACACTAAGATGGGGAACTTACAGAATGGGAGGAAAATAAATGCATGGGAGTGTAAGTCATAGGATCAGGTCAGACTGGTACAGCAAAACAAAGCAATTGCTTAGATTGAAACAGTGGAGAATAGCATATTGGAGGTGAGGTCAAATCACCTGTTGTAATAAGAAAAATAATAAATAATAATAAGAAGAAAATAACAAGGAAAAAAACAAGACACCAATTTAAGAGGACAGTCTCTGCACAAAAGAATAAATGGATAGAAAACTGACATCAGAAACATTAAAAAACCAGTAAGGGAACACCTCAATCACCCTGCTAACTCCACTGATGATTTTTTAGTAGCCATACTCAGACAAGCAGATTACAAAACAAAGCTTCAAAAAGAAACTGCAGAATTGGAATTCATGTGCATATTTGACACCACTGCCTTCAAGGTATATAGGATTCTTGGGTTGTTTTTATTATTACAACAAATGATTGCCCCGTGGTCGTTACTTTACCACTGCTGCAGAAGATGGATGCCCTTACAAAATATTTCCACTAATAATTATTATTTATATCATGGGAAAACTTGGGAGCCCCATCTGAGACTGGAGCCTCATTGTGGTACATTCTGTATATAGAGACAATGAGGAACAGCTCCCACTTAGATTTTGGAGAGATCATAGCATAAGCAGACTTCTGGACTTCTTTTTGACAGCCTGATATTCATGTTAGGACACAAAGCAATCATAGTTTTTAATGCTTTAAGTATTGATGGTCTTTCGTTTTGTTTAAGAGAACTCAATGTACATGTTAGATATCCATTTACTAGGACTGTGATTAAGAATTTAAAAGGTTTTATGTTTCTTTTGGATTTTACCTTTCCATTAAAGAATTTAGTGAAACAACTCTCAGAGATGTTTGTGTTTTGTAGCTGACCCACGAATATACCCAGCCTCACTAAAACATTTAATAAACAGCAAGTTTCTATCAAGCAGCAGCCAACTGAAAATTGCTCACAAGGATGGGGGAGAAATTAAATGCAGATCTGTCAGTATGTGGCTTTGATCATCTTGAAGATGAAGGATGGCATGAAGGAGGAATTTACTGGTGTAACAGCTACCCCATACGAAGCTAGTGGAAGCCAGCATCACACTAGAGAGAAATCTTTGGCGAGAGGTTCTCGAAGACCAAAGGAAGCATTCATTCAGCTGGATGCAGGAACACATTTACAGCTGATCAAAAAATAGCAATAATTTAAAAAAAAGTGATAAAATACATTTTTATTCCACATTTCAAAAGAAAAATTTGTTTCTTTAAAATTTAACCCCTCCCCCCTTGCCACTTAAAGACGTGGAGAAAACCTTGCATATTTGATTGTTGCACTTGATGCCTTTGGTTTCCCTCCTCCTTTTATAGCCTATCTTTAGCTGTCTTTCGCAGCTGCTTGCCTTACTCTTTTCCCTTTCTTTTCAAGATACACACCTTGAGTTCCTTATCCTCCTTTTCCATTTTTTTTACCTATGATCAAAGGAATTGCCTTTCTTAACCCTGCTGTCATAATCAACTAGTTACATATTGTTCAATACATTTAGATTTAAACACATGGAGTGCATAAAAACAACTGATGTCCTAGCACAATGGAAGAGTACATCAAGCAAAGAGGAAGATGCTTTGCTCTGAATCTCAACAAGAAGCTGGTGCAGTGAAGAGCTAAGAGAGCTGTAGCTCTAACTGCTGGAGACTGGAGAAGGACTGAATAAATACAAGACCATTTTAATTTTAATTGATATAAATTATGGTAATTCCATCCACCAATGGAGATGGTCATGTCATATCACTGGGTTTTTTTAAACACCTGGCAGACCACTACTACCAGCTAAATAGCCAACTCTCTGTTTATTGTATTATGCTTTTTTCTGTACTATTGGCGTCAGTACTATTTACATCACTCTTTTAAAGTCTCTAAACTTTCAAGGAGTTGGTATACCTCTGAAGCCATTCTCAACCAGCATCAACACGCACTGAAAGCAACACTTCCATAGGAGGACACATCTACAGCTTGCAACAAATGCTAGATAATTGCTACAAAGGTAACTGCACTGAGGCAGAGCTGTCCATAGGGTAGGGCAAGAGGGGCAGCCGTCCAGCACCCTGCACTTTGGGGGCCCCGCACCGCTGCCCCCCCCATGCTGGGGACCGGCACGAGCCCCCAGTCTCCCACGTCAAGCCCCAAATGTTTTTTGCCAGCAGATGCAGGTTCACTCAGCCCCTGGGATAGCTGGGCTGCCTGCCACCCTCCCAGCTGGAGCCTGCAGCTGAGCGATTAGCTGGAGGGGAGAGGGAGGTTTAACCCTTTCCTCTTCCAGAAGATGCTGGCAGCACCAGCCCAGGGAACACACAGCCAGGTAAGTATGGGGGTTGAGGAGTGGTCCTGGTGGGACCCTGACCCTAAGCCAAAGGGGGAGTTGGCTGGAGATCTGCCCCTGCCCTCTCCCGGGGCCCTCCGTCAGACCAGCAGCCAGGCCAGGGGTAGGAATCTGGGGGACCTGGAAATCGAAGACTCGCCATGGGCCCTGGATCTCGCCAGGCCAATGGGAGGCAGGTGGCAAGGGATCAGGCCCACCTGGGCCTTGGGTCAGGCCAGCGGCCAGGCTGCAGGCGGCTGGGGATCCAGGGCTCTCCCTGGGCCCCAAGTCACTTTGAGCTAGTGGGGGGGCAGGTGGATCAGGGATCATGGCCCTCTAGGCCCTGGGTTATGCTTGTGGCCAAGCAAGAGGAGGATAGGCAGCCCAGAAAGCCCCAGCATCACCCGTACCCCAGGATGGCAAACAGGCCAGGCCAAGGATTGGCCCCCACCCCCAGCCCAGGCTGCAAGGCCAGGGGGCAGGCTGGCCCAGGAGTCGTCTCCACCTAGCCCAGGAAGCAAGGCTGGGGGGGCAGGGAAGGCTGGGCCATGGGTCGCCTCCTAAGCCAAGGCAGCAATGCTGGGGAGCAGGCAGAGCTAGGGTTTGCCCCCCACCCCCAGCCCAGGCAGCGAGGCCAGGTGTCACCTCCCCCTGGTCCAGGCAGCAGGAAGGTCTGGCCAGGGGTCAAACCCCAGGCCAGTAGGCTGGTGGTCTGGTCTGGCTCAGGGTCAAACCCATGCCCCCCAGGCCAGTGAGCAGGTATGGCCTGGGGTCAAACCCCTATCCTCTAGATCAGTGGGCAGCTCTGGCCAGGGTCCCATCCCCCTAACACAGGGGCAAGGCTCTGGGGCAGCAGGCAGGCCTGGCCAGAGGTCAGCCCATCTCTCACTAGCCCAGGTAGCAATGCAGGCAGGCCTGGGACAGAGCTGAAAGCAGCGCGCAGTGCTGAACCAACCTGCCGCTTTTGGCCGGCTCTCCCAGTCTCCGGCATGGGACAGCAAGAGCAGGGACCTGCCCCACCCCCGCGCCAGCTGGCCCAGCCCTCCAGTGGGGGGCTTAGTGGGGGCCCTGCAGAGGACTATTCACCCAGGGCCCTGCACCCCCCTAGGGACGGCCCTGCACTGAGGTAAGATAGTGCACCAGCCTTCTGCAATACTTTGTTTCTTGCAGTGACCAAGGAGGGTTTCTGTATGCCGTTCCTCATTTCACTTCCTGCTAGGAACTAGATAAGTTCTGTTCTCAAGAGCAAATGCATCTGTCAATGCCACAGCAATCATGACCACATCCAGTGGAGCCATCCTCAGTGTTCTGATGCAGCCCTGCCTTCAAAATCCACACTTGTTTATGGATACCACCTGAATCAGGATGTTTACCTAAATTAGGACCTACAAATTTAAAGCAAAAGGAAACAAGATAACCAAATTTAAACCAAACTGTGATCTGTACTTCTCTTCTCTATCCCTACTCAAGTGAATTTCAATACTATACAGCATACGCCTTATCATCCTCTCCTAAGCTATTTTTAAGGGATAGCTCAATGGGAGCTGAGTACATGCACTGAAAACTATAATTTGGACTTGAATTACATTTACACAGAAGAAGAAGAACACACTGCAAACATGAAAACCAGAGAAGAGGCTGAAAGGACATTATCCACGACCCCTGCTGCGCTGTGGCACGCTCTCAGACTTCAGTCTGAGGTTCCAGCAAGCTCTTGGCAGAGTGAAGTGTTACTAACCATCTCAGCTTTCTGTTCTAGTTTCTTAGTTACAGTCAAGACTTTATCATTTATCACAGATGATATGTCATTAAACCTTAACAAAGCAAAAGAAAGAAAGAAAGAGAAAGGAAAGAAAAAAACATCAAGAGCTTTCTAAGAAAGCACATTATTTATTTAGGGCCTTTTAAACAACATTTTATTGACCTGATTGATTGCTACTGTTCTTTTGCTGCCATTATGATCTGTTTTACAGATATGTGTTTAGGGACTCTGTTTTTTTAAACAAACCATTATTGGCTTGACAGATCATAAACATAATGTAAATACAATTTCTTATGCCAATATCAGTCGAAATATTAGCCTAAGGAGAGAGGGGAGGGAATTCTAGTTTACGTTTTAAGAAGCCATTTTAAAAAAAAGGATACCATCAACTTCAGATCTAGTCAATTATGGACTTCTCTTCACTGCTAAGAATGCCGCAGGGTTTTTTGTTTTAACCTCAGGGAACACAAGACAACATGCAAAAACAGTAGAATTATTCCTGCCCATGAGTATCTTTGCCACCCTCCCATCTTAAAGACTTCTCATCTACCCTGTACCTGAATGGAAGACTCAACAATTTGGAAACTAGCCAACTTAGGGAGACCTGACAGAGACATAATCCAAATGCTGTCAAAAGCCCAAGTCAAAGAACTGAAATAAAAATAAAGCAGACAGCAAGAGAAAATATTTCTCTCTAATCCCTCCTCATTTACATTAACCTTAGATCCCATTTGTAACAATAGCAGATTAAAAAAAAAAATCACATGGTGAAAAACATAAGTTAGAACTGACATCAGGAGAAACTTTCTTTTAATGTGATTTTTTTAAAATTACCGAATGAAAAGTATTATTGCCTTGTTAAAATCTCCAGAAGATAAGAACTTATAATGAAAATGTGAAAGATGCAAAGTACATTATTCTACAAGACTGATGTTGCACACAAGCAGATCCTTGCATCTGTGCAGATCCTGTTTCAAGTCAATGGGGCTCCACAATCAGGACTTAAGTTGCCTGAAATGAAGAACTAGAAGTTATGTATACTGCATTCACAGTGCTCTGAACACAGACTAAACAGTCACCTGAATTATAAAATGAATACAGTTCATGGTTTAAAGTGTTACAAATATAAGAGAGTTTCAGTAGTTGGCTTTCTTGCCAATTAAATATCCATCATGATAAATTCTCTAGCAAGTTGCTTGAAACTGTCAAAATGGATGTTGAGAAGGTTCTTTCCAGTTATCAAATTAACTTTCAATTATCAGCTCTTTACATAGTTATTTAAAAATCAGAGAAAGAAGATTCTGGCTGTGAATTGCATAGCAAGGCAAATATAGCAGTTAATTCTCAGTGAAAAAAGAAAAAATATATTTCCTACATACAAATTAAGCCCATCACCCTAAAGACTTTAAAAAAGTGAAATAATTGGAGAATTGCAGCCACTGTGGTTAGTTTATTCGATTTATTCAGTTAGCTTGAAAATAAATCACTCTTTCCACTTCATTAAGAAGAATCAAACTGATTCACATGCCTAGGAAACATTAGAAGTGGTGCTTTGAGAGCTAAATTTCAGTTTAATCATTTCTGCTCATTAATTCACAATCTGGTCTTTCTATTTTTTACTCATTGAGGCTGATTCTGCAAAGACATGGGCAACAGCATGATTTTGAGCAGGTTCCAGTGTGTTAAATGAGTTATTTATATGATTAAGTTAACCACATGTATAGTCTTCACCTAACTGACACCTGACTGAACATCTGAGCGGCATCTTCATAAACAAGAGAGAAAATGGAAGATTTAAGAGAACAGCTGGATTTTTTTTTTTTTATTTTTTTTTTTTAAAAGAGGCCACTGTTACATTCCCCACCACAACCCCCATCCATTCCTGGCCACACACATTTTCAGGCTACCTACAAGTTAGGCCCGTGATCTAGCAAAGACTTTGGAACTATTTAAAATGGATAAATTCGAACACATGCCTAAGTCTTTCGCAGACCAGAGCCCCTTAAGTCTGACATTATTGCTCAGAGATACTTTCAGCCTTAAGATACACAGTACTGCTATTCATAATCATATGATGGTTTCATTTGTTGTGGTCATTTGAATTTACCCAATAAACCCAATAATCTTTCTTCAGTTGTGGCTGCCACTAGTTTCCTAATAAGCTCTAAATGTACTAAATACCAACACGTGTTTCCTCTTAGAAAGTCACAAGAGATAAAAATTTGTTTTCCACATACAAATGTATGTGCACACACATATAAACCTGCAAACACAAACACAACTAGGTTTCAAAGTAGGTAGTGTTTCAGAAACAGTGATGTGTGGTAGGCAACATTTATATTACTACCCATGCAAACACCTGTTCTTAATTAACACTTCTATCAGTGTTATAGGAAAAAGTAATGTTACTAACATGTTTGCTTTCCTTTAACTTTCTTTCTCACTTGCTGCCTGTGATTGAGTATTATGCTTCTATTGTACAACAATTCTGCATTTCCCTTATAGGCAGGGGATTTTAACCCATTGCCTCCCTGGCTACATTTTTATCTCAAACACAGGAGATTTTTTGTGAGATAAGATACAAAAGTTTCTGCTGCTGGCTTCTCTCACAGTGTCCTGTAAGCATAACTGTTTCACATCTATTCCTATGTATCAGCATGCTTTGCCAAAACAAGCTAGATTCACTGGTGCTGGTCTCATTACCACTAAGTAAAAAACAAAAATGACTAAACAAACTCTTGAATTAACTTTGTTACTCGACCAAGATTACTGCTGAACAGCAAAATATGAAATTGTTGCACATTTTTTACACAAGTCAGTCAGTCTGTTTTTAAACCCCAATGTATGAGTCAACTGACTTTCATGAAACATTTAATGGAAAACAAAACACATCCCTGATCATCGTATCTATTACTGATTATTAGTGTTTCTCTAATGAAACATTGGATTTACTTTTTTTAAGCGACTTCCTCTCTAAGTCTCTCGATTTTTGCATATAATTTTCTTACCATTTCCTAAACAGCATAAAAAGTTCAAGGTACTTATCCTTTCCCTTTTAAATTTTAAAAGCAGTCAAAATTTTTAATCACAGCTTGTTTCAGTATTCAAAAACTTTAAATATAATTTTTTGTTCATGTAAACACTTCAATGATATAAGAAGTTTAAATAATGAAAAAAAAAGAAATCCCCAAACAAATAGAAAGATGACACAAATTCCATTTCCTCACCATCCTCCACCAAAAAAATCTGTTTTTCACAAGCTTGTACTCCACATACAACTGAAATAAAAATAACTGAAAACTAACAAAACACAGATAATGTGAAGTCAATGTTAAAGCTAAATGAGATGGCATTGTTATAAGTTCAACATATATAAAACTGAGGGGAAAAGGGGTGTTAGGTAGAACAGGTCCCTTCCTCAAGCTTTAATATCCTGAAAGCTATTCAGTCTTTTATATATATATTTAGAAAGGTAATTTCAAGTACAATACATGCCCTTGAGCTCCCTGCCAGTTTTTGTGCTTTTACAGTCTATACATGTATATTTTTCTTCTGTTTGTCACTTTATAAAAGCCCTCCACCAAGAAGGGAAACACACCATAAGGAACAGATAAACAAGAGATAAGAGTCCTTTCAAATTCACACAAACTGGAAGATGAGAAATAACAACACTTTTCATCTTATTTTCAATTTATAAGTAATCTTTGGGGTGACCTTTAAACTGACAAAGTTTTTCTTTTTTTTTTTTTTTTTTCCTTTGAAACTGATAATCTTCCCTTAAGGTACTCCTCCTGCAAAATTATAATACTGGAAAACATCTTCAACTGGGAAAGCCAATAAAAACAAGGGGGAAATATGAAGAAAAGGAAGACAAGACAACAACAAAAAACCACGGAAAGCTTGATCTCATCATAACTGTTGTTCCAAATTCTGGTAATGAGAATTCCTGCTGCTTTCAAACTACCAATTATATGCATTCATTTAGGTACTGCATTCATTGCTTAAATATGGTACGCTTCTTGACGCAGAAAAGTAATGAAAAATATTATATCATCTGAAGTACTGAGAGTTATCTCCATTTCTGCAACAGGCCAGCCGCTTAGCCACTCAGAATATACAAAAACAAAACAAAACAAACCGCAGCCGCCTCCCCCCACCACCACCTTCCAGATATAATCATGCTACTACCTACTACTATTATTTGATTTATTCACTGACAGTGGTAAAGGCACTGCAAGCCCTAAAACTAAAAGGCTACCTCCCCACTGAATGCTAACCACAGGGTAAGCAATCATAGGTTAGTCAACCCATGTTGCCTAACTCATAAGGGCACAAGTCACTCACACATTGTGCAGTCATCATCCTGTGTCCTCTCTGGCCTTCTACTGCTTCCGGCCCTGGCAACCAATATGCATGGATATCTGGAAGCATAGGACCACAACTCGCTGTACCACTCTGTGCTTGTATTTGAAGGGTATTGTGGGGAAATTTGTCTACACTCTGGGATTGTGTGGGAAAGCAGCTTAGTGGAGACAACTCTTCAATAAATTTCTTGTTTGGGTTGTGTAAATAAACCAAAAGCGCAGCTAAAATGAGCTTAACAAAGAATGGAGCATGCTGACTAGAAATTAACAATGAATGATACCATAGATTATTCTCAACTACCTGTTTGCTAAGGAAAGTGAGACAAGGAAAGTTTAAAACCTTGCACTTTTATATTCTTACCTAGCTTTAAATACCTGTATGAGTCAGTCAGCTTGTAGAGTAGCCTCCCACTTCATTGGCCTCCCACTAAAAATTCAATTATTATAGGCACTAATGTAAGGTGGGTGAGTTAAAGTTCTCTATTGGACCAAATTCTGCTGATGAGAGACACAAGCTTCAAGCTTATAGAGGTCTGAAGAAGAGCTTTGTGTAAGCTCAAAAGCTTGTCTGTCTCTCCCCAACAGAAGCTGGTTCAATAAGACATTACCTCACCATGTCTCTGTAATACCCTGGGATTAAGGTGGCTTCAACAACGCTGCCTAGACACTAAGGCAGTGAGCTATATGCAAGCTGAACTACCGCATTTTCAGTATTATTTATTCGTACAGAAGTTTGTTTAAAACTATATTAAAACGAATCCTTTGTTCAATGGCAAATTAAAGTGCAGGTACAGTTCCCATCTGGACCAGTGGGAGAATCTATTTACTATGGCTCCCACCTTAAAGAACAAACACATTCTGTGGCACTTAAAAGACTAATAAATGTATTTATTGCATGACCTTTCATGGAAGAAAATAAAGCTCATGCAATAAATAGTATAAGTGCCATGGGACTCCTTGTTTGTTTTGCTGAACTAGACTAACACGGCTGCCCCTTTGAATCTAACAGACCAGAAAGCCATTAGAGAAGGGGTTGGGTTGTATGGGAGAGATGCATGAATTCCAGTCAAAAGAAAATTAAGGACAAATCAAGGCAGAACACAGGACCTTCTCTGCACAGAAACTCTCGTAGAGGTTCTCCTGTAGTTTATACTGAGCCAAAAGTGTTTTTGTAGGTATAGTTTATCCAGTTCCACAAACAAAATAAATCAAACCAGCAAAAGTACTTTCTTTCTAGCATAACAGCATCTACATGAGGGCTTTTGCGAGCATAACTAAGTTGGTTAGAACAGGCCTCAACAAATCTGTTTCTGGTCACTGTGGCAACCAGTTTTAGCAGCCTATCATCTAGATCCACTACAGAAATGTAATGGAGGAGCACCCTCTGGCAACCAAAAGTAAACCTGCTGGTGCCTAGCTGTGAGCTAATTTTGTCCACCCCTGGGTTACGGGGGTTTTCTTCTACAGTCATGACATAGTTACATAAGAAAAACTTAAGTTACTAGAAGTGACTGTTTTTGACAGGTTACAAGCACAGTGCTATATCAGAAATGGTTTCTAAAACAGAAAACTAGAGAGTTATCTTTACATCAAAATCCTTTTACCACAGAGTATTTTAACCATTAAAAGGTGAAATGGTAGGGATTGTTATCATACTTGTAAGCACAGTACCTTGCACACCTCAACTGAGGGAATAAAGGGGTCTTGCCAATTAATATTATGCATGCATAACATGGACACATGCCTCAGCTACTAGCACAACCACATTATGAAAGAATCATTCATAGCGTAATAAATTGACACATCGTCTGCTTACTGCTCTCACTTCATACAATAGTCCAAGCCCCACAAAAATTACTAGATTTTTTAAAGCAAGGGCTTCTGTTTTAAGAACTCATTTGTTCTTCTAGTTGCACATTTTCAAGAAAAGCAAAATGATACCAGAATGCAGAAACAGACTTTTTATAGTTTCTGAGAACTGACTCTTTTGTGGTCATGTAAATTAAACATTAACATATTGGTGAGAGTAAGGAAAAATTAAAGTACGGACATGATTTCCACAAAACCTGATATTTAACACTGTGGAAACAACAAAAAACATAAATCTAATCTTGTGAATGGTTATGTTTGTGTTTTAGTAAACAAGTCTGTTTACTTAGCGCAACTCAACAGGACCAAGCTAAAAACTGCATTTAAACCTTACCTAAGTCCAAAGCAGCCCAGAGCGCAAACATACGTGCATGAGCCGTACGGTACATATGATAAAAGCCTGCCTATCTGAACTCTGAAAGTGATATCAGTTTGACCATGATTATTTCCATGAATTCACATTATAAAATGCTTCAAAGATGTATTGTAGCTAGCATTAAAATGCTGCCTCTTGACTGACAAAATACCTCCTCAACCTCACATCCCTGCTGCAATACATCTCACTCTTCCTCACGCCTCGCCTGCCAAAAGCTGTTAAGAAGCCAAGTGCAAGTGGGCTGCCAGTGAAGGCAGTGAAACAGAAAACATTTTTCAGTATCTGCCTAGTCCAACAAGGCTTCTGCTCATTAAATACTCTCTGCATCAAGAAACATCCTGAAGGAAGAATTAAAAAAAAAAAATTGAAGAAATGAAGGCTAGCTCTGTGCATAAACTATCAGAAGGGCAGATGGAGTGGCCTGATCCTGCAGAAACTTATGCGTTTGCCTACCCTTGAGAAAGCAAGAAGCCACACTGAGTTCCATGACATTGCTCGCATGCTCAAAGTTAAGCATGGATGTAAATTTTTGCAAGACTGAGATCTAGTACAGTACTGAACACATTACCATCCATGGATCTGTTGCAGCCTGTCAAAGCCCTTCCCAATTCAGCTCCACCCTACTTATCCACCTTAGTATCTTTATTATTTCAAGGTTGACATACACCATCATTCAGCCAAGGGCTCTAACCTGCACTGCAGAATTCTCCGCCCCCATTTTCTTCCTCCTCAAGTTTAAGTCATCAATGAATGAAAACTGACTGTTTGCACCAGCTCACGTTTAAAAGTATAGCATAAATGGGAGTTTCTACAGTACATAAATACACACCCACACATGGATATTTTTCAGGTTTTTTAAAACTAAATCCTGAGCACAATGGATTTTGCTGTACGAAGAATTCCTATATAATGTTTTGTTTAATATCTGAAAAGATATAAAGCAGGGGTGGACAAAACTAGCTCACAGCTAGATGTCAGCAATTTTACTTTTGCTCACCTGAGGGTACCCCTCCATTACATCTCTGCCGTGGAGCTATGTGACAGGCCATTGCAACCAGAAACATACATTTGTCGAGGCCTGGTGTAAAGTAAAAAGCAGCATCAGCGTCTATCATGGATCTACTCTGGTGCAACCTCAAGTTAGAAGTACAAGTGCCAGAGCATGTGTGAAAACAACTGCAGAAAGAATGACAGACCGTACGAGTGTGTGGCTCGCATGTCATGACATACTTAACATCCATACCTTTTCTATTCTCCAGTGCTGCACTGCATGTCCAAATTCCCCATCCTTGACAACTGTCTCTGTTCTAGAGAGTAGGGCCTGAACCCAGCAAAACTGGAGAATTTCATATCCAATATAGGCAACCAAAATGCCTTGAGAGTTTGACATCTTTAATTAAAATCATTCTTTAATCACCTTTACCGAGTTTTCAGGTACAGTGAAACACACATAAAACCCACCTTTGCAGACCTCCTCAATTACCTTGGTGTTAAAATAGACATAGCAATATCACCTACACCTTAATGCCTATTGCAGAGAATGTTGTAGAAATGTGAAAAACTTTTCCTCACTCTGTAGACCACCACAGAGACAAGCATTATCATTACAGCTCACTTTGAGAACTGTTTCCCTCAGCTTCCTGTCAACTTATATTTTAGAGAGAATCAAAAGCCTCATACTACCATTACCTAGATCTGGATTCAGTGCGAAAAGCACAAGGAGAATTTCTGCCATTCATTAAAAATTTGCTTCCTGCTCTAAGGACTGCTTCTTCCCACTTCACCGCTTTGCTCCATAAGGACAACAAGGGAGACATCTCCTATATTACATACATCCTCCAGATTGCGGGGTGGGGGGTGAGGTGGGGAGAGAAATCAGCTCTCTGAAGAGATTCCACCTTTGAAGAGGCCACCTGTGTTGGACCTGGACACAAAACTTCAGCTCCATTTCCTGAAGAATTTTAAAAGTTCAGTTTCCCTTTGATTTAAAACAAATCCCCCAAATTTCCACAGTTCACTACAAGAGTGGCTCTCAACTTTTCCAGACTGCTATACCCTTTCAAGGTCTGATCTGTCTTTCATACCCCCAAGTTTCACCTCACTTTAAAGCACCTTGCTTACAAGAGTCAGACATAAAAATACCAGCGTCACAGTATTACTGAAAAATTGTTTACCTTCTCATTTTTACCATACAATTATAAAATCAATTGGAATACAAATCTTGTAGTTACGTTTCAGTATATAGTACAGAACCAGTATAAACTAGCCACTGTGCTTACAAACTTGTAATTGGTACCAACTTTGCAAGTGCTTTTTATGTAGCTGGTTGTAAAACTAGGCAAATATTTAAAGGACCTAAATGCACCCTGGAAGATCTTCATGTAGCCCTGGTTGAGACCCACTATGCTATAAATATGGAAGCCCTGTGGGCTGAGCCCAGGCTTCCCAATAACTCACAAGGTAGAGATTAAGAGAAATAAGACAAGCAAGACTGAAGGAAACAAGGCAGTCTGGCTCCTGGTGGAATTTGGTCTAAATCAACCTGGTTCCACAGAACATTTTGAATCAGCAGCAACAACAACAACAAAGTTTTGTCTTATTTTTTTTTTTAATTTTTACAGTAAATAGCGCATCACACTGGAACACAGCATTAACATTTGGTCTTGTCTGTATCAACTGGACTAATGAAACAAGCACATTACAGAACCTTAGTTCAGACCTGACCTTTAGAAAGCTATAAAAACGCACAGGAAGATAAAAGAAAAAACCAGCTAAGCAGCATTCCCAGAACAGAAATAAACATCATATACAAATAAAACATGGCCACCTCGTAACAAAGTTCTTCAGCTGATATTCTTAGAAATAATCATGTTTAATTTCCTATGAAGGCTAGGTTGATTTGACTTGGCAATATTAAAACAAAAAGATTCCCACTCCCAAATCTTTTAATCCATCTTGAACCCATGTTCCCTACCTGGCTGACTCAATAGAAACAACATCCTGAGATACATGATTCTGAGATAGAGAGAAAAAGACAGACATGTGGCATGGTCAGATTTCATGTCTCCTGTTACCACATTTTTTATGACTAGGCCATAACACTGAGCATTTAGAAAGACTTTTTTGTTTTTTTAAACAGTTTTCACACATGGCTTCTGTCTTGTAAATAATGATCTTGTTTGCAATGGCACACCACACCATCAATTAAGTATTATGCAGTTCAACCCCCCCACACACACACACACACAATTTATGGAATCAAACTGTTTGTTTCACTTATCATAACTTCATATTTTGGAAGTGAAGGTGTGCATAGCAAAAAGAATTAATATGCAGCTTCGGCAATTTATAGCTTCAAAAAGCTGTATAAAGAAGGTCAAATATTTTCAAGACACATACTGTCCTGAGAAATGAATGCTAGTTCTTTAAAAGCAGCCTCTAGTTTTCAATGCCTCAACTTTCAGATGCCTAACTTACGTATCTTTCAAACAAAAAATAAAATGAAAAAAAAAAAAAGTTATAGGCCCAAGATATTTCAAGCTGGACATCCAAAAACTGGTGCACCTATCTATCATCTGAAGCCACTTCTGAATATTTGAACTGAAATCTATTAGCCAGAAGTCCATACAAGAGATGACAAGCCCAGACATTTAAGTTAAGAGGCAACATTCTAGCGACAACTCCAGATCCCACTGTTGGTTGAGAGAGGGAAAATGGCAGGACTCCTACAGGATACCGACCCTACACCGGCAATCTCTGGGCAGTAGGTGTCTGATGAATATCACAGTTTTACCAAGCAGAAGAGTGAACATGGTCTGGTTTTAATTAATTTTGTTCCTAGCCACAGGCTTCTGAATAATAGCCATAAAGCCAACCAGTCTTATCCATTTCACGCTGCTGTCACTTAGGAAAAGCATGAACAGCAGAGGCACTGAAGCATCTATGCTAGAAAGCTGAAAGATAAAAGTTGATTATGCAGAAATCAATAGCTTAGTTTACTCTCTTTCTTCAGGGAAAGTTAGTAATGGGTAATTCCCCCTATGAAGTACTATATACGCATATTGATCAGTTATAGCCATCTGTGTCATTAAAAAGTTCATCATCCCCAACAGTTACACCACAGAGGTATGTAGCAAACTAAATTACTCTCAGGAGCTGGAATAGGAAATAATTGTGGCGCCTCATGGGCACATGCCGACTTTCACTGATGAGCACTCTAATAACGCTCACAACACCCTGGTGAGGTTTCTGACGAAGAAACAGACAGAAGCTCAATGAGCCACACAAGTCAGTGGCACAGCAGGGATAACAACTCTGGGTTTCCAACCCCATTCTGTGTTCAATACGCTTCCAAATATGGCATCTCTTGATTGCTGCACATATTGCCATATGATATATTTCATTTGTCAACAGACTTGTGCAGAGGGGCAATGAGAACTCAGTAATGAAATGAAACCACTCAATAATGAAATAAGGAAAGACAGGTCATCCACTGAAGCCCCAGTCAGGGCTACCTGGAGGGCTGGGTCAGAGATCCCCCTCCTCTCCAGTTTTGGATGCTGATTGCTGAACAGATTCCCCAAGCAGAGCTTTCAGCATGAGTCTGGAATGTGAGGTCTGCAAAGGAGAGAGACTGCTCCCAGCTTGTGCCCCTGGGGCAGGGAATCAGTGTTTTGTTTACAAACAGAGGCAGGGTGATTAAGATAAGAAAGGGCAGGCAATTAAATTAAGGATCTGGAAATCCTTAGATGAGCCTGTAAAACAGGGTGTTGAGGAAAGAACACAGGGGATTCAGAAGAAATACAGCCAAGGCCTTTGAGTCAAAGACAGGGCTAGCGGTCATGTGTTAGATTCCCCTTTTACCTATGGTACTTGTGTGGCCCCATCGCCGTAATATCACGGTGTCTAACTTATTTCTCCTCACGCCTTTTCAGTGAGGTAAAGCAATGCTGTTGTTCCCATTGTACAGATGGAACACTGAGGCACAGAATGACTAAGGGCAGCATTTCAAAGCTACTTAGGCAACCAACAGATTTTTCAAAAGTGCTTAGAAAGTTAGGTGCTTTGTAAACCCCACTTGATGCTTAAAAACCTTTGAAACTCTGTCCCTAAAGCACTGACTGGAGGTCATACAAGCCATTCATGGGCAAACGGGACAAAGCGAGTCAGATGAGAAATCACTTCACCCTCTAGGGCTAGCAGGTTCTACAATAGCCTCCAGGGCAGAATACCATGAAAATTTCCTTTTTACCTGAAAACCATTTTATTTTGTCATTTTTTGTTCTGAGTTTGAGAAAAGGAAGGAATGAGAAAGTTTCATACGAGTATCCCGTGTGTTTATGTATTCAGGCCAATTGCAGAATACAGAACAGTAACTGCATCCACAGAGCCCATAAAGTCAATGGTTACCATCATGATTTGTATTATTCACTGGGCACCATCTGTGTGCTCAGTACTCTTCAGAAGGCATCAGAAAATGCTGTCCCTGAACTAATGCACATAAAATGTGTAGCCCAGGACAAGATAGCTCAGATATTTAAATGTGAAGTGCACAGTTAGTATACATATTTTAATATCTATGAGTCGAGGTACCAATGGCAACAGAAGTTTTATCTGAGTAAGGACTGGATAATGACCCTCCAACTCCCCCCCCCCCCACAGGAAAAACTGCCCAGAAGTTCTCTTCCTGTTTATTTTCCTTTCCAACTGGCTTTCACCCTGCTAGATCTCAGACTTTAAAACATGGCATTGCCTTGCTGTTTGGTTTTAAATATTTTCTCTTGTGAGTGGTAAATCAATCACTATACTGCTGTATTTAAGGGCCTTCTGGAAAGTAACTAGCCTCTAAACATAAGTGAAACTGCCGCCAACCCTCAATTTTTTTCATGAGTTTCATCGTAACCATTATTTTCCTTAAAGCCCCAGCTCCTGGTGTCACACGGCTATGTGATGATTCTAGCTTTCATTCTTAAAGGAAAAGGAAATTGCTAGCCTTGTGGCCATGGAGAAAACTTCAGAATGTGACCCCTGTGCACCTTAAAATCTCAAAAACAGAAGACAAATTAAAAGAACACAAAAACTATTGTTTTTACATAATCTCACGATTTTTGGTTAGTTTCACTCATGATCTTTGAATATTTGGGGTTTGCAATACCATGAAAGTGACTTGAAAATCTCAGTTTCATTACTGTTCGAAGTCAGTTTCTAGTCTATTATCTGTAGTTTTGTAATACCCCTATAACCTCAAGTAGGTGCAGTATAAACTCACAGGGCTTGCCCTAATAGGATGTTTCCAAAAGTTAAAGTTTATTCCAAGCCCAGTGAACTGCAAAAAAAGTAGCCTTTCCTAAATGACAGAAAGTAATTTCAACTTCTCTACAATTGTTTCAATTTGTATTCAAGAGTCTGTAACAAAATGAGAATATACATTACAATTTTAAAACCTAACCAGTGTCCCATAAGAGGCTCAACAAAAGATATCAGAATATGTTAGTATTAGAGGTAGGTGCATCTTATTTATGTAATTTGTTTTCTTTATATAGGAATTAGATATAATGCTCATGTCAGCTAATTTCTAAATCATCTGCAAAAAAACAAAACCAAAAACCAAAAAACAACCTTGAGTTTTTCAGAGGCTAACTAGCCCCTGGAATCACAGTTGAAGTTGTCTCTCTCCCTGAAAATCTGAAATGGTACCTTTAGTTAATAGATACATTCTAAAATAATATTGACTATGGTTCACCGCCACCACATCCACACCAACAAAACAGCACTTCATGGCCTGTATTATATAAATCAGTCCCTCTCCTATTTAGAAGATAATCCATCTTCTGTCCTTAAATGCTGTCTAATATAAATGAGTCTGGTGACACTTTCAAAGACTAACAAATTTATTTATTGCATAAGCTTTCGTGGGAGCAAATCCCACTTCTCATCAGATGCTTTCAGTAACTGTCTCCCTCAAATCTAGTCTCTCTTTTGCTAAGCGCAGCACACCTTAACCCTTTCCTAGGTTAATATATCCAGGGCCATCCCCGGGGGGGGGGTGCAGGCCTGGGGCCAACTGGCCTGTATGGGGCTTCGCGCCCCCCCTGCACTGGGAGTTGTGGTGATGTCGGCCAGTGCTGCGCTGCCGCCCCACCTCTGACCCTGGGGGCAGAGCGGGCCGGTCTAGGGGCTGGGCCCCATTCTGCCACACTGCCACACCCCCAGGGTGGAACAGCTGGCCCAGGGGAGGGGTGAGAGAGGGAAGCCCAGCCTCTGGGCTGGCTGCTCCCAGTCCTTGGGGTGGGGAAGAGCCAGCCTGGAGCAGAGCCCAGCTCTGAGCTCCACCCTTCCTTCTGCACTGCCTTCGACTGTGTACCGAAAGCAGCGGGGTGGGGGGAGCACGGCCATGGGGGGGACAGCGGTTCAGGCCCCATGTTGCCTTGCTCACGGCGGGACAGCACAGGGCCCATGGAACCATGGGACCCTGTGCAACTGCCCCTTTTGCTACCCCCTGGCGATGGCCCTGAATATATCAAAGCACTTTTTCTATGCAGGAGAGCACAAAATGTCTGCAGTGCACTGAGGACAGACATCACTGTTATCCAATCTCACCCAAACAGAAATAGTATCATAAGTCCAGTGCTGTCAAGTAAACTGACACGCCCAACTCTTGCTGCCAAAACACAGACACATGCTTTCAGTCCAGAATCAGGTTCTGGCCATGATGCTTCCACATACACCCAAGTAGCAAGCCAAAATTCAGACTCTACCCATTTTCTGTGTGGTATGTTGATGTTGCCTCCTTATATGCTGTGTTGAAATGGCTTGATAAAGCTTTATGACACAGCATGCTGGAACTCAGCCCATGAGCAAAATTTGCAAAGTCCGACCTGGCAGCAACTAGTTCATTCATCTTGTAGAACTCAGCTATAAGATAAATAGCACGTTCCCTAGTATTCACCTCTTAAGTGAGTACTGACAGTCCTGTTGCCTCAGCACCTCACATTAATTCCAAAAATCCAGTGCCTTTCTCATAGGGCACCAGATGTCCATCACTGGTACCAACACCAATCCTGTCCTCGTTTGGTTGGTCTACAGTACGCAAGGGCTAGAAAGACTTCTCACATATAACCTCTTGCCAGTCAAGAAAATCACACTGACTGCTGGGACTTTAAGCAAATTCTTGAACTTGGAAATGAGCCATGCTTCAAGGCCAGCTAGAGGCACTAAGATTTATGCTAGGTCCTCTTTCAACCCATTGGCATATTAAAGAAATACTCTGATAACACAGACCTTTAAATCATATTGGTCAGTGATCACACAGGGGGGTGGGGGGTGGAAAGATAGACATATATTAGTGAAATAACGTACTTCCTTACAGCTAAAACACCCACCACACAGACACACACATACAGTCATGTTCAGCCAGCAAAACAGTTCATCTGCTCCTGAGGCACTTATTCACACATTCCCACCATCCAAAGTCTCAGCATTTTACCCACCATGAAGCTGACAATTTCGTCAGTTCTTGGTCTCAAATTAGGGGCTTAGGCGGAGGAAGAGAACAGCATTTAGAAATGTTGCCACTAGCAAACTTCAGCTCAGATAAATACCACCATTTTTTCTGAGGCACAAAGGGAGGTGGTTGGTGTGGGACTATCCCTCTGTATATCACTTAGATATTTCTAATATGCCCATCATTACAGTCTACATGCTACAAGGCAGACAAAAGAGGCACTGATTTGTGAGGCTTCCTAAGGAAAACATTTCAGTCTGTTAAGAAAAAGGAACATGCAACACACTGAGTTTGAAAATCAGCTGTAAATAGCAATCATGTTTTTTCCCCTAACTGCAAAGTATAAAATGGGTGCCTTGCCTTTCCAAAAGTACACAGCTGATTCCAAACAGTTTTCCTGACCAAGCCTGGGAGGTCTGCAGGGGTTTCTTTCAAGGGCACACACTGACAACAACTAGAGTTAATTATTCTCTCTCACACTCCCCCCTTCACAACCCCACACCACATTCCCAGCCTTTGCCTATTCAGCAGATTCACATACAAAAACTGACTACCATTTTATACTGATACTTCTCCAATCTAGGAAAGAGACCAAGTGCAACTGGAATACAAACAAAAACCTTGTAACAACATTATGGATCTCTCACCCTAACCAGAAGCTACCATAAAATCCCTTTTTTACATTTGGTAAGATGCAGTTGAAGAAGGAGAGGGGACAAAGGAGGAGATCATGAATTTTAAAAGGAGGAAGTGACTAACTTGCTGCTTTGATAAGGAAAGGTTTGATAAGAAGTTACCAACTCACTGTATTTCATAAAACTTTCCATTCACAAATTTATCCTGAAAAAAAAGACACTGCATTTAACCATAAAAATCATGCGGGTCTATCATCCAGATACATTTAAACAGCAATACAATTTTTTAAATGACTAGCAAGCTGTAACAGAAAAGACCTCAGTTAAATACAACAGTGGGACATGAAAACCCACATTCAGAGGTGTTCATTTAATTCCTTACCTGGACTGGGCAGCCATAGTGAAGTTTATAAGAGCAAATCTCTTCGGTCCATGAGCCCCTTTCCTCCAACTGCCCTCCCTATCCCCCAGCCAAAAATATTTTTTCCATTTGCTGATACCTTCTCACCGTTTGCTTGCTTCTGTTAATTTGCTCACTCTAAAATGCCACAAAACTCCCTACCTACTCCCCAAGCCACTGTTTCCGGAGCTAAGTCTCTCTAGTTCAGTATTGGATTACACTAATTTTGATCCACATCCGGGCATTCAGTGCCTCCTTTGGCTTGCTGCATTCCAAATCTGCAGGGAGTTTAACTAGCTCTTGAATTTTCAGCTCACTGCAGTAAGCAATTCCAGTTGAAAAGTTTAAGGCATCAGAAAAGGCTCATTACCAATACTGAAATACATCAGTGTAACTTGCTGCTGTTATTCAGAAAAGCAGCCTTTTTTCCAGCTCTAGTCCCAGATGCCTGAACAGTCCAAAGCTACCCCTTTTCAATAAAGTTTTCATGGTACAATCCACCTCCTTAAATGGACATGTTATTCTGTCAAGGCAAGAAAACTGGAGGATTGGATAAGAAGAGAAGAAGCCTGGGCCAGTAGCCTATCACGTATGAAAAACACGTTTGTTTTCTCTGCCAGAGACTCCACCTGCATGCTCATAAATGGGCTTTTGCCAGAGTCCTACCAACGTGCAAACACGTAACAGCCAGAACCCAGGGTTCCCTACTACTTGGCATGTAGGATGTAATTAGTATGTTTCATGTGATGAGGAGAAAGGCAGCACAGTAAAGGAATATTAACTGAAAAGCAGGAGGAGAAGGTATTGTATGGGATGAATTCAGGGTGTATTCCTCTCTGTCATTTAAGCTTTTTGAAAGCAAGCAGCGAGAGAACACCTTTCATTGTGATCATGATTCTGTTCATGCTGTCAACTTTTAAAACCAGGAACATAACCAGTCCAGAAACAGACACTGTTAACGTAAGTCATTTAAACGCTTGATATGTAAGGCCCTACCTAACTTGTGATGTTGCGGTAATTGTGAATTCTGCATTATTAGACTTAACTGCAATTTTGACAGTGGAAACCCTGGCCATCCTGGACACAAGAGCAGGAATGCCACCCCCCCCTCTTGAAAGCCCAGGCCCCTCAAGCTGCAGGCCCTTAGCACCCCATGCCTGCTGTCAACCCAAAGCTCCTGCTCTCAGCCCTTTGCTGCTGACAACAAAAAGTTACAGAAAAGTAATGAACTTTATTACCACAAATAATGTCCATTACTGTATTACTATTCCACAATCTTACATGGTTCGCCCACAATTCAGCTGCAATGTTTTGATAATCATCCCTCAATTCAAGGAGGGCACTAATGCAAATTGAAGGGCCCATACAAAGGATCCTAAGCTAAGAGAAAATATAGATTTCCTTTTTGACCCCTATGTTACACAGAACACAATGTAGGATTGCAACTCTGATTTGCACAGTCATTCAACTAAAAACAAAACCTGTTCTTAACAGGTTTTCAAACAATCATAAAAAAATTTATAAACATTTTATAAAAACTCTAGTAACTCCATTCAGCCAACAGCTAACACACACAATTCACCCAAACAAAAACACATTTAATATCCGCACAATCTCCCAGAGCAGAGTGCTTATACACATACATCACAAAACTATTTGTTTCATATTTATATATTACCAACTTTAAACAGGAAAAAAAAAACTGCTTCCAAAGACTGAACAATCACTGAAAAAGCTTTATTTATACAATTTATACAGCACCTTTTGAAAAACAGTAAATTCACCATTTACAACAAAAACTATGTATACAAATTTATTTAAAATATAACAATTTGAAATGGATCATGTAAAATATTATAGCAGAAATGACAGCAATAGCCATTGTACAAAAAAAACACATAGTAGTTTCCATTTTACATCATTTGCAGTTGCATATAAAACTTTAGGCAGAAATGATCTTCCATTACATATCTCTGATCAAAGATGAGAAAGAAATTGTGGAAAATCTGAGCAAAGAGCACAGTTGTTATTATAACAATATGTTAATACATGATGAAGAGAGAAATATATTCTTTTTACATTATATATAAATAAGGACCTAACTGATAAGAAGTGGCCAGGGGCTTTTGGGTTCTCAGTTTAAACTAACAAGCTCTGTGCTGAACATCGAAAATTGACAGCCAAACCTGCTGTCACATGGGCCATGTATTGTAACCTTTAAATAAAACAACTGCGCTACACCTAGAATAGCTTTCCCACGGACAGCAGTGTTCACCTAAGCACTTATACCAGCAATATTCATGTTGCTCTATGCAATTTTTTCACACCACTGAGTAACAAAAGTTTGCCAGCTTAAGTGCCATGAGATCTTAGTTTCCCTACCCCTAGAAAAAAGATGGGGCCAAAAGGCATAAAATACTGTAAGAAGCCATGACCCCCTCATTCTCAACCCTGTGCTCATTCCTCAAATTTCAACTTTAGGACTTTCAAAATGCACGCAGTCCTAGAAGTAAGTAAAATTATTTCAATTAAAACTATAAAAATAATTTCATGTTCATCTCCAATCTTACCCATCACACCTCCCCCAACAATTTATTGCTGTCACTCAAGAAAAAATGTGAAAGACAACAAATTCGGAGTTTGAGAACAGAAGTTCCTTAACCAGGTAAAGGAATTTCTGATTTTAAATACAACTCAAAAATGCTGAAATTAAACACCATCATCATCATTTAGAATGTAGTTGTGCCTCAAAAAAATTCGGTAGGGGCTTTCTGAAGACATACTCTGCCCAAAGGAGTTGTCATTACAAGTAACACCTGAGATCTCCAACCAGATACGGCTGGGATGGAAATCCATCATTTTCTGTTTACTTATGTATTTTAAAGTAGTGTGTGTACATTCAGATTCATCTTTTTGCATGCATCTTTTGTGCAAATAGGAAAAAATAAAAGGACATGCCATCGGCTGAGGTAAATGTACATACAACCTAGTGGATTTCATGTAATGATTTCAGCTCAATGTATTTAGGCTCTTCTAAAGGTGAAATGAAATCCTATAAAACAATAGTCTATTGTTTTAGAGCATTTTGTTTCAACTTTAAGATTCTCACAATGTCATTAAATAATGAGCTGTTAGTATGAGTCATATTTTACCAACTGGCTGTATTTTTAGTCATTGCACTGCGCAAATCTTTTTTTGAAAATATTAGAAGTTATCTTGGACTTTTTCTCTCATGCTAAAAAAAAAAAAAAAAACACAACAAAAAAACCCAAAATCAGTTTGCAATAGTCTAGACATAAGATGTAGCCCTGAAATAATTACAAAATAGGACTGCTAACAACAAACCACGATTTCTGCTAACACCCCCCAAATTTACACAAATCCTCTGTTTTCTGTATAATTTAAAGGCTATAGGGAATACTTTATTGCAGTCTTTCATTCGAGGCGTAACAAAAAGCTTTACTCCTGAATTAAGCCACACTACCTGCTTGGAAGTTAGTGAAGTGTCTTCATTTTACAGATAAGTTAACTGAGGCACAAAGATGTTAAATGTCTCATGCCTGTCACACAGTCATTTTGTGGCAGTGTTGGGATTAGAACATAATACCTTCCAACTCCAAGTCTCTCCTTTCATCACAAAATCATCCATCTCAAGGGAAGAGTAGCTAAACATAGCTTCCAAGACAAGCAGGAACACCACAGCTAGCTACCTCTGATTAAAAACCAGTTCTCTTACTCAAATGGAGGACCAGTACCTGTGTGGGTGGGTATCATACAATCGATTTAAAAAAAAAAGTTAAGCTCTTGGGAGACCACCACTAACTTACATAACCAACTTCCTTTCCTTCAGATCTGTTTCAAATCAGCTCAAGAGAGTCCCAGGGATGGAAAAACATGGGTGATTCAAGTCAGGGTGAAGCAAATGCCATATAGGGCATTTTTCACAGTACCCGACTATTCTGGCTCTGCTTGAAAGCAGCTCTATTATTCCCCTTAATTTAACAAGCACTCACAGTCACTGAAACATTTTTTTTAAAGATGCTAGGCAAATCTGTTGGCTGACGAGAAGCACCTTTCTCTATAAATATATTTGGCTTCAATAAAGAATAAAGATATACTTTTCTTCCAATCTTAAATATATGCCTTTTCTGGATATCAATATGCATACAGTAACATTCTTTGATATGAAGGCTTTTAAAAATCTGTAAAACATAAAATGCGATGTAGAGTTATATTTACAGATTTGATAGCTACCAATGATACATACTACATAAAATGCTTAAAACTATAAATTCCATTTCAACTACTTATTACTTGAATCAGGTATCGTATTTCATAGACAGCCAAAATGTTACTATGATAAACTGACATACTGTAATCAGTTTTAAACTCTTATTCTTTTTATCATCAGTTAATTTCAAGAACACTTGTAAGCAATATTTTTAAAAAAAAATATTACCAGGCTTCTTTACACTTCACTGAGTCCTTTCCCTTGAAAGAAAACATGAATAAAAGCTTAACTTTTTGATGTAATTAGATAAAATAAAATTATTCATGTTTATATTTTCATTCTCCAGGACACATGAGCCCTTTTCATTTTGCAGATTGTTTCCAAAAGGTAAACAGAGCACGGAAGATGCTAGTGGAAATCACCCATACTACTTCCCCCACCGCTTCTTTCCTGGACATAAACATACAGTAAGTTACAACCAAGGAATGCAGATTTCCTCCTTTTAAGTATGTATTCTATACAGTTCCTGCACATAAAAGCTTACAGTCTGAAGAGTACCTTCTTAGATGTTTATAGTCAGGAAAGAACGGGTGGGGGAAGCAGACATTTGCAAGAACAAAGGTAGGGAAAAATACATTCCATCCATGTTAAAAATTCTGGTAGCATCTTTGTAAGGGTTCAGAGCCCCCATGCTCTGGACCAGCAACCTATGGCAGCAGGGTGAGCCCTAGCATCAAGAACATGTCTTTTGCCATCCCTATGAGAATCCACCTAAATTTGGACAAGTCATATGCCTAAGAAAAACAGCAAACTGCACATGCTCAGTAGAGTTGTGCTAGATTTTTTATAGTTAAATTCTCCAAAGATTCTGTCAGCACTGGACATGATTCAGCCCATAACTGACAAAGATGTCCCCTGCAATTTTGGGCTTCTATGGGCCATGCTTTCAGCCCCTGAAACACAAAGCAAAGTGGTTGTTTCTCTTCTGTTGTTGGTCCAAACAAGAGGTAGCTGCCTGCTTCAAATGCAGAAGGAACACGAAAAAACCTGGAAGGCTGTGACTCAAGAATTTTTTTTATGTCAGCTGACAACAGACAGTGGGCAGGGGAGGGTTTACTGGAATTTTGTGTTTGCTGTGTACGTTCTAGTTCAGTGGTTTTTAAACTTTTTTTCTTGGGATCCTATTTATGTTTAAAACGGTTTATGCCTACCACCCAACAATTACATCTTTTGAGCAATGCATTCCAGTCTTTCGGTGGCAGCAGCAGGGAACACCGCGACTCAGTACCTGAAGATCTGTGACCCAGTACTAGGTCCTGACCATGGCTTGAAAACATCAAGATCAGTGGAGCTCTAAAGGGGGCTACTCATGTTGTCAGAGACTGTTGGTTTCCTCAAATCCACAACTGACATCAACGAGACTGCCTCACACTAAGGACTTTTATACACTAGTCAGTTTTGGTGCAAAACCTCAAGTTTTTGCATCAGAACAAGCATATTGTACACTCCCGAAGGCTCCTTGTTGCATCAAAACTGCCTGTTTTGACACAATAAAACCACTTGAGCGAGAGTCATCGTATGGTGACTCATTTTTCTTCTGCAGTAAATAGAAATGTCCCAGAAATGGCAATCATGGCCACTCTGGTCTTCCAGACCTGTCATACTTGTCAATTTTGACAAGTAATGGTACTTGCCAATTTCACTGCTCTATTAGGATTCACTCCTGGGGACAGGATCCCCAGCAGGTTCAGCCCCCCGCCGCTGGGGCCTGGGGAAAACCAGTGGCTGCCCCTCCTGCTGTGGGGCACCAGAGGCAGCTGCTGGGGTTCTCAAGGCTGGGCAGCTGGGTAGACAGCTGCCAGTTCTCCTGGTTCCTGGCGGGTTCAGGCAGCTCAGCAGCCACAGCTCCCCAGTCCCTGACAGCAGTGTGGATGCAGCCGCTGGGGACAGGGACACCACTGATTCTGCCTCCCCTGCTGCCAAGACCTAGCACCCTAGGAGCCATAGCAGGGATGCTGGAGGCCCCACACACTGTACCAGTGTCCCCAGCGAGGTGGGGGGCACATTAGGGAGCCTATGGGCTCCCTACAGAGAGCCGAGAGGTTTCCCTGGCGCAGGGGCGTCGCTGGCACCTGGCTCACAGGCCGTGTGCCCCAAATCTCAGCACCAGTACCCCGAGTTTCATGCACCAACCTGGCCCCAGACTCTCGGTTGGGAACGGGGCGGGAGCAGCGGCACTGCCGCTCCCGGCCAGGGAACCGGGGCCAGGCCGCCTGAGGTGGGATCAAGCCTCAGTGCAAAATCAGGGCAAGGGGGTGGGGCCCTCAGCAGGGGGAGCTGGGGACCGTGCATGTCCCGGAGCAGCAACGCTCCTGCCCTGTCAGCTCCCTCTGTACCTCACAGCTCCCCCACGCGGCCTCTTTTATCAGTGGAAGTGGTCCTAGTATGGACGCACTCCAATGACAAAAGAATGGTTGTGTGTAGACTATTGAAGTGGCTGACTAAAGGCAAAACTTCTACCACTAGAACTCTGTAGAGTAGAAAACTTAAGGGGAGTATGTGGTAAGGTTCCTCACAACCCATTACTTCTGGGAACTATCTGAGGGTCAGGGAAGATGTATAGAAGAACAAGGACCCTGGCAGAGAGAGATTGAAACAGACTGGAAGCCAGAGAGAGACACTGGGTGGGAATCAATACATGTGCAGGAAGACAGAGGACCAAACAGGAGGAAGAAACAGAGAGGGGGAGAAGACAAATCTGGCATGGAGACAAGGTGCAAGGAGAGAACCAGGTGCATCTGCTCAGACACTGGGACATGGAACTGCTGGGTGGGGGAAAGAAATTGGATGATGAGCTGAGGGTGGGAGACTCAGAGCCATTGGGGACAGAGGATGTACATGAGAGGAGTGGGACGGGGATAAAGAAAACTGGCAGGACAAGGAGACTGGGACTGGGAGCAGGAAGGAAAAGGTTGTAGGAGATGCAGCAGAAGCTGTCAAGCTAGGGATGGAGAAGGAACTTACCTACCAGAGCACATCCCCCTTCCAGGGCCTGCAATGGAACCCATAATTTCTGAGTTTTGCCATTCTTCTGCTGTCAGCAAGTATATATGAAACCCACCGCCAAACTGTTTCTCTCATCCCGCTCTAGTGCTAGTCCACAAGGAGGATGACAATCGACAATTACTATTGGTCACTCCAATAATTCTATTCAAGATATTTGCGTTTACAGATTCCTACTCTGCTGACCACCCTTGTTGCTGTCAAAATAAAGCCTCATGATTTGTTATTTTTCCTTTTAAAAACCTAAGAAATTACACATAATAACCTACATTAAAAAAAACATTATTAAGTGCACCAGTCAAGAACTCAGATGTTAGGAAACACTACAGTGAAGGTTGGCTGCACAACCTTCATTTAGCCTCTTCGTGCATTTGCATTATGATGCAGACTTCAATTACATAATTGCATGTTATTTTTCCACAGGATGTCTGTCTCAATGAACAAGATAGACCTGTTATGGGAATGAATCAAAGCTGTTTAGGAATGGATGCTACTGTCTTTAGGACACTTGCCCCATTTTTGCAGAAGTTAGAAGTGTGCAGAGAACAAGTCTGGGAAAGGCAGAAAAAAAAACAGTGTCATAGTTAAGGCAATTGAGTAGCACCCTTGAAACAATTCTACCTCTGCCTCTGCCACAGAATTCCTATGTCATATTGAACAAGCCATTTAAAATAAACTTTTTAAAAGTGGCCCCTGTGTGTGTGTTCCTCACTTTCTGGTTGTCTGACCATAAACAACAAGGTCTGATTTGCACAAGTGCTGAGTGCTTAACAGCTAGAAAAGAAGTCAGTAGAATCTATGCCTGTGGTTCCCAACCTCTTCTCTGCCATGGCACACCCTGAGACCTTCAAATTTTTTTGAGGCACACCCCCATTAAAAAAAATCATGACTATTCAAATTAACTTAAATTACTTATGAATATTCATGAACCATGGCACAGTGTTTCAGAAATGCTGCTTTGTGGGGTAGTAGGAGTAGGAGAGCAAGGGTAGCAAAACAGCAGTGGTCAGGTGGTTGTGTGCAGTGGCAGGAGAGAGTGTGGGGAGCAGAGCAGGGCAGGGATGGCAAAAGAGGACAAGGGCAGCCGTGTGGGGAACAGCACAAGAGTGGCAAGAGAGGAGAGAGGAAGGGAGAACAAGAGTGGTATGTGGGGGGGGCAGGGGGTAGGTAGGGCAGGGGAGCATGGCACAGCACCCACTTCCCCCTTCTCCACAGTGACTCCCTGCCACCCAGGGCAAATCCTCACCCCACTGCTGCTCCCTCCCACCCCAGTGGGTCCCATCCTCCCCTCCCCCAGCCCCCTTCCGCCTGTGATGGACCCTCCCCCATCACTGCAGGAGCAGAACTAGGCCCCCAGCTACACCCCCCCCCAACCAAACAGCCACCTCACAACCCCAACTACACACCCTCTGGTACACATCCACTCCCACCCACCTCCACTACACACACACACACCTGCCCCACACAACCCCCAGCAGCCCCCGCCCCCCAGCCCTTACCTGGGCTGTTTGCAGGCTGGCTGACAAGCTGCTCCGCCCTGCAGGGGGAGACTCACACGCTCCCAGCCTCTCCCAACTCTCTGCTGGCTGGGCCTAAGGTGGAGCTAGGTTTAAGATGGAGCCACCTGAACGTTGCGTTTGGGCTGCTCCTGCTGTTTTTAGGGGGACCCCTAGAACTCCCCATTCTAGGGCCTGCCTCTATTTTTAAAGGGCCAGAATGCTGCCTGCCTAAAAATAGGGGGCCCCAGAACTGCGTTCTGGCACCTTCCCCAATACTTTAACCCCTGCCTTTTCCCAGCCCTACACAGCCCAGGTGGCTGGGCTGAGCAGGGAGGGAACTTGAACTCCAGCTCTTGGGCATGCTCGCAGCACACTTTGGGTGTTCCCACAGTGCACCAGTGTGTCCCAGCACACTGGCTGGGAACCACTGATCTATGCTTTGACCATTAAATTGCTGTATTATGCTGAGTAGTTTGGAAAACAAGGTTCTTGTTGTCTCAAACTGACATCCAAAATTAGTGGAGACTTTTGGCCTTCATCTCTTCCTCAGCTCCTGATCTGTAAAATAAGGATACCACTACCTTTTCATCTCACAGGCTATTGTTAAGATTTGTGAAGGACTCAGATAACAATGAACAGCACAGAAAAGCCCATAGAACAATTTATTCTGTCTTCAGAGCTGAGCTTGAATCACATTCAGTAAATAAGGCATGGGGCCACCTACTAACAATGAGAACACAAAATATTGAACAGCTGCTCATCAAGTGAACACCATCCACTCTGTACACTGAATGAGAGAGTGTTCTATGGAAAAGGCTTATGACTACACATTAAAGACTATCATAATACATCACAGTAGATATCAATTATTCAAATCTGAATTTTATTTAAACAATCCTTTCTTTTAAAAAATAAATCCATGTAAATTTAAATCTGAATTTAACAGAAAATGTTTTAAGCCCCAAATTTATTATAGTTTAGTTGTAAATGTGAAACATTTTTTGATATCAGTTTATGTATCTAAAACTTCTCAAGTTCTTTCTGTTTAATAGAAATTACTTTTTATATGTTTTTGTATGCTTAACTAAATACTCATTGCCACCCTAATACAACTTGCCTCAAGTCATGAGCAAAATATGACTACTTAGTAAATAAGAAATACTTCATTCACCATTTCCTAACACATTAAAATCTACAATTAAAAATCTGAAACTATTAAGTTATATAATTGCTTACATAAATGTATATAGTTATTCTGTATCCTCCTATAAAGCAAGAAGATTTAGCAAATCTAGCATAAAGGCTCTAGTGGGTTATAATACACATTCTTCCTCGAGCGCTGCTCGGATGCATTCAGTAATATGTGTCTCCATGCTGGAGCACCAGATTGGTTGGAAAAAACTTGTCCTAGCCTGTCAGAAGAGAGGAGGTGGCCACCTCCCCTCACGCTACCCGTGGCTATACATACAACCGCCTCCCCTCCCCCTCCTCAGTTTCATTTCTTCCACCTTGCACGTCGGAATTCGAACGTCCGCTCCTTGCAACTCGCAAGCAGCCTGTCTCTTGGCCTTCTACTCACTGTCTGGCAGGGCACATCTCTTTGTGGATTTAACTCCACCGCGAGAGTCCCCAACACCAGACCGGAACATCGCATTGACGATGCTGGGGTTTAAACCCTGCGCTGAGTGCGGCAAGGCCTTCCTCCGGGACAACCCCCACGGGAAGTGCCTTAGGTGCCTGGGCAAAGACCACATGGTCTCAGCGTGTTCCATCTGTCTCTCCTTTAAACCAAGAATGATTAAGGAGAGGGAACAGCGACGCCACATCCTAGCCTCGGAGGAGGCTCGGCACCCTCCACCCAAGACTTCAGGTTTGAGCCTGGCACTGAGACCCAGCTCAGCGCCGGAGCCTACGCGGCACCGTGCCCACCGGTGGCCACCGCCGCTGCACCACTTCAGTGCTGGCAGCTCCTACCCGGCGCCTTGGCACCAATCGAAGTCACCCTCAGTCAGCCTGGCATCATCGGCACCGGGCTCGCCTTGGCACCACACCGTATCATCTCCAGTGCTGATGACACGGTACAGCCCTGCCTCACCGGTGCCTACCTCACCCCGGCACCAGCTGACTCCACCCTCGGCACCTCAGAGCCCGGTGCCGCAGAAATGGGAGCCTTCCTGCCGGAGCAGTTCTCCCTCCCCCAGCAAGGACTTGCCCGCGACTCATGCAGAGTCGCTTCTCATCCATCCACCCCGGAAGCGGTGGAGGCAGCACGAGCCCTGCTGCTCTTCCCGACTCCCCCTGCCCCACCTCCAAATAGAAGGGGCAAACCAGCTTTCATCTTGAAGGCCTGGGTTCATCCGGGACGCTCACCCTCACCTTCCAGCCCCCCGTCTTCCACCCCAGCGGAGCTGATGCCACTCCACCACTGGCACCAGGCCGGGAATCCCAATTCCCTTCTCCCATCTCCAGCCCAGAAGAGGGACCTTCTAAGGGGTCCAAATGGCCCCAGCGCCGCACATCGGCCCCATCACCCTTCCGGTTTCGGCTGCAAGAATGGTCCCCTGAGGGAACTCCCTCCCCTCTGCGGTGGACCCCCAGTGCTATGCTGTCCCCGGCACCAGAATCCTTTACGGGAAACCTCTCAGTGCACTTTGACCTGTTGTGCTGGGCCACAGCCCATTTAGGTATGGAGGTGGAGCCCCTGAGTATCCCCCCTGATACCCTGTTCAGACCAGCGTTTGCCTCCATGGTGCCCTTAGCAATCCCACCCCACCCAAGTGTATGGGACCTTGCATACTCCCAGTGGCAGAGTCCAAGCTCTGTCCCCCCGGTTTCAGATATGGCGAGCATGAACTATCGGGTACCCGAATTGGACTACCTCTTGCTCGCTGGCCAACCAGTTTCCCCTAGGGACGTGGTCCAGATGGCAATGGGGGCTGGAGAACCCCCCAGGGATCCCCTCCATAGAAACTAGGGAGCTAGATCTGTTAGGCCGCAAGGTGTATTCTTCATTGGCCTTTCAATTGCGAGTGGCCAACAACCAGGCTATAACCAGCAGGTACTTGCTGGATGTCTGGGATTCCCTTAGGAGATTTAGAAATATGCTTCCGCCTGAGGCCAGGGACGAGTATGCCGCCTTCCTGGAGGAAGGCAACAATCTCTCAAGACCTCCTTCTTTCAGCCCGTGATGTGGTGGACACTGCTGCCCACACCATGGCCTCAGCGGTAACCCTCTGCAGGGTAGTATGGCTTAGGGAGGCTAGAGTACCCCCTAACGCATAGCAGGTGGCCCCCGACCTGCCCTTTGAGGGTAATGTCCTGTTTCCCCCTGAAACCGTCTCTGTGGTGGGCACGGTCCAGGATCCTCAGGGAGAGGCCAAATATTTCGGCCTTCTCCCTCCCAGCCCCCCCTCCCCCCCGACACAGTTCCCCACTTCCCCGGGCAGGACAATCTCTTTTTCCTTCCCACCTCACTCATGGCGGGAAGAGGGCCTCCGCCCACCCCTCTCCAAGGAGGGCCCCCTCTGACCACCGCCACCCTCTTTACCCTTAGGGTGCAGGGGGCCCTAGGGCATCACTGCCGCAGATAGCCAAATCCCCCCTCCCCATAGGGAAGGCAGGTCCAGTGGGAACCATCCCCGTCCTTCCTCATTTTTCCCCTTCCCCAACTGCGGGAGCAAGAATTAGATCGGGACGCTGGGGGCTGACAATATGACGATGCCCGTCTATGGTGCCGGTACCCCAATAACATAGCTACCACCCCCCACCCCTTAAGCAGCGTCCTCGGGGAAGTCGGAAACCACCCCTCTCCTATTCCTAACAGCCTTCCTTCCCAAATACTCCCCACCGTGTTCCCCACCCTAACCCCTCGCCGAGGGATGGAGGTGCATCTCATTGTAGCCCCAGCTGCAGCGGGGCTCCGAGACGCGCACATCTGAAGCCTACTTGCAACAGGACTGTGCCTGTGGCCATGACGCGTGTCCCAGGTAGGCCCCCTCGTTCCAGGTCAGGGGAAGGGGAGGGGACGCCCCTGGTCGCACCACCGTCTTCTGCGCTGTGACCCCACCCCCCTTTAACAGGAATTTCTCCTGCACACTAAGGGGACACATCTGTGTAGCAATACAGCTACCTGGATAGCTAATTCATCGAGAAGGTATTTCTAGAGAGGGTTTTACCCCTGCACGGGCCCTAGGTACGGCCCGCTCCTCCCCTTTTCCCACCCTCGCATGGTTCCTCGTCTCTACTCTCTGGTCACCTAGTGGGAACCAGGGGCCCACCTCAGGAACCCTCACCTTGGTCTACCCTCTCCGAAGTAGAGCATCCTTCCCAGACCTCACCAAAGCACAGCCGAGGGCAGCCTTTTAAAACTCTGAGGGGGAACACCTTGTTGTGTACCATATGTTGGGAAACTGCGAAAGGTCTATCCCTTTGAGTGCCCTCCCATATATAGTTCCCGCCTTGGTATCCACTGCCTTCTGGACAGCTGTCTACGTCAGCCAGAAGATTCCCTGTTTCTGGGGCACTTGCGTAATCTTTTGCCCTGTGGTCTTATTCCCTGGCAGAACATGACCCCCCCTTCCGCCCTGCCTCCCCGCAGGACCGTCCCACTACGCCATGTGTAGCCCCTTAGTGCTACTGCGGTTTTTCCCCCCATGCACGTTGGCGGCGCCTGGCAGTTCTGCAGTCCCCTCTTTACTTTCTCAAGGACCCGTTGACACCCACTGCCGTTCCGATGGCGCGATACACAGAGAACCCATTCTATACAACAGATAACAGTAATGGGTTGTACCCCTTTTATTCGCCCTCTGGCTCCCTCCGGAGAGAAAACTTCGTTGGGTTCTCTGATCTCGGGGTGCCCTTCAGATGCAGCAGCTGCCACCTTGTTGCAGTCCCATTCTCTAGCTTAAGAAGGACCCTTCCTTGTCAGTGGAGTTCTTCAATATCCATGTATTGAAGAGTTTTCCTCCTTGGCAGCCCTGGCTGGCAAAGTGGTAGCATTATCCCTCTGGCAAGCACCATAGGTACTGAGTCTGTGGGTTTTCACAGCCCTCCTTCAATTCTTCAGTCGCCGAGGGGCTGACTAGATGGTAGTAAGAGTTCTCTTCCGTCCCTCTCCTTCCCCCTCACGCTTGAGTGAGAGCTTCGAGAGGCAAACACCATGCGCTTAGACCAGCGGGGCCCTCCCCTACATTCTAGGCACCCTGTAGGCCCTAGTAGCCCCACCTCATCAACATTGCCTCAGGCCACCTTGCGGTCAACATTTCTCCGGAACCTCTCTCCTGCGAAAGCCCAGTCGTGGTGCCAGCTCAGCTGAAAATGTACGCTTCTGTGCTACCAGGTCGTTAATTAGCATGCCATAGGCCCCGTCCTCCTTGGCTCGACTCTATACACCATGGCTAGTGTCTCGTGGTCTTCTCAGTCATCCTCGAGCCCATCTCACAACCTTGTATCCTTATTTCTGTCTTTTAACCAGACGGATTGCTTGGCCGCATCCTAGATTAGGGGCAGTCATCCCCTTACTTCTCCCTGCGTACTCAGTAGTCACCAGATCAGTCCATGACTACGTGGCTCCTGTAATGCCTTCGGGTGCTCTAAGCCTACCCTTTCTTTATTCTCGCATGAGATGCGCCCATATGGCTAGTCTCATTTGCTAGCTTTTAGTGATCTCCTTTCAGTCCACGTGATATGTCCTAAGCCAGACATTGTAGTCTGTCAGTTACATTTCACGTTTTTCCTCCTAGGCAGGAGGCCTGCACAACCCGTTTTCTTAGGTTGCGTCCTTCTCTCCAACTCTGGTGACCTTGCCTGACCTGTGTATGTGTTCTGCCTCGGTGGGTTCGGTTTTGCCCTGTTCTGGTTGACCCTCAGCTCTTGCTTCTTCTGAGCCCGTGAAGACCCATCCACCTCTTGTCTTCGGCAAGCATCTTGCTGTGGGGCCTCTACCTTACAGGGTTTGTTGCTGTGCTGAAGGCGGAAGTACCAACTCCACCCGCCATCCATCAGCATGGCTGGTAGTCACCTACTACTGAATGCATCCAAGCAGTGCTCGAAGAAGAATGGTGGGTTACTCACCAGTAACCGTCCTTCTTTGAGATGGGCTGCTCGGATCCATTCAGGTCCCGCTTCTGGAGTTGGCGACTCTAAGGAACTGAGGAGGGGGCGGGGAGGCGGCCGTATATATAGCCACGGGTGGCGCGAGGGGCAGTGGCCGCCTCCCCTCTTCTGACAGGCTAGGACAAGTTTTTTCCAACCAATCCAGTGCTCCAGCATGGAGACACCTATTACTGAATGGATCTGAGCAGCCCATCTTGAAGAAGGACGGTTACTGGTGAGTAACCCACCATTTCAGTGGTTATATCAACCAATGAGAATGCACCTTTATTTAGAAAATAACAAGAACGAATGGAAAAGTAGATAAAAAGTGGCTTTTTATTAAAATACTATTTACATTGCTGATTTAAATTGTCTGCAATTAAACCCAAAAGGGCCAAAGTAAAACTGCACAGGCAAATTAAAGGCTGGCAATTCCTAACTTGTAACTTTCCAGTCTTAACAATGGCTTGTTAACATAACTTTTTTGTATGCAATGTGTGTGCATCAGTGGCAGTTTTTGGGGTAGGTGAAGCAGGCAGCTGCCTAGGGCCCCAAGCAATAAGAGGCCCCATCTTCAATTTGGTAGACAGAAATGAAAACATAGAAAAATATAGAAATTGTTCCCATCTAGCAGAGCTAGTAGGGCTGGAAGCCTAAGCACTTTTCACTCTTGGCTCATCAAGGCAAGCTATCATTAGAATCTGTGCTTCATCTGAAAAGCAGATTTCACCATTCTCTGCCTATCACCTTTACACTGACATGCTAAAAAAGCATGAGCAAACAATAGACAGCACAACAGCAGGACTTTTCCAGTGGCCTCAGCTTTTAATTCCTCAGTGTGGCCATTTATTTTGCCATTTTTAATTTTGTGAAATACTGGCTTTTTCTTTTCTTTTTTACCTGTTCTTTTGCCTTTTCCTTTGACTTTGTGACAATTTTTACTTTGGCTTTTTTTTTTTTAAACTCAGGTTACCAGGTAGGTCCATATAGGCTGCTACATCTAAATACAGTGCTTCCCTTTGGCAATCATTACATCTGTGTGTGATGTCTGTGCTGTATGTCTTTCTTTTGATAAGTAATTTTTTAACTTCTTTTGTACTTACTATTTAATATTTTTGAGGGGGCCAGAGTCTTATAAACTTGAGCACTCCAGAGAATTTCATTGAAATGTGGTGTTTTTCATTTATAGATACACATTAGAAACCTCCTTTTCACTTATTTTTATATATTATAATTATTTGTATTAAATGTCTCTAGTGCACGTAAACTCAAGCCTATATGAAAAATTTGTAAGATTTGACTGCCAAAATTTTAAATGTGGTATTTTAGTTATTTTTGAGCCATCATTAATGTTACCACTTCTTATTTATTAATTAATGCTCATACTTTTTTTAAAAAATTAAAATGTTCACTTTAACTTTGCAGTTCAGCATTAGCGGATTTATGTTAAGTGAAAGATGATCAACTTACAAGCTTCGTGATGGGAAGATCTTTAAAAATACCATACCCAAGGATAATTTATGAGTTCCAGAAGGATAATCATGTTAGTTTGGTTCAGCAAAACAAACAAGGAGTCCTGGGGGGTGATATGGGGCAGTTAAGGATGCAGGGGGGACTGGGGCCACAGGGAAGGTAGCAGTGGGGACCGATAGTGGGCTCTTTAGGGGGCCCCACAATGGGCCTTCGCCTGGGGCCCCCAATTGAAGGCCGCCCCTGGTGTCCATGTACGCACATGCATCCAAAAATAAAATTCCAGGATTGTCACTGGGTGTCATTTAAACCCTGGAATGCCTGTTGAAGCAGCATGAGGTAATAGGAAACAGCTAAAAGCAAGGCTGACAGCTCTTTTTGTTTAGAATATCAACAGGTTTGGTCTTAATTCTAATTCTTGACCTGTTACCATCCAACTTTTAAAGTCTCAAATATTTCCAGCTTTTCTACATTTTACAAATTATGCCCATACAGCAGCACAGACTTTCGTTTAGTGTACACGCATCCCACTCAGCCCCTAAACCCATCCCAACCATCTTTAACTGGCCAACATTTAATAGATATCATGCCAAGGGTGGTCCTTAAAGAGAAACTAGTGTCACATCAGTTATAGCTGGACTTTCCAGGCTAACAGGCACATTAAAAAAAACGGCAAAGAGAGGGTTGGTACCCACATCCAGAAGCACAGTACCCACCAAATATTGTGCTAGGACTCAGCTGACTCAAAGGAAATGCCATCTAATGAGTCACTATCACTCCTGGCATCTCCCTTCCAACTACTGACCCATGCTGACCTTGCTTGCTTTATACATTCTTGGATTTTTGACATGAATTGACACCCTCATTTGTCCAGAAAATTCTGCTGTCTCTTCTCAAAACATCTGCAGATTTCAATCAAGTTTCAATCAAGATTCAAGTCCACAGAATCTATGGAGGACATTCTTTTAAGTTATTCATTTTCACTTGCTCTGGAGTTTAATAGGCATCATTGTTAAACAACACTTGCTTCTGATTGAATCTTACAACATCTGATTTTAACATTTAAAAACATCAAGAAGAAGAAAAAAAATCTGATTCTTAAGATCTGACAAGGAAATCCTTTAACATTTTTGTTGTCCTTAGTTATTAAACAGAATAAACCAACACAGGTAATAACTACCTAGAACAATTTTTTTAAAAATTTATGTTGTAGTAACCCTGAAAGACTTCAATCAGGATCAGATTCCCATTGTGCTAGGTGCTGTACAAACACAATCACTTTCTCAGAAAGAGTTTAACCTGAGTTGTCAAACTAGGGTAACATCAGATTCAATGAGGTAAGCGATGCCTTTCCAGCATGGCCCACAAGGTTACAAGAGCCCAATGATCCTAATTTACACACTGGCTGGGATGAGGGCATCTGGGAATCTGCAAACCCAGTACCTGAAGATGTGACTGGATCAGACACATGGACTGCCCCACTGGACAGATCCCAGGGTACTAGGAGGCTGTCTGTGCTGGTGCTATAGGGGATGCTAGCCATGGAGGGTGTTGCGCATGTATTCATTGCCAGTTGATCTACATGCACATGTATTCCTTGCCAGCCTGGGGAAAGGTGATCAGAGCTGCAATACAAAGGAGCTGTCAAGAGAATATGGGGTCCACTGGCCCCCTGGGCAGTGGGGTAACTCAGATGGGTGACCCTTCTGGCCTGGGCATATGGAGCCAGCAAGGATGCTGTCACAGATCCAGAGGATGGATCAGTGCTACATCCCCAGCTTTGAACAGTCCCCTGGAGGAACCCCTTCGATGTGCTGGGCCACAATTAGGCCATACTCTTCTTCCGAGTGGGCCACATGGCCTCATTGCCTCCTGATATTGAACCACTGTGGCTTCAGCACTCTTGCTTCACACCACAGCCTCTGCACAGCGAGATGGCCCCTTGGCTAGAGACTCCAGCACCCTTTAAGGATCACTGCATGGCACACAGTACTTGCAGTGAAGTTCATGCAGCATTTTGAAAACAGTCCAGTTTATTACTTAGCTGGACCACAGCATCTTAATTTAGCATAAACAGTCAAGCTGGAGTGAACTCCATCCTCAAGCTCTGTAGCTCTCTTGCTCCCTTTCCTTAGTTCCCAGGGGAAAGAATTCAAAACTTCTGCCAAAGCCCTCATTTATTCTGATACCTCACACCTCTGAGTCTTCTCTTCTGAAGCTGGGGTCCCTGCTCAGCTTCCCCGCTGAGAGGCAGGGGAATCCTCCCCCCATGGGCCATGGTGACTATCCTACAATGTATAGTGGAAATTGAGGCGCACACAGGATTTACAGAAAAGATTACAAAAAAATCCCACTTAGTCACAGACGCATGGAAAAAGCATAGAGGACAGCACGTCACCTAGGGATGCATTGGTGCTCCAGAGACAGAAGAGGAACCCCCTCCCCAGAGACTGAGTGCAAAGTAGAAGTGTTAACTGCTTTACATAGGGCAAGTAAGTGGAGAGAATTTGGGAGGACTAGAGGAGGGGTGCTGGGTGGGCTAGATCGGAGCTGGGGTGGGGAGAATGGAGCAGAACTGAGTGGCAAGGGGGCTGGTTTAGGAATGTGTGGCAGTGAGTTTCAGAATCAGGAAGGGGACTCCTACTTTATTCTTGCACCAGGGCCCTCCAGCACCTTTACACAGCACTGGTGAGATTATTTTTATTTAAATTTAAAAGCATCTACTTATTATATGAGATAAGGAAAGAATAGAGGAAGAGAATCCAGCCCTAGTGAGAGGAATGAGTGTCACCCATTTTATTAAATACTACTCATTTGATGAAGTGTATAGGAGGAAACTTTTCCGTAACACTCATAGTAAGAGAGCATTTGTTTATACACAGAAGTAGGTCAAATCCATGCACCCACCAATTTTTTCCAAACATCTAATTACACTTAAGTACTAATTCTATAATAAACTGGAAAAAAACCCCACTCCTTCACTCTCACTCCTCAAGAGTCAAGAGTCAGTGCTGTCAATTAAAAGCTCTTCTCTGTGCTCTGTTTAGAAGAACTGTGTCAAACAGCCACCGTTTACCACCACCACCATAGAGGTGAAGAAGGTCAGGCGTACACTGTACTCCTATGTAACCAGGGCAGACATGCACTAGCCCTCTTCTTTGCCATGGGGTTCTCAGCATCATAACAGTAAATGAACTTTCAAAGGAATGAGTTAGCCTTCCTTAAATATTACGAGCTGCACACCTCAAAACCACCAACAATCTCATAGCAGCATGGCACTCTCACCCACGTATTTTCCCATCAGGGGCATCAGCAAGCAAGCAATGAGACAGCGTCTTCCTTTCATTCAGAGGCTGATTCTTTCTTGTATGAGGTAATATTTTTCTGAGGCTGAAGCACAACCCCAACACAATTACAATCCAAAGTACTGTCTGGGGCTTACTGCTCCCATGCCCCCAGTTAGGGGACATGATGTACAGGAGTGGTTTTCAAACTTTTTTTTCAATTGGGACCCAGTTAAAAAAATGAATTTATGCCCATGACCCAGCAATTACATCTTTGAGCAATGCGTTCCAGTCTTTTGGTGGCGGCAGCAGCAGGTGCCATGACCCAGTACCTGAGGGTCTGTGACCCATTACTGGGTCCTAGCCATAAGTCTGAAATCCACTAATGTACAGAATTAAGCAGTGACAGCAATGATGAAATGAAGACTCATTTACACTTTCCCTTTGCAGTATTCATCCCTTCACAATACTGGGGTCCTTCCAGAATCCTTTCAATTCTTTTCCTTCCAAACAACCAAGAGACTGAATTACACACTACTAAGTTGCTAGGCTAGTTCCTATTCCCGACACCACAGGTTTTACAGCTAAGAAGAGGCACACACCCTTACACTGTTACTGTAATTTGGAGACACAAAGGCACAGAACCAATGCTAGATAAGTTCCAAAGGGGCAGCCACGTTAGTCTAGCTCAGCAAGACAAACAAGGAGTCTGGTGGCACTTTTAAAGACTAACAGATTTATTTACCACATGAGCTTTCATGGGAGAAAAATCCCACTTTGTCAGATACTTGAAGATGGGGAACATACAAAATGGGAGAAAAATAAAAACATATATACACTAGATAGCTTCCCAGATGGAAAAAACATCCGTAAATCCTATCCAACCTAGCTTTTTCAAAGTAGAACTGCAAACCCAAGCAATATCCTGAAACCCAACAGTACAGACAGACAAGAAAAAGCCAGCTGAACTTGACAAGTAAGCTTGCAGATTATAGAGATATGGTAAGTGAAGAAATGACTTTTTTGGGCAAAGAAATGACTTTTTTGGATCAACTTCTCTTGGTGAGAGAGAAAAGTTTTAGAGCTTCCACAGAGCTCTTCTTTGGGTCTAAGAAACTTACCTGGGGCTTGTCTTCACACAGGGGCACCGCTAGACTTGAAGATTAGATGAGGCCCAGGCCCCCACTGGCCACCAGGGCCCTTATCTGTTCCCTGAGCCCTTCTCTAACCCACCCCTTGGCCCCTTCCCTAACCCCCTGGTCCTGCCGCTGTCCTGCGCTGCCTGAGGCCCAGTCCCTCTCCTGTGCCCCTTCCCCAGGCCACCTTGCCTGACCCCTGACTTCCCCCCGGCTCCCTTATCTGCCCGTCAGCGGAGAGCACGGCTGCAACGGAGGCTGAGGCTCCCAGCCTGACCCCGCTCTGAGCATGCTCAGAGCGGGGTCAGGCCACGGCGGGAGTTTTTAAAACTCCCAGGCCCAGCCTGGAGCAGTCCCCTCCCAGCTGGAAGACTGTCTTCCAGCCAGGTACAGGCTGCTGCTGCTGGCTGCGCAGGCTGTGTTCCTTGCACTGGGAAGCAATGGTGCACCTCCATGCAGTTTAGAGGCGCGCTACTCAGGGGCTGGCCCTGAGTTTCAGGGAGGCTGAGACCCCCAGAGACCCCCCACTAGTGATGCCTCTGTCTTCACATACAGTGCTAGAGCTTTAGGCCTTGTCTACACTGCAGAGTTTTGTCAACAAGAGTTACACTGATAAAACACTATAATTATGCCACTAATGTATGTTCGCACAATGCTCCTTCTGTCAATGCAGCAGGTCCATAGTTAATGTTTCAGCATTGACAGTTGAGTGCAATATGGCCAGCTAGCCCCCTATGCAACCAGACATCTTCTGCAGGTAAGGGCTGTGGGAAGATGGTGTGGATCCAAAAAAGCAATTTTTTTCCATTCCATCATTTCATGGGTTTTCAACTATGTTTCTTTTCAATAACCTCTGTTTAATGTGTGCCTGCCATCTCTGTCTGAAAGAATGAATCCTGCAATGATCTCCACTATTGCAGTCACTTTACGAACCTATTGCATATAGTCATGCAGCATGTCATGAACTCCCAGATCTGGACAGGAATCAGAGGTGCCTGATGCATGACATGGAAAGAAACAACATCAGATTACTTTTAGCTTTCACAGAGCAGCTGCACATGGTGGACTGTCTTCGGGCACTGAGTGGTGGGATCACATCATTATGCGGGCCTGGGATGAAGAGCAGTGAATGCAGAATTTTCAAATGCAGAAAGCTACCTTCCTGGAACTCTGTGCATAGCTCACCTCAGCAGACAGGTGCAAGGACACCAGAACAAAGGGTGCCCTCTCGATGGAGGAGCAAGTGGTGATTGCCATGTATAAGCTGGCAACTCCAGACTGCTACCAGTCGGTTGCAAATTAGTTTGTTGTTAGGAAGTCTGCTATTGGGGCTGTGTTAATGTAAGTGTGCAGGGCCATTAAAAGCATTCTGCTGAAAAGGACCGTGACAGCTGAGAATGTGCTTGAAATAGTGGGTGGCTTTGCACAGCAACGGAATACTCTAACTATGGCCCTGTGACAGATGGCACCCATATTCCAATATTCACACCAGACCACCTTGCAACAGAGTACATCAATAGAAAGGGATACTTTATGGTACAGCAGGCATTTATTGCTCACCATGAGTGTTTCACTAATATTAGTGCAGGTTGGTCAAAGAAAAAAAAAAAAAAACAAGGAGTCAGATGATGAAGTGGGATTTTCTCCCATGAAAGCTCATGCGAAAAATAATTGTTAGTCTCAAAGTGCCACATGACTCCTTGGGTTTTTTGCTGGACTAGATTAACATTGCTATCCCTTTGGAAATTGGTCAGAGAAAGTATATGATGGATGCCTCTTGAGGAACATTGGCCTGTACAGAAAGCCGCAAGCAGGGACTTTCTTTCCTGACCAGAAGATTACAAAGGGGATGCTGAAACATCCGTAGTGATCCTGGAAAACCCAAGCATACCCTTTATTCCAATGGATTATGAAGATGTACAGAGGAAACCTGGACAACAGCAAGGAGAACGTCAACAATAGGCTAAGGAGGTGCAAAATGACCACCAAGTGTGCGTTTGGCAGATTAAAAGCATGCCTGTGCTGCCTTTATGGCAGGTCAGACCTAAAAGAGAAAAATATTCCCATGGCCATAGCGGCCTGCTATGTGCTCCATAATATTTGTGAAGCTGAAGGTAAGAAGTTTTCCTTGGGGTGGAGCAAGTATACAGCTACTCAGCAGCTGATTTTGATACCAGGGTTATTACAGAAGTACAACAGGAGCTATTCAAATCAAGGAGGCTTTGAGGTACCATTTTGACAACAAGCAACAATAGTGTGTGTTTCTATAGAGCATTCTGCCACACTTCATCTTCTATTAAAATGTTGATGATTCCTGACCATGATTTGCAGCCTGCAAATGATCCAACTGCCTGTGTATATTAATTTCAGCAGCAACCATCACATACAAGGAACAAATAAAGATCTTTCTGAGAGTATTTTCTTTTTTTAAATTAAATACCAGCGAACAATGCACACAAAACACTTGGTGGTAAGGGCGAGAACAGTGAAGGACACTGTAGGTTCTCATAGCTGTGTGTAAATCCAGCTATCATTCTGGATGCTGTCCAAAGGAGTGGAGAAAACAGGGTAACGAAAGAGACTGCAAGGTTGGAAAGAATGTGTGGGAGGAGTTTGCATCACAGCACGCAATTCTGGATTTGTTGCAGGAGTGAGCAAGCACGTATAAATTCTGGCTGCAGAGCAATTAGGGAATTCAACATCTATGTTTGGTCCTCTATCAGTTTTAGCATCCTGCTCCAGGCCACTAATGTTTGCTCCTCGGCGCTCGTTTCTGTCCTGACTGTCTATTTTAAAATTTGAATTTAAAGTATCAGTGCCCTGTATTCTTGTTCTCCAGCCTCTGAGCTTTGAAAATGTCTCTTGAAACACATTCTCCTTGCTCCTCTTTGGTCACCTTTATCTGGCATTGCCATAAGGTGGGCAGGGGGGTCTTCTGAAGGTCAAATCTGCATAAGCACAAAAAACAAGTATGATTGTTGGTGCATTCAAAGTATCAAATTATTATAGTAAAATACACCTCTTCTAAAATAGGAAATAGGAAGGAGAAAGTGCTCAAGATAGAGCAAAGCATCTACTCTAGCTGTTTTTGTGAGGGGATCACTGCAGGTGACTAGGGATGAAATAGTAAGTTCTGCCACCATTTTTCACAGGCAGAGATCATAGAGGCCTATCTTTCACTCCTGAGGGTTAGCAAGGAGTTAAGGGTGGATCTTCTCATGCAAGTAGCTTCAGATCAGGTACATTTATACTGCCCACTCACCTGTGTGTTGCTTTTTTCTCTGCACAACTTATTAATTGGTGTGGGAAAGTTTCCCACAAATGGGGGGAGGGGAGGGGAAGAGGAACAAAAAAGCACTGCCAAGGAACCTTTGGTAGCAGATTGGCAAGTACCTCCAGGAAAGTTTCCCAGAAATCTCCCTGGAGAATTACCATGAATTCTCTGTGTGTATTAAACTTTTCTGCTGAATTTCTTAGCTGCACAGGGGAATGTGAAGCACATGCAAACACAGCTAGTTTTGTATAATTCTATCCATTCACCCACTTCCAGAATATAACAAACCACAGGACAGCTGTACTTTATGTAATCAAGCAGCATCACTTAAAAAAAAAAAATCATCACTTACCAGAGCTCTCTTCTCCTGCATCTTGCGTGGCAGAGACAGAGTGCTGGGACTGGCTTAAACCCTCCAAGGTCAAGAAGAGGCCTTGGTTCCCCATGGTACCGGATGACTATCATCTGTCTCATCTCATCCTCCAACTCAACCTCCTTGTCCATGATTTCATCACTGTCTCCAGCCCCACTGAAGTACCCAGGGATTCTTCATGGTGAAGGTTGGAGGATGGCATCCCACTCCTTATAAAAGCACCAGGTCTTCAGATCAGAACCAGAGCAACAATTTGACTCCTTGGTCTTCTAGTATGCCTACCTCAGCCACTTTAGCTTTGCATGGCACTGATGTGTCTCCCCTTCGTAGCCCTTCTCCAACATGCCATGAGAAATCTGACGGTAGGTATCAAAGTTCCTACAGACGGAGTAGAGCTGCAACAACACAGCACATTCTTCCCTATATATTCAGGGGATCCAGTAACTTGTGTGTGCTCCCAAGCATGAGAGCACTTGCTGTGCTGAGCTGCCATGGTCAGCTGAAAAGATGTGATGTGAGCTCTCCACGCTGAGCAAACAGGAAGTGGAATTTCTAAAATTCTTGAGCCTTTGAAAAGAGTGAGGCACATGCCTTTATCTAGCTGCAGGCTGCAGAGTTCAAACTGCTGACCAGAGCATTCAGCATAGGCATTGTGGGATACCTCCTGGAGGTCATTTACAGCAACACAACCAAATGGAGCATTTAGACTGACACTTTGCCAATATAACATTGCCACAGAAAGATCTATGCTTCTCATCAAAGTTTTTTTTTATTTTATTGGCAAAGCAAGAGAGTCATCAGTGGAAGGAACATTTCAGCAGGTACACCTCCACTGCTTTATTGATGAAGGATCCTTCCTGATCAGTCAGCTATAGAATGATTGCTTTGTGAAAAATGCTTGCCCACAGGTGACAGGATGTTTTTGTCTTTTATCATTTTCCTGCATAAGTTTCTCTAAAATTCTGCAACATTATCAACCTCCTTCAGGACAACAGCCTTGCCACCATGGATGTCACTTCCCCATACATTGACATCCCTCAAAATAACAGCATAGCTGCCTACTGCAAGTATTTAAAGTCAAGAGGTCAGTCTCACATATCCAGCCAAACACAATCTTCAAACTCTTCCATTTCATTCTCACCCATAACAATTTTACATTCAACAACGAACACTTTCTCTAAACTAAGGCCTTGTACACACTCGACAATTACTGCAGAATAAGATGTTTTATTGCGGAAAAACAAGCCCACACCTGAATGTTCCTTGTTGCATTACAAGTGCCCTGTTACACCAGAACAATAATACCACTTGAACAAGAGTCATAATGCCTATTGCCGAACAGTTCTTGTGCTATAAAGTATGTGTGTGAATGCTGACCGAATTTCCTTCCAGAATCATTGGCCTCCAGAAATGTCTCAAAAATTCCAAGCCTGACCACTCTGGTCTTCTGCTTGGACTTACTGACCTGATGCAACTAGCCCCTCCATCCTACGAGTCCCAGGAACTTTTGAAGTTTTTCCTGTTTTCTTGGGACAGCTTTTAAAAACGGCACAGGTTGCTAGCAGCTACAGTGAACGATGACAATGAGACAGCATCCAAGGGGAACTCGTAAGTTTACCCACAATACTCAGTGTTCCTCTCCTTCTACTCAGGGTTTCTAGTGCTGGAAACTGACGCGTGGCACAGTGGGAAAGGTGCCCAAAATTCTATGTTCTTTCTTATGGAAATGCAAAGAACAGTGTGGTCACTCCTTTGCCTTACAAGGAGTGCAATGTGAACACACAATTGTGCTATAAATACAAAGCTTTTATTATAGCTCAAAGACACATTGCAGAACAATTTTCTAGTGTAGACATGGCTTAAAAGAACAGCCATGGGTACCAGGATGGCTTCTCTATATGTCAGCCTCTTCACAGGCTTTATTGAACAAGAATTTCTGGACAAAAGTACCACAGAAATCAATGATATACATGAGAAATATCAATATTTTCTGGACAGACAACAAACTCTCTCAGAGATTTCTATCACTACTTCAACAACCATTACCCCATTAATTAAACTCTTTCTCAAACACTCCCACACTAGCATCAACTTCCTGGACACCTTGATCAGCTTCAGCAATGGAACTCACACACATATATATACAAGAAACCCACAAATCACTACACCTACTTTCACAGATCCAATAGCAACCCCAAATATACCAAGAAATTTGTTATATACACCAGGGCATTCAGATACCATAAAACAGGCATGGCCAAACTAGGGCTTGCAAATGAAAAGTGTGGCTCACACAAGAACGTCAGCAAATCTATTTAGGAAAGCCACCCCAGCCTAGGAGTTTTAAATCCCCCGCCATAGGCATGCTCTGAGCATGCTCTGGTGGGAGCCCCAGCCTGAGCCTAGTCACCGGAGCAACCTGATACGGGGACTCTGTGGAGTGTTGGATCAGGGGAGCCAGAGTCAGAGCCTGAGAGGTTCCAGGGACAGGGACGAGGGTCAGGGACAGCAGGGAGAAGGAGCAGCATGGTCAGGGATGGCAGGGAGACGTGGTGGCATAGGTGGGATTTTAAAAAACTCGCCACTAGCCTGCAGTCTTCTGCATCAAGCAACAGCTAAGTTTTCACTGTATTGGACTAGTTGTCATGCTAACTGTGATGTTGTCTGGGTCTAGGGGACTGTGTACGGTTATCTTTCATATTTGTATTTCACATTTGCAATAATCCATATGTGATATACCATGTTTGGTATCAACAGAAAAAGTTGTAATCAGATAGGAATGATTATATGACAGGCGTGGCCAAACTGCAGCTTGGGAGCTCCTGAATGAAAAACTGTGGCTCCCAGAAGAATGTCAGCAAATAAATTTAGGAAAGCAGCCCCAGCTGAGGAGTTCAGTATGGTAGGGAGAAGTGCGGCTTGGTCGGGGATGGCAGGGAGAAGTGCAGCATGGTTGGGATTTTAAAAAACTTGCCACTAGCCTGCAGTGTTCTACGTCGAGCAGCAGCTAAGTTTTTACTGTATAGGCCTAGTTTTCATGGTAACCTTAAGTAATTATGAGAATCTGACTTTAGTAGTGTCAATATTTGTCCTCTTTTTATGATAAAATTTTAAGTGTGCAATGAATTTTAAGCTTAGTAATTTTGGAGCAGCTAAAAATATATGGCTATATGCCTCAGTGCAGCTCTCAAAGGTTTAATAATCAATTTGTGTGGCTCTTGAGTTCCCTACATTTGGCCACTCCTGTTATATGGTTTATATGTGGGTAATGTATCTGTAAAAGATATTAGGAATGTATTTGTTTTATTTGTACTCTAAATTATTTGACTCCAAGCAATCCCAGACTGTATGTCTGAAAACTATTGTCATCCTAATTGCCCATTAGGAGCTCCCAGCTGCAGTGGCCCTAAGGAGAAACCTGTTTGACATGGCACCCAGACTGACCACGTGACTCAACTCCATTTTGATTTGGCAAGGACTCAGAGCATGGGAAAGGCCAAAGGGGATCAAAGGAAATAGCCCCATCTCCATTTTGTCTTTCGTCTTCAGTTTGTCTGCAACCAACATCTACCTCTGGAACTATTCTACTACACTAAACAAAGGACTAAGACCCACCCACATGCTGGGTGCATACCAGAGGAATTGGACTAATCTGGAAACTACGGATTCTTCAAGAATTTGCCATCTATGGACTTGAGATCATTTGTATGTGTGAGATTCACTTTGACCCTTTATCATCTCTCATACTTTGTTCATTTTCTTTTTATATTAAACTTTTAGTTGTAGTTACTGAAGGATTGGCTGGCAGCGTGGTATTTTGGGTAAGAACAAGCCTATATTGTTCTGGGTGATGTGGCTGGCCCTTTGGGATCAGAAGAACCTATTTCTTTAAGAGACCCAGTAGCTAGGGGAGAACTAGAAAAGCTGATGTACAATAAAGGGGGCTGTTTCTATTTTGTTATGCTTGGTGATGATCAGAGTGGGGAAATCAGAAGCATGTTTTGTTACCGACTGGAAGACTAGTTTAAGTACCACTCATCAGTGGTTTGGGGGTTTGGCCCGATTTTGCAGCTTGCCCTGATTTTGGCACATTCAAGAGATTATCCCAGGAGGACCGGGTCACAGTAAACTTAAGTAATTATTAGAATCTGACATTGGTAGGATCAATATTTGCCCTCTTATGATAAACTCAAAGTGTGTGATGAATTTTAAACTTAGTAATTTGGAGTAGGTAAAAGTACATGGCTATCTGCCTAAGTGCAGCTCTCGAAGGTTTAATAGTCAATTTGTGTGGCTTGAGTTCCATAAGTTTGGCCACTCCTTCCATAGAACATATTGCAAGGAGAAAGTCTGGGACACATCTTAACACATTTCAAAGAAAGACACACCCTGAGAGAAATACATTGCATCATGGAATAGGTTACCAAAATGCCCTGAGAGAACCTGTTCTTCACTGAAGTAAAATCCACCCTGACGGCACACCCCTAATTTGTCACAGATGTACTGGAACCCATACAGGGTATCAAACAAACACCCATCCTGAAAGAAATCTTTCCTGAATATCCCTCTTGTAGCCTTCAAACGATTCCCCAACCTCAATATCAGAAGCAAACTCTCCACAGATCAGGATACACCAAATCAAAACAATACCAAACAACACTAAAACAACAGATGCAAAACCTGCAAACATATTTCCATTGCTACAATGCTCAACACACCTCCATAACACACCTTTCAAGATCCATGGGTCCTACATATGCTTATCAACCATCTAGTGTATCTCATCCAGTGCACTAAATGCCCTGACAAAAACTATGTGAATGGAACACACAAATCACACACTGAAATTAATTCACTCAGGAAAAAGATAAAAGACAAAGATAAACAAAAAAATTACTGGTGGGTGAACGTTTCTCACAAAGCAATCATTCTATACATGACCCAGCTATTCTTATCCTCAAAGGAAACCCGCACAACACTTGTAGATAAGTTTGGAAGCTTAAATTCATAACTTTGCTAGCCACTAAAAATAATGGACTGAAGAGACATTGGATTTATGGATTATTACAACAATCTGTAACCCACTGACAACTCTGATGGCTGCCTCCCTCTCCTTTCTTACTACTACTGAGGTGTTAATTTACAAAGGGGCAGCCCTGTTAGTCTAGTTCAGTAAAACAAACAAGGAGTCCTGAAGTGTTAATGGATCACTTCATCTTAAATGGTCCCTTCAAATATCTGTTAACTGCTTATGCTAAACAATCTGTTCCACCTGGTATTTTAGCTATGACGTCTGAGACACACTGAGAGGAGCTCTGAGTAATTCAGGAGCTCATCTCTCCAACTAATAGTCCAATAACAGATGGCAAGTTCTAAAGGGGCAGCCATGTTAGTCCAGTTTAGCAAAACAAACAAGGAGTTCTGTGGCACTTAAACACTAACAAATTTATTTCATGAGCTTTTGCGGGAGAAAAATCCCACTTTGTCAGATGCTTTGAAGGTCTAAGCATCTGACAAAGTGAGATTTTTCTCCCATGACAGCTTATGTGATAAATAAATTTGTTAGTGTTTAAGTGCCACAGAACTCCTTGTTTGTTTTACATTAACAGATGTTATCTCACCCCACTTGGCTCTTTAATATCCTGGGATTATCATGGCTATGACAACACTGCATGCAACCAAGATCATGGATTGACAGCAATACTCCTGGCCAATGACAGGCAGAAAAATGGGGAGAAGGGAAGTTTATGGCCCTGATTCAGAAAAGCACTTTTGAATGGGTTTAGTTCTAAGCACATCCTTAAAAAATTCCAACGTGTTGCTGAACTAGGACCTACGACAATTTCTCTGCCATAGTGCATGCCTGTTGGTTAATATGCAAGCAGCACTGTATAAAGTAAACTTTAATCAGGTTGCTTGCCTGCCCTGCATAACCGGAGGAAGGAAAACCTAGCAGTGGAAAATAAAGAAACAGAGAATCACCCCGAACAGGGGAAAATACAAGTGAGATATTATTTTGACTTAGCAGACTTCATGAATGCATACAGTTGTTAAAAGTGTTCTGCAGATGTTAAAAATAAGATATTCCTGAAGAAAGGGGTGGGTGGGGAAATAACCCATCACTGTTTCAAAATGTTTCAATGAAAAGAAACAACTTTAAAAAACAAACTGTCTCCACTGGTAAACCAGACTAACTTGCAAGCTGTACAGCACTGGCTCTTTGCAGCTGTCTTTAGGAATTCCTATCACATTCCTAGGCATTACCTCACGTATTGTCATTCATAGGGCCCTAATACTTCAAATACCCACTAGGAAAAACAAAGGGTACCTGTGGCACATAAAGACTAACAAATTTATTTTCACATGAGCTTTTGTGGGAGAAAATCCCACTTCATCAGACAGAAGTGTAACTTGTCTGACGAAGTGGGATTTTCTCCCATGGAAGCTCATGCAAAAAATAAATGTGTTAGTCCTTAAGTGCCACAGGACTCCTTGTTTGTTTGTTCCACTAGCAAAATGCGCTTTTACAAATGGTTAAAATTAACTTAGAGAGACCTAGATGCCTTGTTGGCTTTGGCACCAGACCTTCAAGAAACCACGCTGTGAAGAGTGTTAAATGTCCTGATTTATATTCCAATTGACTCAAGATAACAACAATGTGCAGAACACAATGTACCCTTCAGATTCACTACAGCTGTCAGATTTATTTTGCTGGATATCCGATCCTAGGATGAGGCATAGATATATGCAGGACAGTGATCCAATAAATTCAGGGATCCACATGATCTGGGTTTATTTTTTAATTTATTAGTGCTGCTACGCATGGTCTTCAAGGACAGATATTTGGATACAAAGAGAATGTTTCTTGCATATCTATGCCATATTAATGAAAAATTAATAAAGCTAGGTAAATTTTAAATAATAGGTTACAGGAGGGATTAGTGGTTAGTGAGCTGGCCTGGGATTCAATTTCCTGCTCCACTGCAGGCTTCCTCTGATGCTTTGGGCAAGTCAAAACAAACAAGGAGTCCTGTGGCACTTTTAAAGACTAACAAATGTATTCATGCACTAAATAAATTTGTTAGTCTTTAAAAGTACCATAGGACTCCTTGTTTGTTTTGCTGAACTAGACTAACATGGCTGCCCCTTTGGAATTTGGGTGAGTCACAGCCACTACCTGCCTAAGCTTGCCATCTGTGAATGGGATACCAGCACTTCCCAACCCTCACAGAGGTCCTGGGAGGATGAATGTATTAAAGCAGGGGTCTCAAATACGTGGCCCCTAAAGCTGTTTCCTGTGGCCCGCAATGACACTATAGTTACTGATATCTGCAATATCATAGCATGAAAAGGTTTCAGTGGTACGGCCCTTGGGCTAATGTACTAGTCCTCATGTGACCCTCGTAGTGATTTGAGTTTGAGACCCCTCCGTTAAAGACTGTTAGGAGATCGTCAGGTACAACTGTGACAGGGGCTGTTTAAGTACCTCAGACTAAGAAAAAGGTGTATTTTAGTTGCTCATGTAATCTTTAGCACATCTCCCTTGCCTAGCATTACCAGATACCAAAGCCTGGAAAGGAGGACAGGGAAGTACAAAAAGGAGGACATTTGAGAACACATGGAGAAAAGATAGTATCAATGTAGTATTCTGGTTTTAGGGGGCCCTGGAATGTGTCCCCCTAAAAATAAGGTGTTCTGGGTCATTCTAGCATATTTTAACCCCTGTAAGTAAAAACGCAGACAAAATCATGTATTTTTAAAATGCCTGCCAGGTGGAGGATGTGAGAGTAAAAAGGAGAACATGTCCTCCTTTAGCCTGACATCTGGAACCCTACCCTTGCCTGATGTACCTCAGCACCTGCAGGATTCAGTCCCCAGGTCAGAAAATCCCTACTTAGCTATCCTTGCATACGCATATGTGACATAGGGTACAAGCAAATGCATTTTAAGGGCACAATCAACATCATGCAGATTATTGGGGAGGTTACGTACAAAATGTGTCAGGCTCTCTCATTAACACTAGGGAAGGGATCAAACCACTGTCTGTATTTGTCTTAAGATGGGCCCCACCACACTGACCAAACTTGCAGGACTAGTGGTCGCTGCTCTTTAGGTCTGCTGGCCACTTTTCTCCCCCTCATTGAGAGTGGGTGTCAAAGTCTTTAGTTTACATTGTACTTATATAGATAAAACTTAGTCATCTTTTGCTTTTAGAAGGAAGAGTGAATTTAAAAAAAAAAAAAAAAACCACCATGTTTTCCCCCCCATCAAGAAGTCTCACAATGAATGATGAGCAGTTAAACTTGAACTTATCTGAAAATTAGTTTAAAAAGTAAAAGCATGTCCCAACTGTTGCACTGGGTTAAGTCCTACCCATTGGTGCTGCTTTGTGTGTCTGTGGATGCCATTACGATGCTTCAGTGTAAATCACCTCATCTGAAAGAGAAAAGGAACACAGAGTAAGTTAAAAATAGTCAAGTACTTCCCCATTTGTAAGACAGAGAACATACTACTCAGCCTCCCATGGTTAGGGTTACCAGATCCCAAAGCATGGAAAGGAGGACAGGGAATTACTAAAAGGAGGACATTGGAGGACACATGGAGAAAAGGTAGCATTAATGGAATATTCTTCTGTTTTTAGGGGGCCCTGGAATGCTTCCCGCTAAAAATAGGGTTTTCCAGGGCATTCCAGCGTACTTTAACCCCTGTAAGTAAAAAGCCAGACAAATATCCTGTACTTTTTAAACGCCTGCTGGACGGAGGATGTAAAGGTAAAAAGCAGGACATAGTCTCCTTTTGTCTGACATCTGGTAACCCTACCCATAGTATCACCTAAAGTCTGCTTATACAATAATACACACCAATGGAATCACTTTTCTCAGAAATTGCTACCCCAACAGGTGGTCATACAGAGCAAAACAGGAGGCAGGCAGGGTGACTAATTTCCAGAGAAGTGCACTCCATCCTGAAGCATTCTTTTTAACATAAAGCAAAAATATTCAGGGAAATAGACAGTTACATTTGTATACGTGTATCTCCTAGTCAGCTTTAGTTGTCAGTGGTCTCTGATCCATTGTAAAACTTCTTCTATACCTTGTTTTCTAAAGCCAGTAACTGAGCAAAATGAAGGTATCTTACACCCCACAAAAATAATGCTCAGTGATTATCATCGAGTGAAGACAAAAAGCAAATCCAAAATAAGCACAACATTTTTCAGCACATCTCCCCATGGTCAGCTTCCCTCCTATCAAGCGTGCAAGGGTAGTCTGAACCATCTTCCAGTTGGTTTCAGGTTATTATCCTTAATGCCCACATGGCCACCCCTTTGGAACCTGGATCCCCACATAATAGCAAAACTTATATTTCACTACAGAATAGACTGCTTTGCCTCAAGCAGCAAATCATTATCGTCAGCCCCCGAAGTTCAGAAATCATGAGTCAGGCTCACCAGAAATCATCATACAGGCTTTAGAATCATAAGGGCAAGTGAGAACAAGGATTTGATGATCTTTTTTGATCGCCTTTCACTTTTTTGAACCTTTAGGGTGAACTGGGGCCACATTCTGAACCTTCCTCCACAGCCACAAGGGCTAAAAATGTAATTTTTCTTTAAGAACAAAGGCTGAAATTAACCATCACATACGCACTTGACTACAGGAGCTGGGGCTTTAAGGTGAACAATTATCATGAAATTCATGACCAGATCATGAGAGCTGGCAACACTGCTTAGGATTATTGCTGCACATTAGTTAAATTCTCACATTTTGCTCAGGCAGTGGTTCCCAAACTACAGTACATGTCTTACCAGTGATATGCAGGTCACCTGCCATGGTACATATTCACCTGGTGGTGGTGGTGGTGGGGAGATGGCCAGGAACAGCTCCAGTAGTAGTCCCGCCCCCCAAGAAGTGCAGCAACCCAGTTATTCCCCTGCACCTTCAGACACACAGCAGCTGACCAAGAGTTGCTCCAGCTCTGGTCCCTCTGCTGAACTGCAAGATGGCCATGCTCCCCTCCCAGCTCCACCCTACAGGTGGTGACTCTCAACATGGTAGAGTTTGGGAACCACTCATTTACAACATACTGAGAAAGACACGATCACTGCCTCCAGAAGTTTATAATCTCAGAAGCTGGTAAGGAACACAATGCTTAGTCAGAAATGCCTGCAACCAGCATCTAGTTAGCCATCATCTGATATCACTACTCATGCTGGGCTCTTCCACATTTCAGGGCCCAAAGACAGCTATGCTGGAGTTACATGAGCACTTGCTTGAAGCAAACAACTCAGTAATTTCCAATGTGGGAGTCGGAAGGGGTTCAACCAGTGGCATGCACCAGACTGGTCTAGGGAGACAGAAAAAAAAATCACCTGGGTGGTGAAGGGAGGGGGAAAATGCTGCATGACTCTTAGGTCAGTGACTTTCAACTGGTGTGTTGTGAGAACTGTCCAAGCGTGCCATGAAATTCTACAAAGGTAATGCAAATCAATGTAAAACAAACCTTGTTTCATCTTGAACAATATTCTATCCAATCAAACTTACGACTCATAGAACTCATGAAAATTACTCATCAAATTAAAAGCAAGGTATCAGTCTTTCAATTCCAAATTGTGAACATCCTAAACACAGGTGACCAAAGAGCAAAATTGATATTATGTGTATTTTTTTCCAGTGGATTTGAAACATGAATGCATTTGATTCTTCTTTAGCTTAGTGTAAACACTGTGTTACAAACCCCTCTAATAAGAGCATAGCCATGGTAAATTTGTTGCCCATGAACTATCAATTCAGCTGAAAAAAAATGTTTGTGCTACAGAATTGCCTGTCTTATTGAAATGTGACCTTCTACTGAAAGGTTGGGAACCACTGCTCTAGATACTACCCTCTACTGAAAATGCGTCCTAAAAATGAAGGTAAAACAAAAGAAAGCTCTTTGAAAGTTACCACTGTCTTGGCTCTCCTCCACCAAAAAGCACTAGATTTTAGGCTCACACAGCAGCTTGCCAGCCCAAATTCTCTTCTCTGTTCCCATGACATTCCATTCAGTCTCAGGAGCACACACACAACAGCCACATGGGGGGAATGAACAAGATTATAGATAAATACATGTGTTAATCTTTTAAAGTACAACCAGACTCCTTGTTTGTTTTACTGAACTAGACTAACACGGCTATCCCTCTGGAATTACAGTGGACACTGCATTCAGATTTCAAAGAGGTAGCTGTGTTAGTCTACTTCAGCAAAACAAACAAGGAGTCCCATGGCACTTTTAAAGACCAACAAATTTATTTATTGTATGAGCTTTCGTGGGAGAAAAATCCCACTTTGTCAGATACTTGAAGACAGGGAACTTACAGAATGGGAGCAAAATAAATGTAGGGGAGTGTAAGTCATAGGATCAGGTCAGACTGTTAAAATAAATCAAAGCAGTTGTTTAGGTTCACAGTGAAGAACAGCAATAAGTGGGGGGAAGAGGGGAAAGGGGGAACCATAATTTTTATTCAGCCCTCCCTAAGTTGATGGTGTCAATCCTCATATGAATTTCAGCTCTGCAGTTTATTCTTTGAAGTTTTGATTTGTTATGCATTATGACTACTCACAGATCATTGATGGAATGATCACGAAGATTGAAGTGTTCTATTGGTTTTTGAAAGTTGTTATTTCTGATGTCAGATTTGTAACTGTCTATTCTTTTGTGCAGAGACTGTCCTGTTCATCCAATGCATAAGGCTGGGGGGGGGGGCGCAGAATCATTTCTGGCACACGATGGCATAATTATATAGGTAATTTTGCTTTCCTTCCTCTCCCCCAGCTTATTGCTGTTCAGTCTAACCAACTGCTTCGATTTGCTGTAACAGTCTGACCTGATCTTATGACTTACACTCTCCTACATCTACTTTGTTCCCATTCTGTATGTTCCCTGTCTTCAAACATCTGACTAAGTGGGATTTTCTCCCACAAAAACTCATGCAATAAATAAATCTGTTAGTCTTTAAAAGTGCCACCAGACTCCCTCATTCTCTCAAGCCTTGGGAGACAGATCTCTCCTCGCTTACGGATGGCCCCCAACCGTAAACAGCACCTTCAGACCTAACAGAAGCAGACACATATCCCTGCAACAAACCTTGCTCCCAACTTTGCCCACATATCTTCAGAAAAGACACTATTACAGGACCTAATCAAACCAGCTGCTCCATCAAAGGCTCATTCACCTGCTCATCCACCAATTGATTTATGCCATCATGTGCCAGAAATGCCCCTCTGCTTTACATGTTGGACAAACAAGATCGTCTCTGAGCAAAAGAATAAATGGGCACAAATCCAACATCAGAAATCACAACAGTCTAAAACCAGTGGGTGACCATTTCAATCTTCGTGATCACTCCATTAATGATTTACTAATTGCTGTGCTCAGACAGATGAATATCAGATCAAGGCTTCAAAGAGACGCTGCTGAGATTGAATTTATTTGCAAATTCGGTTGCATTGCTTCAGGACTTAAGAGGGACTTTGGATTTTTCTCTCATTACAACAGGTGATTTGACCTCATCTTCCTCTGTACGCTGTTCCCCAGTATTTGAATCTTAACAGTTTTGATTTGCTGTTACAGTGTGACCTGATCCCATGACTTACACTTCCCTGCATTTATTTCCTCCCATTCTGTAAGTTCCCTCATCTTCCAAGTGTCTGACAAAGTGGGATTTTCTCCCACAAAAGCTCACACAATAAATACATTTGTTAGTCTTTAAGCGCCATAGGACTCATTTGTTTTACTGAACTAGACTAACACAGCTGACCCTTTGGAACCAGACTCACTGTTTGCTTTATTCCATTCAGAGTATCACACAACCTGGTGAATGAAGAAACCGATCTGGGGAGAAGAAACAAAGTCTATATAGCAAACCAGAATCAACAACAAAAAGGAGAGAAAGAACAGCAGCAAGGAGGAATAGAGAAGATACAAAAGAGAAAGGATGATAAATGTCCCAACAGAGTTATTATAATAAAGACATATGCATTAAAATGGGTGGCTGCAACAAACATGCTATTCACTGCCAGTTAGGTTTCAGCTACCAGACCAGTCCCCTCCCTCTGCTTGCTCATTACAAAAATAAGGTCCATACTGAAAAGCTGGACCTGGATCTGCCATTTCCAAAGTCTTCCCTGTGTGCAAGTCCATTCAAATGCTTGGTGGGTATTTTATTATGAAACTTGTGGCAACCACCATAAAAAAACCACCTTGATTCTACCTTTACATCTATTTGAATTACTCAATATCCAGTACCACAAGGCAAGTTTACACATAAAATGCTGCATCAGCACAGTTGCACTGCCATTGTCACGCTCAAGTAAAAATGCTCCTATGCTTAACAGGAAATCTCTCTTGGCAGCGTAGTTAATCCAACTCCACAAGAGATGGTAGCTATGTCAACGGGAGAACCTCTCCTGCAAATACAATGCTGTCCAGACTGGGTGTATAGGCTGATATTATGACAATACTTCAAAGTATGGATGTTTCACAGCCTAGGTCTGTAATGCAGACCTGGCCTCAGTAAAATGGGTTCTACAAAACTTTAACAGCTACTGCTTTAGAAAAAGTTTCAGGTAGCTTTTTTACAAATTGCTTTCATTAAAAGTTCAGAAATGCTGCACAAAGTGACTGTTTTTTAAATAAGACCAAAGTGAAAGTAAAAACAGAAAAATCAGGTCTGGATTAGTGCAAGCAAAAAATGGACAGCACATGCAAGGAATACCAGGAGATTAGAGAGAAAAACAAATACTGAAAATAAATTCCAGCAGGAAAACAAAAGCACAGAAATGGTTAACTATCAGCTCAGATCACCCTACTGAGCTGGACAGAACAGATTTATGGCTTGAGGACAGGCTGCAGTAGCATTATGTGAAACAGCAGGAGCTCAGCTCAACCAACTGAAATTAAAAGGAGTGGATGGTTTGGTAACTGGATAAAGAGGCTGACCTCTAGGTCATCAATTTAATTCCAGGCTAGCCAGCTACCATTAGAAAGCAAATGTAGTCAGCTCAGATTAATCTATAGTGGACAGCATTGCTGTCAGACAACCACCATGAAAACAAAACTTCCTGTTGAAAAGACTCAAGAGTAGATATGCATGGAGATGACTCTATCAAATCCTGGCTATATAAAGACAGTAGGAAGCAAACAAAAAGGATTCTGCTTTCAGCATAACAGTGTATGAGAGCAGCAGAATTTGTCTTCCTGTAAATTTCCCCATCTCCAAAGTGTCTGACAAAGTGGGAATTTTTCCCACGAAACTTCATGAAATAAATAAATTTGTTAGTCTTTAAAAGTGCCATGGGACTCCTTGTTTGTTTAACATTTGTCTTAAAGACCTTATTCCATTTATATCTGAGATTGTAAACAGATTTAACATTTCACACACTTCTCTGGACTTTCCCCATTTCTGTTCACTCTACTACACAGTTCTTATGGTCCCAACTTGTATTCATTCTACTCAACACCCAAGTACCAGAAATCTTTATTCCATGACCGTATTAACAACCCCCTGGCTCTTGGATATTTTACTTATGGTAGCAGGGGAATTAAGAGTGCTGAAATTCTGCAGTGACAGATACTAATGTAATCATTTCGAATCAAAAGACCCTTTGTAGAATGTGTTCCCAGGCACGGGGTAAGACATACCTGTGACTTCCTCTGATCAGTCTCAACTTGGGTTTAAAATAATGTAATGTAGGTAAACAACCCAGGAAAGGCTCTAAGCAGTTAATGGGAGCAGTTCCCCAAAACTGCTATTCAGATGGTCTGAACACTGGCTCCATGGGCTCAAAAAGGAGTTTGCTAGGCAGGAGAAGCATGAGCCTCAAGAGGTACAGCACTAACAAATGAAACTGATTCATCATACATTAAACTGGGCAGCATGGGGAAAGAAGCATGCACTGCCACATCTAGGGTCCATCTACTCTATGGATAGACAGCACATTAATCTTTGGGGTGAAATTCTGATTTCCATTAAAGCATTAATTTCCATTAATGGGAATTTTTGCCACTGACTTGATCTCACAACCAGGTGTAGTTCAGCACTGCATTCACCTAACAGCATTAACAACAAACATCATATTTCATTAAGCCATCCTGAGCTACAATTATCACCATCTTCCTGCTTCTCTCTCTTCTCAAGTTCCAAAGGGACAGCTGTGTTAGTATAATAAAGCAAAAAAAAAAAAAAGGCAAGGAGTCTTGTGGCACTTAAAGACTAACAGATTTATTTGTCAAATGAGCTTCCGTGGGAGAAAAATCAGGCGAAAGTCAGATGAAGCAGGATTTTCTCCCACAAAAGCTCATGAGATAAATAAATCTGTTAGTCTTTAAGTGCCACAAGACTCCGTGCTTTTCCCCCCTCTCTTCTCAGTTTGCATTTACAAAATATGTGTTTCTAAACCGAAATTTCCCCTCTGATGTCAATTAATACAGAACAGAATTTTAGTTAAATCCCTGGTTTTGAGAGTACACAGCATATCTGTAATTATCTCTCCCTTACAGATCTTGGACATTTTCTTCCTTAACTAATTTTTAATGTTGTATGTTACTTCCCCCTCCTACTATGTTTTAGAAATTCTTAAGTGCCAGGGGCTTCTTCCAGAGCAAAAGTCCAGAAGAGAACGCCTTTCAGGCAGCTTACAGCAATGTTTTTTATGAACATAGTTTTAAGATTAAATCCAATAGTCTGAATAAATTTTCTTCAATTCTTCAAACTTTTTCTGAAAGAACAAAACACAAACATAAATGGGAACCATCAACATATAAATATCTGTGTGTATTAATACTTTCTCCTCTACAAGCCAGTAAGTTACCACCCAATAATACTGCCCCAGTAGCTATGCAAAACCTCGCAATTGCGATGCTATGACGGCACTTTATAAATTCCATCAAGAATCGCAAAATGGCATGGACTGTAAGTTCTAACTGCTACAGAGACTTTTGCTGTGGAGTGATAGGAGAAAGACGACAAACTGCTATTTGGAAGAGACAAATTTTGACTGTTTGCTTTGTAACTGTACACCTAGCATCTAGAGACTCTACAACTTTCAAATGCCCTTGAAAGAAAAGTGAGAGTTTGAAAGTGGGTAAAACCAATACTGTTAGAAAGAGCTAAGTTCAGAATGATGCGGGGAGACAGTGTTGAACACAGCTGCAATGTGACACACACGCAGCACTTCTGCCAACAAATTTCCTATCACTGATAACACCAGTTCAGCACCACAAGTGGGGAATACAAATGTAGACAACACTCTAAGCAGCTGCTGCTATTTTAGTTGTCATGTCATTTAAACCTGTAGAGTGGCTGGGGAATTTAGTATTTGGAAATTCATTTGCCACATATATAAACATGTCTTTTTAACATTTCTGTTTTGGATTGCTTTTGCCTTAATGCAAGAAGTATTTCTTTTTGATACTATTTTGAAAAGCAGTGCAAACTCTTCCCATAGTTTAGAGAGGATTCTTTGTGCACATACACCCCACCCACCCACCCCTAACGCATCAACAGACACACCACACACACATCTCTTACACATGACCACTGGGCACTCAAATACCACAGTGGTAGAAGACAAACACCTAAATAGGCTTTAATACCATCTCATTAACCTGCCAAACCTAAAATTTTAAGTGAATATTATCAACATTTAAGAAGTGTCATACAAAGAAGTGGACATATATAGAGAAACTAGTTCATTGCCAAAAAAAAACTGTAAATAAGTTTCCAGTGGCGGACTACTGGGGAAGGAAGTTTAGGTCATGGGTGCCAGTGCACTGGGAGGGAAATCCTCAACACTAGTTTATGACTCCAGGTTGTGGCTGATATTAGAATATGTTCAATACAAGTATGTAAGGACAACAGGAAGCCCTAAAACAAGTGGGAGCTTTCCACAACCTACAACTTTTTAAATTTGTAAAATATGTTAGTGAACACTGTTTAAAAAACCAAGGACACCTTAAACAGCTGCACTGAGAGCAAGTTTTTATGTGACACTGTTGAAAGAGATGTCATGATGCTATCTATTCCATGTTCACTTTAGCTTAAAAATACTTTTAGCCAGTGCTGGAACTAGAGATTTTCATGCCCAAGGCAAGCACCCCAAAACGTACCCTCTCCCAACCTGGGCCCAATCTGGTCCCAGCAACTGGGAGCCAGACCTGTCCCCTGCCGGTAGCAGGGACCCAGATCTTTCTCCCCCACCCGAGGCATCCCTCTGAGCATGCTCAGGGGCAGGGCGGGAGATTTTAAACTCCCCCAGCCGCAGCCCCACCCTGGCACCCAGAGGAAAGTGCCTTTGGGGCCAGGTAGGGCCTGCAGGTGCCAGCTGTGGGGGCACCCTCTAAAATTCGGCAACCAGGGCTTTGTCCCAGTCATCCCGCCCTAGTTACAGCCCTGCTCTTAGCAAATAAATACACAATTCAGAGGCTTCAATCTAACTTTGTGTTCCAGTTACTGATACCCTTGCTTTCTTTTTCTGCATTGATGAATTCTACATCATCCTACACCTTTTCTCATGCCAGGCACCAAACACACACACAGAAGCAAACAGTCAATGCTTGCCTCAAAGAGCTTAATCTATATACGTAGGTCAGTCAGAGGATAAGGGAAAGAAGCATAACACACAGCAAAGTGATGATGATGATGATTCACACGTTACTAATGCCTTTTGCATGGAGTGATGCAGACAGAGGCTGCCTCTGACATCAGCAACCAAGTCTGTTAGAAAGATTCAAAGGGATGCTGAACTCTACACTAAGAATGTAGGTTACACAATGAGAGAATGACAAGACTGTTACTTCCTTATTTGTAATTCACATACAGGACTGTCAGTGATCCCCAGCAGTGGTCCCCAACCTTTTTTTGCAGCTGAACCCCATTCCAGTGAAACTGTTTTTCTACTAACCCCCTTCAAAAAATTTTAACATTGAGCATGAATTCTGATACCCTGCTACAGCCCCATTAGCTTTTATAGCCCTCTCAAACTTCAGTATTGCCTCCCTAGGGGAGCAGCACTGCCCCTGTTGGGAAACGTTACTATAGTCTATAGCAGGGATCAGCAACCTTTGCCGATCCCTGTGCCCAGTCTTCCTCCCAGACCCTCAGCTGGTGCCAGCAGCCTCCTCTGTTGAAAAAAATGTGGCGGCCACCTGATAATTCAGCAGCAATTACAGATGGAGTGGGAGTGCTTCCCAGGCATGCCACAGAAAGAAGTCGCCCAGAGTGGCTCATCTTGGTGGTGTGCTTGGGGACGGTTCCACAAGAAGGCCACAAAAAGCAGCTCCTTTCAGGGGTTCCCAGGCATGTTGCAGAAAACTGCCTGGAGTGGCTCCTTTGGGGAACATAACATGACACTCCAGGCAGCTTTCTTCTGTGTCACATGAAGGCATAGGCATGGGGAGGGGGGATCCCGTGTCCCAGCTGCACCTGACGGAAGCCACCCAGAGTGGCTTTTGGTGGCAGGAGTGGCAATTTCTGTGGTACTGCAGAGGGTGCCACATGCCACTCTGCATGGTCTCGGGCGCCACTGTCAGCACACGTGCCAAGGGTGCCTACCCCTCATCTATGGGGTTTCCCCCCTTTGGTCTCCTTATGGGAGATGGATAAAGGAGCCCCTGGATTTAATAAAGTCTCTTGGAAGGGTAGTACAGAACATTCAAAAGACCCTAGGACAGAGGTGGGCAAACTACAGCCCCCAGACTAGAGCCATTAATGCAGCCTGCCAGCCAAGCCCTGGCCCCACCACTTCCCGCCCCATGGGTCCAGCAGAGCCCAGGTGGAGTGAAGCGCCACTCTCCCCTCTGTGCCCCACCCCTTCCCCCGGCTGGAGGGTAGCAAGAGTTGATCAGCTGTTGCTGCATTTCTGGCTCCAGCTGGGCCCTTCAGTGCCCCAGGGAAGGATGGAGCTCAGAGGGGGAGCACTGCAGCTTTAATCAATGGAGCTCCAGAAATCAGCTGATCATTGTGTCACTTCCACTCCAGGTTTCACCCCTTCCTCGCAACACTAGAAGACCCAGCCAGAGCACAGCAACAGCCATTCAGCTC
>ML681966.1:74128906-74140537 GCA_007922195.1 Podocnemis expansa
GCAACACTAGAAGACCCAGCCAGAGCACAGCAACAGCCATTCAGCTCTGATTTGCTTTTGTTGCCTCTGTACAGGGCCCTCTTGTACCACGGAGCTCTGCCACTCACCCTGCTGGCTCCACCCCTTCACCCCAAAACTCCCCCTCCATATGGGTGGTGCAGCCACTCCTTCAAACCCCCTAGCCCCGCATGGGTAGTGTGGTCACTCCCCCAGCCCCAGCCCCAGTTGCCCACTATGAGTGGCCATAAATACCATGTGGAGCCGCTGGCCAAAAACATTGCCCGCCCCTGGCCTAGGGTCTATGACCCTTCTTTAAAGAGTATTTACAGGCTGTCATGGACATATGCATCAGAACCCTGAAAGGTTTATATAACAACCCTCGAAGAACACATCTTATGATGTAGGTGAGGAAAAACAAAGTGCAAAATTGTTGGAAGGGATCTTTCAAGCTAACGGAGTGAATAAGTTCACTCTATGGTGGAATGAAACCGCACAGCAGGGAGCTGTATAAACAGTACATGTCAGTAGACTGAACACTTACGGGAAAAGAGAGATGATGGTGAATATAATTTGTTGTGCTGGTGAGAGGATATTTATTGCCCCTTGAACTGATTTGGTCTAGGAAAGCAAGGAAGAGACTCCTTTGGAAAGCACTAAGGTCTGAACTCAACCCCAAAGCAGATGTCAGCCTTCTTGAAAGACCACAGGTAGGTATTTTCCAACCAGCCCAGTTTAACCAACAAAACAAGACATTTCATTGAAGTGGAGGTGACACAGTGTTACTATTAAAACATACCATGCTAACAATAAAATGCAAAGACAAACTCAGGAGAAAGTGGAGAGCATGGCAGGTATGGAATGATCACTAAATCAAAAAGCCCCTGGACACCGCTTACTGTGATGATATCTAAAAACAATAACACTGAGATTTCATGTGGATTTTAAGAGGGACAAATGCCTTCGTGCAACCTGATTATGACCGTACACCCCAGATTGAGCACTGCAAAATTCATAAGTACTGTGGCTTTGACTTCTAGATACTGGCAAATTCCCTTTGATGCAGATGTCCAGGAAAAGTCAGCTTTCATAGTAGAATATGCCATACACGAGTTTAAGATTATACCTTTCAGATTAATTGACACGCCTCTGAAAGGAAACCGTTGGATTTATGAAGGGCAAGGTTTCCAGACCTTTGCCAGGGGCCTGTGTCCCCAACTTGGTTGTTTTAAGTTCCAAAGCAGCAGCTATCTTAGTCTAGTTCAACAACACAAACAAGGAGTCCTGTGGCACTTTTAAGACTAGCACATTTATCTATCACATGAGCTTTAGTGGGACAAAATTCCCCTTTGTCAGATGCTTGAAGTTGTTTTTAGTGATACCTAGAAAGATCACCTGAACGGTGGAGGAATTGCATTGCAAAGGCTTAGAAAAGCCAGCCAAGGTGTCAACATGTCAAAACACAAGAGGAAGGCCACAGAACACAGGATTGGCAGTAGGTTTGTTTGCTTTAAAAGACAGAAGCCTTTCGGCTTTGGCCTGTCCCACAAACCAAGAAGCAGGTCCAATCCTTTATCAATCCAGCTTGTTAACACCAGAGGTTTGTATAGTAATTCAGTCATACTGTGGCCCCCATAGCAGGCCTTACAGAAGGAGGAAGCCAGACCAGGTGATATGGACTGAGGCCTGTAAAAAGGCATCAAGCAGGGCCTGCCCTACTGAGGCAAGAGACAGACATGGCTTCAGGTGACAGTTCTTAGGGGCACCCAGCCCCCCTGAAGATCAGGCAGGCTCCCACCTCTTCAACTCTTTCCTAGCAGCTCAGGCACTGTTAGGCAACCTGCAGCTTAAGTCATGTAGGCAGAGTAAACTTTAAATCCCTCTGCAGGCAGACGCTGGAGATTTATGCACTTTGAAAAACCATTTTCAACCTACTAGAATGAGATCGGGGGGTGCCAAACCAAAATTTGGCTTGGGGCACCACAACCCCTTGAGCCAGTCCTGGCATCAAGGCACAAAAAGGCTTTATCTCAAGGGATTCAGTCAGCCTCAATTTCAGCAAATTGTGACACTCACTGATGCTCCTAATACTGAGTCAGGCACACTGCTAATGCAGGCTCAGGTAAGGGATACACCACACTCCACTGCTTTCTTAAGTCAAAATCTGACCTTCTCTCAATACAACTCCGCTGTCATCCAGAGGAAATGTTATCCCACTGTTTGGGCTATTATGCAATTTAAGCCTCATCTGTACAACAGAAAATTAAAGTATGAACAGACCATTCCTCATTACTGTAGCTGCACTGAGCCAAGGGGACCATTACACTAGAGCCCACCTCTACAGTGACATAAAAACAGTCAATATCAAAGGAAAAGAAAATGTAGGGGCAGGCACCTTGTCAAGAGTAGGGGGACCCTGAGGCACATGCAGAAATACCAATGATGTCCCTTTAACACCATATTTGCACTGGGAGTATGACACCGTAATACCAAAGCCAGCCCAGGCTAAGGTCCCAATCCTTCAACTGAACACTGACAAATAAACAGCCAGCATCCCCCGTTCTCCCCGTGTGTGTGAGTGAATGAGATAGAGAACTGTTACTATAGGTGGTTGAACCAATATGAACATGTTTATTGTTGGACTTTATGGACTGCACACAGGTTGTTGCATGCACTAATCTCACTTACTACATTTGTAGACCATATAATAATATTTGAGTTTTTGCACTGTAAGACAGTCTGTGTAAGACACCAGACAGGAGACAGACTTGAACTAGTATTAAGCGCTGATCTCCAACAGAACGTGTCACATCGTGGCCAACAAGGTCCACCAACAATGAATGGACTAGAGCAGGGGTCTCAAACTCAAATGACTACAAGGACCGCATGAGGACTGGTATGTTAGCCCGAGGGCCGCACCACTGAAGCCTTTTCATACAATATTGTAAATATTGGTAACGATAGTGTCGTTGCGGGCCGCAGAAAATAGCTTTAGGGGCCACATGCAAACCACAGGCCACATGTTTGAGACTCCTAGATTAAACTGGAATATTAAAAAGACGACTTTGTTGTTTACTGTCCCTGACCATATGAAGTTGAGTCTTCCAAGTGAATTTTTCAGTTGAATTTGCAGCTCACAGCAGAAAGAGAATAAAGCCCCTAACCAGGAGGACTGTATCTTTATGCTGCTTTGACTGTAGGGAGTAAGGATTACTACGCATAAGCAAAAAATTCCCCTATTTAGCCACACTTAGCCCTAAAGGACATCAAGAGTTTACTTGTTAGAGAAGCTTGTATTACTTTTTGAAATTTGAGACTGAAGCTCTTCTTCAGCTTAACTTACTGCTATTCAAGGGCAGAATTTGATCCTTTATCAGTAACGTTACTCAAATAAATTGAGGTCTTCCATTGCTTCGAAAAGGCCACAAGATCAGAGCAGTTCACATGCATATTGCTCTTTCTGGTTTGTTTTTAAATTCTAAAAATAATAATTTTAATGCAAGATATTACAGTAACCCCTAAAAGAAGCTACCTACATTTCACTATTTCAACCTCAGTCCTGAAAACATTTAAATGGATGAATAACTCCATGGGGTTTCTTGTACACATTGAACATACGTTATATTCTATGCATACAATATGATAGCAGACTATCCCTCTGGAACGGTCTGAATTCACCTTGTGACCCACCCTCCTGTATGCATAAGTAACATATTACATTTCCTGTGTCTTGCATCTGATGAAGTGGGATTGTACCCATGAAAGCTCATGTGATAAATAATGTCGTTAGTCTTTAAAAAAAGTGCCATGGGACTCTTACTTTGTTTTGCTCCTATACATAGCTTCAAAGGGGCAGCCATATTAGTCTAGTAAAGCAAAACAAACAAGGAGTCCTCTAGCATTTTTAAAGACTAACAAGTTTATTTTACCGCACTAGCTTTCATTGGAGAGAATCCCACTTTGCCAGAGGCCTGGATACGAAGAACTTCCCAAGCTAAGCTCTCCATTGTCAAGCATCTGGCGAAGTGGGATTCCCTCCCACAAAAGCTCATGTGATAAAATAAATTCATTAGTCTTTAAAAATGCCAGAGGACTCCTTGTTTGTTCTTCTATACATAGTCACAATTTTGCAGGCCTAAGGAAAGAAACATGACTGACTAAAGCTGGATGCTTGCCCCTTGGGTTGCAAGAGTGACCTCTGGTGGACACACAGATGCTCAGGTTTCAGAAATGTTCCCTGTTGAGTTTTTTGTTTATGCACTATAATGTTTTCCCTGTAAGCCACTAACATCCAAAACAATCGTTATAATTATCTCTTCATTAAAGTGAGTCGCGTAGCTATTTATAGCATATCCTTTTCCTCTTAACAGAACTTTTGTAAGTCTTACCAAGCCTGCTAAAGACAGATGACTTTTAAGCCAAAAGGTAGCTCCCCCATAAGGGAAATAAATTAGACACCTAGCTCGCTGCTGCGTTTTATGTGGAGAAACACAAGAGACAGAAAGTCACAGCCTGAAGAAACAAAAAGAGAGACAACTGCTGGAAAATGACTCACCACCCACAAGGCAAGGGTTGAATGATACATATTTTTATAACCCAACAGAATCGAAACCCCTCTGGCCGGCTGATGCAAAGCAGTTTTTTTAAAGAACGACTGCAACACTTGACACACGTGCCATCACAGGCCTCTGCGACGCTAATTAAGACAATTAAGTTTCGCAGGCCATGGCAACAGACCCTGCTCCCCCCGAGCCGCTTTCCTGCTGGCCTCGCTCACACCGCAGCAGTTTGTGCTACTGCTCTAATTCCCAGCTCCCAGCTCCCCCAATATTTGGGTGCCGGGGGAGGGGGGGCACGAGACGATTAAATGCAGCAGCTCTGCTTTTACCTTCCCTCTCGAGCTGCATTGCTTTTGACAGCAGAGCCCCCCGACCGATCCACCTCACCCAAAGCCCCGGTGGCAACGGGAAAGTGCGAGAGCCCGTCCCGAAAGCTGGAAAAAGCAACGCAGGAAGAGAGACAACTACCCGCAAAGCTCCCCGCACCCTGTCTGCTGCAAACACCCCGCTGGCTGGGACTCCCTCCAGCATCCCTCTGGACCGCAGCGCTCTCACCTCTGCCAGAGCAATGCAAGCTCCTCCCGCAGGGGGAGTGGGGCAGGGTCCCTGCCTTGCAGGAGGAGAGCAGAGGAGCATCCAGGGGCGGCTGCTGCGCGCGGGCGAGCTCCTCCTCTCCGACCTGTTGCAGCAGCCCAGGGCCGGCACGCGCAGCAAGGGCTGCGCTCGCGCTCAGGCTGCAGCAGGCGCGCGCCAGGCAGGAGGGAGGGGGAGGGGGAGAACCCAAGCCCCGCCTCCTTCGCTCAGGACACGCCCCCCGCGCGCACAGTCTCCTCCCCCGCCAGCTGTGCTCAGCGTGGCAGCTGCAAGCTCTGGGGCGCTGCAGCACAGGGGCTGCCCGGCTTGGAGCACTAAGGGGGCCAAGGCCTGCTGCAGAGCTGGCCCCCCAGGAGAGGCGTATGGAGGGCACAGCTTGCTAGTGCATTGCATGGCCCCACTTATAGTACTGCACATGCCCCACACTTTGAGGGGGCTGTGCTGCCTTTGGGATGTGGGGCTGCTGGGGAGGTCCAGCCTATGGGTCTGCACCAGTATTCTCCCCAGGACTTGAAATTAGGGGGAAGTTTGAGGGGAGATAGGAGGTGCTCGCTAATTTGGTGGAACACTCTTACTAGCTGACAGCTGGGGGGTGTTGGGAAATTCAGGGGGTGGTGGGGAAATCCCTGCTCTGCACTCAGAGTGGGCTAAAATCTGTGCAGACTTGGGACCTGTTCCCTGAGGCAGCCCTCAGGGTTGTTGCCCCACTGCGGGCACCAACCACAATTGTGGGCAGGTCCATGGGGTAGTTTCAATCCTCACCTTGAAGTGCACTCACTGGCCTGGGCTCAATGTATTATTATTATTTATTTGGATTGCAGGAGGGCCCAGTTATGGATTAGGGCAGTGGTTTTCAACCTTTTTTTTTTTTTCCTTGGGACCCAGTTGAAAAAATCGTTTATGCCCATGATCCAGCAATGATATCTTTGAGCAATGCATTCCAGTCTTGCAGCAGTGGCAGCAAGGGGTGCTGCAACCCAGTGCTTGAGGGTCTGTGACTCAGTACTGGGTCCTGACCCTAAGTTTGACAACCACTGGATTAGGGCTCCTGTTGTGTAAGGCACTGTATATAAATTTCAAAAGGGATAGCCGTGTTAGTCTAGTCCAGTAAAAAAACAAGGAGTTGTGTGACACTTTAAGACTAACAGATTTATTTTTTGTGTGAGCTTTCGTGGGAGAAGATCCCACTTCCTCAGATGCTTCCATCTTCGAAGCATCTGAGGAAGTGGGATCTTCTCCCACGAAAGCTCATGCAAAAAATAAATCTGTTAGTCTTAAAGTGCCACACAACTCCCTGTTGTTTTTTTACTGTATATAAACACACCAAAATGATGATCCTTGGCCCACAGAGCTTACTGCAGAATGAAGTCTATGACTGACACAACATCCTTCTGGTACAGTGAAATGCTACAGTAAAGGTAAAGCTTGTCCCATCAGGAGGTACTGTAGCTAAATAAGCTAATACAATCTTTAGATGCATAAAGAGGGGAATCTCAAACAGGACTAGAAAGTGCATTTTATTTATGAATTTGCCCATGGTGTAACCACTGGAGTATTATGACCAGTGCTGGTTTTCACGGATAAAGAAGGATGTTGATAAATTGGCCTTCCCACTGATTGAAGACAATATATTGTGCATTTTCACCATCTTCCACAAAAGGATGAGACTGAATATCTCCCCATGAAATAATTTAAAGTACTGAAAATGCACTGAGGGATTCTGGTCATTACAAAAAGAGGCAAAAACTAAAGTAGTTTGCTGTTGAGGAAATTACAGCTTTTATACCACACAGGTACACTGAGGGGTGGGGTGGCTTCACTGAAATGTTGAGTTAGTGCTTTGTGGGAGAAGGCCTGAAGTGAGGAACATTTTTTAAGAAAGATTATTAGTCAAAGAAACTATTAACAAGAATTAAAACAAAATACAGCTTCTATTTTTATGGTAAGTGATTTTTTTTTTTGTATTGTTCAGGAAGGAACTTTACTCATGAGAATACAGCTGGTCAAAAAAATGTGATATTTGAAGACTGGTTTATTGTCCTGTGGCATGCAGCCAGTACATTATTTGTAAGTATGCATAATACAAGACTCCTTCCTGGTGTTATTGAACTCACTGGGGGTTTAGCTACTGATTTTAGTGGTAGCAGGAGCAAGTTTAGTGTGGAACGATTTCATAAAAGTGTGTTTGTAAGGTTTTGTTATGTATTTGTAGGAACAGCTGATCAAACTGGCAAAGCAAGCGTTAATTGGCTTCAACCATGAAGAAGTACATTTTTCTTTGGGCGTTTTGGGCAATGAGATATTGGTGAATAAAGTGTATTTACAGAAACATGAAAAGCAACCACCTGGTGCTCAGGGACATTTTCCAGAATCTTATCGCAAACCCAGAATAAATTAGCCTTGGTGAAAAGAATATTAATCTTGTGTTTTCCAATAAGGCAGTGAGTGTGTCTGGGTGTGACTGTGTTTCTTGGCTCCCTGTGAAAGAGCACTGTAAACCCTATATTCGTAAGAAATAAGTTTTAATCAACAGGTCTGAGAACATATTGCAAATGTGAAGAGAGAGAGAGCTGGTAATAGAGTAACATAAAAACAGTGAGTCACAGCCAGAAAATAGTCTGAGCTACATCATGATGGAGCTTCCAGTGTCTCTTTAGCTGGTTTTCAACAGAAAACAGCAAGTGACCAATGAGTCAACTATCTGAGTATGGGGCTATATATATTTGAAGATGTGGATATCTTCTTATAACAAAAGAAAGCTAGCTTGAACTTAGCTCAGGAGACTACCAGATGAATACTGAGAAGTTCCAGAGTGGTAGTTGTGTGAGTCTAGTTCAGTAAAACAAACAAGGAGTCTGGTGGCATCAATTTATTGCATGAGCTTTCAAGGGAGAAATATGTTGGACTCTTGGAAGATGTGGGAACTTGAATGGGAGGAAAGAAATGTAGTGGCACTTCTAAAGATTAACAGATTTGTTAGTCTTTAAAAATGCCACAGGAGTCCTTGTTTGTTTAGGTGAATATTACGTTTCTGAAGGATCCAGTTAACAGACAGTAAGATTAAATGGTGTTAAAAGTAAAATATAGTATGCCTTATGTACTGTCTCCAGAGTCTTGTATCTGGAATTATTTGTGTGAAAGATTATGATTGTGTTGTAAGGTGTTTTAAGGCAGTGCTATCAGGCTTGCAATAACACTTTTAGAAAGTTTAAAACTGTTTAGCTTAAATTTGAAATGCCAGGTTTTACACTTGCAAACTAAGCCTCGAGGAATCGTCATTTTCCCCAGACTTCTCTAGATTCTCCTATCTGTTTGGATTTCTTTTACCTCAACTCAGCGGTTCTCAACCACTTTGTTGGGACACTTTACTGCAGGGGTTGGCAACCTTTGCTGACACCTGTGCCGGTCCTTCCCCATCACCCCCCGACCCTAAGCTGGTGCCTGTGGCCTCCTCTGCTGAAAAAAATGAGGCGGCTGCCTGAAAATTCAGCAGTGGTCATGGCTGGAGTGGGAGTGCTTCCCAAGCATACCACAGAAAGAAGTCACCCACAGTAGCTCATCTTGGTGGTGTGCCTGGGGACAAGGGTCTCCACGCATGCCACAGAATGAAGCGGCTCCTTTCATGGGTTCCCAGGCATGCTGCAGAAAGAAGCTGTGAGGACTGGCTCCTTTGGGGAACATCACACTACAGAGAAGAGCCACTGCGGGAAGCTTTTACCTGTGTCACATGGAGGCATACGCGTGGGGGACCCCCTGTGTCCTAGCTGAACCTGAAGGAAGCTGTCCAGAGTGGCTTTTGGAGGCAGGAGTGGCAATTTCTGTGGTACTGCAAAGGGTGCCACGTGCCACTCTGAATGGGGTCAGGTGCCCCTGTCGGCACACTTGCCAGGGGTTGCCTACCCCTGTATCACCACACACATTGGTAAGTGTGTCATGGAGTGCTGGGGAGATGGCTTCATTTGGCTGGGGCGGGTGATCTGGTGTGTCCTGGAAGGTAGCAATGTGCCACCAAATGTGTTGTGACTTACAAAAGCTTGAGAACCACTGCCTCAACTTGTGCTAAATTTTAAGTCATTGAGACAGGCTTAAATGTAGTGCTTAAGTAAATGGGCATGCTTAAATTGCTGAATAGGGGCGTCAGAGTTAGGAAGCCGTAAAAGGGCCTTACCAAAGACGATTATGTAAGGACCTTTCTCCCAGACCTGATCATTTGCTACTAATACTTCTGTTTAGAGACTTCACTTTTTAATTGCTGGTAATATGTCCTTTTATTACATAGGCTATAAGAAGTAGGCAATAGTTCAGAAAGCTTCAGGAATAATATATGCAGGTACAAACAATGCATTAGAGACTTAAGCATGCAAGTGTCACTTACAAATTAGGCTTGAAGTTAATGCAGCCATGTAACAATTATGTAACATTATCAAAGTTAAGGCAGACTTTTTTTTTTTTTAAATCACCACACAAAAACAACATAGCTTCATAAAAGCCGTAAAAATTTCCTAACATTTTAGGTCACTATATCCAAAAGTGAATGAAAATATTTTTACTTTGCAGTTTTCCAAGGAGTTGTGTAATATAAAAGCAAAATAAACACACACAAATATTCTGGAACTATTGACTGAGATGTCTGTTCATTAAAAATATTCCACCCTGTGATGGGTTTTTTATGTGAAGAAATACTTGAAATGCATAGTGTGCATTAGACTTTTTGGAAAATCCCCACTACACATGCACATATTAAACAGATGAATCTAACTATCATAAAGTGTGTGCCAGGTCCTGAAAATGGATCTGCACAGGTGTAGCTCTGCATCTGCCTGGATTCAATTTCCACACTGTTTTTTTTTGCTTCATGTGGCCTTTAGTAGAACTTCTCAATTTTCAGTACAGGACAAGCCAGTTCTTAATTGTTTTCATTAAATAACTTCATGAGAGGTGAAATTCAACTCTGGTCACATGGCCCCCAGAAAACATTGCACAGTCCTTCGACATGCCCTTCAATGGGAGGAAAAATAAGCTTGTGCCTTTTATACAGCATTCAACAGGCTTGAAAGGTTATGATTAGACAAAAAAAAAAAAAGGAAGGGGTGGGTGGGTTTTACTTATTTGTTAAAAACTGTGTTCTGTCTACCACAGAAATAGGGCTGTATTAAGGCATAGGGCACTATAGGCCAGTGCTCAGGATGCTGGCTTTTTGGACTCACGTGATTACACCAGAATGTCAGCTCTCACTTTAAAAAAACAGACACAACCACCACAACACCCCCTCACCCCCACCACAAATAAAAAAATCCCTAAGTTGATAGCCCTCTTGGCTGTGAAGAAAGACTTGAAAATGTGACCTGAATTTAATTGCTGGCATTGCCCTGATGTTTGTACACAACCCGGAGCAATAGCTCTGAACTGCTTTGTGCTCATAGGAGTGTTAACATCAAGACGCAATGTTTAGAAGAGCGGAGAAAACTGCCAACTCCACTAGCTGAGGACTGTGGGGTGGGGGCCAGAGTGCAGGAGGCCTGACATCCATCTAAGCCGTTGGGGATAAGTACTAGGAATCCCTCTGTTACCACTCCTGTGTCCATAGGGAAAAGGGATCTGTGCTAGTGCCGCTGACGCTTGTGAAAGGAAAGAGGATTCCCTAAGACACTGTATGGCTGGGTGGAAAAGTGGGGTCTCCTGCCACTGTCAACCTAAGTAGGGCTGAAGCTATGAAGCTGGTGTGGAGCCATCCACTGGCCTCATATCATGGCATCCCTAGGGCCCTCATGCTACCTTAATCTAGCCCTCCTGGGAGTCTAGCTGTCATCTGGAAATGGACAATCTCAGTTTTTTCATGAGTATCATGATATTTGGTGTTTTTCCTAGAGTTCAGGGTACTGGAATCTGTACCTATAAATTCAGCTTGCTTGCTTTCTAAGCAAGTTTCTAGTCCTGTTGGCTATGAAGAAATGATTAAAAATGTAAACCCTGACCCCTCCAATGTCAGAAGGCAAATTAAAGAGGCCCAAGATTTATTATTTCTTAAATCTCATGGCAGTTTCCTGATTTTGTGCGGGTGGGACCTGACTCATGATTTTCAAATGCTTATGTCTGAGTATATTGAAGTTATGACATGAAGGGTGTGTTCACACAGCATTCTTATTTCGAAACAATGAGGTTGTTTCAAAATAAGAAGTGCCATGGCCACATGACACATGGTCATTTCGAAACAAGCAAACCGCTTGTTTCAAAATGGCTGCCGTTCTTTCGGAATGGCTTAAACCTCGTTTCCTTTCGAAACAAGGTTGTTTCGAAACAGCTCGTTTCGAAACAGCCCTGTGCGGACATGTTGTTTTGGAACAAAGTGTTCCGAAACAACATGTGACCTTTCTCCCAGGGTGCTAAGCACCCTGGGAGGAAGGGCTGACCCCTCAGCACCCTAGCCAGAGAATCCTCAGCACCCTGGCCAGGGTGCTGAGGGTGTCCTCTGGCCAGCAGA
>ML681966.1:74140937-74359653 GCA_007922195.1 Podocnemis expansa
ACCCCGCGGGTGCCTGCAGTCCCCTCCCCAAGCGAAATAGCATGTCCACACTGTGGACATGCTATTTCGCACCCTTATTTTGAAGACACTGTTTTGTTTTAGTCTTTTGAAATAAGGTGTTTTGAAATAAAGAGTTATTTCGAAACAGCTTGTTTTGAAACGTCTTGTTTCAAAACAAGCCCTCTGCGTGTGAAGATAGCCAAAAAGAGAGAGAAGAGAGTTAAAGATGAATAGCTATGTGAGGAAGGGATTTTTACTCAGACTATGTAAAACTGCATTTTGTTTAGTTTTCCTCACTCCTGTTAACTCAAATGCCTGATTACCACTTGACAGAAAATTTCCAGAGGGGTAGCCATGTTAGTTTGCATACAGCAAAAACAATGAGAGTCCTGTGATACCTTAAAGATTAACAGAATTCTTTGGGCGTAAGCTTTCATGGATTCCAACCCACTTTGTCAAATGCATGAAGTGGAAACTGCAGTTGAGAAGCATATATGCCAGGATGAAGGAGGACAAGTGTTAGCAAAGTGAATACAGTTAGGGCAGATGGGGCCCATTCACACTAGCTGATTAGAGGGAGAGAATGTGCAAACAGGGACAATTACTTTTTGTAATGTGCTAACCATTCCAAGTCCCTATTTGACACAATCAGACTGGTTCTAAGTTTGCAGATCAGCTCCAGCTCTGCAGTTTCTCGCTGAAGTCTGTTTTTCAAGTGTTTTTGTTAAAGTATGGCAACTTTCAAGCCTGCCATTGAGTGTCCAGGGAGATTAAAGTGTTCTCCTACTGATTTATGGATGTTGCCATTTTTTATGTCCAATTTGTGTTCATTTATCTTTTTGCATATGGACAGTCCAGTTTGGCCAGTCTACATGACAGAGGGGCATTGCTGGCACATGATGGCAAATACCACATTAGTGGATGTGCAGGTGGATGAGCCCCTGATGGTGTGGATGATGTAGTTGGGACCTGTGATGGTATCACTGGAGTTGATATGGGAGCAGAGTTGGTAAAAGGGTGTGTTGCAGGGATAGGTTCCTGGGTTAACGTTCTTGTCGTATGGTGTGTGTTTGCTGGTGAATATTTGCTTCAGGCCCGTCTATAAGCAAGGATTGGCGTGCCTCCCAAGACTTGAGAGAGTGTGGGATCATCTTCTAGGATAGGTTGTAGATCTTTGATGTGTTGGAAAGATCTTAGCTGGGGGCTGTAAGTGATGGCCAATGGTGTTCTGTTGTTTTTTTGGTCAGGTCTGTCCTGTAGTAGGTGGCTCCTGAGTACCGGTCTGGCTCAGTCAATCTGTTTTTGCATTTCCTCAGGTGGATAATGTAGTTTTAGGAGTGCTTGATAGAGATCTTGTAGGTCACTGGTTCCCAACCTTTCCCTTAATTGGACCGCTACATCATCATCAAAAGCTTTTTTGGACCACCTGTAAACAAACCCTTTTAAACGTTTTTAACATAGCCTATGGCTGACGGGAGTCAAACTTGTATATCGAGGGGTTTTAAAAACACAGCTATTTCTAATATTTTATTACACTCACCCACAAACATAGTGCAGTCAGCCCAGTACATTTACCTTACATTTAATTATTCCACCCCCACACCCATGGACCACCTGCAGTACCCTTGTGGAGCACCAGTGTTCCACAGACTACAGGTTGGGAATCACTGTTGTGTTTGTCTCTGTCTGAGGGATCAGAGCGGATCCGGTTGTACCTTAAGGCTTGTCTGTGGACAATGGATCATATAAGGCAGGAGTTGGCAACTTTTGCTGACCCCCGTGCCAGCCCTGCCCGCTGCATCCTCCTGCCCTCGCCACTGGGTGGCCTCCGGGTCCTGGCTGGGGCTTCCTATCCCCCATGTCCTCTGAGTCTGGCCGGAGGCACTCTCACCCCCACTGGCTGGCAGCTTCCAACTCCGCAGTCAGAAGTGGAAGGGGGGGCAGACCTGCCCTGCTTCCCTCCAGCCCTGCCCAGCTGGGGGCTGGGAGCCATGCATTGTGGGTTTTGCCGGCTTGGAGCTGCGGCACGCGGCTCATGCTGCCCAGCCACAGAACGCTGGGGAAGCGGGGCTGGCAGAGAAGGCTGAATGGCACCCTGTGCTGCTCAGGCTTGGCTCCCATGCAGTTTTTGGCATGGGTGCCAGGGGTTGCCAGCCCCTGGTGTAATGTGTCCTGGGTGGAAGCTGGAGGCATGTAGGTGTGTATTTTGGTCAGTTGGTTTTCGATGTAGGGTGTTGTTATTCATCCATCCCTTATTTGTACATTGGCCAAACTGGACCGTCCTTTTGCAAAAGGATAAACAGACACAAACTGGACATCAAAAATGGCAACATCCATAAATCAGAAGGAGAATACTTTAATCTCCTTGGACACTCAGTTGCAGACTTGAAGATGCCATAAATCAGCAAAAAAATCCTTCAAAAACAGACTTCAGTGTGAAACTGCAAAGCTGGAGCTGATTTGAAAACTTGACACAATAGGACTGGTGAGTATTTGCTTTTGAATATTTGGGTCTGAATAGAGACTTGGAATAGGTAAGTATTTGGGTCTGAACAGGGAATTGAAATGATTAGCACGTTACAAAAAGTAATTGTCCCTGTTCACACATTCTCTCCCTCTAAACAACTGGTGTGAAAGGGCCTCATCTGCCCTAACAGTATTGACTTTGCTAACACTTGCCTTCCTTCATCCTGGCATATATACCTCTCAACTGTAGTTTCTACTTCATGCATTTGACAAAGTGGGTTGGAGCCTATGAAAGCTTATGCCTTAAGAAATCTGTCAGCTTTTAAGGTGCCTCAGGACTCCGGTTGTTCTCACTTGACTGAAAAAATGTTTCTTGTTACTATGCCCCCCCCCCCAATCACTTACTAGGGGAGCTCAACATAAGCATCTAATGAAACCTACATCAAGTGCTCCAGCAAAACCAGAGAACAAACCTGACATGCCAATTATTTCTCAGGAAGAAAAATACTCTTTTAGGCTGCCTTTATAAATATAGACAATCAAAATATGGCACCAACCCAATACTTCGCAAGTCAGATTTAATTCCTGACTTAAATCTTATATTAAAGTTTCATTTGTGTGTGTGTATGTTTTTTTTTTCTTAAATAAGCAAATGGGGAGGAAAAAATAGAAAATGTCCAGGTTTGGGACTTTTAATGGAGTTCACTCTGCTGTACATTGCAGCCTATATCACCTTCCTGTTCATATTCTGTGGCTTGCTTCTTGATTGCTCATGTACACAGTAGGGTAAGTGTTTCTGTTTGGTGTGGTTATACCCCTTATAGGAGCACCCCTGTGGCATGCAAACAATAAAGGAGGTGGTTGATGAGTGTTGATCCACAGGGAGAGCTGTCTAACCATGGTGAGGACTGGGAAAGAATTGGCTTTAGGGTGTATTTTTAGTGGGACTTTTGTTACCATAGAAGGGATGAAGTTTTTGTTCAGTGTTTAACTGGAAGGTCAACCAGTGGGAGAGAGAGTACCTACCAGAGGAGAAACAGAGGCACCACCACATCATGACAGGAAGGGTAAGATACCTTCCCAAAGAACCTCTGCATTCTATTATAACACAAATAACAAAACTAATGATTTCTGCTAGAGTGACTCAATTCGTAGTAAAGAGTCCTGAGAAGCACTTTATTATTCAAATAGAAAGTGGTTTCCTAGTCTGCTTCTTGTGGTCTCTGCTTTTCTAGTTTGACCAGCAACTTCTTTGAGTTAGTCCACAATTTCAATGATGATATCCTGTTCAAATGAAATGAAAAACCTCACATAGTGTCTGCTCAAAGACCACATTAGTACCTCTTTGGCTGGATGTATGCCACAAGTTTTAGAGCTCACAGAATTATACTGTGTTGCTATTTTCTTCTGTTTCCCATTGTCTGTTTTTGTAGTGCCAAAGGGGTAGCTGTGTTAGTCTAGTTCAGCAAATCAAACAAGGAGTCCTGTGGCACTTAAAAGACTAACAAATTTATATATCACATGAGCTTTCATGAGAGAAAATCCCACTTTGTCAGACTCTTAAGTGTCTTCAAAGCGTCTGACAGAGTGGGATTTTCTCCCACAAAAGCTTGTGCAATAAATACATCTGTAAGTCTTATGTGCCACAGGACTCCTTGTTTGTTTTTGCTGAACTAGACTAACAAGGCTACCCCTTTAGTAATTGAATTTTGTGTGTGCTTATCTGAATCTGAGCAAAGTTACTCAGATGTCTTCCCCCTGAGGAATTACATTTCCCTTCCAGTTGGGCAAAAGCAGCACTTTGGAGAGTTCCTGATGACAAACAAATGTCTCTTCTGTCTATCTCATGACTTAGCTGGCATCGCTTATGGTGAACCTACTGTTCTTTTACAGCTGATAGCCTTCTGTTACTAGTTATATGGGACAGGCACTTCACAAAAAAGTGAAATATAGGTTCCTTCCCCAAGGATCTTACCATGCAGACTAAATAGTAATTAGAATGAAAAAAACTCTATTGCGGCTATTAAGGATGGTCACGTGTTAAAGAACTGGACTGGGACTCAGAAGATCTGGGTTGGTTCCTAGCTCTCACACAGATGTTGAGTGACTGGACAAGTCATTCTGTTTCTGTGTGTCTCGATTCCCAGCCTTCTACTTGTATGGTCTAATTCTTTCTGCTATGTTTTGTATTTCTCAGCTATTTAGAATGTGAGTATATGAGGTCAGAAACTGTCTTTTATTATGATTATTTGCAGAGCTCAGGGCTGTGGGCCACAGGTGTTGGCTAGGATCTCTGGTTGCTAATGTAATGCAAATAATGAACAGCATTTGTTCATCAAATCCAGGCCACCTTTCCATCCTCATCAGGCAGGATATAGGTCCCAGGCAAAGGACATACTAGTTATTAAACAGATTCTCTATTCTACCTTAGTTTTCTTTAATCTTCAGAAGAAAAGTGTTTCTTTAGCAGAACTTGTTTCCTAGCAACATAGAAACTATTTTACTGGTGACTGTTAAACAGCTATTAAGAATCATGTTGCTGAGCCTGTAAATCACTTGCATTAAATAGTTTAAATTAGAAAATAAGATGATAATTTATTAACAATAATTTGTGCTCAGTCATTTCTTGGGACTTTTAATAATGCATTCACATTGATTTGAGTTGAAAAATAGAGATGAACTCCTGCCTAACTTTTGTCCACTAGCACGCCAAATTATTTTTATGCAACATCATTAAATACAGGCTTCTTCCTGTTTGAGTTTCAAACTCGCATACACAGTATTAAGGTATTACTGGGAGTAAATACATATTGCAACAAAATTTTATTTTGCCCAAACTCAAATAAAAGATACAAATTTTGGCCCATATTTTAAAGTCTCAGCCATAGTTGGAGAAGGGAGTGGAAAGTACAGGCTACTCTCCAAATTCCAATGACCTGTTAACTTGAAATTGCCACTGCTCTATCAGGGGAATATTATCATTAATGTCTCATAAGTCTGCAAACTGGTGATCATTTGCTATGCCTAGCACACAGGAATTGCTATGTGAGCTTAGGCCAATGATCCGTCTAGTCCCATGTTCAACGTTGGCCAGTTCCAGCTGCTTCAGAGGAAGGTCCAAGAAACTGTGCAAAAGACATTTTAAGGAGTAACCTTCCCACAGGGTTAGGAGCTAATTAGAGGTTGGTTTATGCCCTGAAGCACACTTTGTTAATATTAATATTTAACCCAGCTGGAAGGGCATAATGAGTGGGGTACCTCAGGGATTGATTCTGGGTCTAGTTCTGTACAATATTTTCATCAGTGATTTAGATGATGGCGTAGAGAGTGCACTTACAAAGTTTGCCAATGATACCAAGCTGGGAGTGTTGCAAGTACTTTGGAGGATAGAATCATAATTCAAAATGATTTGGACAAACTGGTGAAATAGTCTGGGGTAAAAAGAATGCAATTCAATAAAAACAAGTGTAAAGTTCTCCACTTAGGAAAGAACAATCTATTGCATGTAGAGCAAATAGGCAGTGACTGCCTAGGAAGGAGTATTGCAGAAAGGGATCTGAGTGTCATAGTGGACCACAAGCTAATATGAGTCAACAGTATAACGCTGTTGCAAAAAAAGCTAACACCATGATGGGAAGTATTAACAGGAGTATTGCAAGTAAGGCAAGAAAAGTAATTCTTCCACTCTACTTCACCCTGATTAGGCCTCAACTGGAGTGTTCAGTTCTGGGCACCTCATTTCAGGAAAGATGTGGACAAATTGAAGAAAGTCCAGAGAAGAGCAACACAAATGATTACAGGTCTGGAACAATGTTCTCTTTAAGGTGCACAGCAGTGGAGGCACGCAGTTCCCGCAGCTGACCCATGCAGGGAACACAGCCGGCTGTGCACGGCCGGCAGCTGCAGTCCCTACCCAGGCAGAAGACAGAGTCTTCCAGCCCTCTGAAAGCTGCCTCTAAGCTGGAAGTTTTTAAAACTCACTCTTGGAGTAAGGTCTCACTGAGCATGCACAAAGCATGCGCATGCTCAGTGAGATCTTCTTCAGCTGGAGGAGTGGCTGGTGGTGAGGTCGTGCAGCTCCAGCAGCCAGTGAAAGGGGCAGGGGGGGGTTGACTGGGGACACAGCAGGGACAGCTGGCCATGAAAGGGGGAGGAGGGTTAGAGGGAAGATGGGGTTGGGCCAGCTGGCGGGGTGTGGCTGGGGCAGGATCGGGCTGGCGGGGGGGTGACAAGGAGAGGGAGGGGGCAGGTTAGGGTGGGAGGAGGGGATTGAGCTGGCAGGGGGGTGAAATGGCCACACAATGAGCAACCTATGCTGTTTAGCTGCATGTGTGGCTTAGGGGGAATATTGAACACTTGACATGAAGGAAGATTGAAAGAGCTGGGTTTATTTAGTCTAGAAAAGAGGAGAGTGAGAGGGGATATAATAACAGTTTTCAAGTATCTAAGAGGTTGTCCAAAGGAGGAGGGAGAAAAACTGTTCTCCTTAACTGCTGATGATAGGACAAGAAGCAATGGATTTAAATTACAACACGGGAGGTTTAAGTTGGACATTAAGAAAATGTTCCAAATTGTCAGGATGATTAATCACTGAATTAAGTTGCCTAGGCAGGTTGTGAAATCACATCACTGGAAGTTTTTAACAGCAGTTAGACAAGCACCTGTCAGAGATAGTTTAAGAGGATACTTGTTCCTACCATGAGTGCTGGGGGCCGGACTTGATGACCTCTCATAGTCCCTTCCAGTTTCTATGTTCCAAAGAGGTAGCTGTGTTAGTCTAGCTCAGTAAAACAAGCAACGAGTCCTGTGGTGCCTAAAGACTAACAAATTTATTGCATGAACTTTAATGGGAGAAAATTCCGCTTCCTCAGATACCTTGAAGATGGAGGAACTGACAGAATGGGAGGAAAATAAATGCAGGGAAGTGTAAATCATGGGATCAGGTCATACTGAACAGCAGATCAAAGCAGTTCTTAAGATTCAGATACTGGGAAATAGTATGTAGACAAAGATGAGGTCAAATCACCTGTTGTAATGGGAGAACAATCCATAGTCATGATTTAATCCTGCTTTCAAACAATTGAATTTGCACAGCAATTCCAATTCTGCTGTTTCTCTTTGAAGTCTTGATGTATTACTGACTTGCTTGAACATAGTTGTTAACAAACAATCAACAGAGTAATTAGGAAGATTGACATGCTCACAACTGTTTTTGAGTGTTACAATTTCTGATGTCAGTTTTGTGCCCATTTATTTTTCTGCGCAGAGACTTTCCTGTTTGTCCATTATTTAAAATATATAGAAATGCTGCTATATCTTATATAATGGGTAAACAGGACAATCTTTCTAATCATTCTGTTGGTTGTTTAACAACTGTGCTCAAGCAAGTCAGTAGGACATGAAAACTTCAAAGAGAAACAGCAGAATTGGAATTGATATGCAAATTCAATTGCATAAAAGCAGGATTAAATCGTGACTATGGATTGTTCTCCCATTACAACAGATGATTTGACTTCATCTTTGTCTGCATACTATTTCCCAGTATTTGAATCTTAACAACTGCTTTGATTTGCTGTTACAGTATGACCTGATCCCATTACTTAACACCTCCCTGCATTTATTTTCCTCCCATTCTGTAAGTTCCTCCAGTTTCTATGATTCTATGATCTTGTCCATACCTGTACGCTGACAGTCTGCAATATGAGTTTGAGGGAAAAGGGTCTGGTGGGTTGATACTCAATCAAACAGGGCGATTTCCGTAGTGGAGGCTATCCTTGTTGGTAAAAGTGAGGCCTATCTAACCATCTGTCATGTTTGGGTCTTCCGTACTGAAAATTATTGTGCACATGATCCAGAATTTGACCTGCATAGACTGCACAGTGTACTGTAGAAATTAAAAAACATGGTTTGAAAGTCAGGCACTGGAGAGCACTCATAAAATATTAAATTAGATGGCTATGTTGGTCCTTGAGACTTACTTTTAAATCTCCATCAGCAGTCATTCATTCTGGAACCTCACCTTTCTTGCTTGAAAGTATTTTGAAACACTTGAGTGTTTTTTTCCCCCCCCATATCCATAAAAATCATTGAAAACATTTTTGCATGTATTTCTATGTTGTCATGTCTGTTAGCAGGGAAATTATTAATGGCACTCTGATCATAAAATCCATGAGTAACAACTTCTTGTAAAAGCTGAAGTAGCGGTTGTATTCTATGAGGAGGAGAAAAAGAAAGATGAGAATTCCAGAACGCCTGAAATTACAGCCAGGAGTTCACTAGAGTTCAGTACTCCTGTACCTTTGTCAGGCTTACAGAGATCCAAGCTAGAAGTGCTGCTAACTTTTTCTTTGGATGTAATCTAGGGGGTAATGTCCCCAAAAGTAAGCATGCTGCCCTTTTCCAGGATGTCCACCTAATGAAGGCATATCAGGGTGTATGAATAGATAGTGTGTATGTTTATAAAAATCTGTCCTCTAGTTTCCTAAGTATTAATTTAAGTTGAGTTTGATGTTATTACTGAATAGTTCCAAGGGAATGGTCAGTCACAGTTACCACATTTAAAAGAAAAATGTGGCCAGTCTGGAAAGTTCGAACTCTGGGCTGGCCTGCTGGAGGGTTGCACTGCATCCTAGTGAATGTCATAGAATCATTGGGGTTTTAATATCAATTCCTTGACTCTTAACACTTGAAAGTGAGTGATAATTAAGTTATTGGAACCTATGGAACCCTATTCCCACCCAAAATAACCTGTTTATAGACAGTTGTTTTCTTAGAGAGAGGTCCAGCCACCAGCAGTTCTCCTTCTCCTTTGGTATCTTCAGGGAACAGCAGTAGTCCTGACTCCTTTTTGGGCCTCTTCTATATTCTCTCTCCACACAGGGTGTGTGGAGGGCACGTTTCCCTTCTCTGTCTCCTAGTATAGGGTCATATGGAGACACCCTCCTCTTGTTGGTCTCTGCCTTGAGAGGTGAAGGGGCTTGCAGCTTTCTGCCTTCCTTTAAAGTCCCCTGTGTGTCCCAATCCTGCAGTAAACCTCTGCTCTCTACCTATTCTGAAGAGTTCCACTATATCTTTCCCCTCTCTCACTCTCCATCTTTTCATTCTTCTGATATTGTAGTTTATTTTATGCAATAAGAAGCCTGTAAAAAGCAGGGGTCCTGACCAGAGGTGGTGCCCTACCCCCCCAGATTCTTACCATAGCTGCTGTTCTGTTGCCTGCCCTGCACAATCAGCCTACTAAGGATCTTGCCCAATCCTAGGCTGTACAGAAGTAAAGGGTGGGAAACAATTCTGGCAGGCAAAAGATCTCTCTTGCTCATCCCAGGACATCGGTCCGGACATCAGAACATCCCCCTGACCCCCCAAGCCAGGACTGTTTAAGGCAAACCAGTATCGCTGGCAACTTAGCAGAGAAGCAAATGTTTACAAAACTTGCATTACTCAAGCCAGTGGGAAATTCAAGCTTTTTCATATCAAAGGCTAGCAACACACATCTCATCTCAGTTCTATATACACTGGGACAGCTCCTCAGCTGATGAAAAATTGTGTAGTTTAAATGACATGGTACACTTACTTCAATTTAAACTTCTGAGGATCTGGCCCTGTCAGGGCCGTCCCTGGGGGGAGCGGGGCCCAGGGCAAATCAGTTTGTGCAGGGCCCCCCCCATTTTAAACTTTGCGGCACAATGTTCCCTCTAAGCCAGTGGTTCCCAAGCTGTGGTCCAGGGACCCCCCAGAGGTCTGCAGACACTTTGCAGGGGGTCTGCGGAGCCTCTCCCTACCCAGGGCTGGAACCCAGCCACAGCCCTGATGCTCCCTGCCAGGGCTGCCTCTCCCCGTCTGTGGCTGTCTCCTGGCAGGGGGATGGAGCCACAGCAGCTCCCCAGCAGGGGCAAGGGCAGGGGACTTCAGCTTCTGCGGCTCAGCTCCCCGGTGGTGCGGGCAATGGTGGTGGCAGTGCTGCTCACCAGCTGTCCCACGGGTGCGGGCCAAGGTCTGTCCACGCAGGCCAGATTGCATAATCAGCTGGGGGGTCCGCGAAGTTTTTTTTTTGGTACAAAGGGGTCCCCAACCAGAAAAACGTTGGGAACCACTGCTCTAAGCTGATGATGCAGCTGAGCAAGTTCCCCACTGGTTCTCCAGGCCCCAATGGCCTTCTTCCCTGCTGCCCACTGGCTCCCCAATAACTTGTGCACCCATAACTTGTTCAGGTGCATCATCAACTTAGAGGGAACACTGGGCAGTGTCATAATTTTTCTTTAATAAACTCATAAATGTCTAGCTAAAAAGTTGCAGAGAGAAGCAGAAAAACATGACCTGACTTTATCCTAAAGGCTCAAAACCCAGAAGTCAAAGAAAATAGCTCCCCCCCATTTATTATTTCTTTAAACATCTCTTTATTTTTAAGTGAGTTTTAATGATATATTTAAGCCAGACGTGACTATTTTTGATGTTTAGGGTAGGCAATACTGAATGTGTCATGGTGAATGTTTCATCAACCTCACAGCCAAGTGGACAGGAGCATCAGGAGGTACCCTTCTTTATGGTTTTGGTTTTCTGTTCAAGATGGGCACACAATTTTACAAGTTTAATAATTTTTCTTAGATCGTTTTTGTTAAATTGAAAATTCAGAGAAATGGAAGCTACTTTTGGATGATAACAAGAAATAAGTTCAGGTCCTCTCTCACCTTAAAGCACTGGATTCCAATTGTCTAATGTATGTTATTTCCTTTATGTTGCCTGACTCTCTCCTTTCCCGTCTTATTTTAAAATATGTATTCATACATTCCTCATTGCTTTGCAGGTGATCTAAGTAATGAAACTCAGGTACTGTTTGAGGATGAGAGGAAGAAACAAGGGACCTTTGGCCTCTTCTCAGATACCCTGATGTAAAACAAACAAGGAGTCTTGTGGCACTTTTAAAAGCTAACAAATAAATAAATTTGTTAGTCTTTAGAAGTGCCACAGGATTCCTTGTTTGTTTCCCTAAACTAAACCTGCATGGCCACAGTTGCTTTCCTCTTTGCCATGCTTTGGGACTGGTGGTCTGACTGCAATCAGCTGGACAAAACACTGACTGGGATGATCTAATGGGAGTGGTCCTGCTTCTTTTGGCAGGGGGTTGGACTAGATGACCTTGTGGGGTCCCTTCCAACCCTATGATTCTATGATTCTATGATTCTAATGACAATGGGGCTTATTTACTGTGCAGAAGGAAGGACAAAAAACTTCTTTAATGTGTTGATTGATGGCCATTAACCCTAAAAACCCAGTATTTCCATATAAGTGCTAGCCTGGGGCCTTCTCTCTCAGGTATAATCGATCATTATCTGCACAGAGAAGTTTGTTCAAAAAGACATCCCTGAAGACTGAAAACTCTTGTTAAATGTAGAAGGAAAAAAGTTCTTTAATATCTGAGAACACTTTCTGGAGATGCTGATGTAAATTCAAAGAGAAGGTCCTGTTTTGTAAAGGTTGGGGATGTGACATTCTCCTGACTTTGTCCCCGTTTGCTTGACTGAGGCTGGCTCCATAAGTTTTATCTCAACACTTGCCCTTTCTCTTCCCCTCAGGGAGCAGTTGTGGGAAGGTGGCTACTTAAGAGTTCCTGTAACCAAACCCCGCCTGTTCCAATTCCCTTCCCCCTTCCCTGACCAGCCCGAGCTGCTCCCTAGTCCCACAGCTGGAAAAAGCTCCCTGCTTCCTTACTCCAGCTGGCTGCGTGGGATCCCCCAAAAGCGTGAGGCCCCCCCAAAGCGCGTGGCCTAGGGCAGTTGCTCCTCCTGCCCCCCCTTAAGAACGGCCCTGGGCCCTGTTAGTTGAATGAGCACAGGGTTGAGTCCTTAGAAAGTAATATTCAGAGATTACTCATTCATTATCTCAGTAAACATTGCTCCAATTTCTAACCTTTAGTTGTGGGATTGTTGCCTTAATTTCACTGGAGTCATTGCTTGCTTAAAATGTGGTGAGAGGCCAAATAGGTGCACAGTATTTCTTCTTCTCTTTTTCTTGAATAGTCTCAGATTAGACCGTACAGTTTCCTCTCAGTCGTTTTCCCTGATGTATGAATAGGCTTCCCAAAACAGGATTTGGCTGCTTCAGCAAATGAGGGGAAATAACCACTTACAAGACACTAATGAGAGGCATGCTGCCAACACACACCTGTTTCTGAGCTCTGAAAGGCAAAATACCACACAGTCATTTCTAAGTTTTGGATGTACTTCAGAAAGCAAAAGTGACCAAGAAACTCTGTCAATCAAACTGAGTGGAGGACAGTGCAGCACAGAGGAGGTTTGTAAAGATAGCCGGCAAGTATTCAACCTGTGTCTCCAGTGAGAAAAGAACTATAAAAGGTTTTGGCACCCCCAGGCATATGGGAATTTCACTCTCATAAATTGTGGGACAATAGATTTGACGCTTCCCTCAACTGCAGCTAAAGCTGTGAAAGCTTAGAGCAGAACATGAGGGACAAGGGATTTATTTAAGGTCAGGCACCAAACATCGATACTGGCGTTTGAAAATGCTCAGTTAAAGTGGTGTCCAATATGACACAATATAAGGAAAGTGTTTCCATGGTAACCCAAGCCCAAAGGCAATTAAATAATGCACTCAAGGAATCTCATTATGCCTTTTGCACCTTGGACAGTCTATGCAAATATTCTATGCCAAAGCTGTGGCAGTGATAGAAAATTACAGACCAATAAATTCAATGTGCTTGTAATATTTTTCACGTGACGGGAGGGACTCTGGTGGACCCACAAAGGGACAGGATTCCCCAAATCCATCTCTAGACTCTTGGAACACAGTGAAGTGAATGAGCCAGAGAAGAATCTGACGATTTCCTTTACAATAAGAGCCAAATATCCAATTTTTTGTGAACTTTGTAAGAACCAACCTAAGTTAAATTCTGAAGCTAGCTAATAAATCTCACAGTAGCGTAACTTTTCTAAGAGCACGTGGGTAGGCCCATGCAGGTCAGAAGGGAAAAGCTTTTATTAAGTCTACAATTAATTGATCCTGTTTTCCTTTTATTTCTCTCTACACACAAGGTGCATCTCTTTGAAAGATTTCAAATTCTATTTGCTAAAGTTCTGCAAGCCATCTGCTGATTATGGAATAGAAACAATCCCAGGATAATCAAAACACTTCCGATTTGGAATAGAGAGTACTGAATACTTTCAAAGTGAATTGTTCATAGTTAGTTCATATAACTTTAAAAAAAATTACTGCTAGATGTGAATAATGAGGAAATAGGAGGAACTTGCAATCTGCTCAGACATTTCATGAGCAGAAGAAAAGCTGAACTCATCAAGGAAATTATTTACTCTGCTCTAATAGTGAGAAATATTTCCAGGGCCTTCTTTTGTGACCATATCTGCCTATGCAATTTGCCTAATTGCTTACAAAAATGTCCCAAACTGTGGTAACTTCATGCCACAGAATTTGTATACACAAAAATACATTTATTATTCTGATGTATGTGCCAATATTACCATAATTTTCAATTACAGTAACAAACCCTTTTAATAATATTTTTGCCTAATCCCCAAATTTCCTATCACTTTTGGTAGCTTCGTTGGAAAATTTTTTGGTTTGTGAAATGATTAGTAAGTCTGCTGAGTAAAAATAGTTTCCTGTTTTTGCTTTTGGCCAAAAACGGAACCCCAAGGAAATGAAAATCTTTGTTGTAGTGGAAAAGGTGGCTTTTAAATTCATTGATAAAATATTCCCTGTTTTCTTCTTTTAAATTTTATACATATGAACTGTTAGGCAACCTATTTTTTCTGTTTAGAGATTAGTTTGCAGTTTCTTGTTTTATTTTCCATGGTTGGTTACTTTATTTTATAATTCCTGTTGCATACTACTTCATGTTCCTTTTTTTTTTTTTCTGCAGCAAAATCAACTGTACAATAGAACAATACTGTAACTGGGAATACAGTAGATGAGTAATTGCATCTATGAACTTTAATTGTAGTTGATGATGGAAAGACAAGGCAGAAAAGGTAATTTTTTTTATTAATTTCTGTTGCTATGAGAGAGAAGATTTGGAACTATATGGAGCTCTTCAGCTCTTGGAAAGGTGCTTAGAATTTCACAGCTAAACACAAGATCAAGCAGATAGTTTAGCCTAAGCAGTAAGCAGATATCTGGTGGATCATTCAAGGTGAAGTGGTACTGTTAACATCTTTGAAGTCATAGGACAAAAGAAAGGCTTAGTGGGATACAGATTGTTGTAGTAAGCCATAAATCTAGTGTTCTCATTAAGAACTTCCTTTTTAATGTCTAGCAAAATTGACTTTAAGTTCATAGGCTCATATTTTGAAAGTGTTGTGCAGGTTTACTTTGAGGATGAGGATGGATAGGTTAGATATACAGTGATCAATGGCTTTCTGAAAAGTGTTCACTTGCAGGAGACAGGATATTTTTGTCTTTTATCATTTTACTGTGTTCATTTAAGAACATAGTGATTGTCTGCATTAACTACCTTATCCCAATGCACTGGATAACAACTATGTGGGTGAAACCAGACAATCATTACATTCTCAAACTAATTCACATAGGAAAATGATGCCATTGAATTCAGAAGGCAGAATGTCACAGTCATTTCCAGCTTCTATTCTGAGTAGATGGTGATATGGACTGTTTGTGGCACAAACACTGAACAAAACCTGGTACCTACTGCCCTGCGCCTTCCCATCCATCCCAAGTCCTATATCAGTGGTTCTCAACCATTGTGTCACCACACAGTGGTAGGTGTGTCGCGGATTCGGCCTGAGAAAAGTGGCTTGGCATGTCCTGTATTGCAGCATATCATGACAAGTATGTTGGGACCCACTAAAGTTTGAGAGCCACTTTCCTATATAACAGTCTTCTTACCTCTGCCCCCAAAGGCAAAATGACTGGGGATGTGGCACTGTCTTCAATGTCACAACCCTCTCCACAGAATGCAGACTCGCTGGCTTTCTTCCCCCAGCTTCTGCAATGCAACTGAAATTCTGAAGTTATTAATACAAAAGTTCATATTAGCTATTTGTAAATCCCAGTACAAATCAAATATATCAAGCTCAGTAGTCCTAGTACCATGTAGCCTGTCTAAACTAGAATGTAAAGTTTGTGTTGTGAGGATGTTAACTAACATTCTAATGAACACTCTTTGAAAAGTTTGACATACACGGGGCGGTATAGACTTCAAGAGGTGCAAAGATGGAGTTAAAGCTTTGGTTCCTCCATAGGCTTTAATTTTCCACTTTACTACATACTAAAGGCAGCATGCCTTTTCTGCAGTTGACTTTTCACATGTATTAGCCAGCATGTTCTAGCAATATAGCTTTAGGTCGTAGTCTAGATGAGGATTTGGAAGTTAACTAAGGTATCTGGAGTGAATCTGTATGAGACTAAGCTATTCCTATAGAAAGCAGTTTTATACTGATATAATTGCAGTCACACAGCAAACTTATACCACTTAAACTATCCCAGCATAGTTAAAGTTGCTTAACTTTTGTGTTTCTGACCCCACGGCCTCTTTGTTGTTAGCATAAATTGCTATAATCCAAAGTACCACCAGGTGGAAGCCGTGCTTCTATTTGTTGTTTAACATACTGCAGTAAAAACAAAAATACCATCCATCATGTGCATGACCTTTGGTAAACTCATTTGATTTTGAGAGAGGCTTCACCTTGGCAGATTTCATCACATACTCTGCTTTCATCAAGGAGAGAACTCTCTATGAATAAACCATTTCTAGATGCGTGGCACTAGGAGGCTTTGCACATAGAGAGACTGAGGGCAGTACTTGGCCCTCAGGACAAAAATTCTATTTGCAAGCACCCTGACAACTGAGCCGAACGTAATTAGATTTGATTCCCATCGGTGTGCTTTGTAGTGAAATGCCCAGGAAGAAGAAGTTGATGCTCCTTGTCTTAAATCTGCCAAGTGAGATGTTGAACTAAATTCTAGCACTGAGCTGAACATACTGGCAAACCACTGGCCTGGGAGGCAGTGAGGCATTTGACCATGAGTAAAGAGTCATTGTAGGAGAAATATTTTACCATTCACATTTTTAAGTGCCACTGATAAATGCGTTCATATTCTTTCCTGAGAATTTCACTCTGGTGTAATAACCCATGCAGGGATATGAATGCTATATTTCACTACACTTGTCATACATATAAAATTGTTTTAGACTTACTTGTGCTTAATTGAATTTGTCAATGTGTTGTCTGTTTACTTGGTTATGTGAAGTCCTTGTGGAGTGCTCATAAGGTAATTTGGGCCATATTATTTTTCAAAATCAGCATGCATAGTATATGCACAATTTAGGCATCATCTAATTAGACGCGGGTTTGCTAGCTCTTACTGAGCTGGGGCGCTAAAGCAGTAGTGTAGGAGCTTTCCCACAGGCTGTGGTAGTACGGGCTAACTGTCCTAAGTGCATACCAACAGAGTCTAGATGGGTTTGTCCTGCGGCTCCCTATCAGACTTGCTACCAAGACTGTGGTTCTCTTTTTACCACGCTTGGTCAATCCCAGCTAGCATGAGTATGTCTACAGGAGCTGGGAATCACACTCCCAGCTCTGAGTGTAGGCACAGCCTTGTCCTGTAAACTCTTCAGAGAAGAGAATATCTCTTCCTGTGTTTGTATGTTGTGTGCTTAGCACAAAGCCGCTCCCTGTAGGGCCGGTAGGCACTACCACAATACAAATGCTTAACAACAGTGATGCATTTCATAGATAGGTGAGTGTGCAGATGAGGTAATCACACACGTAAGTGGCCATTTTGCAATCTTCAATGTATGTATGATTTCCCCATTTCCCAGTTGGTACAACTTCACCTGGTTTGAAGTTGCAAAACTTACAAGGTGGTGTACATTTCTATGAGATTCATACACAAGAGGAACATCCATTTAGCTCCTGACTAGTTGGCTGTGCAGCTCCTGGTATCACAAAGTTTGCAGTGAGTATGGAAGCCTCAAAGCTTGACAAGTAGCCAGTTTAGTTGTAGTAACCAAATGAGAAACTAAATATGCATGTTCCAAAGTTGGCCATAAAAGTGTGTGTTTGCAAATCTTTCTTCTAACTATATCTAGCTAATCTAATGGTTTTATACTGGCATCCAGCACCATAGTATCTGAGTACCTTCCGCATAAAATCAATAGCAAATTACAAAATTCCTAGCATGTCTGGCACTTCTCTCTTTTAGGGTCACTTGCACAGGCAAAACTACTTTCAGTGCTTGGTTGAAGACAAACATTGGATTTATTCTGGGTGGCTTTGAAAATTTTGCACTATTTAGTGTAAACTCTCTGATCTGGGCTATTCTTTTTCAAAGACTAAATTGACCATTATAAGTGTACAAGGAATAATCTGTGTTCCCAAGTCACAAGCAGGGCCTAGAAATGCTTTAGCAAACGAAGCCCAAGATGACTGTGAATTTACTTGGCGCTTGTTCTCCAGAGCTGTGAGAGTTTCACCACAGAGGACACTGCTCCCAGTCTCTCCTGCCCTTCTGGTTGGAGCAGAAGGGAGAGGTACTAGAAGCAGACATTCAAGCTGGTCTCAGTGACTGCCTCTCCCTGTCTATCTAGTAAAACAAACAAGGAATCTGGTGGCACTTTTAAAGAGTAAGAAATTTATTTATTGCATGAGCTTTCTTGGGAGAAAAATCGCACTTCATAAGTTCTTCAAAGCATCTGATGAAGTGGGATTTTCTCCCTCAAAAGCACAAGCGATAAATAAATTTTTGTAGTCTTTAAAAGTGCCATAGGATTCCTTATTTGTTTTGAACTAGACTGACACAGCTACCTCCCTTTGGAACCTGTAAGTCTAGGAAAGCATTTTTCAGTGAGCTCCACAAGGCCCATTATTGCATCAGCAGCCACTGCAAAGGAGATGTCACAATAGCAAAAGCATGCCACCAGTATAAGATTGCTTATTCCCTCAGGCTTGGAGTGAAATGCACTAAAGGAAAGGCTCCAGGATCTAGAACAACACTGTGGCTCAGTGCTCTGTTTTGTGGATTAGTGTGTGAGACAGCAGCAAGAAAACAAATTAGTTGCAAAGGGACAAAACAGGTAGCTGGTGTCAAACTGAAGAGGGATGCAATACTTGCATTAGCAGTTCACTCTGTGAGGAAGTTCTAGGGCAGCAGAAGCAGGGCCTAGAAGTCTTATTTTTATTTAGCGTTCATATCTTGTTTAAAAATGGTCACAGAAAGGTTCTGTAGCAGTGTTTCCCAACCAGTGTGCTGTGGCACACAGATGTGCCATCAGGTCTGAGCAAGTGTGCCACGATATTTTTTGAAAAACTACTCAGAGCTCTGGATTGGCTCATTGGCTCATGAATATTCATGAGTTCATTTGGAAACTGTATGGTTCTGTGCCTCAAATTAATTAAAGGTAGCAAGGTGTGCCATGGCAGAGAAAATGTTGGGAACCACTGCTATAGTGTACAAGTAAGCAGGTAAAAGTGTCAGTGGCATTGTAAGCTACAACTTTCTTATGTCACCAAACTTCATCAGCAACTTCACTCCATAATTTGCACTCAGTTGATGGTTATTATTCCTGTTAGCCCTTAACATGTTCAAATGAATAGTTGATTTAAATAATTCTTGTGGGTCACTTTGTAGGAGTGATGCTTAAGGCTGAGATTAAGAGGTGGGTTGGTAGAGACATGGCTGCTAAATATTTTAATACACATGTGCATGCAGCTACAATTCTGCTTCAGCATATGGTTCCTTTAAGTGTAAGAAATATGCCGGCATATGACTTGGAGGGCTAAGTCTGATTTTTTTTTTTAAAGTATAAGACCTTTTTTAATCAAAAAATGGTATTTAAAAATGTTTTTAAAGAAACACTCTTGATGTTATCAACACTTATGGGGGGAGTAATTAAAAATTAAAAATATTTCATGACATTGATTATTTTCCTTCTAATTTTTTGACCAGCTCTGCTGACCTGTGAGAGTTGGGCAGTTAGTTGAGTCAAGCTAGAGATTCTTATAGTGATGGAGAGATTCTCTTTTCTATCTAATAGGGAGTTGTTTGTAGTCATTTGTTTTCTATTTTCTTTAATGTTAAATAAGTCTTCTAGATTGAATGGACCTGGTCTTAAACCCCTTGAAGCCAATGGAATGGACTCCTAATGATTTTAGTGAGCTTTGGATCAGGCCCGAATGGCAGGCTTTGCTTTATGTGTGCCGGCAGTGTAGGAGTTGGACTGAAACAGGGGTTGGAGACTTTGTTCATTCTGCTCTTTTTGATCTCTTCAAAATCACATAACCCAAAAAACAGCAGGCAGAACTGACAAAGGCAATTCAACTAATTCCTAGAGTTAGGTTTCCATTTTTTTTTGTGTTAAAATTTAATCCTTCCACTCAGTGTACTGCAAGTAAATATCCCAGTGGAAGGGGTTTTCCTATCTATTACTTCTTTATGTTACAGGTGAACCGTGGGCAAGAGGATAGTTTGTGTTCTTCTGACATCTGCATAAGTGAACTGTATCCAAATAATAGCTATGGAATATGATTTTCACAGGAAGAGGACAGTAAAGTCTGTCTTACAAGCAAGCATTTATAAAGTGTAAGTGCTGTTTACTGCATCCCACAACTAATACACACAACAGTTTATTCTGTTATACTGCTGTAGTCTGTTCATTCTCATTATATTGCTATTATAAAATAAGAGGTTGGGACCATATACAAGTAAACATTTTCTGCTCCAAAGAGTTTACAGCCTAAGCAGATCTGAGAAACAGTGCCCATAGCCACACAGATTATGGCTACACTGCAGTAGAAGATCTGGTGCACAGCCGCAGCTAGTGGGTGGGTCTCAGAGCCCAGGCTTGGATGTCTACATTGCTACTTTTAAATCTGCAGCCTGAGCTCCATGAGCCTTAGTCAACTGTGAGACCTGGTGCCAAGAGTTTTCTATTGCTGTGTACCCCTGAAAAACTAAAACTTGAACTCATGTGACTGACCTCACAGTATAGCATCCTGGCCTTTGAACTGTTCATCATTTTAAAAGTGGATTAGGGGCTTGTGAAAAGTGTCAGATTGCTGGCACTGGGAAATGGAGTTCTCTGCCTGCAGAACCAGGTGCTGAATAGATACCGGCTTCCTCATCCCACATCTTCCCCCACCCCCAGCCACATGCCCAACAGTAAGCTTCTTTTGGACTTAAAAATTAAGCCACGTGGGAAGGTAGTACATACTGTATTGTGACTTACTACAGGTAAGGGGATATAAGAAATTCTAGCTTGTATATTTTGTATTGATTGATAGAAAGAACGTACAATAACAGAAGATAAGAGGCATAAATATAAACACACAGGAGCAGAGTTAAGGCTGAACTTTGAAATTCAGTCATGTGTTTCCCAGCCTGAGTGCCTGAGTTCTCAACTGTAATGTTTCATTATTAGACTTTATTTATAATGCAGCTCCCCTGTTACACTTAATTTTAGAGAAGCTTCCATATGGGGGGGGGGTGGAAATCAATCTCTCAAATTTCAAATGTTTTCGTAGTTCCTCCTGCTAAGAAACATTTATATTTATTAAGTCAGACGCGGCAGGCAAATCCTCAGCAGTTGCTGGAGTGAGCATGCCTCACCTGCTCCTTTCTTACGAGCTTGAAATGGGGTAGGGGTGGAAGCTGCTGTTGTCACTTCTTGGCTTCTCATCTGTGGAGAAGCAATAGCTAGTGGATGTGTGTGAATGAGTACACCTTCCCCAACTTACTTCTGACCTTAAAAGAAGGATGGCTCAGAGGTTAGGGTTCTAGCTTGTGACTTAGGAGGATGAAGGTTTGTTTTCTAATGGTCTACAGACTTCCTGCACAGACCTGGGCAAGTCTCTCTAGAGTTAGTCCCGTTGACTACTTAGTCCCTCTGGGCCCCAGTTCACCAAACTGTAAAATGTGGATGATAACACTCTAATGGGGTATTGCGAGAATAAATATCTTAAAAACATCAAGTCACTCAGACACTACACAATGAAGGCCTTATAAGAACATAGACATACTTGTTCTCCTAAGCCCTACTATGTGAGAACAAGTGGAGCCCTCCAGGTAGTTGGGCAGCTCAGCAGATGAATAGCTCCTACTCCCTGTGTGTGCTCTCTGAATCCTGCCTCCTGTATCTTATGGAAACATAGGCTGAATTTGAGGGTCCCCAGTGCTGAAATAGGCTGTGCTGTCCTGTTTGTGTTTAGGAACAAACCTATTCATGCGGTTTTTTTACCTGCCATCAGAGCTATTTTAATAGGTCCCTATTAATGGGAGTCAGACATTTAAAAAAAAAAAAAAGACTTTGGAGGAAAATTTTTCATCTTCTTACTGTTTAATGAAGGAACAATAGAGGGTTAAATTACTGTCAGGGCTTTTCTTAAGTGGTAACAAGAAATAACTGAATTATGTTTGACTCCCTCAGATTGTGTGTTTATATTAGTCATGGCACGAACGAGGAAACAGACTGACTGATCAGGGGCTGATCACACTTGTTTGGAAGCCTTTATTTCAATTTTGTATGAATTTGTCTTACCTTTCTTACCAGGCTTTTATTTTTTAATACAAGACTACAGGGGGTCCCTCTGGTGGTGAAAATAATATACGTAGTTGCTAAATGGACATCAGTTACAGAAAACACTGCATACAGGTGGTCTAAATGCTCTGAGGATTTTATCTGTCATTGCTATACAATCCTCTCATTCATAAACTTTTCACTGTTGCAGGTTGGATGCTGCAGAACTTGCTTTACTGACAAGGAGGTTGTGCCAGGAAATGGAACAAACAAATCCGTCTCTCCTTGACGACATCCGTTGGTGTCACACTTTAACTCTGCAACCAGCTATCACAGTTGAAAGAAGTTTGTTCCCATCAGTACAGAGTAAGTACTCTGGTCAGCTTTTAAAAATTCAGTTTGCCATTTTAAGTGGGAATTGACATGGCAAAACCAACTAAATTCCAAGTAATGCTCTTACCTCCGTTTTAAATTTGAAACCAGCAAAACGAGTAGTTTGTACCTTGCTCCGAAAATCATGAAGAAAAAGCTGTTGCATACAATAGAGGATAAAATGTGAGTTCTAGCAGCTGTTGCCCCTGTGACATTGTAGGGTCAATCGGTTTCATGCAGAGTGACCCTTTCTCCCCAAAATCAGTGCACATCTTAAAATCTTCACTGCCAATTCCTATGAGATCCTAACTTTCACTTGGTTAGGTAGTTAACTCCTTATTGGGTTTAAAGGTTTTGCTTTTACCACTGTCCTCAGTTTTTCAGTGTGCTTTCTAGTCTTTTTGATTTGGTGAGTTTCAACTATAATGGTCTCTCAGACCATTGCCACTAAGTGCCTTTGTGGTCTGGAGATCTCAAAGTGCTTTACATAGGAGGTCAATAGCATTATCTCCATTTTACTGGGGGGAAGTTGAGTCATGGGGAGAGGAGGTGACTTGCTTAGAGTTATCCAGCAGACCAGTGGCTGAGACAGAAATAGAATTTGGATTTTCTAATTTCCAGGCCACCATTCTGAAGTGCTAAGGCATTGGAGGGGTGGGGAATACGAGCACAAGATGTTACCACAATTATTTATATTATTAAATTTGATTAACTTGAATAGCTTGATTGGCAGTTGTGCCAAGTTCAGGGCGAGTCCAGGTGAGGAAAGTGGAGGCAAGTCTGAGACATCTTTTTAACTCTCCCAGTTCTGACTGATGAAGCGCCTGGCAACCCCCCCCTCCCCCAAATGCCTCCTTTTTCTGAAGAGGGAGTAAGTGGTGTAGACCTGACAATGCCAACCTAATGGCACTGGGGATTGCCTCCTACAGCAGGTGAATTTTCAGTTCACTCTTTTGTGCGGTTGTAAGAAGCACAAACTGGCTTTGACTTAGGCCACAAACGTGGCCCAAAGTGATTATGTTTAAATGCAAGTCCTCCAGCCATCAATTTTGAATCCTTCCTTATCTTTGCAGGTGTATAAAGCAAGTGCATCTTTCCAAAATAATCAAATTAAAGCCCTGACTGTATTTTGTGGCTCTATTTTTAAAACATTGTGTTTGATAAAGGTAATTTTTAACCTCTGCATCTAGTAGCTCTCCAGAGAGTTTAGATACCTGACACTCTGATAGACTGGTTGAAGGGACTAAATTGGACAGAACACAAAATGTCAGTGTAATAACAACATAGCCTGCAGCATTTAGTATGATGCAGCTGGGTGCAATAGGCCTGTTTTCTAGTCAAATGTGATCTCAACCAATGTGTGATTTTTGCTTAGAAGTCCTAGCTGGACTCAGACTAACAATCAGCGCAGAAAATCAATTCCTAATCCAGGTGGGTCCTGTCTGGGTCCTGACTGGGTTCTGGTGTGGGTATATGGAGAGTATGAGAGGGCAAAGAAGCCTTTTTCCAATGCTTATGGGGCCAGACATAATTGGACCCCACACACATGGAGAAGCGTGGTGACTACTTTCTCTGTATCCCCTTTGAAGCACTTTAACTTAATGACTTTGCTGAAACAGACCCTGAACAATGCAGATTACAATATGTGCTGCTTTCCTGGACTTCTAAACTTCATTAGCTAAATCTTCTAAAATATAGTGTTAGAAAAATGACTGATGGGGGAAAAAGTCATATTGCAACTGATCTCAAATGGAGGGTAGCACATGATCTGTGAACTTGACTATTGAAGTGTGTGGGTGTGGCTCCTCCCTGTATATAATACATACTTTTTAATAATTAGTCATTGCGCCTACTTGTAATGAAAATCCTCTAGAGAGCTGGCTAAAATTATCCAGATGGATAAAATAGCCAATAAGATGAATGGGAATGATGTTCTTTCTTATCTAGGAGAACCCAGCATTGAGGTTTATGTTAAATATAAGTTTGTGCCTGAAGGAGATTTCAGTACATTCCTCTGTCTCTCTTTTTTTCATAGCATTAGAGACTGAAAGGATGTTTGAATCCAGAAGATTAAAAAAGATTGACCTTGAAAATGAGATTGCTTGGCAAACTGAGTCTGACCTAAAGGGCAAGAGATTTGGTGCTAGAAGACCACTTCCACCCTTGTGATGGAGTCATGCTGGGCACAAATCTTTGAAGTCCTTGCTCTCATCTCTCTCAGGTCCTAATCATTACAACTCCCATTAGTATAAAAGGTGCAAACTGTGGTTTTACTTTGTGCCATTGTAATGGATCGTCTCCAGGCAAAGGTGACACTGAGAAAAATTTTGCTGTGAATAAGGAATGCAGAATGTGATTTGTTGCTTTCAGGAATTTTGAGTCAATACTTAACTGCCTAGCAAGGATGAGCCATCACAAACAGCTCAGTTTGGCATACACAGGAAAGGTCACCTAACATTTTTGTAACAGGAAAAGCATTGACAAGATTTGACAGTACAAATTAAGTGTTTGAACTTAGAGTAAAATGAAAATTCCCCCTGAAAAATTTGTTTGTGGAAAATAAGAAGTGTTACCATTAATGAATTAGCGTGTGCTCTCTAAAATTCCCCTCCTAATTGATTAAGGGGGAGGCTGTCAAGGCTTTTTCCCCCACTCTGGCACTCTGAGTGCAGAAGGTGGGGGCCCACAACAGGCCAGAAAAGCCACTGGCCTTAAAGCCTGCTCTTAAAAGTCTCCAAGGCCTCCAATTCCTGGCCTTGGAGTGGTATCGCTGCCACCACCCAAATGAAAAAAAAAACCTCTTGAGACCCAGGAGGTGCACTTGGGAATTCCTCCCTGTGAGGTACTTGCAATCCTCTTTATTCCTCTCTCAGGAAAGTGACTGGACCCCAGCTGCAATATGAGCTGGAACTGGAACAGGGTTCCCTCTAGTAGCTGCCTGTGCAGTCCAAGGCACGTGCACACAAACCTCTTGTCTTTCCAGGAACAGAACCAGAACTTACTTCAAAAGTAAAATCTTTAATCAAAAAGAACAGATAATAAACACAGAGAGTTGCTTCTCTGGGAATTAACTTAGGTAGTTACAGGGTGGGGGGGTTACATGTGCTCAGCACAGAGAAATCCAAAAAACAAGCCAAAAAACAAAGAAAATACCCTGACCGCGTCTAAATAAACATTCCCTGTTCTACCCACGCCTGGTCAGTACCAAATTTAACTTATCTCTGGTAAGGATGTTGCTGGATTCTTCCTCAGGCCCCTCTGGCCTCCTCCTGATCCTTCCAGGAGCTCTGCTGCATCCAAACAGGAAGAGGCCAGGCTGCTGTTACCATTAAAAAAGCTGTGCTTCGTTCCTATTGGCTGTCCTGGGACTCACTGACCAGAGTGTTAACCCCTTCCTCCCCAAGGGTTATTACAGAGGCAATATAAGCATTCTGATCTATAACACTGAAGGATTATTAATGATGAGATTTAAAAGCTCTGTTAGCTGCATTTTTAATAAATTCTATTTAGGGATAATTTGGATTGAATAAGTGTATTTGAGTTAATATCTCTGATATAATTGGCTGATTTGTTTAAAATTATGTCAATAATTATGTCAACTAAAAATTAGGTCAACTAAGATGTCATGTTGGAAGAGGTGAGTAGAAGTCACAAACGTGTAATTATGAACAAAAAATTCCTTTTTCTGGGAAGCTTAAAAACAAGTTGACCCGTAAAACAGGCCAGCTACTGTAAATTCAGCAGGAAAATTTTGAACATTAGGTGATTAATTCTTGCACTTGTATGATGTATTGGTTATACAATATTAAATGGATAGTGTGTTGAATGCTTATTGAAGAAAATTAGGTAGATGTAAAACCGGCCCCTGAAAACATCAGAAACAATGGATCAAAAACTGAAGAATGAGAGTAAAGAACCAAGACCAGGAGCTGAGAGCAGGTGACTTATGTCATGAAGGAAAAATGGAATTCTTGGCAGCCTGGAACATGGTAACTTGAGCCCATTTATCTAATCAGTCTTGTCTGTTATTACTTGTCTGGCATGAAAGTATGTCCAGACTACATGTGATGATAATTCTGTCTGAAATTGTATTAAATAAGGGCAAAACTGATGAAGCACAAATTGGGTGGATGTGAGATCATTTCCTACTCTATGGTCTCAAAAACATATTTCGACTTTTAACATAGGCTATGTCTACACTGCAAAAGATATTTTGCAATAGTTATTTCAAAATAACTATTTTGATTTTAATTCAAAATAATTATTTTGAATTAACATTATTTTGAAATTATTATTTCAAAATAGGAATCCAGGGAAGACTCTCTATTTCAAAATAAGGCAGGAGTTCTTATTTTGAAATAGAGGGTCTTCACTAGACTCTTTCAAAATAGCAGAAGGCAGTGAAAAGTAGAGGCCCAATATTTCAAAAAAAGCCAATTCCACTGCTTGGAATAGCTTTCTTCAAAATAACTATTTTAAAAGAATTGATCTTTTGAAATAAATGCAGGTTTAGTTATTTCAAAATAGCGCTTCATTATTTTGAAATACCAAAATGTGTGCATGGACAGGTAAGAAGTTTTTTTTGAAATAAGCCTCCTTATTTTGAAAAAACGTTTCAGTATAGACATTAATTCTAAACACATTTTTATACTTCTAGTACCTGTTTCATAAATATTAGCTCACAAGTGATCCAAACAGCTATGTAGCTGTCCACATCCAGTTGAGACTTGGGGCCTTGGATATGAGCTGGCACCTAACCTACCAATGTCACAGCATCTCTGCAGAGACCCACAGCTAGTGGCTAATTTGAGGTCACAGTGGGAGTAGTTCAAAGGGAACTGGCTTAAGACTGCCATCAGGCAGTATTACCTTTTGGTTGTGACAGAATAGTGTTGAGTTTAACCAGCCACCTCAAGGCGACTGTTTCCATTACTGACCTGCAGCCTTGCAGTCCCCTTGACAGTTCAAATATAACATCTCAACAGGGAGCAACAGTGATCTATTAGAGTTTTCAGTTATATAGCATGAGAAAGCAAATAGCAAGAGCACAACCTCATACCGGTCATGTGTTTTGGGTGTGGGGTGTAGCTGACGACTTGACGTGAGTTCAGAGAGAGACATGAGTGCTGATAAGGTGCCGTCTATGTTGGTACCGTACAATCATTTGTTTCTCCCTGTGTTCTAGTTTGAAGCATTCCATTTAGGAGCCATTTCCAAATGAACTGCAAGTTCTGCCCGTGTATGGTCCCTGATATTGGCAGGGTTGTCATTGTTCATACCAGTGCTGGTTGGCAGATGAAAAATACCCCATACAATGCACTGGGAGAAGAAGAACTGAATGGACTTCATAATACTTGCTTTGGAGACTGAGCAACATTTGTGTATTAAAACCCTCTTGCCAACAATATGCTTTTGGGGCTCTCTACTCATTGGGGGTGGCAGTGTTGGTACCATATATCTGAGAAATGTTAGAGCAGGTTCATTACAAGTTGATCAGTTGTGTTACCAGTGCTCTGTGTCCTGCACTTCCCTGCAATGTCTTGCCTTCGCTCACCATGTGGGTTCCCTGCCATGCACCAACTGGGCTGACCCTCTTGTACTACAGGCCACAAGATCCCCATCATTGTCTATTCCTTGGTTCTGAAAGGGCTGTGGGATGTACAGGTCTGGTTGGTTGGTTTGTAGATGGTGCTCATAATACCAGTCAGGTGGGCTATAGCCACTTGCTGACTACCTCCCCCACCGCCTGACCCTCACTGAGCCCTATTTGGCTCCCAGAGTCATCTCTGGTGTGCCTGACAAAAACCAAAAGCAGCTAAAACAATTGTGTGGCCACTGCATGTGGGTTTGATTTTTTTTTTCTCTGAGGCATCTTTTGTGCAGATGGCAAGAAGCGGCTTTTGTTTGACTACCACAGTCTGGACCAGGGGGGTAGAGGAGGGAGGACTAATGGAGCTGGAGTTTGGGTTGACAACATTGTGAGTCCACATTTCAATACCTGAATACAGCAGACATTGCTCCAGCTACATTTCACAGCTTATAGAAGCACTTTATCAGTTGAGCTACTGCCCTACCATCAGCTGCCTCACTGGACACCAGCCAGGCAACGGGAAGGCTCTGCATGTCTGAGCAGAGAGAAATCAAGCGTGGCTAAAAGCAAGGCCTGATCCCTTCTGCTGCAGCACAGCAGGCTGGAGACTGAGGTCATCAGATCCCACTATGTCCTGCATATGGAAAAATGGCTCTACCATTTCAGATAATGCCCTTGGCCTGCTGCCAGGGTACAGCATACTGGTTTGTGCAAGGCTTTCCACAGCATGTTTCTTGAAAGGTCAAGTGAAGAGGGAGAAAAGGCAACCCTCCTCCCCACAGGCTCTTAGCACCTCACCCAGCAACACTGTCATAAAAAAAGGAAAAGGGCAGGTACCCCTCCCCAAGACTTTCTGTTGCAAAATGAGGGCCTTGGCCCACCTACCTCTCACACCCAAAGCAAGCAGGCCATCAGTGGTGCTAATCCAACAGGTTTTCTATCTGCTCACATTGTGCTAAATGCCACAGAGTCACTTTAGAGTCAGGTTGTTCCTTGCCCAAAGGGCCATGGGCGGTATGTTCCCTTCAGTCTGGTTATTTCAGAACCTGGCACTAATAATGCCAAGGTGATGGGTGTGAGCCTCCCAGTAGCCACTCCAGGGGAGGTGGCTTTTGCACTTTTGCCTCACTGCTCTGGGCAAGAAGACTAAAACTCAACAAAGAAGCAACCCAAACACCTCACAGGCAGGGCAAAAATGCTGTTTGGCTGCTCTCATGGGCCAGCCATCTCAGGAGGTTGCAACATAGTGCTAAACCACCACTTAGAAAGCAGCAGGGGCTGATGTTCCTTTCACCACTTGACAACCTTTCAGAAGGAGAATTGGATCTGTAGTGCCACTTACCAGCAAAGCCTTTGCCTTGCAATTGTGAATGGAACTGAGTAAAAAACGTGAAAGAAAAGAAATGAGCTGTCCACAGTTCTGCCTAGAAGCAGTAGAACGAGAAGGTGGGTTAGGTAAAATCTTTTATTGGGCCAACTTCTGCTGGGGAGAATCCATGTGACTCAAGCAAGGCACTTTCTTGGCCTGCTGTTCCTCTGCTTCCTGCTGACTCTGTTCTTTTATGCTAGTAGGAGACTGCGGATGATGAGTCCAAGGGCTTCAGCAGGCAGGCAAGCAGCTCCTCCGTTTGACTGAATCACGAGGGCAGCATCTACAGGTGGAGCAGGAGGGCCTAACATATCCAGAGTTAATCCCACCCTCTTTTGTTTGCACCACGTCACTGGGTGCCAGAAGAGCTAGTTCTGGCCCTGCATGGCTGTTTACCCAAGGGCACCTTTGACTTGACACATTAAACCAGTGGCTTCCCAACAAACCTGAGCCTCAGTGGACATAATATTAACATGTGTGGATTGAATAGCAAAAGTACACAATTCAAGCACATGGGATAAGCAACTTAATCAAATACATTTTGATATAAGGAAGCATGTATTATCCATGATTTTATATCTGCAATAAAGAGCTGAATCAATATGTACTGGTACGCACAGTGCTGTGTAGTCTGACAAACCACAAAGTTTAAATTGTGGTGCACAGCTGGGCTCCAGTACAGCAAAGGAGAGTAGTCCCAGTTACATTAATGGGTGTTACACAGGATTCTGGCTACTTCCCTTCCCAGCCATGGACAGCTGTTTGCATTTTTTTTTGGTTTGAAACATTTTCTTTTAAAAAGGGCCTTTTTGTCAAAACAGAACTTTCCATGAGAAGTGTCTTGATAAACAAAAGTCTTGGCTGTTTAATCAAAAAGGCACTTTTTTGGGGGCATTTTAAAAAAAATTTGGCTAAAACCAAACAGTTTTTAAATTTCAGTTTTGGTTGTTTTGAACCAAACCAAAACAAAACAAAACAAAAAACCAGCAAAACATTGATATATGGAAAATTTTGTTGAAAAATTTCTCTGAAGCCAAAACAAGTCCTCATCATGGCCACAGATTATGCTGCCCACAATGGGGTGGCCCTTTGTTGACTGAATGTATTCCACACACTCCTACACCCCCCCGCCCCAGCCTGGCAGACTTTGTGGTGCTAGCTCCTCTGTGCACTGAGTTTTGATAGCAGAAGTCCGCATAAGGCAATTTTCCCTCTTGTATAAAGCTCTTTTGACCATAACTATGTTGATAAATATTTTCGTTCCATGTTTGGAGGTTTTTTCTTCCATTATTTTGTCATCGTCAGGCCCCAATCTCAATATTCCAGCTGAATGAGCTGATGCAGCAGAGACAGTGATGCTAGTAAAATAATCTGTGCCGGGTAGAGGATGGTGCAGGCCACTTCTCCAAGGGAGCAAGTGTAGAATTTAGCAGCACCCTTCACTTGGACTGGGGCACCAGGCACCTGTTCAGCCCATAGTAAGGTGTGACCCACTCTAAGGGAAGGTGCTAGAACCCACGGTCCTTGGAAAACAGGAAAGAGTAGAAACAGATCTTAAGTGGAAATTGTGTCAAATTGCTGCCAAATTGGTGCCACTAATGGTACAGCCGTTGTTAAAGCCGAAAGATTAATGTCTAGAGAAAGATAGCACTGGCAAACGTATTGGCTAAGTAGAAAGTATCTTTATTCAATGAAGTGACACAGAAACCTCATTTCAATTATTTTATTACTTTAGGAAACAATCTCAGCTCTCTCACTGAATTGCAGGGCGATGTTTTCTGTTTGGAAATAAGGATTAAATTCAATTTCCTAATGCATAAAGGCCAATTAAATGTAGTGAACTTCTGTCATCTGTATCTATAGGAGCAGACTGCTCAGGTCATTGAAATGCCAATTAATCTGTTGATTAAATGTAAAGGCAGGACAACAAACTGTGGTAAACTTTGCCCTGTGCTCTTATTAGCAAAAGATTAAAAATAAAGATGTAATAAAAACAAGGTGATTGGAATCTGCCTTTGCTGAACGGCAGCAGAAGAGAGGGATGCTGGAATATATTACTAAGAAAATTAAAAAGCAAAAACCTCCTCTCTTTTTCTTGCAACTGCTAACAGAACAACTGCATCTGAGGGTAGGATCGACTCAAGTCCATAGTTCAATCAACATCTGCTTTCAGATATGAACAATAGGCTGAACAGTTGCCAGTGCTGCAATGTACTTGGAAGTTCAGAAAGCCTTTGACAAGGATGCTCATAAAAAACTCTAAAGAAAGCAGTCAGGGTGAAAAAGAAGGTCCTCTCATGGATCAAAAACTTGCTAAAATACAAGAAACAAGGGCAGGAATAAATGGTCAATTTTCAAAACGAAGAAAAGTAAATAGTGGTGTCCCTCAGAGATCTTTACTGGGACCAATGCTGCCCAGCCTATTCACAACTGATCTGGAAAAAGAGGTGAATAGTGAGATGGCCAAATTCATAGCTGTTACAAAATTACTCAAGATAATTAAGTCTAAAGCAGACTGTGGAGAATTACAAGGGGACCTCACAAAATTGGGTGACTGGGCAACAAAATTGGCAGATGAAATTCAGGGCTGAAAAATGCAAATTAATGCACACACAACATGATGGGGTCTTAACAGGCTATTACAACTCATGAGAGAGATCTTGGAGTTGTTGTGGATAGTTCTCTGAAAACATCCAAACCATGATGATGAGTTATTGAGAGAAAATGATAATGAGAAAGATTGAGATGTTGAAAGATAAGAGAAAATATGCCGCCACTGGGTCCAGAGAGATTCAAGCATATTAGAATCTCAGTAATTTGAAATGTTTGGGCAACAGTCAATGTGAATTAATAATTGGAGCTTTAGAAAACAGGGAGATGACATAACAGAATGACACACCAACCATTCACTGAAAAAAGTGCTTGGAACAACTTGCCTGGATCCTTATTTTATACAGAAGAACACTTATCTTAAGACAACCATTAATAATTGTCTAGAATTTGTAGAATACACCCTAGCACTAAACTGTGTTCGTAATGAAGGTCTGTTGCCCATAAAAGAAAAATAAATTGCATATACAAGTGCATGAGAGGGGAAATACAAACATATTTTAAACTATGCTGTGGAATGTCACACGTATTTCTTAATGGAATTAAGAGTAGTACCTACAGGTCCCAAATGAGATAAGACCAACTCTCCCTTATGCTGGTCACCACAGAAACACATAGGAAGACATGGTTCTTGCTCTGAAGGTTGCGCAGCAGGTCATAGCTGAGTATGTGCGAAGAGGCTCCCCCTTTCTCTCTCCAGGAATATCTGGGTTTGTAATCCCATTTAATTCATGAATCAGTGCACCGATCCCTGCCCTCCGTGTTCTATGTGACCAAGGTGCTGGCTTCCAGACAGCTCAGTCTGATGCTGTTAACAGCACCCTGCATTAGAAACATTACAGCATAAAGTCTTACTCCAGTGATGGAAGAGGTTCTTCCATTTCTCCAAGTAGTAATGGAAGAATTCTGTCATCATCCTAGCCTAGAGTGCCTACACTGGGGCTTAGGTAGACTTCATTACATCATATAGGGCATGAAATTTTTCTCAGCCCCGAGTGACGTAGGTAAGGCAATCATCCTCGACGGTGGAGACCAGCCCTGAGCCCGGTTTAGAACCTGCCACTTCAGACTTCCACCCCATTGGCTTATTCATTAGATCATACTATCTCGATGGGCAGAGGCTACGTGGCCAAACAACTGTCTCAAAAATCTACTATCTAATTAAGAAGGAAAGACTTTTGCAAATTCCACTCATCTGCACAGCTGCAAGTTTCAGTAAATGAAGTGCAGCATATGAATGTTCAAATTCACAAATGAATGACTCCAAAAGAACGTTTGTGTATGAATCGAAAATGACTGCCCGCATCCAGCCCAGTTCCAACGGGGCAGCCATGTTACTCTACTTCAGCAAAACAAACAAGGAGTCCTGTGGCACTTAAAGACTAACTAATTTATCACATGAGCTTTTGTGGGAGAGAATCCCACTTCATCAGACACTTTGAAGACACTTCGAAGTGTCTGAGGAAGTGGGATTGTCTCCCATGGAAGCTCACGCAATAAATAAATTTGTTAGTCTTTAAGTGCCACAGGACTCCTTGTTTGTTTCACATCCAGTCCAGTTATCCCAGCGTCTCATTTACTGCCTGAGGAACCGAACTTTTGCATTGCAATATATAGGCATGCTTTGCTAGATGAATGTGGTGGGCACTGCATGCCCACCTATGGAGATCCCGCCAACTTGCCCTTTCCCAGGTTTGGGTTTGGACCAGGAACCGGAGGCGGGAGACCCTATGAATTCCTGGGTCCTGGGAAAGAGAGGGTATTGTCACCCTTGTCAGCAGGGGGGCGGTTTTGATTTGGGTAACAGAGGTTTCTGATCCTGTGTGTGTGACCCCAAAAGGGCTTTTTATAAGAGGATTATTGCGAGTGCGAGGAAGGACAAGACAAGTAACAGTCATTTTCCTCTTTATTGACAGTGTGAGGAATTACAGACAAGAAAAGGCTCGAGTGTATGATAGACAGAAGTAGTAGTCCTATGAATGGCATATAGAGGTTACAGAAAAATGATTGAACAGTCAATTCCAAGCTAAAAACAAAAGATTAGTAAGTGAACCTGCATTAAGCTAATACCAGCCAGGTTTAATAAGCTTAGTTTATTTTTATCTACCTTTTACTTAGTCTTTTTCTTAGGTTTATTTTTACCCAGTCCATGAGAACCTTGCCTGTTCCCCAAAAGCTGGGTCTTTTGGTTTAGGTTGCCGGTAGTCTCTTTAAGTCAGCTCCGAAGATCACCCACAGTCAGGTTTTTGGAGGGTGTGCGCCACCCCACCAAGCAGGGGGCTAGCCTTTTTATTGACAAAGGGGCTGAACTGTGGAGATGCCCCCAGCAAAAAATCACACGACCTCCTTTTAAGGTTTATCAGATCACCCCTTCAAGGTTTATCGGATATGCCCCCGTCAAAAAACTACACTTGATCTCCTTTTAAAGTTTAGGCCCAAGGCGGATGCTTTTTAACCACTAACCACGTTTTCGCAGTGTTTAGCTGACTTTGCCTTAGGTTTCAGTTTGCTGACGTGGTTTTTTTCTTAAGGTGTTTGACTTCCAGCTCACCGGCTCCGTTATTCTGATTAACTTTTATTTGAGACAGGCATTATTTGATTAATTGTTATTTAAGACAGGCAGGCACCATTCTGCTTCCTGTAAGATGACAGTTTACCAGTCTGATAAACAAATTTAAATTTTCAATAGCATAAACCCTGCCAAACTGGTAGGAATATATTCTAATAGGCTGCAGCCAAATCATGCTCCCAATGCATTCAATAAGTTTTGCTATCCCTATGGGATCAGATTTGGGCCTTGTTTCACCCACATCGAAAAGAGACAGCCGGGTTCAATTGTTTTTGTAAAAATGGTGCTAACAGCCAAAATGATTACAATGGAGAAAATGTGAACAAACTGTTTCACCACTGATGCTGTTTTTTTTTATTTTTGCATTTTCTCATGGTAAGGCTGGAATGTTTGGATTGCAAACCATCACAGGAATTCCTATCACCATTGCCAATGAAATAGCAATGCTTACTTAATGTTATATTACTGTCTTTTTACCTTAAATATTTGGGCCTAAATACAGCAGTGAAAAGGTTTGTCATATGCTACTGTATATCAGACACTTCTCCATAGGTGTTATTAAACGCTGCAGCTTTCTACTTATAACAACGTATTTTACTTACCTTATCACTGCTCTCTTGACAACACAGTCTTTATGCACTCTTCATAGCCATTGCTTTGGCTCACTAGGATACCGCGGCACCGCTGCCGTAGGGCCCAGGGAGCTGCAGCCTGCTCGCTGCTGCTGGCCAGTGACAGGTTGCCCTGCTCCAGTTCCAGCTGCTGTCAGCCAGTGGCAGGCAGCCTGGGCTCGGATCTGGCTCCTGTCACTGCCTGCCAGCCAGCAGCAAACAGCAGGAGCTGGATCTGAGCCCAGGCTGTTTGCCACTGGCAGGCAGGCAGCAGCTGGGGCTGGACTGGGCCTGCCTGGGCTGCAGTGGCAGGAGCCAGATTGGGCCCCGGTGACTCATTGGGTCCCAGAGGTGGAGCTGTGTGGTAGGGGGCAGGCCTCAACCATCTTTTCAGGGGAGCAACACCCCTGCTAGGATATACTCATGTATCAGCTCTAAGAAAATCATTCACCACAGAACCACCACCAGAATTTTACCATACCCCTACCTTTCAGAGCTGCTGTCAAAATTATCTCACAAAAGCTAGTTAAAGGACCTGAGCAGCTCGTAGAATTTAGCCTCCATGGAAGTCATCAGGCAATTCATAAAATGCCATCTGCTTAAAATGCCATCTGTTGGTGCCAACAGTGCAATAGTTCTGTTTTCTCATGGTTTTGAATTTAATATTTTGACTTTTTGGTACAAATAAGTTCATTGTACAGTAGATGCACTGTAGGTATATAGTTGACTTGCAGACAGTGACTATGGGCTATGCTCAAGTGTTAGTGAAGCAAACTGTATCCTTCTCTCTCTGGTCAACACCACTGGCTTCACAAAATTTGTTTCTGAGTTCTTAAAATGCTCATCTCTTATGTTAATAAACAGACAGGTCAAGCAGCTACTGTACATAAGCTATATTAAAAATGTTTGGCTTCTGTTAATAATGGGAAGAACAGACTCAAGAATAAAACAAACAAAAATTACAGTCACATATTATTGCAAAGCTGTTTTGGGTATTTCACATTACTTTTTTTCCTGGTGCAGAGGAAGTATTCAGCGAACTGAACAGAAGTGAACTCAGAAACACCTTCAGCTTTACTAGTAAGCACTGCAGAGCTGATGGTCAACTTCCTCAAACCTTCGTCCATTGGTTAAGTCATAACCATAACTAGTATTTTTGCTGACCATATTAGTTTGCTTTAAATTAACTACACTACACAATGATAACTCCACACCCAGGAATCATTATTCAGAATGATGCATTGTTCCACATCATCACCTAACTTCTCACCCGCTCTTGCTATTTCTCAATATCTTTCCTGAATGGTTCCATCACAGTTGGAGGCCTGGCTTCGCAAAAGTAACCTGTCTTGTTTCTTGGTGGGCATAATTGGGAAGGCAAATGGATGGTTAAGTTGTGAACAGTGGCTTGACAAACAGTATGCTGGTGTCGGGATGTCTGTTCCAGCTAAGATAAGCAGCAGCACCTGGATTCTACAAGCTATGGACCAGATAAACCTGGAATGTAAAGATTAGGCTCCATGTCAACAGCACATGGACAGAGCATGGTGTACAGGGATTGGTTTCTAAAAAAAATAACCAATCCAATCAAAAAATGTGTGGCATAATACACTAAAGGTGCAATACAACTTGTATATGTATATAAAGGAAAAGGTTGTCTGTGTAACTTTGGATGCATGATATGCCCTATACCTACCCCTTAGTTCGATCAATGCAGCATAGCTTTGCTGTATGCCAAATAAAGGAACCTGAGTGATGAAATCCAGAGCCAAAGTGAGAGTTCTAGATCTCGGAGAATTGGATAAACTGTTCTCCCAAAACTGGACAAGGTGTTCTGGATAAGCTGATGGGAAATAAGCTTTGAGGAAATCCCAACACCACTACACTGCTCTTTAAGCAATATATTTCTTCAGCTGCCATGGTACACTGGACAATAGATTTGCCACATATGATTTCTGTAACAAAGATGATCATTCTACTGATGAGAAAAGAAAAATCAAAAGCTTGAATTATTTTTCAGCTGGGGTGTTACCATTTCAATTACAATTAAAATGCCCAGCAATCAGAGTTTCACTTCTGGGATGCAGGCTGAAAATCTGGGAATGAAAGCTTGCATATTCACAGGTCTCTGAGCTCAGCTTTTACCTTGAAATGTGATGCAGTGTAAATACTACCTGATGAACCTCATATCACAGCTTATGCAAAGTACTGTTAAATACATAATGTTCTGAACCTCCAACAACTAAACACACACCAGCATGGGAAGAAATGGAAAGTAGGATAAAAGGAGCATGTCCATTTGCTTTAGAACTTGTAAGATGCTCAGACAGCATGGTGAATAGCATAGTGTAAGGACACAGACACCATCTCAAGTGGACATAAAACACACCAACATATATTTTGAAGTGTATTTTTATTTACATAGTGGAAATGCCTAATCAATTACAAGTTTAGGCACCTGATAATTCAGCTTTTTTTTTTTTGTAAAAGTATACAAATATATACATGAAACTCTATGAAGTAAACATTATAAACTGTGATACTTACAGTAAACATCCACTACTCTTTTCTAGGCTAATAAGTGTCTTTTAAAGCTTAAATACTGATTTCAAGTATTCCCTATAAAATAGCTCTACTATATCAAAAGATTGAAAAAAGAGAGATGTGCTATAAACAAGCTTTTAAAACAGACTAATAAAACATCCCTGGAGGAAAGTCCATGAGGATAAAATACTGCTTTATTTTGCCACCCTCCTCCCCCTACATCAGAAACAAATACTAAAAAAATAGTTGCATACTTATAGAAGGCATTATTAGATTAACTTTTTTAATTAAACATTTTTATTTCAGTATTTTATCATAGATTAGGAAAGTTGCAAAAATGCAACAGCATTAAATATTATTTTCCTGGTATATAAAGAACCCCATCACTGTGTGAGTGTGAAGGGGGGTGAGGGTAGAGGAAGTACTGGTACTGCACTGTCTTGCCCTTTACCGTGTACTGTAAATGGGATGGCAGGACTGACTGCATAGAAGAGATGGTTGGTAGAGAATGAAGAAAAAGACTGGAAAAATATTGGCAGAACAAACAAAATATGAAGGAGCTGTTGCTTCTATTGCCTAGGTTTTTTTGTTTGTTCTTTAAAGCACTCTACGCTCTGGTATTTTATTTGCCCCTCTTCTGTTCTTCAGCTTGGAGACGTTTCAGGACATAGAGGACAACTTGATAGCAGAAAATGTACTGATCCTGTGAGAGGAAGAATTATAAACCCATTAACCAAAGTTTGTACTAGCTAAACAAGGTGCCTCTCCCAATATTTCACAGCTGGCAGAGTTCCTTATTTGAACGCCTACACTTACAAATTAATTCAAATTGATTAGGATCAATTCAAATTAAATAAATGCACAGCCACACTGGCTTTCATTAATTTGAACTAAGGAATGCCTTAGTTTGAATTGATGAAACCTAACTTAAGACGTTATAAAACCTGGTTTACCTTCAAAGTGACGTTTAATTTGAACTCATTAGTTTGAATTAACCCAATGCAGCCATGTTAATTCGAACTGTTAGTTCAAATTAGCCATGGCTTGATTTCCCCTATGCAATAGCGCCCCCTACCTAATTTGACTAGCAAGTCCCGGGCATGGACAAGCTAGTTCGAATTAGGGTTTCTAGTGTGGCCATGTTAATTCAAATTAACTTAATTTGAACTAATCATTATTAGTTCAAATTGATTAGTTCGAATTCAGTCAATTCAAACTAACCTTTTAAGTGTAGACATACCCCTTTCATATAGTTTATTAACTAGTTACGTGACACAGTTTAAAGAAAACAAAGGGGTCAAGACTGAGCTGTCCAGTTTTCAAGTGCACTTGATGTGGATTTGCCTCCTGATTAACATTTAGATTAGAGGTTCCTAATCCGTGATCCTGGGGCTAAAGTGACCCACAGCGTCCTCCAAATTGGCACACCACTCCTCTCCCACTGGCTGCCGAACAACACAGGCAGCATGCATTACTGTGGGGCTAGAAAACCAGTGCAGGTTCCTTGCTGCACCCAACGGGACAGGAAATCAATGCTCCCCTCCTCAGCTATAGCAGGGAGCATGGCAAAGAGCTCTACATGGGCCCCTAGGCACATGGGTATCTGCTGGAGGCAGCGGGAAGGGACTACTCATCTCTTGGCCCCCTGGCTGCAGAAAGGAGCCACTGACTCGCGACCCATTTGGAGCACAGAGGACACTTGTGGCTACAGCAGTGTTTCCTAACCAGTGTGCCATCAGGCCTGAGCAGGTGTTCCACAAAATTTTTTGAAAAACTACTCAAAGAGCTCTGAACTGGCTCATTGGCTCCTGAATATTCATAAGTTCATTTGGAAACTATATGGTGGTGTGCCTCAAATTAACTAAAGGTAGCAAAGTGCGCCACAGCAGAGAAAATGTTGTGAACCATTGGGCTATAGGACATGTGGTTTTCTTGCTGCAGCTTCCTTGCTGAACTTCTTCCTTTTGGCTGCAGTTGGCAGATGGCAGGGTGAGGGGATGGAGGGTGCTGGATTCTTTGCATGCTTAAGGGAGATAGGAAATGGGGACAGAACTCAAACTTCATGCCTTCCACTTAGGCCTGCACTCAGCAGGCCACCCACCGTGATTTAACTGCCAGGCCATGTGCTTCAGTCTCTAATGACTGTCATTTATCTACACTAGTGCTTTGTCGGTGAGTCTGTGACATATTGAGAGTAATTTCTAGGTGTAAAATAGTGAACGTAAAAATGAAAACAGTAGCATCAAAATGATTACTTCAAAAATGTAGTGATCTGTAGCCCTTAACAGTATATATGTCAATACATTTTTTATGAAGTGACTGACTGCTGGCCCTTCAGGGCTGTAAACTTGATATTTGTTGCCCTTGAAACAAAAAGGTTTGGAAGCACTGCTTTAGATTTATTCCTAATCCCACCACCACAACCATTACTTTGTCATTATACAGAACTTGTCACCTGCAGACCTCAGGGCAGCTTACAAATGAGAAAAAGGAGGCACAAAGAACTGAAATGACTTGCCCAAGATCACACAGCAGGTCAATGGCAGAGCTGGGACTACAGTCTTCATCTGCGATGCAACCACCCAGTAGACAATGATGCTATCGCAGGATCTGGGGCTATTACTGGAGAATTTTGTGGGGTTTTTTATTATTATTAAACAAGGTCCGTAAGCTCACTGATCTCATATTCACTCTCTCCTCTCTGTTTAGGTTGGAAGACTCTTTTAACCCTTTCAGTCCTAAAAGTTACCATAATGCTAATGGAAAGCAACAGCAGATAAAAACCAATTGCTTTTTTAGCCTTCAAGTAGGTAAAAAGACACTAATGTGCTATTAGGATAGCACTTCCCAGTCGAGTAAAAGAGGCATTTCCCAAAATGGAATAAGGGTTTAATGCAAGAATTCTAGAATGTGATGTCAGATATTTGTGGCTCAGATTGATACAAGTATATATGCCTAACATACTACAGCTTCCATTTCATGCATCTGATGAAGTGGGATTACACCCACAAAAGCCCATGCAATAAATACATTTTGTTAGTCTTTATAAGTGTCACAGGACTCCCTGTTTGCTCTGATTAACACAAAACAAACAAGGAGGCTAGTGGCACTTTCAAAGACTAACAAATTCCATCTTCAAGCATCTTATAAAGTGGGATTTTCTCAAACGAAAGCTCATGCGATAAATAAAATTCTTAACCTTTAGAAGTGTCACAGGACTCCTTGTTTGTTTTGCTGAACTAGAGTAACATGGCTACCCCTTTGGAACAGATTAACAGAATTTACTAGATGTAAATTTGCGTACACTTTTACTTATCTGATTTACATTTGGATGTACTTGTATGAAGCATGTATGAAGCATGCCAAAAATTACATGTGTTACTGTGAATTCTGTCCCTATATTAGCATTTGATTTCACTCCAGCAACATCAAGGTTGAATTTATTGGCTACAAAGTGAGTTATTCTACTACCTTTCCTAACACAGACATTGACCATAGGCTATATGCTTATCATAACTTTTCTGAGAGATCAGAAATTCAGCTGAAACTCTTTATTAAAGCACAACATGATAAACCAAGACAGGCATACCTCTGTCTGAACCATTCCATGTCTCTGTAGTCGCATTGTACGCACCAAAGCAGAGATGTCAAACTGCCAAAAGCAACAGATGGTAGCAGCAAATTAGATGTTATAAAAAAACCCACACATATGCAGAAAAAAATACCTACATATTATCAGGTAACTGACATTTTAGTCTATTAGACACACAAGTCAAATGCCACCAAATCCACCAAGTTACAAGCATATACAGAGAGCATACAGTATGACCTGAACCACAGCAATAAATACGTGACCTTTCCTGAGTGTATTATCTATTTTCCCTTTATCTTTCATTTTACCTATTGAATAGCTTATGCTGCCTAGTATTGTTCTATAAAAACTGAACACTCTGGCTCTAATCCAACAAAGCTCAATTTAAAAAGTATATATACACTCCCTTGGACTTCCATGAGATTATGAAAGTTCTCAAAAATATATGTGCTGGATCAGGCCCTAAAGTGCTGCTAACACATGTTATTGTACACCACAATGAGAGGAAAGGGATTGTTCCATGAACTGGCAGATGAGATGAGACTGCCGCTGCCCTACCATTGGCAAGGAATGAATAATCACTGAGAACATGATATGGCATTTCCAAGTTCTCTTATGGAAGCTCTTTTACCACATCAGTGACTCAGGTTTACCTGTAGGAGTTGAAAATAGTGACCAGTTTTGGTTTTGCTTCATTATGCCTTCCTTCTTTGTATGAAAGGTTTCTAACTACAGTATTCTAGAGTTTCTGATTGTATTTATGATAGCTTCCACACAATGTCCAACCTGTTTATGAGAAAAGCATTGTAGGTTTTCTGTTTTAAATATTTGCTTTAACAGAATTAGGAATGTTAATGCATGCAGGCGAAAGCATTCAGACAGATCACACCTCTGAGAGTAAAATCAGGGACCTTATTAAAATCCAGCAAACAAGGAGTCAGATTTTCTCTCATGAAAGCTCATGCAAAAAATAAATTTGGACTCGTTTGTTTTACTGAAATAGACTAAACCAGCTATCCCTCTGGATCTTAAAATCCAGAGTCTTAGACAGTTTACTGTTGACTGAAACACATTTTATAAAAGCCACTCATAAAAAAGAAATGTGCGTTTTTAATACATTTATGATATAAAATTCTTAGTCATTAAATAACTATGCTTAGAGAAAGTCTATTTTAATTTTTTGTTTAAAATTTTGATGGAAAATATCAATGTTTATTTTTAAGTTTCTAATTTTTTAAAATCTATTTTAATTTCCCCAATCGTGCAAAACTATGGGGTTTAAGAATTATTTAAATCCACAGTTGCAGGAAGTTAGATGCTTAACTTTATAATCACTACACCAAGTCATCAACATCACATGTCAAAAGATGCAAAGTAAACATCCTCACACCAAACTCTAAAAGTTCTCAAGCAGCATTTTCCATTACTTTGCCTATTTGTAAAATTTCCATCATTATTAATGGAAGTTTTTATTCATCTTTTTAGGAATGCATGGTGAAATCAGACATTTCCCAAAATTTACTGATACAAATCTTATCCTTCTAAACCTATAAGGGCATATTTACACAGCCTCTGGAGCTTGTGGGAATGAGTCTCCCCCTCTCTGGTTGACAGACTTGTGCTAGAGGGCTTGATATACCTATACTGATGCACAGACAGCACTTTGAAGCTGCAACTCAAGCTGGAGTTCAAGCTGCAAAACTTAGGGAGATCAGCTGCTTTTAGATTTTTTTTTTCTTGTCCTCAATATTTCTGGGTTCCACAGTTGTTGTTTTAGGCCACCTACTGAATCAATCAGGTTAAGGTATAACCTGAGTCCTTGATTCAAAATAGTTGCACACCTGCAAAATAACCAAATAGCTCCTAGGGTTCATAGTTCATTTAGTCACTAGCAGGGTTAAATCTTCCACTGGGTACTCACATCAAGATCCTTGCTGATTAATCCTAGAATCACATCTATACAAATAAGTGTCCCTGAACGTCCAATGCCAGCACTGCAGTGAGTGATGATAGGTCCTGATTTATGGATATGCCTCATGTAGGAGATGAAAGTGAGCAGGTCGTCTGGTTGTGATGGTGTGTCATGGTCTGGCCAGGCAGTGAAATTCAGATGAGAAACACGCCGTAATTCACCAGTCTAAGGTTGTAAAAGAGACAGAACAAATACACACAGAAATGGCAAAGCAGGTGATCCTACTGGTCCTTCTGACCTTACAGTCTATGGCTACATCTACACAAGAGAGGTCAGGAAAATCGATGTAAAGTTGACTTAAATTCGACTTTATTAAGTTGACTTAGAAAGGCCCCATTTGTTTAAGTTAATTTTATAAAGTTATTTTAAATGGCTCTCCTGCTTTAAGTCAACTTCATTAAGCTGACTTTAATGGCCACATTTTGTTAAGTCGACTGAATAAAGTTGACTTAATCCTTAAAGTTGACTTTAAGGGTGATAGTTATTAAAGCAAGTGCTTAAGCTGACATAATGAACTCCAAATGTGGCCCTGGAGTTGTTTAAGTCAACTTAAGCCTCCAGTGTAGACATACCCTATGAGTTTGAGACCACCAGAACTTGTAAGACTTGCCTAAGAACATTCTGTGGCCCAACATCTCACTCTGAAGGCACACTTGCCAGTTCAGCGTGACCCAAAATTTTGTGTAAGTAAAATCATTTTTACAGTCCTTTACACATGAATCTAAATGTCAGTTTGAACTTCTACTTCTCTCTATCATGTGTGGAAAGGAAGACTAATGACAGCCGATCATAGTGTGAGAGCAAAAGAATATGGATTATGAACAAAAATGAAAGTGACCAGCTTTGTTTCATTGTCCTAGCAAAAGAGTCATAAACAGAGTAAAATGACCTACAAGTGAATTATAACATTTATCTATATCTATACCTAGATATACATACTATAAAATTATAATAAATCTTTCTGTTTCTAAACACCATTCTGAGTTTCCCTAGTTTCTCTTTGTCAGAAGCTAAGAGCAGACAAAAGGGGATGGATCACTTGATAATTGCTGGTACTGTTCCTTCTCCCTGAAGCACCTGGCATTGACCACTGTCAGCAGATAGGTTACTGGGCTAGATGGACTGTTGATCTGACCCAACAAGGGTGTTCTTATGTTCTAAATCATTATTAATACTGCATTTATGGAGCCAAGTCCTGACCCTGTGTTGCAAGGGAGAAAGGGGCACATCAGTACTGTAAGGTGATGCTCTTGAGCACTGCCTAACTGTTCCCTGCTGACAAGGTCTCTTGCTAACTTATGTAGAATTTTATTCCAGTTGTGGAAGAAGCTGCTCACTCAAATTCCTACATGGTGGAAGTGTGCCCCAATCATAACAGTTAGAAGAAACATAGCCTCCCCCCCCCCCATCTTCTTGTTTTCTGAGGATCTGGAAGTTTACTTCAGCTGTGGCTAGACTGAAGGGATCCATGCCAAACAAACAAAAAGACACCCACCCAATTCCCCCCAGAAATCCACAGAATGCAGACTGACTTGATTCACTTACTTGGATATCTTCCAGCTCTAGCACTCTAATGATAAAACCTTTCAGCTGTTGCAATCTCACAAGGGCCAGTCGGAGTCTGTCATTTACCATGATAGTTTTGCCAAGTATATCAGGCCAATAACGCTGGCACTTAATCTTTTCTCCTTCTACTTCCTGGGTCATCATGGCTATTATAGTACAGTTTTGTTCCCAAGTCATTTGCCAGAAGTCTGCTACCGTGGTAGGGAGTGGTCCTTGACATGCAATGTAGACAAACTCCTCATTCCCCACTGGCATTCTAATGAAACTGGCATTGATGTATCCGCCTTCAGTTCCTAAGGGCACTCGAGTGCTATCATCTACAATCCCAACAGAGAAAATGTACTTCAGTTATATAAATCCATACACCTATAATTAAACTATGTACTGCAAACACTTATGGAGTACTTTTCACCTTCAAAGAGGCTCACAAGAATTAAAGGATCTTTACGACATCCTGTTTGAGAAAAGTAACTATTAACCCCACATCACATATGGGAAAAGAAGCACGACTGACAAGAACTGGAGTTCTGGGCATTCTGCATTCCTACAACAAATCAGGCTATATGGGTACATTTATACTTTGAGCTGAATGTGCAATTTCCAGCTCCAGGAAACACACTAATGCTAGCTTTCATTGAGCTAGACCACTGAAATGAGAATGAAGCCATAGCAATTCAAGCAGTGACATGAGCCATCCGCCATGATTGTGCGCCTGTCAGAGGCCCCAGGTGCATTCAGAGCAGCTAACTTCTCCTGCTGCTCAGACTCCCATGGCTGTGAGATAGCACAAGCATGTTTCCTCAAACTGGAATCACACTCCTAGCTCAAAGTGTTGACATACTTCTAGTATCTTATCCAAGGCTGCAGAGGGACTCTTTATCGGAGCAGAAATTAGAAATCAAGACTTTCTGGCTCCCAGTTCCAGACTCAGATGCCATCCTCTGGCATATGTAACTAACAGAATATAAACATAATTCCATTACGACGTGATTGACACAGTGTATTAAAATTGATTATTATATTTTAGTTACTTCAGATGTACAATGGGATAAGAGCGAGCACTAGTTGTCCCTCTGTTTATGTCTGTTTTATGTGAGAAACAGGATCTATTGTTTAAATAGAATGAATATTTTATGTGAAAGAGGAGGGAAAGGATGGAAGCCATAAAATAGCAAGCATGTTTATTTATATAAGTCTTTTCATCCATAGAGTAGACCTCAAAGTTCTTTACAGGGCAGATTTTGGTGTTTGTAGGCCCTAGGCATTTTCACTCTGAACTGTGCAAAAAGAGGGGTAAATGCAATTGAATTGCATTGATTGACTTTACACTGATGATGCACTTTAAACTATTCTAATGCTAAACCATATGATTTTCCTCATTTTTTCTGCTTTTTTATTTTTTTCCCACCTTCGTAGGCCCTAGGCACTGCGCCTACGGTGCCTAATGGGAAATCTGGCACTGGTTCTTTAAAAGGTTTAGTAAGCAGCATTACCTTTCTGTTACACACAGGGAAAATGAGGTATAAAATGGTTTAATGCAGGAAGGTTGCTGCCCCCTCCCCAAAAGGTTTGGGCCTGAGCCCCGGCCCTGCTCCCTCTCCCCCCGGGGCCCAATCTGTCTCCTGCCACTGCTGGTAAACATCAGGTAGCCCAGGTGGGCCCAATCCAGTCCCTGCTGCTGCTGGCAAGCAGCCTAAAGCCAGATCTGGCCCCTGCGCTGCCAGCAAGTGACAGGGAGCTGGCTCTGGCTCCTCCTGCTGCTGGCAAGTGGCAGGTGGCCCAGGAGGGCCCAATCCAGCCTCTGTTGCTGCTGGCAAGTGGCAGGCAGCCCCAGCCCAGATCTGGCTCCTGCCATTGCTGGCCAGAGGCAGGCAGCTGAATCTGGATCTGGGGCAGGGCCAGGGCGATGCAGGGCATGAGCCCTGCGGGCCCAGTGGCAGCGACACCCATGGTTTAAAGGTTTGCCATGTCCCAGTAATTCATCAGAAGAACTGAGAAGCAGAGTTAGAAATTACCAGTCTCATGTTGAATCCACCTCATCACACTTCATTTCTGGTTAAATTAATGTCAAAAGTAATATTAATAGAACTTACAGGGAAGTATATTTTTATATCTGTTCTTCTTTCTATTCTCTTTATTCTGTCCAACCAAACACTGATCCAAAGGCTTTAACTCTTGAAGGTTCTGCAAACAGTCAGATGATATTAATATTTACTCAGATAAACAAAATTCTAGCAAGTTTTAAGAGCTGTTAAGTGACTAACAATATCTATTATAAACATAAACAGTTTTAATAATATGGCTGTATTATGGATTCATAGATTCCAAGACCAAAGAGACCATTGTAGTCACCTAATCTGACCTCCTACAAAACACAGGCCATAACACTTCCCCAAATAATTCCTTCTGAACATATCTTTTTTAAAAACACCAAATCTTGACTTTAAAAATTGCCAGTGATGGAGAATCCACCATGATCCTTAGTAAATTACTCCAATGGTTAATTAGCCACACCATTCAAAATATATATCTTATTTCCAGCATGAAAGTGTTTAGTTTCAACTTCCAATCATTGGATTTTGTTACACTTTCCCCTGCTAGCCTGAAGAACCCACTATTAAGCATTAGTTCCCCAGAAAGGTACAATTCATTGTCAAACCACATGAGAATAAGAAAACATACACCTTTGCAAAATCTATCATCTAGTAAGTACTTTGTAAACTTCTCTTGGAAGTTTTCACATAGTTGGCTGTTAGTCTCAACTTTAAGAAGAGCAGAGATTAATTCATGTTTTCATTGGTACAACTGGATTTTGCACAGATTGTTATATTTTCCATATCCTTTCAGCTGTTTTTTAATAACAATAAAATTATTAATTATTATTATAATAGGCTCTGAAGAAACAGACAAGTCCCATTCACACTTCTAGATCAAAAGCCAGTACAAATCATTCTAATTAATGTACTTAAACAGGAACAGAGGGGTGGCAGTTGGTAAAGTATTCTTTCCGTCCTTTTGCTTTGATGCAAGGCTCTGGAGAATCAAGCCCTACATTTCAACCTGCTTCACGCTGTCCTAGTGAAGAGTACTTTCAGTGAATGATTTCTATTTAAAACAGTTTTAAAGAACTGAAAATAGCCTCTTTGTTTACCTCAATCTCTTTCGAAGGAACTCCTTGTTCCAGCAGTCCACGTAACATTCGGATGACTGACTTCAATTTGGCTCCTGTATATTTGCCCGCAGGAAGCACTTTGACAATTGGAAGTGCAGAGAGCTCTTCATTTGTAACTAAAGGGCAATCTAGCAGCAGAAGAAAATTGATTTATGGGAACATATAAACAGCAAACAGAAAGGACAATATACAGCCTGCTATAAAGCAGTGCTATGAAAGATTTCCCAAATACCACCCATTTCCAGTTTCCAGGTTGGCAATGGCTTATTTATATACATGTTAGTTCTATTTTATATAAAACATCATCCATAAAAGATTCATGAGATAAACAATCTTTCCAATGTTATTCCCTCACTTGTAATGCTTGCTCCTCTATCATTAGCATTTCCCCTGAACTGTACACAGGTCGATTCACAATTAATTACACACACTAAAATGTCAACGAGTGAGAATTCATGAACAAGAATGAGTACTGTTCATACATAATTTCCTTACAATCAATACACTGAAATAATCAACAAATTAATTTTTAGTGTGGAAGCTTGACTCTGTAATTTACTAGATTAATAACAACACACATAATATGAAAGCAGAACTCTGCACTTGAGCCCCATGAACTTTATATTTAAAAATGGAAGCTCCCTCCTTGCGGGTTTTACTTTAAAACTTCACCTTAAAATGAAAGCATGTGATGTGTTAACTACATTGTATTGTTCAAAAAAATCTTGCTTTAGAAAGGCAGATATCTTTCATTATTCTTTCCAACATCACACAGTTCACTGATTATTAATGTTTCTTTCACATAAGAATTAAAAATAGATGAATCACACAAAAAGTGTAATGGAATCATTTCTATTCATCTTTACCTTTCCTACATTAAAAGCACCTTGAAGCACAGATGCTACAGACACAAGAGTGAATATGACTTGTGAATATGAATTCAGGTAAGTTATATTCCTGAACACATCCAAGATGCTAAAGATAGACACCCAGTTCTGCTACCCTGACTTATGTTACAAAGAATCTTATTCTGGGAGCTAGGGCCATTGACTTCAGTAAAGATGGCAAAATCAGGCCTGAAATAATAAGGGAAATGCTGTGTACTCAGGGTGTGAGGTCCGTACTTAGTAGATGACTATAAGATCTCAGTCCAGCTGCATGGTTCACCAAATGCCATTGCAGCTTTTGAAAAACAGATATTATGGAAAGGAACTGACTGCAGTCCTGGCTATGGGCCCAATTTTGCATTCCTTGCCCAGAGAAGTAGTCAGTGAATCAGTGGAGTACCATACTCCTTTGTGTGAAAAAAGGTTTGCAAGCTTGAGTTATCACAATCCCCTCTTATGAGCTGCTGAGCACACTGAACTCCCTTTGACTGTGCTTCCCAGGACTGGTCCCTTAACAATATCCAGGAAATGTTTCCGACATTGTACTTTTACTGTAATCCTCATTTTCTTATTGCTGGATTATTTGTTCAAGTCCTTGCCTTTAGCTAGACGCTCCTGATTTATTGATTCAATTGGGAGTTCATCACTTCCCCACGTAATTTCATCTTCATCTACTTGTTCTGTGAGAGGTGGTTGAGATGACCTAGAAGAGTAAAGAATGTACAGGTGTTCTTGTTTCCTTTTAGACAATTATATATTACTTCTAAATTCCATTAAAAAAAACCTCACCTTTCACTTTCAGGCACTACTTCACCTTCACAATGTTCTTCACAGCCATTTATTTGTGCCGGCTAATGAAGGAAGCATTACAAAAATATAGTGAGTCATACGGAAAGGGGACTGTACAACAAGCACACCTCATCTTCCAGTGAAATCCATCCAATCACAACTCCCCCCCCCCCCAACATTCAGCCTCTGCATGGGGGAGAGATGGAGCAGTTGGAGAGGTGAAATCCTATCCCAATGAGCAGGGTGCTTCCATAGCTGTATTCTCAGCTTAAGTCTCTTTGTGCTAGAAATGTCAGTTAGGGGTGTGACTTTTTTCCACCAAAAACCTGAGTGTGCTTTCCCAGTCCATCTTATTTTGTTCAGGGAACTGATATAAGCCATACTGGAAAAACACTTTCAGTGATATAAGCTGCATCTACTGTAGGAAGGTTTCCTGGTATAACTATAGTGGAAATTAGAACAAGGAAGAAGAGATGGCCTGGCTCTAGTTCTACACCTATTCAAACATTCAGCATGTTCACTTCCAAAACAATGCACAGTTGAAATTTAATCAGTCAGAAAATCTGCTTGCGGCTCTGCTCAACATACAACTCCCATGACAATCTCTTCCCAAGTCAACCTTTACCTGAAATCCGTACATAAAGCAGAATATGAAAGGACAGTGCACATGTGAATTTTGTCCACCCCCCCCCCAGTGAACATGTCTCATGTGCATGAATAAAAGTAGAGTATTTAAGAAAAATAAGGACTTTCATATTTTAATTTTGATTAGGAGAGTTTATGCAGTGTAAGGGTAAAACATGTCAAGAGTGAGTCACAACTGAGACCAACTTAGCTCAACTGCAGTTGCTTAGCCAATGAGTGCCTCCTTTTCGATCACCTACAAAGGGGATACAGATCAAGGGTCCTCGTACTGAGTCACAGTTGTCATAGCTGGGCAGAAGTACAAGGCTTGAGTGTACACTGGACAGGGGCAGTCTATTAACTGGATACAGTTGCTGTGGGATCTGGATACTTATTGACTGATGCAACATAGAAAAACATGGGGAAGTGCAGATTGAAAGCTGTATAGAATTTCTTCATGAAGATTACAAGTTCCAACGAGGTAGCTGTGCTAGTCTAGTTCAGCAGAACAAACAAGGAGTCCTGTGGCACTTTTAAAGACTAACAAATCCATTTATTGCGTGAGCTTTCATGGGAGAAAATCCCACTTCATCAGATGATTGAAAATAGGGAACTCACAGAATGGGAGCAAAATAAATGTAGGGAAGCGTAAGTCATAGTTAGGTTGGGCTGTCATAGCAAATTAAAGGAGCTGTTAGGATTCAGTGGAGTATAGCAATCAGAAAAGAGGTGGATTGGAGGGAAAGAAAGGAAAATTACCATTGTAATGGGAAAGAACCCATAGTTTGTTGGAGCAGAAAGGTGTGAGAGAGAGAACCTCAGATTTGGACTCCTTACAGACATTCCACATAATAACTGCAATGCTCTGTTTTTTCCTAACCTTCTGTGAATTCAGGGAGTGTACTGGCTAGAATTTTTGAAATAGTGTTATGTTGGCATTTTATTGTTGTTACACTTATAAAAACTGTTGGCTTTCATTGTTACAAGCAAGGAACAGCAAATACTTATTTTTTTGGTTTATCTTGCATGAGTAATTTATCACAGATTAATTATTAATTATATAGTATTTCAAAAACTATTTCCATGCTCTCTGTTTATAAACACATTTTTCCAGGCCAATCAAATGGCAGTGATAGTTAACTTTAAAATGAGGATGAAATTCTATACGATCAAGGGAATGAGAAGCCTAGATAAATAGCCTGGGAAAACTAGTGAATAAAGGTGCTGTCAACTTCTTTTCATTTTACCTCTGGGAAATCTTCTGGCAAAGATGATCCATCACAGTCCGTGTCCTCAGCTTTTTCTTCAGCCAGTTTCCCATTGGTCTCTGAAGAACCTGCTGGAGAAATACATTGGAGGGCAGAACCATATGGAAACTATGTTAAAGGTAGGCTAAGCAAAAATGCTCATATTTTCATTTAAATGCAATAAGAAAAATGGTGACTGCAACCAGAAAGTAGAAAAAATGGTTCTAGGTGTATGAGGCCTTGACCATACATTCATTCTCAATAACTCTTCACTGTCATTGCAGACTATAATACAAAGGCTATGTCCACACTTACATGGTTAAATCAATTTAATAAAATTAATATAAGAATCATTAAAGTGACTTAACTTACATTGATTTAACAGGTCCCCACTAGAAGACGAAATCAAACTAGCATGTGCATGGACAGGACTTGCTGATTCAATTTAGGAGAGAGGCACCATGGGAGGTGAGGCAACATGGCCCCCTAAAAGGGCCATGCCCCCACCCGAATTATAGAAAAAGGAAAGCACCCTGGGAAGGAGAAGAGCTAAAAGTGTTAAATCGAAATAACACATCCACACTGTGTTATTTTGAAGTAACAATTTTGATTTAACCATCATTTCAATATAATACTAGGTTTTATTATATCAAAATGACTTTCCTTATTGTGAGATAAGGGAGCTCCTTATCTCAGTATAAGGAAACATAGTGTGGACCTACCCTACTTTAAATCGAAGTAATCAACATTATTTTGATTTAAAGACTGTGTGTAGACATATCCAAATAGTAGACTAAGGGCCTGATTCTCATTCACACTAAGGCCTTTTATACCACTTTGGCAGTGCAAAGGGGCCTGAAAGTGGGCATAAATTACACTGGCATCCACTTAAAGGGGTCTTACCATACCTATTAATCAGACCATTGTACTTCATCGTTCTTAGGACAAAATCAAGATTTGCAGCTGTTAAAATTTAATTTAACTACATGGTTATTTGTATCAGCATTGAGTTGATGTACACAGTATAAAAGAATGGCAAGTTCTTAACTCAGCAACTTGAATCTAATTCAACTCACAGTAGGTCTAAACCAGGTTTCTAATTACTTCCTATATTAATGAGTCATCATAAAACTGCACATGATAAAATCTGACCTACTTCAGCTATTTCACTGCTGCTATATCTCCCAGGTTCAACACACCAGCTGTGCTGTTGTACTCAGTGGGCCAGAACCCAGCAGGTGTAACTTTAGCAATAATGAAACCACACAGATTTACACCAACAGGGTGTCTGGTTCTGTCATTTTAATGGAATGTTAACAGATGAGAATAGGCCAGCAGGTTCAGGAAGGAGCAGTAGGAGAAGGGTTAAAATAGTTATAAAGCAGTGAATGTTATCTCAGATCTGGTGAGGTGAGAGAAAACATATGAATAGAAACATGTTTTTAAAGAAATGCACAATAGCAGCCACCAGTATGGTCTAACTGACGTATGTGCAAGCCCCAGTGGTACCCCACATGAGCAACTAAAGCAACTAACAAGCATGCTTCCCACAATCTTGCTCATTTTAGTTGACAGTGACTACTCTGTGGCAAAGACAGAGAGGTAAAGAAAATGGAGTGCTAACTCTTGCAGCATTAGGAACAGAGAAAACTACAAAACTGGCCAAAAATTGAAGGAGAGGATCAAAAATTACAGACGCTATTTTTTAACTACGAGGGATGTAATTGCGTTGCTTGGCTGTACCTGCAAAGCAAGACATCTAATCACTGTCAATTGTACTCACAAACAATTGCAAGAACTGAACCATATCCAAGATCGTGTAAAACAAAGGCAAGGTTTACAAAATCTGGGCTACACAAAAAGGTCCTCTCATTAGACACGGCCACGCGTTAGCTGCATCTCTTGGAAAAGTTCAATTTGCAAGCCAGTTCCATTCCACCCCTTTCTGTTAGCTAACTAAAAGCTGTATTCATTCCCTGGCTTTAGGTGTGGGAGGTTTTTTTGGTTGGTTGGTTGGTTTTTCTTGGCTTATGGTACCTGGCAGAAGGTCACTTGTTGCATTATTGCGATTTAAGAGGTTCTGGGCCTCCTCATCCACAACATCCAACAGATACTGGACAACTTCATTGTGATCATCCTCATCGTAAGAGTCATCATCTGGCACCTCATTTTCTAGAGCAATAAAACAAACAACAGAGAGGAAAGGAATATAAAACATCAACATTCATAAAGGAAGATAATGACAAAAATGGACATTCTATCAAGCAGATAGTCTATATAATCTTTAAAATACAAATATTAATCATGACTATGACTTTCCTTTCTTGACTATGCAACAAAATACATTTTAAACTCTGATTCCACCACTCCACTCCCCCTTTTCTTGGCAAATTCTCTTCTTTTAGGGGAGGATACAGGACCAGAAGAACACATTATAGAAATGAGTGTCAAGTTTAACATATTCAAGTAGTTAAAATTGAGTTTTATTTAGAAATCTTTATCTCCTGAATTCTCTCATACTTTTAAACCAAGGGGTAGGCAGATGCCCAAATTGCTCCTCCTTACCTGAGTGATCACCATTATTGGAAAAATCTGATCTCTGATTTATAATACCACTGGCGAGCATGTTTCTAGAATCAGTGAAGTTCGTTTGCCCTTTTGCCTGATGAATGCTGCTTACTGCATTTGCAAGAGAAACTCCTATCATGCTTTCCCCATTAACCTGACCAAAAAAAAAAAAAAGTAATATAGGTTAGTTTTTTCTTTTTTTAAGGGCTGCTTGTTTGTGTCTCTAGTCCAGGAGTCTCAAACATGTGGCCCTTAAAGCTATTTCCTGTGGCCCGCAACAACGCTATTGTTACCAGTATTTGCAATATAGTTGTATGAAAAGGTTACAGTGGTGCGGCCCTCAGGCTAACATACTAGTCCTCATGCAGCCCTCATGGTGATTTGAGTTTGAGACCCCCGCTCTAGTCTAACAGCAGCCCCCTCTAACAGAGCACTGAGTACTACTTAGATGTGCAGATACGGCATGCAGCCTCTTCGCCCTTCCTGCTCAATTAAGAAAATAGCCTATATAACCTCAGGGTTAATTCACGATTAACATTTTTTCAAATTAGCAATGTAAGTTGGGAGAGGGGGTTGGGGGGGGCGGGGGAGAGCCCTCTGAGAGCCCAGGAGTGTGTGGGGATGCTGGGCTCCCAGCAGACAGCTGCCAGCAGACTTGACAGATGGGGGTCGCAGTTCCCCACTCTGCCCCTCTGATGTTGGTGGAAGTGCTCATGGAGATAACAACAGCCAAGGAGAGTGTGGACATCAGCAACCACAGTAATTAATAAGGGTGCTCAGATTGTAAGTCAACTTAACATAGGTCAGCTTAATCTCTGTAGTGCAGGAAAAGCTAAAAAAAACTCATGAAGTATGTAATACTTTGCATTTATATTGCATCCTCCACATTCTCAAATATTAATTATCTTAGCATCATATCATTTTATCTCTGTGAGGGAGGTGAGCATTGCCTGTATTTCTCAGAAGAGAAATGGAAGCATAGAGAGACTGAAATATTTGGCCAATGTAACTCACAAGTTTTGTGGGGAACTGGGAACAGAATCCAGATTTCCTGAGTTATAATGCTGTGCATTTAACCACAAGATCAGTCTTCTTTTCCCAAATGCAGTTCTGGGCACTGGAAAAATAATTCTGAAAACTTGTACATTTACCTACTATTGGTCATTCTGATCAACTGACAGAGCTGTGATGCACAGTTTAAAATACAGAAATTCTGCCTTTCCTGGGGCTGAGCATTGAATATATCTTTTTCTCTAGCTAAAGAAAATTCTTACAACTAGGATTACATGCACATATTTCACCAGAACCTAACAAAGAAAAATAAAGCAGTTGTATTAAGTATGGTTGTTTCATTTTATTTACCTTGGGCACATAAATATCAGGAGCTGTTTCTGTTTTGCCATGGTGATCTCCATCGGGATGGCCTAAAAAAAACAGGGGAAAAAAATCAATAAACCTTTATATAACAAAATGATGAAGTGATCACATTATGAAAAAAACCGTGATGGTTAAATAAAATATTTATTATTTGTTACTTCCTTCTGCTGACAGTTATTAAAAAACACCCTGAACCTAACTGAACAGTAGAATACTGCAGTACTTAATCTCACTTATTCTGAATGACAGCATTTTATAACAACACTATGACTACAGATTTAGAAAAATAAGAAAAGATAATGTTATAATAAATAACAGTCTCCAAAATGACCATTGTTCATAAATAGCAATAGTAATACACTGTATGAATTATAAGGCACCAGAAACATGCATGGCACATTAGAGAAGTATCATAAGGCTCCCACCCCTAAGAGCTTAAAATCTAACGGCACCTCCCTGCAGACAGATCTCACTGGACAGAACATACCCCCAAGTCTACGACAGTGCTCACAGTATGTGTTTTCAGGACCAAACGCTAGAGATACCTGGATAAGTTAAGGGGAATACGAAACAAACAAACAAAAAAAATCTAGTGCAACATATTAGTCTCTCTTTTCTCTAATTAGGAATGCAAATAGCAAGAGGGAAATAACCTCATTTTTGACGCACCTCTAAACCTCTAGAGTCCTGTGGCACCTTACAGACTAACACATTTCTTTGGGCATAAGCTTTCATGAGCTTCAACCCACTTCGTCAGATGCATGAAGTGGAAACTACAGTTGAGAGGTATCTATACGCATGCCAGGGTGGAGGAAGGCAAGTGTTAGCAAAGTCAGCAGATAGGGCCCATTCACACCAGTTGATCAAAGGGAGAGAAAGTGTGAACAGATCAATCACTTTTTGTAATGTGTTAACCATTCCAAGTCCCTATTCAGACACAGCCTGATTGTATCAAGCTTGCAAATTAGCTCCAACTCTAGTTTCACACTGAAGTCTGTTTTTGAAGTTTCTCTGCTGAAGTATGGCAACTTTCAAGTCTGCTACTGAGTGTCCATGGAAATTGAAGTGTTCTCCTACTGGTTTATGGATGTTGCAATTTTTGATGCTGTTTGTGTCCATTTATCTTTTTAGAATAGAATAGAATCATAGGGTTGGAAGGGACCTCGTGAGATCATTCAGTCCAACCCCCTGGGGCTTGAACGCAAGACCTTCTGCATATTAAGCTGTGCAAGGACAGTCCGGTTTGGTCAATTTACACGGTATAGGGGCATTGCTGGCACATGATAGCATATACCATTTGTGAATGTGCAGGTGAATGAGCCCTGATGGTGTGGCTGATATGGTTGGGACCTGTGATGGTATCACTAGGGTCGATGTGCGAGCAGAGTTGGCAACGGGGTTTGTTGCAAGGATAGGTTCCTGGATGAATGTTTGTGTTGTATGGTGTTCAGTTGCTGGTGAGTATTTGCTTCAGGCTGGGGGCTGTCTGAAAGCAAAGATACGCCTGTCTCCCAAGGCTTGAGAGAGTGTGAGATTGTCTTCTAGGTTAGGCTGTAGATCTATGATGATGTATTGGAGAGATTTTAGCTGGGGACTGTAGGTGATGACCAGTGGTGTTCTGTTGTTTTCTTTGTCAGGTCTGTCCTGTATCAGGTGGCTCTTGGGTACCCATTTGGCTCTGTCAATTTGTTTTTTCACTTCCCCAGATGGGTACTATAGTTTTAGGAATGCCTGACAGAGATCTGGTAGGTGTTTGTCTTTGACTGAGGGATCAGAGCAGATCTGGTCATACCTTAAGGCTTGGCTGCAGACAACAGATCATGTTATGTGTCCTGGGTGGAAGCTGGAGGCATGTAGGTATGCATTGTGGTCAGTTGGTTTGTGGTATAGGGTGGTGTTAACGTGTCCATCACTTATACATGTGGTAGTGTCCAAGAAGTGGATTTCTTGTGTGAACTGGTCCAGATGAGTTTGATGATGGGGTGGAAACTGTTGAAGTCCCATGGAATTCTTTAAGGGACTCTTTCCTGTGGGTCCAGATGATGAAAACATAACCAATGTAATGTAGATAAAGAAGACGCAATTGTGGATGAGATCTGAGGAAGCAATGTTCTAGGTCAGCCATAAAGATTTTGGCATACTGTTGGGCCAGGCAGGTACTCATAGCTGTGCCACTGACTTGAAGGTATAGATCATTCCCATATCTGAATTAGTTGTGCGTCAGAACAAAGTCACAAGTTTTAGTTACCAGGTATGCCATGTCATCATCTGGGAAAATTGTTCCTGATGGTCTGCCTTTGTGGGGAATGTTGGTCTCAAGGGCTTCTACATCCATAGTGGCTGGGATGATGTTTTCTGGGAGACTACCGATGGACTGCAGTTTTTTCAAGAAGTCGGTTGTGTCATGGAGATAGCTATGAGAGCTGGTGGCAGAGGGCCTGTGGAGAGAGTCCACATAGCCAGACAATCCTGCTGTGAGAATGACGATGCCCAAGATGATAAGGTGTTCAGGACTGCCGGATTGGTGGATCTTGTGTAGTAGATAAAATATCCCAGGTTGTGGTCCTTGCTGTGTGTTTGTATTGATGTTTTCCTGTGCTTCCTCAGGGAGTTTCTTAAGCAGAAGATGATGTTTCTTTTGGTATTCCTCAGTGGGATCAGAGTGTAGGGGCTTGTAGAATGTGGTGTTAAAGAGTTGTCTGGCTGCTTCCTGTTTGTTCCTGACCTATTCAAGATTACTACCTCACCTCCTTTGTCAGCCTCTTTGGTTATAATGTCAAGGGTTGTTTTTGAGGCTGTGGATGGCATTGCATTCTGCACAGCTGAGGTTATGGGGCAAGTGATGCTGCTTGTTGACGACCTCAGCTTGTGTATGTCGGCAGAAACTCTATGCAAATGTCCAGTCTGTTATTTCGGCCATCATGAGGAGTCCATGCAGAATTCTTCTAGTTACTTTGGAAGGAAGATATGCATGGGTTAGTTTCTCGGTGGTGTGGTGGAAATATTCCTTGAGTTGGGACGGTGAAAGTAGGTTCCAAGTCATTGCAGAACTGTATCATGTGTGTGGGGTTGGTGGAGCAGAAAGAGAGTCCCTGAGACAAGACAGACTCTTCTGCTGGGTTGAGTGTATAGCTGGATAGATTTACAATATGTCTAAATCCCTGTGGAAATTTCTAAACCTTTGATTGCCAGAAACTGGGAGGGAAAGATAAGGTGGATCTTTTTAACTTCTTTGTTCTGTACATTCCCCCTGCAGCCCTGATACAGTCTACTGTTGGAGATTAGCTACAGGTCTGACCCAACAGGACAGTTCTTATGTAACATTAGTATAACAGTTCGCATCTAGAACAGCTTGAAACATACTTTGACAATGATAATATTGTGGAAGGTGTTACTTCATTATTTCAACATTACAAAACTTTACCATCTCTGTTTTCAATAGGCATAAGAGCTGTGTTCTTATTTACAACCTGATTAGAAGATCTGCATCAAATTGCATTTGCATTACGAGTTGATTTATGACTAAAAAAATAGTTATTTTGTATTGTTGTGAACTATAGTAAGATGATTTTGAGTGTAACTCTTGTAATAAACAAAGTGTTTTCTTGTATTCTTGGTATTTCCACATCAGTTAAATGAAGACCTTTGGTGCTCTGGAAGACTACAAAAATGTATTAAGAATATGAAATTAAAAACATATGACTAACAAAGGAAAAACAGAAAGCAGAAACTGACTCAAGTTTCCTTCTTAGGCACAGTCCATGTAAACAATACCACTGGAAGCATAAAGTTGTTTGTGCTGTATTTAACAAAGCCAAATACATCACTGTAATGCAGTGTACCTCTAAACAACACACCAAACCCCCCATATTTCCCACTGTTATATGACAACAATATGTTTTGTATGAAGTATGCCTTGCAAGGTATCATTTGGAAAGTTATAATCTCTTGAGCACCATCGTACGGTCAAAATTTGTGCCTCATCACTGTATATCAGATGAGATTCTGCTATATGCTGGTCACTAAAACATAATATGACTGGGGGATATGTCCCCAGATTATCCCTGAGATGAAAAAGGAACTGGAAACACAGAGGCCTTACATGCCAAGACTCACATAGACAAAAGGTATGAGCAAGAATTTGCAATTCATGTGAAGGACACTAGGCAGTTATGAAACAGCATGGATTTTTCCAGCACTTACAGAAAAGCATATATGACGGGCAGTGAAATCATCACTTCATCTGCCTCTTCTCTCCATCTCTACACAAAGAAGTAAGACTGTCAAGGAGACAAAGAAACTCCACTGAGAGTATAGGAGGGCCTGGTCCTGACTTGTAGCTGTTCTAGTTAGCATAAACAGCTGTCAAGTTTTGTGTGAGAGAAATCCTTCTGCTTTTAGAATTATTAGCATGGTAAAGTTTAAGAATTATCTTGTGATTCTATATTTTATTTCCTTTTGCAACTAATTCTGATTTTCTATGCCAATGCCACCTAATCACTTAAAATCTATCTTTCTATAGTTAATATATCTGTTTTATGTTTCATCTAAACTAATATGGTTTTGGCTGAAGTGTTTGGGGAATCTACTCAGGTTAACAAGGGCTGGCGTGTGATCAATCTCTTTGGGCAAGGCTACACTGTTGGCAGAGTATTGATTATACAAGTTTGACTGAGCATCTGTAAAGAATTAGTTGGAGGTTGGTTGGCTAGGACCTATCCAGCAAGAAGCATAGCGCTGATTTGATGGGAAGGCATTTTGCATTAACTCAGTGCTGTGGGGACCCTGTGGTAAGTAATTGGTAGGCAACCAGAGGGTGATGCACAATGTATTGCAACATTATAGACCAGTGCTTTTGTCAAACTGATGGACTTTATGAACAAGATGATACACTTATCAAGTGCAGTGCTAGGACCAGGGATATGTGAATGTCACTCTATGTGCCAGAGGTGTAGCTGTGTTAGTCTAGTTCAGCAAAACAAACAAGGAGTCGTGTGGCACTTTTAAAGATTAACAAAATTTTTTATTTATTTCATGTACTTCAAGAATGGCTGGGCATAGCACTCTGGTATATGTCTAGGTGTAACTTGCATGCCAGTGGCTAGGGTGAGTGAGAGAGTGACAGCTCACACTGCAAAGCAGAGCATAGTATACACCAGACTGGAGAATCAAAGGGCCCACAAAAATCCAACAGTCCAGATTGTGGCCTTGGAGATGTAGTAATCATGCAATCTGAGAATTTTCTAAAGCTTAGTACACAACACTTCCTTATGTTTAAATCACAGAGTCACAGGAACGAGTCCAGCCCCCTGCTCTCATAGCAGGACCAAGTACACACTTAAACCATCCCTGACAGGTACTTTTTTAACCTACTCTTAAAAACTTCCAATGATGGAGATTCCACAACCTACCTAGGCAACTTATTCCAGTGGTTAATCACCTTGAAAGAAATTTTTTCCTAATGTCCAACCTAAACCTCCCTTGCTGTAATTTAAATCCATTGTTTCTTGTCCTATCATCGACAGTTAAGGAGTACTATTTTTCTCCCTCCTCCTTGTGACAGCCTCTTAGGTACTTGAAAACTGTGATCGTGTCCCCTCTCAGTCTCCTCTTTTCCAAACTAAACAAACCCAACAGCTTTCATCAACTACATATCTTTCTCAGAACCACTGACATACCTCCATATCCCTGTCCTTAATGAAAGTGACTTATTAAATCTTCTTAAATCTGTTGCAGAAGTTTGACAAACTTTATTTAAAAGGATCCCATTTATCCTATTTATGGCAGGATCTCATAGGCAACGTTTCCTCAAGTCTCATCCAAAGACACCTCTTCTTTACCTGCGCTACATTGATGACATCTTTATCATCTGGACACATGGCAGGGATGCTCTTGAAGATTTTCACAGAGATGTCAATAATTTCCACGATATCATCAAATTGAGCCTGGAACACTCCACACAGGAGATCCACTTTCTTGACACTACAGTACAAATCAGGGATAGACACATCACCACCACCCTATACCGAAAACCTACTGATCGGTATAGTTACCTACATCCTTCGAGCTTCCATCCTAAACACACCACACGATCCATTGTCTACAGCCAAGCCCTAAGATATAACCACATCTGCTCTGATCCCTCAAACAGGGACAGACATCTTGAGGATCTCTATCAAGCATTTTTGAAACTACAGTACCCACCTGGGGAAGTAAGAAGACAAACTGACAGAGCTAGACGGGCTCCCCGAAGTCATCTACTACAGGAGAGACCCAAGAAAGAAAGCAACAGAACACCACTAGTCACCACATACAATCCTCAAGTCAGACCTCTGCAAAAGATCATTAAGGACCTACAGCCTATTCTAAAAGATGATCCCTCTCTCTCTCAAGCATTAGGAGACAGACCACTCCTTGCTTATAGGCAGCCCCCTAATCTTAAACAGATACTCACCAGCAACTACAGATCTAACAACAGGAACATTGAAGCAGGCACACACCCCTGCAAAAAACCACGCTGCCAAGTCTGCCCACATATCTACACAACAGACACCATCATAGGTCCTAATCAAGCCTGCTACTCCATCAAAGGCTCATTTACCTGCTCATCTACTAATGTGGTCTATGCCATCATGTGCAAGAAATGCCCCTACACCTTATATATTGGACAAACAGAATGATCGCTCCGTAAGAGACTGAATGAGCACAGAGCTATCATCAGAAATCAAAGAACAAAGAAACCAGTTGCTGAGCACTTCCATCTTCCTAATCACTCGATGACGGATTTGTTAACGACTGTCGTTAGAGATGTAGCTGGGACATCAAGACTTCAAAGAGAGACAGCTGAACTCAAATTAATATGCAAGCTAAATTCTGTGAAAGCAGGACTCAATCGAGACTATGGGCTCTCTTCCCATTACAAAGGGTAATTTGACTTCAGGCTTCCCATGGTTTGAGCCTGTAAATTGCTCTGATTTGCTGTTACTTTATGATCTGATCCTATGTTTTACACCCCCTTGCATTTAGTTTCATTCCTTTCTGTAAGTTCACCCATCTTTGAAGCATCTGAGGAAGTGGGATTTTCTCCCATGAAAGCTCATGCAAAAAATAAATCTGTTACTCTTAAAGTGCCACACAACTGCTTGTTGTTTTTTAAAAGACAGAAACCATGCATTGGTTATCATTCACAGAAAGAAACTCATTCACAGCAGGCAATCCTTACCATTAGCTTTCATTAAGGTAGGACTTGAGCTTACAGAATCCTTGGACTTGGGAACCACTGGGTGACCATCTCTGTAATAAGAAGAAACAAATTCAATTTTTGGTTTGTGAAAAAGAATCGTACTCAAGTATCTCTGTGAGTGTGCAAGTTCTTATTATTAGGCATTAATCACATTTTTTTGGACAGATTTGGAATAAGGTACCAAGAATATTTAATAGCCAATAATAGAAATTTAATCACCACATAATATCCCAGGTTGTACCAGTTTCACAAGAGGGAGAATGCTTCACAGGGCTATGACCCTATCACCCCCAACTCTTACAGACAAGTGTGATCTAGTGATCTCAGCTTCAGGCTTAAACCATAGAACTCCTTGGTCTCTGCAGCTCCCCAGCACTTCCTAAACTCAATCTCTAGGTGCCTGAAAGTCAGGCATGCTGAAGAAATTGAAACTTGGTAACTCCTCTGCCTCAGCTATAAAATAGGGATAGCAGTATCTATATATCAACCTTGTCAGATTACTGCAAGGATTCACTTAATGCTAGTAAAGGGTTTTGAAATTAAAGGATCAATGATGCAGATACTCTGTGACTGGCAGCATAATCAGAATCTACAGCCAGGTTGGCTGTGCCAGGGAAGACTGCTCTAGCACACACGTGAACCCACAGAGGCACACAGCCCATATGTGGGTTCTTCCACCCCCTGCTGCTGCTGTAGTAGGGGAAAGGTGTGGCTGGAGCATCCCTGAACTACACTGATCATCTGCGATTTCAGTCATCCATGGGTATGTCTGTATTGAAGTGAGGAGTCAGCCAAACAGTCCAGGTAGACAGACCTGTGCTAGCTGGATGTGAACTAGTGGACTAAATATAGCAGTGGGGACCTTGCAGGTCAGGCTGAAGCTCAGACTTTCAAGCCCACCAGACTCCACCTTGGCCTGGGGATTCAAAATTCAGCTCAAGACGAGCTATTTTTAGCATTCTAGCTTGAGCCCTGCTAGTGAGAGTCTATCTGGACTAGGAGGCTCACTCCAGTTGCAATGTAGACACACCTTATGGCTGTTTGTTTATTTAGTTTGTTAGTCTTTAAATGCCAGAGGACTTCTTGTTTGTTTTACTGAATCAGACTAACATAGCTGTCCCTTTGGAACCTGATCACTAAAGGTGACTTTGGGTTTTGTTTTGTTTTTTTTGTTTTTTGTTTTACTTGTGCATAAACAAACAAGCATTCGCATTAACCAAGCTGGTCAAAACATTTGAAAATGATTTCACTGAAAATATTTGAGAATTTAAAAAATGTTTTAGTTTCAAAAGTTCCAAAGCGGTAGTTGCATTAGACTAGCTCAGTAAAACAACAAAGAGTGAAGTGTCTGACAAAGGGGCATTTTCTCCCACCAAAAACTCCTGTGATAAATGAATTTGTTAGTCTTTAAAAGTGCCATTAGACTCCTTGTTTGTTTCGTTTCAGAAATTGTTCACTACTTTGAAATTCTTCATCATTTAATTTTTTAAGAAACAAAAATGGTTACTGAAAATTGCTATTGGCCATTTTTGTTTGCCCATTATTTTTTTCCAAAAACAAACAAAAAAACCCTCAAAATGTTGAAAAACAGTCATAGCTTTTTGTGAAAAATCAACAAACATTAACAATTTTGACAACTTTTTCCAGATCAATTTGTTTTCATAAAAGGGTATTCTGACCCACTTCACTTATTAAACACATGTCCTATACTGCTTATTACATATATGCCCAGCTTGTGTATAGCAGCTATCAAATTTTGTCTGAGAATTCCTCTTATGGTGCAGTCTGCAGCTGGACAATTTTATCCTATGTGCCCAGTCTGAAGAGATACTGAGCAATCTCAGCTTCATTAAGAATGGAATGGTGCAGAGAGCACACTGAGGGATGAGGCCTTTAAAAAACAGTCATCAAAATCACTAATTGGTTAGCTACTATGCCAGGAAAATGTTTTAAAATGGATGTATTTACAATTATTTCAGCTAAAAGTCATAAGCAAGAATTAGCTCCCAGAGGATGAATACCTTGTTGCTTTCAGCACTACTTTAGGAAGTGACATTTCCAGTGCTCTTCTGGCTTCCTTGAGAGTCATTCCCTGTGTACTAACTCCATTAATATAATGGATGATATCCAATGTATGGAGACTTTCCTCATTGGCAGCAACTGACCTTGGCTTGATATCACTAATATACACAACCTGGTAAAGGCTGTCATGACCTCCTGAGATAGACAGACCTATGTAGAAAAAAACAAATCCTCAGGTTTTTTTCAGTAACTAAGTGTGGATTTCACACAAGGACAAATAGCAATACAAATCTGTATTACCCAGCTCTCCTTCTTTATGGCACATTAATATAACATCAGGCAACAAATGAGGCAACACTGGGATCTTTGGTAACTCCAGAACACGTCCAAGCACTAATCTGACAGTCTTTGGTGCAGCCCGTAAAAAACTGACTGCATCTGTGTGACTCATGTTAGTGACATCTATGTCATTAACCTGCAAAGAGAAAAGCAACAGAAAAATCCTCATGATGATTGTGATTAAGAAAGCCAGTGTTATCAAGAAAATTGAGCTGAAGTGTCTTTGTATTTCATAATACAGGACAAAATATAAGTTTGTAAATGACAGCAATGGCAAGCTATGATGTTATCCATTTCCAAAGAAAAGTACATTTAATGAAGAATGGTAGAAGTAAAGAAACAAATCCTGAACTACCAATGTCAAAATAGTAAATGTATTACAAAAAATGTGTAATACATAACTTAGTAAGGCATGGTGTGAAAGCCAAACTCATTCCCTAATCCACGCTGGTTTATATTTTTATTCATTACCAACGTTTAAATGTTATTCAACAAGATTTAATACCCTGATCTGGCAAAGGCTCGCATGCATGCTTAACGCTGTACTATGAGCTGTCCCAATGACTTAATGGAATTACTAAGTGCACATGCAAGCTTTAGGGTGGGGTGTGGGGTGAAGGGGGGCTAAGAAGGTAATTAAGCACATTCGTATTCCACAACACTTTACAACATTATCATTTGCTTCAGTGTACCTGTATTAATGGGCTTTTTTTTATGTTCTCTTCACCAGAAGGAGTGCAACATAAGAAAATTTACCTTACCAACCTTACTTGAGCAGTTCCTCTGAGACTATGATTACGGTGGGGCCATCTGACGTTACAGTCTATGAGCATTCCAGCAGGAACTCTTAACTATAATCTAAAAGATCACATATAATGATCCTGAGCCTATTTGCTATTTTGCTGTCTGGAAGAATTACACAGATGTTAACAGCAAAAGGTTTAGTGAATATATATCAGTCATCTTCCACATCTTTTATTTTACACTTATGGCTAAACTGGTTCAACAGATATTGAATTTCAATAATGCATCCAATTGGGAAAATTTCCAGGGGAGTAGCTGTGTGAATCTGTTGTGCATTGCACTTAGTTGTTTCCTTCTCATCCACCCTTTTGATCCAGCACATCATAGCATCCAGAGTTCTTATTTTTCCAGTTCAAGGTTAGACTATTTCCTCTCAGTTGTCACACAAATCCCTTCATCTCGAGCAGGGTTTTACTATGAAATTTTACTTGTCTCACCTTGATTAGCCGGTCACCTGGTCGTAGCCTCCCATCACTTTTGGCAGGATCCTGAATAACATCATGAATGTAACAGCCAATGTTATCATTGCCTTTGGTCACTGTAAAGCCCAGGCTACCCTTCTCAGATTTAGTCATGGTAACATGGAGTTCCACTTCCTATGTGAAAAAACAGTGTTTTAAGATAGGTGGTTCTGGAATGCAGAGAGATTGATGTATGTACACAGATAAATAGTGTACACTGCATGAAAGATATGATAGTCTGAATAAGCTGCTTATATTAACATTGTTTAAGATAACACACTTTACTAACCAATTCATTTAACTCAAATATAGGTTCTAAACCTGCAAAGACCTCAGTTTATGTACTGAAAACAATGGGACCACTGATGTACATAAAATTAAGCATGGGTATAATGTTTTTGCCAGGTCAGGGCCTTTCTGAGTACACCAACCAGAATAAAACCATGTAAGAAAGGTGAGGTGCTCTGCTACAAAACAATAAAACTTCAGGTTTCCATTGCTAAGATGAAGCATTCTCTTGTATGTCTTGATATTACATACATGGATGCATTTCACATGGCAGGTCTATAATTTCTATGCATTTCATCTTACATATTGATCGTTGTGCTTTACTTGCACAAAAATTGACAGAACAACAAAAAGGGATCAAAAGATTAATAGTGAGAAGATACATTTGTGATTGGTTTGCATCTGACTTTAGCATTCCTTTTTAAACCCTGGAGAATTGTACTGAGTTCTAAGGGGCACCAATGTTTTGTGCGCCAGATGGCCCATGTGGACCCTGTGGAAGACATCAGAAGTTCTCTACTTTGCGTTAACATAGTACTGTTTATGTTAATAGGCATTAAGGAACTTGCAATGTGCGCTAGCAGGGTCTAAATGGGCCCATTAGTGAGCAACACCACTGTATGCTGTAAAACTCAGACTGCAGTAATGTGCTCATGTAGGCTAGTCCTTTCTAATGTGCATCGTTCTGTGCTGCAGAGAAAGAGATCTGGGCTCTATTTTCAGCACTGTCTTTTACTATCTGAACCAGAAGGGAAGAAGACAGCATGGAGATGATTTGTGCTGCACAACATTGTCCTTTCAGATATAAAGCAGTAATGTCAGAAATTTTCAGGAGAGTTTGATGCATTGCCACTAAGGCCAAAAAGAAGAGTATCTGGGGGATGGATATATGCAAAAGCAGAGGAAATGGATGGGATTACAAGGCCTCCAACTGGTCACAGAGGGCAACAATGGGGACAAAAGTACGCCAACTAACAGGTAGGAGGCTTAGCATCAAAATACAAATACAGGCTGTATTGGCAGTTCCTGAGTCTGAACTATTTTAGAGTCCAGTCTGATGAAAAACTGGTTTCTATTTCAAAGAGTGGGTAAAACATCTGAATCTCCCAACTATTTCATCTTTAACATAGCTAGGGACATGCGCTAAATGACAACGCCATTCCCATTGCCATAAATGGCTACCTTCTATAAGTGGGCTCTATTTTGTAAACCATATCCTCAGTTAACTATAAATTTAAATTAGAAGATGGAGCAATTACCCTAACTTTAAAGAAATATAAATATGATGCATTTCGATACTGTCAAAACCATGGCAAAATAAAATCCCAAGAGACACAATCTGTAACAGATTTATGGTGCAGAGAGAGAGAGAAAGAGAGAGAACGAGGGAGAGAGAGCAAAAGAGAATTACTGGTTCATATTCATCAGCCTGTTTCTCAAACTGGTTGAGCAGTGATGTCATCCCTCCATGTTTTGGAACGAGCTCTGAGAGGGCACTGATGTAGGTGTCATCCATGAAACCAGGGGCAGCAATCTCAGTAACAGTTCTACAGCTTGGTATTGGTGGCAAGTCCAATGGTAAAGGTGATGGAGGGTTACTAGGAGAAGACAGAGAAACAAGAGTTTGAATGGTTTATAATCTTTGAGTCAAACTTTGTTACTGATCTGTAGTCCAGCCAGGATACAAATTTTGTGTCTGCATCCAATCCACAAAAAAGTTTGGCAAAGGTCTGCCAATTTGCAGGGCTGTACTTACATGCAGGGCCGGTGCTAGGGTTTCTGGCGCCCCCCTGCAATCTATAAATCGGCACCCTCCTCCCTCATTAGTATTAATCAGTTTGTTATTATAATAAGAAAATTGCAGTAAAGGGGTGAATGCATATTTATTTGAAATAAAAATAAGTACTGAGCAGTAAATACTTATTATGTGCACATAAAAAAACAGTTTTTTAGTTCTTTAATTAAAAAGGAAAGGTTTTATAAAAGGTTACAATAGTACTTTTTGTGCTTTCATGCTTACAAAATTTGCAGTTAACTCCTTGATGTCTAACTGGGCACATACATCACTCTCAATAGCAACTATCGCAAAGCTTACAAGCCTTTCTTGAGAAATAATTGATCACAAGTAATTTTTTATTATTTTTATCACGAAAACGATCGCTCGCCACTTGCCACGCTGACAGGAATTGTCAGCAATACTCTTAGGGCAATCCTCAAATTTGGAAATGAGAGGTTATTTGATTGAATAAATTTAAGAGTTGCATAAGGATTATGGAATTGGTTTAATTTGGACTTTAACAGATCTTTAAAGGCGCATAACTCATCATATAGTTTGATTGCATTGATGTCCTTATTATCACTGACTGATAAACAAAGTTGCAAATCACTGCAGTGCTGTTAGAACTTTTTGTGGTCGGTTTCAGCAAGTTTATGTTGTATAAAAATTCGAATGGATTACTGTGTTGTTTTAACTGTTCAAATCTTTCATTGAGGGAAGTCATTGCAAAATCCAAAAAGCAGCAAGTTATACCAAATGAGTACCTGAGATCTTTTCAGGGGGGAAAAAGGCAATATGCTGCATTTATCACAAATAAAAACAAAATGATATCTAACTTATACTTATGCCCCCTCACACACACACTCATCCACGTGCCCAAGCATACCAGACAATGTTCTGCAGTCTGTGTTATTACCACTCCTGACAGTGCTGTTGCTGGAGTCTGTGCTAGTGCCTGTCACTGGGGTTTGTGGCAGCTGCCTGGCCAGGGAAGCTGGACACAAGGAGGAGCAGAGTCTTTGTCAGGTACGAACCAACATTCCTTTCTTCCAGGTGGTGTGCAGAACACTTTCTCCCTTTAGTGTTTGGATCTCACCCAGTCTTTATAGCTTTGTCATGCCAGTCCAGGTGCTCTGTGTGACCGTTAGTCAGTGGCAGCTCTTGGGGTAGGTGAAGCAGGCGGCCACCTAGGGCCCCAAGCAATAAGGGATCTGTCTTCAATTTGGTGGACAGAAATGAAAATATAGAAAAATATAGAAATTGTTCCCATCTAGCAGAGATAAAAGGGCTAGAAGCCTAAGCACTTTTCACTCTTGGCTCATCAAGGCAAACTATCATTAGGATCTATGCTTCATCTGAATGGCAGATTTCACCATTATCTGCCCATCACCTTCACATTGACATGGTAAAAAAGCAGGAGCAAGCACTAGACAGCACAAAAGCAGGAAATTTTCCAGTGGCCTCAGCTTCTAGTTCCTCAGTGTGGCCATTTATTCTGCCATTTTTTAATTTTGTAAAATATTGCCTTTTCCTTTTCTTTTTTACCTGTTCTTTTACCTTTTCCTTTGACTTTGTGACAATTTTTATTTTGGCTTTCTTTAGCTCAGGTTACCAGGTTGGGCCATATAGGCTGCTACATCTAAATACAGTGCTTCCCTTAGGCAATCATTACACCTGTGTGTGATGTCTGTGCTGTATGTCTTTCTTTTGGAAAGTAATTTTTTTAGCTTCTTCTGTACTTACTATTTAATATTTCTGAGAGGGCCAGAGTCTTATAGACTTGAGTATTTCAGAGAATTTGGTGTTTTTCATTTATAGCTACACACTGGAAACCTTCTTTTCACTTATTTTTATTTATTATAATTATTTGTAATAATGGCTAGTGCACATAAACCCAAGCCTATATGAAAAATTTGTGTAATTTGAATGCCAAAATTTTAAATGTGGTATTTTAGTTATATTTGAGCCATAACTAATGTTACTACTTTTTATTTATTAATTAATGCTCACACCTTTTTAAAAAAATTAAAATGTTCACTTTAACTTTATAGTTCAGCATTAGCTTATTTATGTTAAGTGAAGGATGATCAACTTACAAGCTTCATGATGGGAAGATCTTTGAAAATATCATACCCAGGAATAATCTAGGTGTTCCAGAGGGATAGTCATGTTAGTTTGGTTTAGCAAACAAACAAGGGTCCTGGGGGGGTGGTATGGGATAGTTCGGGGTGCAGGGGTGGACTGGGGCCACAGGGAAGGTAGCAGTGGGGGTCCCACAATGGGCCTTCACCTAGGGCCCCCAGTTGCCTGAAGCCACCTCTGCCATTAGTTGTGGACCTGACCTCTAGCTTGTTTTTTAGATTAGCTCCATTCTTTTGCTTCTGGGGTAGATCCTTCATTCCTTTGCTTTTAGGGGTGTATTCATATTCTCCAGCAATTGAGATGGGCTTCTCACTTCATCTGGATGAGCTAGCAGCATGGAGCTGTTCACACACAGTTGATCAGAACAAGCTAGCAGCTTGGGGCTGATTCACACACACATCCACCCTCCATTCACACCTTACACCTATTCATTCCTACACAACATGGGGTACATTGGTATGCAGTTTCTACATTTACAACGTGGAGTATGGGATGTTACAGAGATTGGGGGGAAAGTGGCATTATACCAAGAGCTTAAAGATAGATAGGCACAAATTTAAACAGCATTAAAAGCTGGGCCTGAGTGGCTCAGGGGGCAAGTGCTGCTTCTCCTGCAGTCTATGTGACCCCCCACTCCCAAAGGGCAGTGGTTTGAGTCTAGTGCTCCCCAACACCACAACCAGTATGGACAAGTGTGTGTAGTTTCAATCCCATGGAATCTGAAACAGTCTTTGAGGCTACTGCTCTGCTCAGGAGAAGTCAGGGGCATCGCTGGCATTGGGCACCCCGGGACATGTGCCCCGGGTCCCAACGCCAGTGCCCCGGATCTCCGGCCCAAGCAAAAACTAGCAAGGAGTCTTGTGGCATGTAACATCAGCACACTATAAGCATTGCAAGGGGCTGCCCCTCCAATGTCCCCCTCCCCCACCATGCTTACCGTCTTCCGCTGGCCCTGCTTACATGATCAGCAAAGATCAAACCTTTCTTTTCACAGGTATTCATTCACATGTGAACTTCAATGTTTTTGCAAACAGCAACTAACTTGACATAGGGTCAAACTGCACAATCCACCAGCCCAAATGAACACAACATTTTGGATGTGAAAATGACTAGATTTTTTGCTGGACAGTCTTGAATTTTCATGAGTAAACTTTATCAACCACTTTTGCAGATAAATTCCGCTCTTTTGACTTTTCTAGGCTTGTTTTTGCAAAGTAATTAATTTTTAAAAACATACCTGTCCTCAAACTCTGGCTTGTTGGGAGTCTCATGAACAGAATAATAGATGGTACGAATTGCTTCCCCCTGATTACAAGGAGTTTCATACTGACTATGTGCTGGAGCTATCACTTTGTCTGGAGTCTGGTTCAGGGCAGAATTCCAGCCAGGGGTTATCATCTGTGTTGAGGTCACTACTGCCTCTTCTTCACCACTCCCACTGCTGTCACTGTAGCTGTCTCTCCTAGAGGGGGATTTTAGTCGTTTCTTGCTCTTATCAATCACTTCATTTTCATCTGAGCTGTCATCTTGATCTCCATTTGATGCACCTGAGGTTTCTTTGCTGACATCTGGAAATATTTGTTGTGGGGAATGTATGGGAGTCTGCAACAAATGTGATGTTTAACAAATCAGACTGGTTATAACAGTCATTTTTCATTTAATTTTTGGCAGAAAGGTTATAAAGAATGCAGAAACAATCAAACACATCTAATCAAAGTTTCATTCTATTTAGTTCAGAAGTCGGTGCAATGGACAAAACTCACCCCAGTGTAACTCTGTAGAGTTCAGGGTGAATTTAATATACTTCCTTTATCACATGTGTGTAATTTTCAAACACGTGTATCTAGGAAATTTCAGACACTAATTAAAATGGGAGATATGGATGCACAGTTCTTTCAAAAACCACAGGTAAGCCTTGAGAGACAGATACTCAGCTAGTATAAATATTCATTGGGCCTATGACAATTTACACAACCAACTGCAAATTTGTCCTGTAAGTTAGACATTTGGCCCCAGCACTGCTTCCCAAAGAACTGTGTAATCACATTCCCATAAATGTGATATATCAATCAATGATGACTCTGGAAAGCTTTAACAGTTCCATCAATTCATCTTATGGAAAAGCTCTCTGTTCAGTATGTTTTGCCAACCACTGGTAAATGTACTGACAGTAAAAAAAAAAGTACAATTTTAACACTGTCAGTAAATCCATAAATAAAAATGTCAGTAAAATTGAGTAGAAATAAAACATTGTATTTTAACATTGATTATCATCATTCAGCATCACTTTGTGTATCATAAAACTATATGGATCATGACTTTATCATTTCTTTTATTTCTCAGACCCAAAAAACCTGACCGATCAACTAACTGGAGCTAAAACAATTGCATAATACCAAATTCCCATGTACAGAAGACCATGAATGAGTCACTTTTGTGACATTATTAAGTTGTTTATGGTATTTTTAGTGATTTCAGTAAAAAGTTTACCATGTCACTTTAAAAAAAAAAATAAATCTCTGATCTTCACATCAGTAAAAACTAAAATGCAAGGTTGGCAAGCAACCCTTAAACCAACTGCTTTTCATTATTTTAATTTTCTCCATTGTTTCTCTTGCTGTTCGTTCACATTTGTATTTAGATGTCCACTTCAGTGACCAGATGGCAAGCGTGAAAAATTGGGATGGGGTAGCTGATTACAGGCATCTAGGTAAGGAAACATCCCAAATATTAGAACTGTCCCCACAAAATCAGGTCATCTGGGCACCCCAATGTCCACATATATGAAACAAATGGGTTTCTATTTTCATGTAAGAACAATTTTTCTCTGGTAGAAAATAACAGACAAGTGACTGAATTTGTAGACTGCTGTAACTTTTTAATTGTTCTTTATTGCTGAAAGCTACTCTACTGATGTGAAGTTCCAAAAAGGAAGTCACGTTATTCTAGTCTAGCAAAACAAACAAGGAGTCTGGTGGCACTTTTAAAGACTAAGAAATTTATTTATTGCATGAGCTTTCGTGGGAGAAAATCCCACTTCGTCAGATGATATCACTCAAGCAATAAATAAATTTGTTTAAAAGTGCACTAGATTCCTAGTTTGTTCTACTAATGTGGACTCAACCACCATGGATTTTTTTTTTTTTTTTTTTGCTGTAATAAGCATATTCCAGTTTTCATCAACACTAAAATATTCTAAAATGGCACTGTGTTTTTTGGACTGATTTGTTGGAGCACTTTACAAAAGCTCTTTGGCTATGTTCACACACAGGGGGTTATTTCAATACAAGTTGTTTCGAAACAACTTGTATTGAAATAAGGCGTTATTTCAAAATAAGTTAATTTGAATTAAGAAAATGTTAATTTGAATTAAGGAAAAAAGCTCAAAGCGAAATAGCATGTTTGGACAACAGTTATTTCGAAACGAGTCACCGTCGTTTCGAAATAACATGTTCTGATGGGATTGTTTTGAAACAATCATTTCGAAACAACGTTGTTTCGCCATCAAATGGGGTTTAAGTTGTTTCGAAACAATGGTACATCATGTGAACATGGTGTTTCTTATTTCGAAACAACCTCTGTTGTTTCGAAATAAGACTGCTGTGTGAACACACCCTTTGGGATCATCTACTTTGACTCAGAGAACAGGACTGGGTATTTTCCACCTTGACGTACAGCAGAACTAAAATTTATTTAGAAACATCTGTTGTTATTAAAGGACAGTTTCATGACTGACTCACCCTACATCTCACAGAAAACATAACCTTAGGTGAGGCCAACTTCATACTAACAATCACCAAGGAAAGTTTAGCAAAAGCATTTTAAGCCATATATGAGTCCAATTTCTTTTTTAAAATGGTACTGTTGTAAATATACAAGTAGGCTTGCATTATCTTATTTCTATAAAATATGTACAGGGAACAATATCTCTGATTCTCTACTCCCTTTTATTTTTCATTTACATGTGTAATCGATGTATTTTGAATAAGCAAAAATGAATGAAGACAAAACAAAAACATCATATGCCATAGAGACCTTACCAGTAGAGAAGGATCAATTTCTGGTAGTATACCAGGTGGTGGCCTGCAGAGGAGGAGAGAGACTTCTGGGGATGTTCCTCTGAGTGCTGAGATGACCTCCTGTGGGTATAGGTGATTTTGTATTAGACACACGTCCCACTTGGAAGATATCTACTACTGACAAGTAAGACAATAGAGAGAGCTCTAACCTGCTGGGATAGTCCTTTTAATGAAGCCCCATTCACTTTCAGGATGACATCCCCAATTTCAATCTGCCCACTTTCTGCTGCAGGCTGCCCAGGGAAGAGTTTTTTAACCCTCACTATGCTTGAGCCCAATTCCTCCGGAGTAAGGTTGTCTTCACGACAAAAACTGAACCCCAGGCCTGAGCTGTTCTTCAGCAACTTCACCTCAAATGTGTTGTCTGCAAAACAAAGAGAAATCATGGACTGTTTCTCTTTCCTTACAGTGCCTTGTCCTTGAAGGCTGCTTATTCAGCATAACAATCAGACTGCATCCCATCACTGATCACACTAATAGCGTGGGCCAGAGATTTACTGGTGTAAATGTTTTGTAAAAAATCCCTGTGTCCATGTGTATGATTGCTTTAGACAAAACAAGCCAAAATTATTCATGGTTTCTTTTCCTGAGGCTCTTGTCTTGGAAACGTTCACACAGTTCAGCAGTAAAGCGCATCCCGAATATAGCATTACCGGGGAGTGGCTCAGAGGGGATGCAAAAGGGCTGTAAGGTATTATGGTCTAGAAATAAACAAGAAATATAGAAGAGCAGAAACATTCTGGAGGTTGGCCATGATCTATTACAGGAAGCAATCTCCTTAGTTTCAAAGATGTCAATATTTAAATAAGTTAAGGAATGGTAAGAAAAAAAAAACTATTGAAAAGGCTGAGACACTGCAAAGGCAATACTCAAAAACAATTTAAAAACATGAAAGAGAATTTATGATGTATACAAGACTTAGATGTGGTCACTGTCACCTGTGGTCACCTGGTTGTGAGCATCTGGAAAGTGTTGGGGAGGTTTTAAAGTTCAGATAGTTTCTATACATAACCTGACCTTCAGTAACAAAGCTGTAGTCTTTGGTATTTGTAATTTTTTTCTCTGGTTTGTTCTGGGACTCATTTTGTCCTGCCTGATTTGGAGGTGTACTCTGTGGTGTAATTGGAGCATGAACTTTGGCCACTGGAAGCTGCCCCTTCTCCAGCGACAGATGCACGACCTGCACAAATACAACATGTTCAAGTTAGTTAACAGTGGTCACAAAGATAATACATTTTGTGTTATGGGGTCTAGTCTAACCTGTTTGGTTAATGAAATTCCACAACCATAAATTCTATGGATCCATAAATGGATCCGCCATAAATTACTGTAAGTATTGCATTATTTTCTTAAGTACTGTAAATGGCAAACACCACCTATAATAGTGGAGATACAGAGTTACAAGATATCAACCAGACAGCATCTAAAATAAATAAAGATTTTTTTCCCCCAATAATTAAAAAATTGCTTCTGACAACATTCTTCATACCGGATCCTGCACTGATGGAATCTGGATATAAGGACAGTTTATAATGTGCAGTGGGTGCATTTTACTATTCTGGAGACCCAGTATTTTTATGTGCACCATGCATTTCCATACATGATTAGCTCAGGGCCAAATTCTGATATTTGAAGCAGCAGCCGTATGCGATGAATAGTGAATAATTTAAATGGCACCACTACTGGAGCAAGCTGCTACCTGATATGATTAAGTGTATCAGAAGTCGGTAAGGAAGTACACTGTGGAGAGCTCTGATTGTCAGTTTTATCTACTGTACATTTACTTATCTAAGTTTATTTCTCAAAGACAGGTGGAGAAGAAGATTATTTTACCTGGCCAGTGTTTCTCAGTGTTTCCACAGCTTGTTTATGGGTAGCCCCTTCCAAACTAATCCCATTGACAGAGAGCACACGGTCACCTAAAAGCAAACAATTAATGATTTAGAAGAAGGAAGAATGTAATTAAATTAATCCATATAGAACTCTCTTATAATCCATATAACAGTGATCTGTTCATTTCACAGTGAACAAGAGCAGTGACTCATGCAATTCCCCATACACGGAGAAGAGAATAGACCTTTTTGTATCTGAAGTGTTCTGTAACAGAATTCCAACCCCAAATCTAAAATTGTTTTAATACTCAAAGCAATGCTTCACTGGGAAATCTGGGGAGAAATATAATAAACCCTAGTGTAATTGCTGGACTCCACTTCACTAAGACGACTGACTTAAAAACAGAGTCATAGCTATTATAAGGATTTTCTGTACTGAGATACTTAGTATGTCAAGCAAGGAGGTCACCAATTGCACAAAGCCTCTTTCTCCTCTCTCTGGACATAATCAAAGCAATTTGCTCCATTAAAGCGGAATGCATTACAACGAAACACTGACTACAAAATATTTTGTCATTTTCTCCCCAGTATAGCTTCAGCAGTTTCTGCTGATGCTAAAATACTCCCCCACTTTGTCTTAGTTTCTCATCTCCTCATTGCATAGCACTGTCACATTTACAATCTTAGCATTTGTTAACCTTTAATTGGACAGAGTGGTTTACAAACATAAAATAATTAATTCTTACACCACTCATGTGAAGCAGAAACTAAGGTGATGGATGTGACAGAAAAAACTCAGAGAGGTTGGTATTTTCCCATGGACAAAATGGGACCCCAGATCCATAAAAAGATTACAAGTAACCAAGGCCAGGCAGCAACAGTTCAGCTCTGGAGGTCTTAGCTCCTAGACTGTAATGCCTCTCCAAAGCCTGCATGCAGTCATCTGGAGTTCATTCTGCTACTATTAAAAAATCTTGAGGAAAGAGGAAAGTATTTACCTTTCTGAATTCTGCCATCAGCCTCAGCTGCTCCCTTAGGAATAATGGCCTTCACATAAATGCCACCATGTCTTACACTGGTATTTATGCCACCCTAAATTAAGAATAAATAGGTAAAAAGCAAACTTTTAAAAACTTAAAACAGAAAATCTTGGATCAAGAAAGCTAGACAGTCCTTAAGATACTTAGGAAGCACTCAAGCCATCAGTATGTAAAAGCAGCAGCCAACTTGTTGAAAATATAATTTTGTAGAACCTACATTTGACATCCATGTAAATCAGAACCAATTGGGGTGGGTGGGGATAAGAGGGGGTGGGTTTCTAAAATCATTAGTCACAAATGCAACCCCTGCCAGCAAAACCAGTATACTTCAAGCAGAGCTAAGGAAAGCACTAGAATCTCCAAATATGAGCGTGGAAAAGCTAAGTGTTTGTGCACAACATGCATCAGCAGCCAAAATAAAAGATGCATACATGCAATATCCTAATTTTGTCCACACTTATTAAAGTAATGTCAAACTAAAACTTATTCCTTTCTCTTAGGTTAGGGAAAGCTGTCCTGAAAGCACAAGATATTTGGGCAGGAGATGCCATCCTTCCATGGTTGAAGATCTGGGTTGAAAGTCTGCTTAGATTTCAAGTGAACTTTCTTTTGGGGAGCTCAACCTACTAATTCAATGCATGTAGCCATCACCACACAGTTTGATGCTATTTCTGGGATTCTGCCAAACTTTTAAAGGATGAGGAGGAGAACAAGGAGCTAGCTCCAAAATGACCTCTATGTGCAAGGTTGCTGCACATCAGTGGCGACATGGTTATTATATTACTTTATCATTTATACCCCCATTCATCTAGAATAGCAAATCTGGAACCAAAGCTATTAGTGACAATTACCGCAATTTCTTTAGATTTAGGTCTTATTCTCGTCTATGATTCTGAAACAAAGTTTAAATATGTAACTGAGCTACGATCAGAGTATGGACCAAAACAATCTAGCGTACAAATCCCCATCACTACCCGCAATGCAACCTTATAGCCTATGCTCCCTTACCCAATACTCCTGGAATTGAGAAACCAGTCAGTACTGCCTTCAACTGTTTAACATATTTAAGAAGAGTGCACTACCTGAAGCTCCTCTTTGTTGATATAAAACACCAACTATCATAATTTTTAATTTGAAAAGATCAGAAATAACTCCAGTGATGGATAAAAAAAGGGCCACAAAACAGTGAATTTGGAATGTAAAGGGGGAACAGCCTTAATATGCGGTCTCCATCTTCAAATAGGGTGCATTAAAAACTGCTGCACTTGAAAGAAGACATCCTGATCTTCAATGTATTTAGAAATTGCCTACATCTACAATACAGCAAATAGCCACTGAAATGGCTTCTCTTTTGAGCTCTGTCTAATATCTACTCACTATTACCAGCATACTACTGTTGAGATATGAATTGTTTTCACAATTGGGAGGTGAATTGGTTAGATGAATCCTTGAAAGCTAAACTGTATGAGAACCTGAAAAATTTTTCTCTCTCTCTTTTTTTTTTTTTTTTTTTTTGACACCTACAGAAACAAAAATGGAGTGCTGGGAATAAAATGATACATTACTTACTTTTATCTTTAAAGTGACATTGGCAAGTAGCTTAGGCCCAAAATTTAATTTTATTTACAAATATTATAATCCAGTGTAAAGTTTTTAAATTAAAAATATACATCTCCCTACTGAATTGCTATATGGAAAAAACCCCCCCACCAAACCCAACACAAAAATAAAAAACAAACCCCAAACCAGCCACTCCTTCTGTAGACAAAAATGTTTTGTGCTCTTCTACTTAGCAGCCAGCAGAGGGAGAGCACAGAATAAGTCACAAAAAGAGACATGTCTCTTTAGAGAGACATTCTGTCATCATTAATGATGCTGCTTGTGAGCAAGTCAGTAAAACAAAAATAATGTTGGATCAAATATGGCCCAACTTAACTCCACGGGCTTTAGTGACATTATGCTAGGTCCATAAATGTCAACTTCCTACAGAAGCCACTTGACACCTTCAAGGGCCTTCTACTATCCGTTATCTCTTAGTCAATCACTGATCAGACCATCAAGCCAGTCTCCAGCATCCAACTTGTTAATTTTTCAAATGAGTACTTTTGTCCCTTTTCCCATGATGACTCACACACTTGAGAGGAATTCCTCATAAACAAATGCAAAGCCACCGGATGATCCTCCTTTACAAATCTCGTTTTCCATGACACCTAAAGAAGCTGATAACGGTTAAGGTGCTGGTGCACTGAGCCCATTGTCTATCATATGAATCAATACAGTCATTTTCCATCATTGTACTCCTCCCATCTGCTCGAATGCATCTGTTGTCTCTAATCTTACAATTAGATTGTAAGCTTTTTGGAGTCTTTTGGTTCTGCATTTGTACAGCACCTAGCACAATGGGGTCCTGCTTCATGACTAGGGCTGCTGAGCAGTAGGATAGTACAAGTAATAAATAGTAATAATAAATGGGAGATGACAAGAAGAGAGATATGGAAATAATTTATATTTTCTAGCTTCATGGAGATTAGAAGTATCTATATGCATGTACTGGATGGTGGCCTTTTAAAAAAAAACCTTGCTTCACTGTAATTTAGCAATGTAAGAGGTTGCTGGGAGTAGAGAAGAAGAGAAAACATCTAAAAACCTTGTCAAACAGTACCGTGACACTTATTCCCAAGCCGCTATCTTTTTTGGCTAGCTCGACCTCAAAGATATCTCCAGGTTTAAGAGGTGCTGCAGAAGAATTCTTTTTAGAATTCATTTTGTTTGCTGTATTCACTGAGGAAGACTCCTTTACAAAAAGAAAAAAAGGAAGAGAAAAAAAGAAAGAAAAGAAATAATGATTCCCTGTTGGAGCAGAAGTTAATTATTAGTTTCCATTGTGCATTTATGGGTGAGATAGAACTGCAAGGGTTTAACTGGGAGCACTGGTTAGTAAAATAGAGTTCAGCTCCTCCCCTAATGTATATGAATTTATTGTACTGGAATGAGTTTAACCCTGGGATGAACTTGACCCATATTAACTAAATATTTTTATAGACCAGTACATTTGTATGCATTGGCCTTTAAAATGAAGGACTCATTATACCAAAAACTTAGTGGACCAGATGCTCTAATGGGGTAAATTGTTGTAGTTCTGTTGGCTTCAAAGGACATTTCCATCAGCAGAGCATCATTACATTTAAGAATGAGCATACAATGTCCCAGTCAGTTTACTTTTAGACTGACAAAGGACCAGGTCTCGTCTGCTCGTTGGATGAATGTAGAATTTACAAAGATCTTTTCTTTTAAACTATATTCAGAAGAAGCCCTGTTCTTCTATGATAATAGCAGTTCGTCCCAGATAGTATATTTGCTTTTCCCTAAGGCAGGTAAAATGCAATTCATCTGGTCTATAAAAAAACATGCATGTGTAAATAGCCATTTGTTACAACCACCTGGCCAAAAGATATTGTGACGGAGCAGAGTCTAGGGCCTTGTGGATTGTATGCGTCTAAAGTTTGAGGATCACCCAGAGCACCACTTCCCTTTTTCTAAGCTCCCTGTGTGGTGTAGTCCCCAAGGTCATAGGCCCAGTGGTGGGGCCGGGGCCCCAAGGCCCTTCAGACTCACTACCCCAGAGTGCTGGGCCTCCCAGGGTCCATGGGCAATCTCTGTTGGGGTTGACTCCTCCAGCTCCTGTTCTTTTCTTCTGCTGCTGCTGCCGCCTCCGCTGCCTGCTCCCTGCCCACCATCTCTGTGCTCCTGCCACATCCAAAAACCCACACTTGGCTGTCTCTGGACCCCTTTTTATTAGGCCTCGTTGAGCAACCTAATTGGCTTTATAAATCTGTTAGTCTTTAAGTGCTGCAGGACTCCTTGCTTCTTTTGCTGAACTAGACTAACATGGCTGCCCGTACAGAACTAATTGGCTCGGATACTGCAATCGGCTCCTGTCCCAGGTGTTATGATCAGACTCCTCTGTTCTGCCTGGTTCAGGTGCTGCAATCTAGCCCAGCTCCCTGATTCAGAGATCTGTTTCAGTACCCTGGGAATAAGGCCTTGGTAAGTCTGGGGCTGATGGATCTATTGACCCATACTCTCCTGTACCCCTCTAATCTGACTCTGTCACAGTACCTTTGGATGAGCATGCAGAGTTTTCTATTGAAATTGGTTAGAATCCCATGTACACATCGAAGGGCAGAATTTAGCCTTTTTAAGACTCAAAAAAAGAAAAATGTCATGCTGCGATTAAGCAAGAAAGTTCCCACTAAAGTAATTTGCAAGCTATAAGTTCATGAAGCTGAAGCCCTACTAAGCTCTTTGAAATTGTGGGAGTAGTTTTTTTTTTTTCTGAAGTGACTTAAAAAACCCCTGTTTATTCAGTTCCCATAGCTCATGTATATTGCGCACCAAAGGGAGTTAGCATTAGAAAATCTTCAACGTTAGTGTCAAATGCATTAGCAGTTAGCTGTGGAAGCATCCCTCCCTCCATCATTTCCCTTTCCCTCCAGCATTGCATTAACAATCCACAACAGATGAGTTAGCCTCGTATATTAAATCGTTTGAAAGCGTTCAACAGTAGTGAACTATGCCTTTTTAGCTGCCTGTTGCTCCTGACTGCTGGAGTAAGTTGCTTCATCCATGTCAGAATCCCCCCGATCAGAATAATCCAGAGTTTCCACCACCCCAGATCTTTTCACTTTTGCCTGGATACCATCTGTAGAGTCTCTTTTTTTCTCATTAGTTCCAGAAAGGGCAAACTGAGAATCACTGCAGTGCTGCAGACCCTCGGCTCTGTCGCTCACGTGGTTGCCAAAGAAGCCATTGGTTTGGCTTTGAGCCAAGCTAGCACTTTCAGTCCTGGCATCTTGGGAGCTCAGGCTTCTGTCCCGTTTGCCCACAGAGAATCCAGATGAACTCCCAGAGATGGGCCTCTTATGACCTTGTGACCTGTTGTGTTCCTCTGAAGAGGATTCTGCCTCATTGTCTTGCATTGACGAAGGCCTCCTTAAATAACCCTTTGTTCCATTGGCAAGATTTATAGATGACACTAAAAATCAAAATCCAACAGCTTGTAACAAGTGACATTTAGTCTGCTACAACACCAGAAATTTTAACACTCAGCTCTTTAACACACCATCATCAATGATCACAATTACTTAGGTTAACATAAACGGAATCTAAAATCTAATCCATGAAGGACTGGTGTACACTGGCCACACAAAACATTTATAGTGACTTTTTTATATAATCCAGTATTGGTCCACAGGCTCAAACAAATTCAGAGGTTTTTCAGGCTATTTCTATACTATGCTGCAGTGTGGACTACAGGTGCATGAACTGCAGAGCCTACAAGAATGTTGTGCTCTACCTGCCCCATGTGGACACTGTTGTTATGAACCAAAAGGTACCTAGTTCATGTTACCATAGTCCTCTTTCAAACAGGACTACGTTAATATGATATAGGTATTTTTTTTAGTTCAGGATGGAAGTGTCTACACAAGGCAATTAGACTGCTGAGCTCTGGTGAGCTGTGCATTTCATATTCCCTGTAGTCCACACTGCAGTGCAGCGTAGACAAGCCCATAGAAAAACCTAAATAAGACCCTTGGCTCTTAAAAGGTCATAAAAAAAAGCATCATGAGAGATAAAAAATGCATCATGAGTGGTCTTAAGGAGAGAATGTGGAAATGAATCACTTCTTTAATGAAGGGTAAAGGAAAGAACAGAATTTGTACTATACATCCAAGGATATTTTAAAATACCTTTGGAAACTTTGTCCTTGGGCTGAGAGATAACAAGTGTCACATCTTCAGGTGCATTCTTCAGAATTTCTAATGCTGCATGATGGCTGACACCCTCTAAACTCACGCTATTCACCGATATTAGACGGTCTCCTGCATAAGAGGATTTGTTCAGATACAAACAATCCAGAATCTGCATTTCCAGACTTCAATGAGGTTGTGGGGTTATATCTCTATGCAGAGCTCTGCACTCATTTTCAGTCTCAGTGGCTGACACTGAATGGAAAGACAGTTGGCCACTAAAATTAAAGGAATGCTGTCAAACTGAAACCAAGACAAATTTTAAAAATGAATTTAAAGTAGTTTCAGGGCCTAGACTGTGAAAATTTTGTTGGGATTACAAGCAGCCACACCAACCCACCCACCCACAAAAGAAAGGAAACTGAATATTGTGAACAAGTGAAATTAGCTAAATATAGTGGAATCAAGTGCAGAAAATCAATACTTTTAAAAAGTTGAGATTATATAAATGCTATTTTAGGAGTTATTTGTAACAAAAGGAAGTTAACTTTTTCAGGTAGAAGTGTGATTTTTTGAGTGGTTTAAAATTGAAATAAAGTAGTCATCAATCAGTGATGTCAAACATCATTTCTTTATATGAATTGCAATTTTCATACTACTTAGGACTGCTACAGAATCTTTCATTTTCATAGTGCTTAAAAACAATTAATCATCAATACTTCTGAAGAAATTGTCAATATGCATGATCAATGCAGAAATAGAGACAGACATGTTAATGACCTCCCACAGCCATAGATGGAATCAGTACTAGATGACAGGACAAAAATGAAGGAATTTCTGGCTCCCAGTCCTCTGCCCGTAGCACATCTTCCTCTAATCATATAATGTACCTGGTTTTAAGGAGCCATCCAAGTCTGCTGGCCCTCCAGGGGTTATTGAGTGAATAAAAATTCCCAAATCAAGTTTTCCAGTCTTCTCACCACCAACAATCTGAAATCCTACGAAAGAAACACAACCAGACACAAACAGTGATGTTAGTCATTGATTCCTTACAAGTTCATATTTTGCCATTTGATACAAAAGATCTACTATTTGAACAGCTTTTAAGATCATGCATGATCTTATAAATAAATTCACATAAAATTGACCTGTAAAAGAAAAAGATTGCTGTATGCCCCCATTTAAATTCTTTTTTATGTGTCAAGAAGGCTTAAAAGATTTATTTCAATAACATTTTCTTTTCTGCTTGATTTCTATCTATGAAATTCAGATCTTGTCTAACTGGCTTTCCTGAAAATCTTTAGGGATGACCTGAAAACACAGAATACTGTATATCAGAGATATTGTATGAAGGAAATCTAACTTAATTCATTGACCAGATTAGAGATATTTTTTATCAATGTAAAACTTTTGGGTTTGCTTGTTTTGTTAATGATCATTTAACTCAAATGTCTCACCAACACTTTGAGGAGATCTTTTTGTTAAATGTGTAACACTGGCCTTTGAACTGAAGCTTGACAATCCATATCTGAGACTTGAGAAAACTATACTTGATTTTCTCTTTTATTTTGCAACTCTCCCTAGTTCCTTCACACACACATGCCTCCCACCCGATAAGGCTATCTTCAAGAGCTTTGTTGCAGTCCATGAGTGTAAGGGTTGAATATAAATAATGTTTCTTCTTGGTATTTTCCCCATTTGGAATTCCACAGCACTGATAAACTGAATCCACAGAGCCATCTTAAAGGACTTTGCAAAGGTGGGACAGGGATGAAATTACTCCACTTTTTCATATGGAAAAAAATTTGCCAAAGATCAGAAGATAGCCAGTAGCAGAGCAGGCTCAATAACCCAGATGTTTTGGTCTCCCACTCCTCTGCTTTAAACCATGAATTAGATCTCCCTCTCTGATGACATTTGGTGTCACACAGCAGAAGAAAGCAGTAAAACTAGTTCATAATGGCATCTTCATGGCTTTTTTTTTTTTTTAAAGTCTCACAGTCATCCATGTCATTTGAGTACAGACACAAACCTGACAGACCCATTTTAGAGCAATTTTTACTTGCATAATTTTGAATGGTAATGAGATTTCTTTTAGATGTTACCAGCCCACTCAACTATATATGAAATTTAACTGATATGGGAGCTTTTCAAAAATCCCCAAAACGGAAGGAACATGTCATTAACCCCATTTCACAGACAGGGAAACTGAAATGGACTTGCCCAAGATCCCTCAGCAGAGCCAGGAACCGCCCCTGGGTCCCAAATTCCAAGTCCAGAGACCTTTCCATTGGCCTGTGCTACCCTCCATTTCACTTTCATTCTCAAAGCAGTTAATGGATCACAGGGCACAGTAACTTACCTAAGCCATGTTTTTCATCTCTCTTCAGATTCACCAAGGTGATCTCCCTTTCTGCCGAGGATGCTATGCTCTGCCTTGTTTGTAGAGTATCTACTGAAAAGTCAATATCTGATGATAAAATACAGTGTCTAGGCATTTGCAAAATGATGTGCCTGTGATGCTCATTTTTTATACATCTCTATTACTGGACTTTTCTTGCAACTCCAAAAGACACTATCAAATTTGATAGGCCCACAACTGGGGCCACCACCATGTAAGGGATTGGTCTTGGTGACTTCTCAAGGTCCCATGTTAAATCCACCTTCTCAAGCAGCTTAGAGTCAAGGTCAATGCAGTTATATTGACACCACGCTGCTTACATGGGCTGTTACTGGCACCTTCCCACAATGCCTCACTGACAATACAATTGATATTTCTGCTTTTGGTAACAAGGCACACTCACAAGACAAGGAGCTAAGTGTGGACTCACACAAGCCAAGGAATTACTATAGTGGGAGTATGAGAGTGTATTTTAGGTCAATTTAATTTTGTAGCATAGCATGGCCCAAGTTTCTTAATTTCAGCAGGTATATGTACACACACACACATATATATATATTTGCATTTGCTGCAGTTTGAGCATTGCATTGCTTTAAACTTACAACCTTTGAATGCCCTCAGATTTTATCCATGTCATTCTTAAAGGGACCATGTCAATCTGGAACAGGCCTTAACATTTAGCAAGACAGGGTCACCTAGAAAAGCGCTCCAGTGAAGGAGCCAATCTGTGGCAACACAGTTTCCCTGATGACATGAAGAGCAGCTGCAGGCCACTAACAGGCTCCTGACACTGGAGTAAAATATGCCACATGCCCACCCCAGCTGAGCACGCAGGCAGTGGACTGAGTGAGTCGCAGAAAAATGAGGAGCATTGGGGAGAAGGAGACAACCCTACCTCCTCCTTGAAGGATCCCCAAACCCTCCTGGGATTGGGGGTGAGGAAAGAGGACCATCTCTCAGACAAGAGTGGGAGAGGAGCCCTTGCCAGAAGGGATGCTCCCCCACTGCAGGAGGGATGAAGAAGGGACAGCCAGTGCTGTCGGTGTAAAGGACTGTTGAGGAGTAGTTGGGGGTATGCTACACTTCAAGTTGGTGTTGTGTATGGTGCTGGTGGCTGAATATGTGGCAAGCACTACATGTGTGGTGATGGCATGCCATAAGTTATGTTGAGTGGTGGCTGTATTTTTGGGAGGAGGGAGACTGGCCAGGGTTTGGGTGGAGAAGAAACGACACTCGTGTTGGCGATGTTGTTTGGATGGCAGCTAGGGAGAGACTGCTGGATGAGAAAGTTAAGGTCAAACACACAGCAACAACAAAACCCAGAAACAATTTAAGCTTAAAAATACTTAAGTTAGACAATACAACTGAAATACATTTACTCATATTGCCATCACTAATACAGAGGCTGGATAGATGCTGTCGTCATTATCTGTAACTACGGAGTGAACAGGGGCTTCTACAGAAGAGCATTAGCTCCATGAGGTCACTATGCTAGGGCCATAGAAGGTGCCAGGGCATAACAAGTGACTGACTTGTTTGGGAAATGCATGAAAATGAGTCATCACTGAACAACAAAACAAAACAAAACAAAACGCAACATAATGAGAAAAGAAGGTTCACTTTCAGTTTTTGACATTTTACTAGCAACATATCTAAGGGAAAACAGATTTCTAAAGAGCATGATTTTTAAGTGGCAGCATCCCTAGAAATAATCTCAAATTAATCATAATTAATAAATAATCTCAATAACAACATAGGCTGCTTACTGATAATAATGAGCTATGACCCTTTTAGCAAATTTCTTGAGAAAATGAATCAACCTCAGCTGCTAGAGGTTAAATTTAAAATAGTAAAGTGTAACCATCTTATTATCTGAAGCAGTCTATCTGATAAGATGATAAGGGGAACAAGTGACAAAGATTGTTAAGGGGGCATTAAAAGAACAAAGCACGCATGTCTAAATCCTGCAGAGAGATATCACTTATAAACCTACCATTTTCCTTCAATGGCACTGATGGAGGGTTTCCAGGACTATTCATGTTAATACCTGGGATGTAAATGCAACAATTAGAGATTTCATTAACAGTATTTTAAATTTCTTAATAAAACTAAAGTCCTTCTTAGTAGTATCTTCATACAGCGCATGCAAAAACTGATCCATGATTTACCTATTCATAGTAAACATGGGCAAAGCCAGAGATTTTGATTTAGCAAACCCAAATTACAGGTGCATCACATTTCTGTTCTAAAGTTCAGAACGGTGGTGAGCTGGGATGGAGAAAAGGAGGATTCTTTAAAGAACTGAGGGTCCAGGAGGCTACTCTCAACTTCATATAAAATATAATATGAAAAATAAGTCAAAAGGCTAAAACTGCTAACATTATACCATGTACATGAGAAAAATTCAGCTTTTGTGCACTAGACACAGGAAAATTCCTCTTTTTGTGGCTTAGTGAGAATTACAGCAGCAACAAAAAACTCCAGATTGGATTTTTCACTGAATTTTTTGCATCTCCAGTGAAAACTTCTCTAAATTTAAGTTTCCATTTATATTAATAGATTGAAACTGTCCTATTTAAATCATCATGTCTTTGTGCCCTTAAAATATCCCCAGCAATATGTTAACCAGGCATAGAGTAGCAGTTGCCTTTTATTTTTCTTAAAGTCTCTCTGAGATTCAGAAAGTTATGCATAGCTTTGCTTCCTGCACTTCTTGACCAGCAACACTGTAATACAAACCAAAAATTTTTCTGACCTATATCCTCTCTCCTTTTCTCCATCCACTATCAGAAAACAATTACGAAGAAATTGTTGGCATTAAATGATATGTCTATCTATACAGAAATACTTTTGCTTCAAGGAATACGTCTACAGAGTTTTTAATTTCAAGATCTACTGTTATACTACAGAGAACACCATAACAGTAACAAACAGAAAACTCCAGGACCACCTCTAAATCTGACACATTTAATTCAACATTCTCTATCCCTAGTTAACCTACTGCTTTTGATCCTCATCATGCCATGGTTATGCACATGAAACAGTCATTAATGTGCAGGGGCCTGCTCAAGTTCATGAGACTGTCCAACGGCAACTGTATTTGTGCCTCAAACCCTTTGCTGAATGGTAGAGTAAGAGTGAGCTTTCCATTTACTTTCTATTTATTATCCTGCCTTTTTATTACAGGTCCACAGAAGGCTAAGGGTCCTACAACCACCTGCTACAGGAATTTGGTTCTCTTTTAGCTCAGTAGAGGCCTGTGTTTCTGCACTTGAAACAAGTGTATAATTCCAGCATCACATATTTATGTGTGTGTGGGGAAGGAAGAGCAGGTCGTGTGTGTGTGCGTGCGCGCGTGCACGCACACAAACACTGATCGTGTTCATCTTTTTAGAGCCTTGTAATTCTTCGAAAGAAGCAACTGTAGGTATCGCATGCACACTGATGTAGCAAGAACTCTAATTATTTATGATTCCAGGCACCAGGGCTAGCAAAGACCGAAAGAACTCTGTAGGTACTGCTCTGAGATATGGGAAAATATAGCTAGATCATGTGCCACTGAACCCTCCTCCACGAAATCAATCTTTTCTCCAAAGAACACTGCTACTGTGATGGCAGGAGTGGGGGTGGAAAGGCAGGCAGGTGATGAAAGACAAAATACTCAGAGCAACTGGTGTTCCCAAATGAGAGACTAAAGGTAAGTTCATGGGAACTGTCCTCACTTAGTTGCTGTTTATGACCAGGAAGAGAGTGTTGATTCTTATGACATTGCTTTACACAGGTTTGTTACTTTATGAGAAGGGTTTTTTTATGATTCATTAAAATATTTTGATTTTTAAAAAGAAATAAAACAAACAACAAATTAAAAAAAAGCCCACATGTAAAAGCAACACAAGCCAGTAGCAAACAGTTCCTTAGCAGGCTGTTAAATCAACCAGTTAGCCTGTACATTAAAGCCTTACATAAGGAAATACTCTAGCATTTACTCAGCAAATAAAATAATAATACTTTTTCTGTCCTGACCTACAACATAAGCTTGACCAGTATCTTCAGTGGATGAGGAGTCTGATTCATTTTTCCTCCTTTCAAGGCTTCTATTCAAACCTGCAAGAGATTTTGAACTAAACAGGATGGGGAGAGAAAAGAAAGGCAGGAGGAAGAAGGGAGAAGTCAATGTAACAAAATAACAGTATAAATAATAAATACAACAGAAATGAAAACTGATGTAAAAATGTAGCTGCATTGCACAAAAGGATAAAGCTTTAGGAGTGAGAGCAATTCTTACTTGTTCAGTTTTATTGCTCCACCCACTGACCCAGCACTGGGTTTTGGTGTCTGTTGAAAGATTCTTCCTATTAATGCCTCCATTTTCCGTGGCGAGGAATCCACAGCGGTGATAACATTTTTCCGATGGGGGTGAACAGAGACATGGCTCTGGCTCAGATCATGAAAGGATTTGCTCATGGCTCTGGGCCTTTCCTCCCAAGAAGCCTTCTCATTCTTCTCTTTGGAGCAGCCAGGGAGTGGTTGAAAAAGTGACAGCTCAGAGCAAGAGAGTCTCTTCAGAATTTCAGCTTGAACTGACAAAGGTCGGACTGCAAGCTTGTTCAAGGTACTGCTAGCCAGGCTCCCCGTGCTGATTGCACGTCCCATGTTAAATCCTTTAACAGATTCAGTGTGAAGGTTCAGACTCCTAAACGAGGCTCGCTCTGCAAGGAAACAGGCCTGCTTTACACAAGTCATAACACTGCAAGACCACTCGTTCTTGTAATATTATTGCACCTGCTGATGTGATATATTTTAAACAACACGTGGCCATGGGGAACATTTAACCTTAGTGATTTAGTTGAAGTGGATTGTACGGCTTTGTCTACATTGGCCATGGATTTCAGTAGCAGAAGATGGGAGATACATGAACCAATAACTCATGTAACTTCCACTGACTTTCTAATATCTACTTACAATGGTGCCTCCACCCATCTACACAGAGTTATGCTGCTTCCCGAGGTGGATTAGCAGGGCTGACTTCCAGGTTCAATTCAGCAAGTCTTCACTGCTGCTCAGTTGAATCTCCAAAATCAAGCCTCCACTGCCAGCAGACATAGTGCATGCCATCTTAATCATAAGGTATGTAGCTCAGAGAGGATGGCTTGGATTTAATACCAGTATGCTGACCTCAGTTAGTCTCTACTTGAGCCAGCCCCACAACACAAAACTCTCACAATATTTCTCTATGAATTTCATGAGAAGTCTGAGGTCTGTACTGCTATCAGTGAACAAGAGGTTTAATACAGTGTTGGCTGAAATCCCCCCAAAGGCCTAAGAAAGTGCTCATAAGTTTAGATGCCTATTCAAAGCTCTATGCCTCTTTTTTGGGTTTCCCTCCTCTTCCTGACTTCCCAATACATCTCCTTCACTATTAGCTTTAACTACTACCAACCTACCATTTTCCTTCAGTGCACTGATGGAGGATTTCTGACTGACTCTGGTACTTTGCCCCTCCTTTCCAAGAATCATTCAGCTAATCCCTTACTCCCACTCTCTTCCTATAACCTGGTCCACTAGCATGGACATCCAATTGCAATCAGGTTTTTCATTCTTTGGGCTGCCTCTGTCACGTGATGCACACTGGGGTACGATCTCTGTAACCGTTCCATGTAATTGTGTAGTTTCATGCAACACATTCCATGCAAGGATCACTTTTGAAAGCTATAACATGCTCTGCCTCACTGTTATGCTATCACATCTCCTGCAGTATCATGTATGTGTACAGATGTGAAACATGTTCGCAGGTAATGTACATGGCTCAGGGGGAGGCAGACCATCAGGGCTATCTCTCAGCATGGAGGCTGAAGAGATACATCACAAAGACAATGCAAATTGAGCTACCTGGTTCAGGTGGAATAAAGAGAATCACATTGGCTCAGGAAGAGGAGGGGCTGAAGGGGGTTTGAAAAGACACACACTTTGAACTGAGAAGGGTGGGTTTTTCGGGGTGGGGGGAGGGCAGCAAAACACCATCTTGAAACAATTCCAAGGGACTGAACCTATCCACATGGCCAGGAGGGTAAAGACTGGCTGAATACTATCAGCACGTAGTTTTATGGGTAAGAATGATGAGAATAAGCTAGAGAGAGAGACTCAACTATGAATTTTAGGCTAGAATGCATCTTGTATTTTAATTTGATAGTGATTAACCTCTGACTGACTTATTAAATGATTGTGCATTGATATGCTATATACTCACTTAAAATCATGTTCTACCAATAAATAACCATTTGTTTTACCTAAAGCCGTGTGAACTTAAGAATATGTAGATGAGCAAGGCTGGGGCATTACTGTTTCTTTGATAAAGAGGTGAACTGGTGTTTATGAGCCTACAGTGATCGGGGAAGGCTCTGATCCCTGCAGGATAGTAAGTTCCTGGTGTAGCATATGGAGGCCAGTGGTGCTTGCTGGGGGACTGTTCCTTGAGTAGCTGGAGAGCACACACCCGCTGCCTGGAACCAAATACATGCAGGAGGTTAGCGTGGATTTACCCAGGAGTGGGTGGCCACTTAGCAAAATGGGGTAAGTTAGGGTTCAGGAGTGGTGAAAGGGGAGGCACTTTGGCACACCAGACCAGATTCTGGAAGGGAAATGTCACATTCCCCAATCAGAGAAGCCCCAAAGTGCTTTGGCATGGAACAGAACACAAGTGTAGCTTGGAAGCCAGCACTGCACTGCAGATATGCTAACTCCTGTAACAGGACTTTTTCAGTAAGGGGGAAAAAACTGGGGTCTGGAAGCTAGGGGGACAGAGAAGAGTTAAATAAAGGGATCTAATCAGAACCTGTTAGGGACCATCAAGTCCTGGATTCAGTTTAGAGGAAAGATTGAGATTCAACCATTCTTTATTTACATATGCTACTTCAATCCATGTTCACTGGTGTTCTGCAAATACATCCTCCACGCACATGAGAAATACGATGCTTATGAACAGATCATATTATTCTAACTCCCTATAATTTGATGGGAAAACACTGCTTTTCACTTGATACAGTACACCCAATAAATATGACTTTTGAAGCACTGTGGTCATCATTTAAAGTCTATTTGGCAACAGTTATCACACAAATGTGGTATTTGAGATCCCACATTTTCCTCTGATTTTTAGAACATGAAGTAACTATGATAATGGTTTAGCATTCTCTATGAAAAGTATACAGACACACAAAGGAAGATTTATTTATCCAAGGCACATTTGGCAAATTAATAAGGACAACCATTGTGCACTTATGTTTTTCTTAAAATGGTCTAGTACCTGCTGCTCCAAAGATCTCTTCTAGTGTTTTTATTCTACATTTTGGTGGATTTTCTTGCAGAAGAACTGTCCTAATAGCTCCAAACTTCACATCATGTTCTCTCATTCTGCCAGCCCCGTGTAGGGCTTTTCAAAACTCCTGCTAACACTCTTAAATGCTTATACATTCACTCTAATCAAGTCCTCAGTTTCTCTTTCCCCCTAGGCTAAATGTACTCAAATGCTTGAAATCTTTCTTCACAGATTCGTTTAATCCTTTATTAATTTGTGCAGTCCTTCTAGTCAAGAATTTGAATCTCCAATCTTTAAAGTTATGCCCAGTATCATGTACAATATTCCAAGTATATTCTTACAAAGGTTTCATATAAAAGAAACCATTATGTCTCAATAATCTCCCTTCTTATTCATTGCAAAATCTTTTTAGCTTCTTTTTTATTTTTGGCAGCCATTGCACACTGAACTCTTCCCTCTGAGCCTCACTCAAACCCATATTTATAACCACCCAGCCATCTTGGTTAATGGAACACTGTCTAATGGTACTGGTTACACAGGAGGTCTATTAGAGTTAGTATCATATCCTGATAATTTATATTATTTTAAAAAAACCCTGTAACTAAGGATGTACACTTTCTATGATAGGCACCTTTTGTTGCTATTATAGTCACATATATTTTCTTCCTCCCCCCTTCTGTTTACTCGTACAGCTATCTGTTCTGTCTCATTCCCTATTTAAATTGCAAAGTCTTTGGGACAGGGGCTGTTAGTTTGTATTTGCACTGAGCCCTGCATATTGGGGTGGCAATCCCAATGGAGAACTCTGAGCACCATTGCTGTATAAGGAATATTGATAATAATAAGGCACTATTTTGTTTATTTCACTTTAAACTGTATGTTTCTTTAATAGATCTCTAAAACTTTTTGGATAATTCTGGTTACTATTTTACTGTATTTTTTATTTTATTAATTCTGCAGAGCAGTGGTTTTCAAACTTGGGGTTGGGATACAGTACTGGGTTGCAGACCTTCACGCACTGGGTCGTGGCACTTCCTGCTGCCACTGCCAAAGACTGGAATGCATTGCTCAAGGATGTAATTGTTGGGTTGCAGGCATACATGATTTTTTTTTCAACTAGGTCCTGAGAAAAACAGTTTGAAAGCAACTGCTGTAGAGTATACGGGTTGGGCAATCAATTAAAGAGAGTCTACCTAACCACATTAATAAGTACAATGAGAACTGTGGAGGAAAGCATGCTTTTTCTTTACATTAGCTTCATTTTTTCAATACTTAATTTGCTTCTTGTTCAGCAATGATGGATGAACTCCCAGGCCTCTAAATTCACAGAAGGCTGCTGTGCACACAAACAAAACTATTAGTCTCTGACTCCCATAACAAAATACAAGTTGCATCTCTAAATGCACTGAATCTGGCTTGACAAGAAAGAACTGCACACAATGTCATCTGTGCTTTACAGAATAAACCAACATTGAGTTAGAATATGGTTCAAAGGCCTTGAGTCATTTTGTTCCATTTCTTTAGTATGCAGTGTCTGACAGAACAAAAAGGCTCAAACACAGTTGCCATGGCCAATGCTGTCTTTCATTAGAGATCAGCATTTACAAAGCAATGATGCTGATCTTGGTTAGACTGGTGTAAATCTGAAGTACAGCAACTGGTTGTTTAATGGAGATCTCTCTGCAGATTAACTTAAATGTAAAGCTAAGTAAGGATAAATAAGACAGACTGAAAAAATACCACTTTGAGGGCTCTATAAAGATCCAGTTGACCAATCAGGTTGTTTGTGTTCAAGTAGAAGTCAAATAATGTTGCTTACCTATTTCAGTGAAGAGAGCATTGTGCAATCCAATTTAAATTACTAATCAACAAAGGAATCACTTTTTTTCATTGTATCCAGTCACATTAAGATTAATTGCCAGCTACTTTCTGAAGAAACCAACTCAAAAGGAGAGAGTACTGTTTTGTTTGGAACTTGTTTTATTTTTTTTTTTTTTATGGTTGACTAAGTGTATTAATTAACATATAAATGAGTCACCCCACAGCTTAAGAGATGCAGTGTTATGGACTGTTTTCCCTAATGTTTACATTCACATGTACCACCTCTTTTATTTTCAATCACACATCACTCTTCCACCAACTTCTGCAGTTGTTCAGATAGAATAGTAATAGCAAAGTATTTTTAGCTGCTGCTTCTCTCTCTTTTTTTTTTAAACATACAATAGCAGCTAGAAGCAAAGAGAGCCAGCACCATGTGACCAGTCAACTCTCTTCAGATCACCACTTGAAAATCGCTGACCTGGCAGCATACATTTTCTTTAGAATACCTATCCTCTAAATAGAGTCATGTGACTGGGGCTCAGTGGATTACTACATCACCGACACCATTTTATTTTCATACACACAGTTATGGCTCTTAAAGGAGAAAACCACAGTCCTTACCAATCTCCTGAGTATCTTGGTTGCTCTGCCTGGCTCTCATCTGTAGCTGGAACTTGTGCTGAGAAGAGCAGAGGTGCAAGAGGTACTGGCAAGTCTTGCTAGTCTCAGTCTGGAATGCATGCTTTATACCATCTGACACATTCTGCAGGGTTATTTTCTTTTTCTATAAAATGAAAAATAGGTCATGCAAAATCTTGTTGTTTTTCCACCCTGAGAAAATATAACATGTCTCTGTGCAAACAGCTGTCAGGAAATAAGACTTACTAAAGCAAACTACATTAACTGGATGAATTTTATCATATGGATGAGAGTTAGGTTTACACAGTGACATTATTGTAGCAAAACCACTCACATAGCATCTCAGCTAGCCCAAAGGATATCCAATTCACTGCTTACTTTTGGGTCAGCAATAAACTAGCAGCAGCAGCTTCTACTTGAGTGGGACTTTGAAAAGCCTTTATGGGAATTACAAACCCATCTGCCATTGAAAATCCATGGAAATTGGGTGTCTAAATCCCTTCTGTAATTGTGAAAATATTACCTGGTGTCTCAGGCCTTATCTTCACTAGAAAAAAAGGGGAGATGTGTTCTTAACTCAAGTCAGCTAACTCAAGGTAAAAGCTGAGTGAAGACAAAGCACTTTGTAGTTGTCACACAGGTTAATAAGTTGATTTATAAACTTATCTTCTTTGTTTATCAATAGTTCTGTTAGAAGATTACAGCTTGAAATTCCAGACCTGTCAATACCTAGGTAAACACTGCTTAATCCATTTCTCCAGTTGAATACGTCCCTATTAAGTGGTGTGTTTGCTAATACTGTCCTGATGAAGCACCAGATATTGCTATTCATTATCACTTAACTGAACCACTCCTGGAATCACCAGAATCGTAAAGCAGCACAAGTGGATTTCTGAAGTGTAAGTGAAGTGCCGCTCTATTTTCTACCTTGAGACTTTTCCTCTGGCTCCACTCAGCTAGCTGTTTGTGCCCCATCCTGTACCCTCGGAGAGTGCCCAGTCTATGGCCATAATAAGTGGAGGGCCTTTCTCCTTACTCTCAGGATGGATTTTTGTCTATATTTGGAAGAACTTTCCTTTGAACACAAGGAAGCAATGCTCCCTGAGAACAGGGCTCTCCAAGGTGCTGCTTGTAAAGAGCTAAGTGAGCCTAGAGCTCACTTTGGAGTGGTGAAAGGGAATGTGCCATTCCTACCCTGAACATCCTGCTGCCTTCTGCACTGGAGTGGGGTTACAAGTGCATTCCTCCCTTACCTGGCAAACTCTGGAGAACAGAGATGAGGTGGGGTGGGACAGATGAGTCAGTCACTTCCAGAAGATAACGGGAACAAAAAGAACAGATTCATAAATGCCAAGAAAGCCATGGTGATACCAGGAGATATTTCAGGGTCCGAAGAAGATTAGAGGACACAGGTGCAGTGGTATGCCAGGGGGAGGTGCGACTGGAATTACAGGAGGACCAAGATTTGGGAGACCACAGGTCAATGGAGTTAGGAAAAACGGTGCTAGGAACTGAGAGGACATTGACAGTCACAGGGAGAGCAGTGGCTGTGTAATGATCTGAAAAGATTTCAAAGTGAGGTACAAGTGTGGGGTCAGCACATTTGGTAGAAGGGTGAAGAAGGATATGGTCACATCAGGTGGAGGAATGATAAAAATGCAGAAATGGATCCCAAAGCTGTGAAATTAAACAGCAGAAGGGTGTGCTTAGAAGGGAGTGAGATGCTTAATAACTGTACTTCCTGATAAAAGAAAAAGCCCATCAGACCCATGGGCCATGTGGAGTTGGGGGCTCCTGTGCGATATGGATCTAACAACAAAGAACGTTAAATGGTAGGACTTGAGGGTTAATCCTTTAGAGGCAGAACTCCAACTGTACAAAATCAGATCATAGTACAAAATGCTGACTCCTTGGTGCAAAAATAATTAACACAAGCAAAACACAGAGCTGCAGACATACGCTGAAGGAGATTTTCTTTGTTTCTCTCCATGGGAAGCGAAGAACAGGTGTGCGGATTCCATTGTGAACTTCAAAAATAAGGACTCCCTTGGAACATATTCCCAGCAGGATTCCAGTTTGGGATTTCTTCTCAGGCAACACCCGATGAAAATGAACACCATATTCTGTCAGCCTCTGGCAAATCTATACAGAGATAGATTTGAGAATATGATGTTAAGGATGCTAGAAAAATCTACAGGGACACTGCCAAGCTAAAAAAAAGAAAAATCTTATGATCATGTTTTACATTAAGATTCTATTTTTACAAGATTTATAGATGTTATAAACATTCTATAGACATAAGGAATGTGTTCTATAGATGGTTGATTGTTAAAGACTGTATATTAACATATAATACCTTCTACTAATGAGCTCACAACTAAGTGGTTATTTTAAAGATCTATTAAACATTTATTAAGCTTCTTATAAGTGGAATGGTAATACACTTTTAATAATCCTATTTACTCTTATTTATGTATCTAACACTGGTTTGGGTTATTTGAAATGGGTGACATTGAAACTTTACAGCCCACTAGAGAACGCCAAGTCTGAAAATCTCCCTTTTAAACATATTGTGATTATAAGAGAATTTGGGCAAACCTCTAAGATATGTATGTTGATTAAGGACATGAATCTTCTTTTACATGCTTGATTGAACATAAGCTGAAAAACCTTTTATTACAATTTTCGTCCTTTCTAGTCTGGTGACAGACAGCTTCCCAAAATATGCCAGACTTGAATTAGGGGATCCCATCCCATGTTCCTAACTTGGATGCAGATTAAGTTTTGGGGTTTTTCTATTTTCCATTTTCAGTGACACATGCTAATGTGAAACATTTGTCTTGCCTACGTTCCTCTGTTCAATAGTGTCCTGGTGCATTGTAAGACCATTGAATGGTCAGTTAGGAATCAATACTGTTTCCATTGAAGTAATGGCAAAACTCCCATCCACCTGAGTGTGGAGGAATTCTGTGAGCCCTTACAGCAGGAGAAGTGGTAAACTTTATAGTCACATTTGTTTTCTTTGTAAACTATAATCAAATATGCAGACAGCTGCATGCAATCTATCACCTCTGAAACATGAGTGTGTACATTAATACATACTAGCTAACTTAAAGGTGATTTGCAAATGAAAGGAAAGACAGTATTTAGCTGCCTGTGAAATCTTTTCAGTACTCTCTGCTTCACTGAAGGTGACCCAAAAGACACCATACTAGGATAAACAACAGTGCTAACGTAAGTTGCCTAAGACTTCTGGTTATTTACAATACCACAACCTGGGACGCTTTTAGCCAACAAATAAAATATACAGGTGATTTAAAAAAGGACAAAATATATAATCTAAGTGTTTATTTTATAATGGTACAATTCTTGTACCATTATAAAAGTGTAATAACTTTTTAGTAATGCACCCAATGGAAGAGCTGAAGGAAGAACATTAAAGGCTTTTCTGAACATTAAAGGCTTTTCTCCATCTGCTACAATTTCCATTCCTCACTCTTAATAATTGCATCTTTTGAACAGATCTCCTTAATTTTTGTCCCTTGCCAGCGTTATTTTTGAATACTATTTCCCTTTGTTCTTCATTTCAGCTCCAAGCTTTTTATCTACTCCATACTCCTCATATAGGGAATCTCACATGAACACAGGATAACTCAAGAGCTGTTGTGACTTACCTTCACAAATTCTCTCTCTGTCTCTTTTTCAGAAGCACCCACATAAGTGCTATGTAGTCTGGGCAGCTCTTCTTTGACATAGGATAGGTCTAGTTTCTCCATCACTCTAGCAGGTAGGTAATGTTCTAGTCTAAAATAGGACATGCCATGCACCTATAAAGTGAAGCATTTTTATTCTTCATATGTTATCACAAGAACAGCAATCGGGGGGGGGGGGGAAGAAGAGGGGGATAATGCGCTTCAGCTAAAACCCTGGACCTGAACTTTCAGACTGAGTGGGGCAAGGAGCTCAGAATCTGAACCCAGTGCTAGAGCAAAATTTCATTTTTGGCTTTTCTCTCTATTTCACTCCAACTAAGACCCTGGGATTTCATAAAAATTAAGTCAACATCCATTAAATGGCCTGACTAAAACAATGATTCGAAACCCCTGCAAACCCTGGAAGGGAGAATGGGTTTAACATCAAATCCACAACTGAAATCTCTAGCACAGGCTCAACATTCAAACGTGAATTCTATGGCTGAGGCCCATGTCTAAATGAAATCGCATCTCTATTCTCTCGCTACCAGACTTCAAACAGCATAACTACAGAGATCATTGAACTGCTAAAGAACTGAAATATACTAGTTCTTGAACTACACCACAGAGCATGCACGGCAGCTGAATGGCAGAAACAACAGCTGAAAAGCACAGATGAAGTACATCCTACCTCAGCTTGGTAATCTCCGTACTCAGCCTGGAGGGCTAGGGAAGCTAGCAGTAAAGCTGTTTCATCATCACAATGCATCCTTTCCTCCAGGAGATCTTTCCGTAGCTGTAGATAATACTGGTGACAGGTCAGAGTGTGCCTGGGGGAAAAAAACAAAAAACAATGCTTCTAGCACTGTCCATAGAACTTGGGGAGTGGGTAGTAATTAAAGGGTGGGAGGATCCGATTCAGAGCATGAAGAGAAAATAATGTTTGCACACTTACTGTATGAGACTGACATCATCCACGAAAAACTTAATGCGAAAGTACATGGTGAAGTTGATTGGGACTTTACTCTTTTTCTTAGGTTCCTCTTTCCATCCTTCTGGGGCAACTTTAGTTAGTTTTAAGTCAGGATCAATGAAGAACAATTCATTGTCTGCAACATGGGTAAGAGGAAAGCATCTGCATAAACTACCAGAGATAAGGTGCTTTCTTCAGTTGCAGAACTAAGATCAGCCTTATAATCTTGTAATAAAGTACAAGATTCTTCATTGTTAATATTCTATAGCAGAGAGTTATAATGCTCAATAGAATGAAATTGTCATTAACAGGATGACTGAATGAATGGCTCAGTGGTTAGTTAGGGGAGAAAGTCTTTCACCACTTAAAACTCAATGAAGGATCTAGAGACAAAGTATTTATACTGCCAAGAGCTATTTCACGTCCTACATCGAATGAGTTTGGGGATCTTAACACATTTCCTTATGGTCAGATTTTCACATTACAAAACCCAGAACTCTGGGAATGGAAATTTTCAGTTTGCTCCTTAGAACTTGAACGTATGGAAGAGATCACAGTAAGTAAAAGCCTTGACACACTGAATAATACTGTTTAGACCCCTGAATGCCTGCTTTGTGGGAAATTTTGAGTTTTTAAAAATATGTTTCTGAATAAAGATTTTCAGGAATTCCAAAATTTCACTTAGAAAAATTATTAAAAAAAAAAATCATTTCCACTTCTCTAAATACTTCCCAGCTCCTCAAGTTGTCTGGAGCCCTGTCAGAGCACAAGGTGGAGAGATAGGGAGCTTGTGGTGCCAGAAGCCTAGAAGCCCCATGGAAATCTTACTGATTCCTGTCCATTTTGGCAAAATCAACACATTCCTAGAGGAAAGATGTTCTGCTGGAAAATTTCGGACCAGCTCTTATACTGAATCACTAAGGGTTCAGTGCTGCCACACTTACAATGACTTATACTTCTCTACGCATGTAACCAAACTGACATCAGTGTGAGTACCTGCATAGCAAGGTTCTGTCCATGAGAAGTAATGAGCTGTAACAGAGCATTTTGATCAGATACAAATTCATTTCCAAGAGGTCTCTGTTGACTAGAAACATGAGAAGTGGAAGACAACTTGGAGGTGGGAAGAAAATGCAAAGCAACAAAAGACAAAGGGCCATCTTTCTACTGCTACTGTTATTCAAGTTGAGTAATATCATCCTAGTTTAAGCAAACAGATCTGTTCATGGAGCAAGGTATTACATCACTTAGTGCGAGTGTGGGCAGAGTCTGACCCTAAGCGGATTTATCATAAATGATTGCTCTGGTCTCCCCTCCAGCTTAACTCTGCCTTTGCCCATCTCCAACAACATACATTTAATCAACTCTAGTAATTTTATTTCTCCCATCATTCTTACCTTTTAGGGTAAAACATTATTCTTACCTTTTAGGGTAGCCAAGCCAAACAAGTGATGCTCCACTAGACCAATATGGGCTACCACCATATCAAAAACATCTTTGCAAATAGTTTTGGTGTCACAGGTCAGCTCCAGCCTCTGCCCACTTAGAAGCATTACATTTACCTTCCGCCGGGAATCCTCATTCTTCCCTTTCTTAGCCTGCATTTTGTGAAACGGAGTATCAAGACCACTCACTTGAGTCAAATATGTATTAAACATTTAATATATTCCTATTACAACTGATTTATCAATAGACCATGTCTTACCAAGATTGACTTTGGTAGATCCAAGGAGATGAATGGCTCAACAGTCATCTTCACAAACTCAGGGCCAAAGAAATTCTGCAAGGTACAGAAATTAGAATTAAATGTTTTGCCTTCCTATAGCAAGAGACTGTGAGGCAATTAATTCTTAAAAGGTGAGCTGCAAAGCTGAAATGAACACAGATTTAAACCCAGAAATTTACACTGAATTGTTCTTAGCAGCCTGATTGGATAGAAGAATTCAACATTTCAGGTGTGACAGGAGTTATGCTGGGTGTAATGGCAACAAGATTTCCCATACAACCTTATTTATATATTTCAATATTACACACATATCACTGACTCCTCATGCAAAAGGGAAGATTCTGTCATATTATCTTCAGATGTGCCTGATGTTCCAGGTGTTTGAGAATTTGACACTCATTGACACATTAAAAACTTTCATAGTTTTATTCCACCAGAGACGTGCCCTGTTCATAGGCTCAGTTTTGTTAAATTGTCCTTCTGTTAGACTGAAAATAAAAAATGGAGAAGACTCCACAGCTAACAAAAAAATCCCTAAGCAAACTAAGTGGACCCTAATTCTGCACATTCTTCTGCACAGGGAAACCCTTGTGCCACTGTGAACCCTCACTGAAGTGAATATGGTTCTACTGTCACTCAGTGGTCTATTTTGTACATGGCTGGGAAGACTGAGATGAAGTATCATTGTTGTGGGGTTTAAAGCATCCTGCTTATAGATAAGTGAAGTAAATAACTTCACCTGAGTTCAAAGGTGCACCATCTTTGTTCTCAGTCCAAATAGTTATTAATGGAAGAGATTAGGTAACTTCACTACTTCTTGAATATACCTACTTCCTTATTCCTTTCAGGAAGTCACAGAGGAGTGTGTCTTTACCTGCTAACACAATGTTCTTTGGACATATATAATATAAAATGGCTGCATGGTAGCTTATTTAGAAATGCCAAGGTTTTCTGTAGTTTAGATCCCAGATAAATCATTTGGCAAAGTCCTGCGGCTCAAAGAGAGAAATGGAAGGGACATCATCGTGAGTTATAGACAGCAGCTGGCATGGCCTGAGCCTTTTTTGTTTTGTTTTGTTTTTGTTTTGAAGTTCATACTGTTCAGGCATGCAGCACCAGAGGTCCTCAGGCTGACTCCTCAGAGCATCAGACACTACCATTTGCATGTCTGAAACCTCCTTCTCCTTCCCACTCAGAGACCTTGCCTGTATTTCAAGATGGCAAGGGAAGAGTCTGGGGTCAGGAGGAGAAAGAGCACCTTGTACATGGACTCAGTGGAGCACAAAGTCAGCAGACTCACCCAAGACCTTCTTCTCCTTGATAATACCCCTCCTGCTCTTACAACCTACTTGGGGAGAGAAAACCAAACCCTGTCACTACGGGAGAAATTGCTGTTGCTTTTGGATCACCCTCTCTTGTTTCATTTGGTACAATGAAAATCTGTAGAATGACTAAAGTAAACAAGAGATGTCTGTGTGGTGTGAAGATGAGATTAAGTTAACAGGTGATCAGTGAACCAGCAGAGAAAATGGATTCCACAGCTCTAAAGGAAGTGTCCATGATTTAGTTCCAGTTGCTCAGAGCAGTATCTGGAGAGTTTGAACAGAAAGAAGCATTTCTCTCCATTATAAATCATGAACTGTTACTTGGGGAGGGGGGTGAGGGGAGAATGGCAGCTACTGTAACTAAGATTGGTGTGGCTGAAGTTCCTATTCGCCTCAAAGCTAGACACAGCTGATTCAAGAAGTTTATGTATCTATCCATGATACATGGAATGCACATAAAACTGATTGGCAAATGCAGGGCATATGAGTAGAGCCCTGCATAGATACAAATAAGTGGATCCGTATCCGACCTGCATCCGCAAGAAATGGTCCACGGATATCCGTGTTGTATCCGAGGATGCAGATATCCGCATATTTGCAGGGCTCTAGCTCTGTGCAGATAAAAATATGTGGATCTGTATCCGATCTGCATCCGCAAGAAATGGTCCACAGATAGCCATGTTGTATCTGTGGATGCGGATACAAGGCGGATATCTGCAGATATCCACGGATTTGCAGGGCTCTACATATGAGGACACCAGGGTGAATGAACCCTACTAAAGCGCTCAAAGTGTTTTTCAGCAGTGAAGTGGTTTACAGTTGTGACATGCAAGTGGAAGACGACTTGTTTTCTAATTTTAACATCCCATGAAACTTAATAGATCTTTTGATGCTGTTGTAAGATGTCCAGCTACAGACTCGAAAAGATATCAGAAGTATTGGCTTCTATGAGGGCTATCTTTCCAATCAGGAAAGACCAGGCCTCTTTGTATTTATGTTGTGAAAGGCAGCTTTGATTCTGGACAACCAAAAGAGATTTTGGAACCCTAAACAACACAGACTTGCATTCAGTCTTTAAAATAAGTTGAGGCAATGCTCCACTAAAATGAATATTAAGAGTGCAAATGTGTTAATACATTACCCTCAGTTTTCTTTGGGTCATGGCTGTTTCCAGGGCTATCTCTCTCAGGGGGTCTCTAGTGATGTCGGCTGGTGACGTTCTAACCAGGTCTCCTGGGTAGAGGCTTAGTCGAGACTGTCTGAGAGCCATTTTAGCCTGCAGTTGAATCATTTCCTCTTCTTGGCGCTTTAACATTATTTCTTGGCTTAATAAGTTGCCTTCAGGTGCTGCGGCTTCATACTGTCTACTTAGTTGGAGGAAAATAGATAAAGTTATAATCAAAATACTGTTACATTCTAAGGCACCATGGTGAGGGGCATAGAGCAAGAACCCAGACATACAGACAGACCAAACAAAGTAGGAAATCTAGTATAATATTTAATGTGACGTGTTTATTCAGCAACTGAGGAGTTAAGGCAAAACGTGCCTGGATTGAAACAGCCTACAGAAACATATCAATATGGAAAAAGCTGGGAACACTCCAAGCTTCCACCACTATTTGTCATCTGTTTGTATGAGAATAAGTATGTGCTCTATTGCAGTCCCTCCAACCAAAAACACAATGCCAAGCAAAAAGACCCAAAAATTTTAGAGCTGGAAAAATATTAAGATTGTTCTGAAAATGATAAGCTCTCTCTTTTCCAGCTAGAGAGGTAAATATATTTCATAATATGACATTTAAAAGGAATCTGAATGCATAAATTAGAGGGCATTTAATAGATGTATATAATTACTTACATGGTACTAAACTGTAACACAAAGTCTTGATACACATATAGTTTAAAACATTCAGCATCCAGATTCCTCCAAAATGTTACATTTTAAACCTCATACACCTGCTCATTGCTGAAAGCGAGATCTTGTCTTTTAAAATTCGACAAATCAACCTTGCCCTTTTGTTTGCTTTTGGTAATGGCTATTTAACTGCGAGTCTGAAAAAAAAAAAAAAAAGACTTTTCTTCCAAGTGGTACTTGGGAATTATTCAGCGTCCCAATCCATCATCTGAGAGCAGAGAAAGCTCTAAATTCAGTACTCTACGTATCCAAGGAGCCCTCCAGGAAAAAGTTAAAAAACAAAAACAAAATAACCACCAAAAGAAAGGAAAATACCCCCCCTTTTTTTTATTTGCAAAAACTATTTTCAGAACTATTTTATACATTAAAATACAGGCACAGATGTAACGGATTCCTTCTCTTTTATATATCTCTTGGGGCCCAAAGCCAGGACAATTCCATCTGTGAAAAGCACCTTATCTGTTCCCTCTCCTGAGAAGGGGAAACCTTGTAGCAGATTAAGAAGTCTGGTGGGCCTGGTTGCTGCATGGGTGTACTTGGAGTATTTCCTTCCATAGGTACATGTACACTGAAAATTAAGGTATAATTGTAGGGCAGGTAAGCAAATCTAGCTAGCATGGGTAACAACAGCAATGAAGTGACAACAGCAGAGGCTTCAGCACTGGTTGGCTGCCCCAGTACAAGCCTATGTTTATACTTGGTTTGCTAACCAGCACTGCTGAGTCTTAGAATTCATATACAAATTTGACACCATTACATCTAGTCTAAATAGAGATCTGGGATGGTTTTCTCACTAACATAGGTGATTTTCCCTTCATTTAACTTTCTCACCTTCTTATTGGTTGTTCCTCACTGCTTGGATCAAAACAACCTGCTTGCTTTGCTGAAATAATCTGAACTGACCTTATGACTTACTCAGTATTTATCTACTCCTTCCCATATTGTAGTTTCCATTTCATGTGTCTGATGAAGTGGGATCTTACCCATGAAAGCTCATGTAACAAATACATTTGTTAGTCTTTAAAAGTGCTGCAGAACACCACCCTTGTTTTTCTGGTATTGTTATGCATGAGAGCTAAATTAAAGCTAGCACAGGTCTAACAACCCTCTCTACATAAATATGTGCTGAGTGTAGAGACACCCCAAAGAGCGCTTGCTCAGGCACATTGCCATCCTGATGTTCTTGTCAGGGCACCAACCAATCACCTGGATGTCAAAATCCCACTTTTTCTCTAGTTCCCCAAGCAATTCCTAGCCAAAACAGAGAAGCCAAGACCCGATGTTTCTGATGCTAAATACAAACAAGAAAGGAAAATAAACAAAAAAGAGGGTGGAAAAAAAGCTTCTAAAAGAAACAAAAAACCCCATTCCTCCCATCAGGCCCTCTTTACATCATAAAAAAAATTAAAACCATGCTCACAAGATTATTATACCTTTGTGACACTATAGTTAAGGTCTTCCATTATTATTTATTACTATCAAGACTAAATACACATCCTAAAAGTTCAGTCTCCAGACTAAAATCTGATTTACACCCTTCTGAGGCAAGAAAAGCATATTACATGTAGTTAGACTTAAAAATTTTTAATTGTTAGATCTAAAAAGCAAACTTATTTAGAGCACACCAAACCAGCAAGGCAGAGGGCACAGTTACTAATGTTAATTTGCACGTGTGACTTTGTGCGCATGCATGCGCGCGTGCACACACACTCTTACCTATATTCCACCATTATATACAAATTATTTATTGGGGACATACATATATATCCAATAAATAATTTGTATATCGTGGTGTGTGTGCGTATGTTTATGCATGTATGTTTGTGTAAATATCTATCTATTCACACACATGCATACACAACACACACATACAAATAATATATATATATTATTTTCTCTTCTACACTAGTGATTCTAATGAATAAAATGCTGAGAACAGAGCAATTTTGTCTACTTAAACCTCAGATGTTCTGTTAAATGTACTTCATTTTGGACATTAATTGGCAAAGAAAGCTCTCATAGCAGGAGGGATTTAAACAATCAAAACTGTGTTCAGTCATTTCTGAGTTGCAACCATGCTAACAAATTGCTTAAGATACTAACTGGTACATTTCTTTAAATGGAGGCTTAGGTGAAAAATTAGAGAGTTTACAAAAAAAGCTGTTTATTTAATCACTAACTTGTGGCATTCTGCGGCTTCTATTGTATTGTTTCCCCTCTCATGTTGAGTGATTTGCTCCATCCCACAGCAGATCTTGCTCATGCAGGGTCAAGTAATGAGCTACACCCTCAGTTCTGCCAAGATGTACACATCTCATTACATACAGAGAGTCTCATTAAAGTCTTCTGCTGTGAACTGTTCTCAGTTGACAAATTAAAGCATGTATATAAGCTTTAGTAGAATCAAGATTTATGACTGGGATTTGGGTGAGATAAGCCACATTTTGAACACAAATATCACTGAGGTAGAAAATGAGAAGAAAATGTGAGACACATTTCAAGAGACTATATCTGGAATTGTTTGCTAATGTGAAAGGTCCTCACATTGAAAAAAAATTTTTTTTTTTAAAGAATACATCTAAACTATGGTGACTGATTTTCTTATTTAGAGAAAAATATACACCTATTCATCTGTTTTTGAGCCTCAGGATGTGCATAATACATTGAGCAGATCCAGACATGGCAAAAGCAACACTGCACAGATGCAGCAGACTTAACTACTAAGGTAAATGAGCTACTAACTGAGGAATCCAGATTTGCAATGGAGGTAAGAGGATGACAGCATGATTCAGCAGACAGATCACTAGAATGGGACCCATTTCCCCTTCTATGAAATGGAGAGGATGATGTTGGTCAGTATTTGTAAAGAATCCGGAGATGTTCAGCTCTTTGTAAGTCCCAAGAATCATTATGGTGCCAAAGATTCCCTGCTGGAGTACAACATCGTACAAGTCAGTCGTAGGGCCACAATGTCAACCTGGATTTTCAAAAACAACCCTGAGTTTCTTGGTCTGTGAACTTACATTAGATCTCAACAAATTATTCATTAACCCAAGGCTGGTGGATGACATATCAATTGGCAGACTAATTCTTTTAACAGTGGGAAAATAATTGACTCATCATCCAATGTACTTACCAACAAATTACCAGGTATTGAATCAGAGAAGGAAGCTGGGGAAAGGGATGAATTATGTCTTATCTAATGAACAGTGCAGCAGAAAGGTCAGGAGCAGAACTGATTGAGACTGGACATAGTGGGAGGGAAAGAGCTGGAAATGGAACCTATCAGATACTTGGAAAGGAAAGGCAGCAGTGGGAGAGGAAGCAGATTCACATCGCCTGCTGCCCCTGGAAAGAGAAAGGAAGAAGAAATAAAGGAGGGGAAAGAAAAAGAAAGAAAGAAAAAAGAGAAAAACACACAAAGGATGAATACATATTGCTAGGGTAGTGACAGCATTCCAAGAGGCACAGAGGACACTAGCAATACCCATCACAGAACATTATCATATCAGCCCATCTGAACAGTCACTTTTGGTTGGTAAAGTTGTTCAGAATCTTCAGCCCATTTTCTGACATAATCCATATTTATCCCAAGTTTTGCACCATTTACAAACCTCCTTTTTTATAATGGTTGCTGCAAGAATAATTAAGCTCGCTACCCCCAAGTACGTGATATGAAGGCAGTGAATTTTATAAACAAGATACAGAGCTACGTGTTTGTACAGAGATATATTTAAATAATGCCACTTAAAAAAGAAATTTGCCATCGAATGCTAAAGGGACCACAATAACATAATAACTCACATACACTCTATAGAATCCTGAACTCACATGACAAAGAAAGAACTATCTATTACATGCAAGGATTCCAGTCAACTGGGCATTTTTCATGGGTGGATGAATACGGCAGGTTTGATTTACAACAAAGTATGATGCAGCGTCTTGAAAAAATTAAAACGTGGCATCTACTTTTCTTAGATGTGCAGTTTAGTGGTCCCCCTCCCAGGCAATGCAATTTACTTCAGTAGATATAAATTTCCATAATACAAGAAAGTGCATCTGAACTCCAACAAGTGATTTTGTGAAAATGGCACCTTCTTACTTTACGGATCTGCTTGCTAAGCTGAACTGCCTCTCTTCAATGTCATTATTAAATTTTATGGCTACTATTTACACTTGTCAGTGCTGCAAAGTCCATATGTCTCTTGGAGAATGAACTGCTTTCTAGTTTGCCTCATACAATCTACAATAATAATCATAGAATTGTAGGACTGAAATGGACCACAAGAGGTCTTAGTCAATTCCCCCGCATTCAAGGTAGGATGAAGTATCGACTATGTCTACATCTGAAATTTTAGTTTGGACTTGCTAGTCTGAAGTAAAGATGTCTGAGGTTAGTCCAAACTAATCTCGGGCTAATTCAAACTAACCCAGACTTTTTAGTTCGAACTAACCACTTATTCTAGTTCAAACTAGAATGTGCAGTTAGTTTGAACTTTTTAATTTCAAACTAAGCTTTAGTTCAGCTCGTGCCCATGCTTAGTTTGAAGTAAGGTGACTAGTCCAAACTAACCCTTGGTACTAACTAGTTTGGACTAAGCTTTCCCTAGTCTGAACTAAGAAATTTCTTAGTTTGGACTAAGCAAAGCCTAGTGAGGCCAACTGCCAAATTAGTCCGGATTAAGCTTCCTTAGTCCGGACTAATTTGCCAGTGTAGATATAGCCGTCTAGACCATGCTGACAGGTGCCTGTCTCACCTGCTCTTAAAAATCTCCAGTGATGGAGATTCCACAATTTCCCTTGGCAATTCATTCCACTGCTCAACTACCCTGACTGTTAAGAAGTTTTTCCTAATGTCCAACCTAAACTGCCCAGGCTGCAATTTAAACCCATTGCTTCTTGTTCTATTCTAAGAAGTTAATGAGAACAAATTTTCTCCTTTCTTCTTTTAACAACCTTTTATGTACTTGGAAACTGTTATGTCCCTCACTCAGTCTTGTCTTCTCCAGACTAAACAAACATTTTTTTTCAATTTTCCTTCATAGGTAATATTTTCTAGATCTTTTATCATTTTTCTGCTCTTCTCTGGACTTTCTCTAATTTATCATACAGCTGTGGTTCCCAGAACTGTACAATGCTAATTAAGTTTCTACTGCAGGAGCAAATTCTACTCTGGCTTATATCTGTTCAACTCCACTGTTTTCAGTGGGGCTACACAGCTATAACTGAGTTCAAAGTTTAGCTTAAAATATATTTACTCAAAATGTGTTTACTTCACTTTATTTTTACAGATCTCATACACATTCGCTGGCTGGCAATTAGAAAAGCCATCTTTGAACTCAGGAATAGAGCAAGCTTATCAAGGAATATCACATATTCCTCACCATTTCTGAAAGGCTTTGTTGTGAACAAAAGCAAAGACTTCTTCTCTCACTGCCTACTTACTACCGCTGCATCCAACCTGTGAATTCATCATCATTTCCATGATGATTTTGACCTTCTCACATGATTTATCAGTAGCAGTAATTGTCAGACAGAAGAAAATGATGATAAAGGAAATGTAGAAGATTATAAGATTGCTCTTTGTGTTGAAATAGTTTCCCTTTTCTCATTTACTTTGGTAGGATAGTCTCTTCTGAGCTGATATTACAATAACAAAAGACTCTATAGAAACATACAACACTATTTTCCAGCAAGACTAAAAAAAACACCAGGAATCTGTAGCCAGTTACTATAAAACACACTTTAGAAACTCATGAACTGGCCAGAAATCTCCTATATCGAGAACCACCAGATCAGTAATACATTCTACAGTCCTACTGTTTGTGTGCATGTCTATGCAATACATACATATGCACACATCACATTGGTGTACAAGTGTATGCAGGCATGCAATGTGATGTTTATATACTCAACTCCTGTAGACTGTCTCATACACACCAGTACACACAACAATAAATAAAAGGTTTTATACAGCATAATAGAATTTTACAAAAATGCATGTATAAAAATCCAAAGGGGTAGCCATGTTAGTCTAGTTCACCAAAATAAGCAAGTAGTCCTGCGGCACTTAAAGAGTAACAAATTTATTTATTGAATGAGCTTTCCGTAAGTTCCTTCATCTTCAAAGTGTCTGACGAAGTGGGATTTTCTCCCATGAAATTTCATGCAATAAATAAATTTGTTAGTCTTTATGTGCCATAGGACTCCTTGCTTATGTGTAAAAATGTTGCAGTTGCCCAATGAAGCACTGAAACGTTAGGAAATATCAAGATTAAGATTGCTCATACATTTTTAATTCTGCTCCTTTAGGCATGGTGTTGAAGATGCAGTCTTTAATTACAAGGTCATCTATTTGTCCATAGGACCACTACCTTATTCAAGGCACTGAGTGTATGGTGCATAACGCATGACGTAGGTGTTCAATTTTTATTTTAATCTCTCTGTTCAGTGTGTGACTCTCTGTTTCAGTCACTGCACACCAACTTAAACATGTGGGATCTCTGGTCCTTCTAAGGAGCCCTGCTACATTCAATATAATGGCTTCCTTTTCCATGTGTCCTTTCAATTTCTGTGTAGAGGATCAAACAGGACTCCTCCGGATTCTGTGCCCTAATATATATGCATCCACAAAAATCTTACAGAACTAGGCAGGGAACATGCTATCAATATAGCCTATAGAATTGAGCCCAAGAGTTGTTCAAAAAATATTTTCTCACTCTCTTATTATACAAAAATATCAGAACTACATTTGATCATGCTTTCTAGACCTAGTTGTGATCTGGCAGAGACCAGTCATGAGAAATTTAAGTCTGAAAGGTGAAAGTTATAAGCAAGTGTAAAAAATATGGCACTTGAGAATGGAAACTCTTACAGAACCTTAAGTATACAGCCGACTTGCAACATTGTCTAGTTAGAAGACACAAGAAGTAGGATCTACCTTTTCAATTACCCAATAGCACACCATTTGAATGAAAAAAACATCAGGAAAAAAAGTTGTCTTTCAAGTTGTTGTTGTAATAACCCTTGGGAGGAAGGGGTTAACATGCTGGTCAGTGAATCCCAGGACAGCCAATAGGAACGAAGTGCAGTTTTTTGAATGGTAACAGCAGCCTGGCCTGGGCCTGTTTGGATGCAGCAGAGCTCCTGGAAGGATCAGGAGGAGGCCAGAGCGGCCTGAGGAAGAATCCAGCAACATCCTTACCAGAGATAAGTTAAGTTTGGTACTGACCAGGCATGAGTAGAACAGGGAATGTTTATTTAGACGCAGTCAGGGTATTTTCTTTGTTTTTGGCTTGTTTTTTGGGTTTCTCTGTGCTGAGCACATGTAACCCACCCCCCCACTACCCTGTAACTACCTAAGTTAATTCCCAGAGAAGCAACTCTCTGTGTTTATTATCTGTTCTTTTTGATTAAAGAGTTTACCTTTTAAGTAAGTTCTGGTTCTGTGTCCTGAAAGGCAAGAAGTTTGTGTGCACGTGCCGTAGACTGCACAGGCAGCTACTAGAGGGAACCCTGTTCCAGTTCCAGCTCATATTGCAGCTGGAGTTCAGTCGCTTTCCCGAAGGAGGAATAAGGAGGATTGCAAGTACCTCACAGGGAGGAATTCCCAAGTGCACCTTCCTGGGTCTCAAGAGGTTTTTTTTTGCATTTGGGTGGTGGCAGCGATACCACTCCAAGGCCAGGAATTGGAGGCCTTGGAGACTTTTAAGAGCAGGCTTTAAGGCCAGTGGCTTTTCTGGCCTGTTGCGGGCCCCTACCTTCTGCACTCAGAGTGCCAGAGTGGGGAAAAAGCCTTGACAGTTGTTGCCATGTTAGTCCCAGGATATTAGAGAGACATAATGGTTGAAGTAATAGCTCTTAATGGACAAAGTTTTGTAAAACTTCCTCTGACCGTACGCTCGCAGTTGTTATCTGCTACCCCACACTGGAACCTATATGGCATATCAAACAACTAAATTCCATACTTGATGAGGAAGCCATTCTGAAAGAAATTTTTCCTGAATTCTCTTCTGGCCTTCACATAACTCCCCATCTTCTTCAAATTCATCATCAGAAGCAAGTACCCCACAGACAAAGTTTATACATTAACTTACCAGACCCTGCCAGAACAATAGATGAAAAACCTGCAAACCTTTCTTTACCGCTACAATGATCATCAACACCTTCCACAATGCACCTTTCAAGATCATGGTTCCAACAAATGCTCATCATAACATGTGGTGTCCCTCCTCCAGTACACTAATGCTGTGACAACAACAATGTGGGTAAAATCAGGCAGTCACTACACTCTCAAAAGAACTCGCTCAGAAAAATGATAAAAAGACAAGAACACCCCATCACTTGCAGGCAAGCATTTCCACAAAGCATTCACTCTATACCTGACCTATCTGTCCTTGTCCTCAAAGAAAACCTGCACAACACTTTTAAAAGATGAGCCTGGAGGCTTAAATTCACAACTTCACATGAAACTAAAAATCGTGGACTGAACAGACACACTGGATTGATATCTTATTATTACAATGTGTTCCCTACTAACAGCCCCTCTAGCCACCAGCTCATTTCTCCCCTATGACTGATGAGGTGTTAAGATGTCATTTCACCTTGAACGGCCCTTTGGAATGTGCGTTCACCAATTATGCTAAACAATCTCTCCCAACTTGTATTTAGATGTGACTAAGGTTAAGATTCTCTCACAAGCACTTTTAGTAAAAGCCAGGGATAGGTCATGGGTAATAAACAAAAAGTCATGTAAGCATGTGACTTGTCTCTGACTTTTATTAAAAATACCTTGGGTAAGAGGATAATACAGTCCTGCAGCTGCTCCAGACCTGCTGCCGCTCCTCTGGTAAGGTGGGTGGAGGGAAGACTGGCCAGATATCTATTTCAGAACTTCTGGGCCAGCTCAATGACCAGATGTTACATGGTCCCTGGTCAGCTGATGCCCATCAGTTGGTTCAGGGGCAGACACCACCCATCACCTGCTCAAGCTCTGGGCTGTCTCTGTCTGGCAGGTCAGGAGCTGACAGCTGCTCCAGCCCTTCCTCAGGAGAAGTCCCAGAGGTCCCATTTAGTCACGGAACCCATGAACTCTGTGAAAGAATCATATCCTCAGCTGAGATCTGAAGAAGAGCTGGTCTCTTAAAGCATGTCTCTCTCACCAACAGAGGCTGGTTCAATAAAAGATATTACCTCACCAAGCTTGTTTTTTGTCCACTCTAGAGCATGTGTTCTGGTGACTGTAAATCATAAATAAAATGGCCTGCCAGTCAATTTAAAATTATGCTTCATGTTACTGGTGGAGACAATGAACAATCACTTGCAGGCATGTGCCTGCCAGTGACTACCCACTGTATGACCCTCTGACTCATTTGGCAGCCATTTTATAGGAAGGGGATGATCCAAAATGACCAATTCTGATCAAATCCTTCAATGTGCCAATACTTTCTATAATGCTCTTTTAAAAAGACTTGCTTGAAGCAGTAGCATAAGTTATTACCTGAGCCTCTAATAATTAAGACAATAACATAGGGTCAAAACGAACTCCTGTTATTTCAGGCCTCATCAAATCAATGTTTCGGATCATCATGATGGCCAGTTTTAGTAGCCTGTTGCCTAGCTCCACTGCAGAAATGTAATGGAGGAATGCCTTCTGGTAACCAAAAGTAAAATTGCTGGTGCCTAGCTGTGCGACAGTTTTGTCTACCACTGTGTTAAATGGACTCATTTACCCGATTACATTTTTACCAGTATGTGCCGTGAGAATTCTACTGTAAGCAACATCACGCCCACTGAAATGCTGCAACCCCCCCAGTACAGAATAGCACATGATTTACTTTTGCTTGGAACACTAAACAGAAGTTTAGCATGGATGGTGAAAAATAAATGATCCAATGGCAACTAAAGAATCATTACATTGAGAGCAAGGACTGTAAAATATAATGATTTCATGTAGTTTACCTTGACCTTAGAAGATGAACTTGACTTGATGGTGAGATGTCATCAGCTCCTGGAAAAGCACTGCCAGAGTCCTCTCTCTTTAAACCCTCATTTCTCCTCACTTGGACATAAAAAGGAAACAAAAGACAAATTAATACCCGAATGGGCTAGAAACCATGTACAGGTAATCCAACCTAAAATTCAAGGATTTATCAGACACATGAGATTACTTAGAAAGGATTGGATTTATATGCACTGCACAGTGGCATTAGAGTATTAGAGAAATTGGCATTAGGAAGTCAATTTCAGTTTTCAAAGAGTCCTGTTGTTTCCCTCTGATGAAAGCTGCTGCATAATCCTTTGAAGAAACACGTTAGCAAGGGACTTAAAAATAAAGAACTGTTAATACACTTTTGTAACTTCAGATGTTTCATTAGCAGCTGAGGCTTGAGCCATTTGAATAGCAAGGGGCAAAACTACTATGTAAAAAGTGCTCATGCACCTGGAAGAGTTTTACAGATGCTGGTAAAGATGATCTGGCTAACTCAGAAACAGGGAGATAAAAATCACTACTCCGTGGAGTTTCCACTTTTTATTTTTGCGTAGATTCTTATCCCTTCTCCCTCTCCAATACTGTATTTTCCCTTTTGACAACAGATATCCTATTTATTAATATGGTCTCTATGAGCAAGTCAATATTTATATATAGTAATATCAGAGTTAGCGCAGTCAAGGCATGCAGAGATCTCTTCTTTAACACTCACTGTCTTCAATGAGAGCGGATGGGCCCCAGTGCTTTGTGGAAAGTACTCAACAGCTTGCAGAATAGGTTTCTTACTTCCTAAGTGTATAATACAGCAGCAGCATTCAAGGATATGTGTCACTGACTACCACTGTGCCATCTAAGTATTTTCCAGACTTTATTGGTTCACATACCACCTCATTAAAAAAACCTTGATGTTTGAAGTATCACATGCAAACTTCTCTTTTTTGAGTCCTTTTGTTTTAGGTTTTCATAAACTTAAATTTAAGTCATTCCAGATTGTACAGTAAAATAAATACCCCAAAAGTCTAGTATTTGATCATAACTAGGGCTGGCCAGGAAACAAAAATCCTATTTTGTGAAAAATGTTGAGGTTTCTGTATGTTCTTGTTCTGATGTGGAATAAAACCAGCACTTTTCAAAACAGAAAGCGACACCACCCCAGAATAGCTAATAGCTTGTTGCTTAGCACAGATTCCTGGTAGAAGCAGGTGAATACCCTAATCATGGAGTTTTTGGGAACTGGGAATCTTGCTGTTTCTTTGGTTTTGAGCATAAATTCCATCCTCGATCTGAGAAACCTTCCTACAAAAATTTAATCAATATCAGTACATCTCTACAAAAAGTTTGGTTTTGATGTGTCCAATAAAAAAGTTTCAAACAAGTTCCTGACAGGTTCTAATGATAAAGACTCATAGACTCTAAGGTCAGAAGGGACCAACGTGACCATCTAGTCTGACCTGCTGCATAATGCAAGCCACAGAACCTCACCTACCCACTCCTATAATACACCTATAACCTACGACTGTGTTATAATAGTCCTCAAAACATGCTTTAAAGATAATCTACCAGCAAGTGAGCAACCACAGAGAGGAAATTAACCCCCCCCCTCAAGCCTTTGCCAACCTGCCTTGGGGGAAAATTCCTTCCCCGCTAAAATATGGCAATCAGTTAAACCCTGAGCTTGTGGGCAACATACACTAGCTATACACCCAAGAAAGAATTCTCTGTAATAACTCAGAACCCACCCCATCTAATGTCCATTCTCAGTCTATTGGCATATCCACCACCAGCAGTCAAAGATCAGTCAATTGCCAAATTAGGGTGTCCCATAATACTATCCCCTCCACAAATCTATCAAGTTCAGTGTTGAAGCCAGCTAGATTTTTTTGCCCCCTCAGCTCCTCTTGGAAGGCTATTCCAGAACTTCACTCCTCTAATAGTTAGAAACTGTGTCTAAGTTCAAGTCTTCATGATGGCCAGTTCAAATCCATTTGTTCTTGAATTCACACTGGTGCTGAACTTAATTCCTCTCCCTCCCATGTATGTATCCTTCTGATGTATTTATAGAGACCAATCGTATCTGCCCTAAAACTTCTCTGGTTAGGCTAAACAAGCCAAGCTCTTTGAGTCTCCTTTCATAAGGCAAATTTTTCCTTTCCATGGATCATCCCTGAGGCCCTTTTCTGCATCTGCTCCAGTCTGAATTCATCTTTCTTAAATGGGGGGACAAGAACTGTACACACTATTCCAGATGAGGCCTCACCAGTGCCTTGTAGAACAGTAGTAACACCTTCCTACCTGTATTGAAAATACCTCATCTGCTGCACTCTAGGACCACATTAGTTTTTTTTCCATGGCCACATCACATTGGCAACTCATAGTTATTCTGTGATCAACCACAGCACCCAGGTCCTTCTCCTCCTTCATCACTTCCAACTGATGGATTCCCATTTTATAGCAAAACTTCTTGTTATTAATCCTTAAATGCATGACCATGCACTTTCCACTACTAAATTTCACTCTATTCCCATTACTCCAGTTTCCAAGGTCAGCCAGATGTTTCTGTATTCTGTCCTGGTCTTTCTCTGTATTGGTGACACCTCCCAAATGTGTCATCTGCAGACTTTATTAGCACATTCCCACTGTTTGTTCCAAAGTCAGTAATAAAAAGGTTAAATAAGATTGGCCCAAAGAGTAATCCCTGAGGAACTCCACTAGTAACCAGCCTGATAGTTCACCTTTCAGTATGACCCTTTGTAGTCTCTGCTTTAACCAGTTCCTTATCCATCTTTCTATTTTCATAGTAATCCCCATCTTTTCCAATTTAACGAACAATTCCCCGTGTGGAACTATATCAAATGCCTTGCTGAAATCGAAGTAAATTAGATCTACCAGATTCCCTTTGTCTGAAAAGTCTGTTACCTCAAAAAAGGGGATCAGGTTTCTCTTTCAAAACTTTTTCCAAGACCTTGTACACCACTGAATTCAGACTACAAGGCTTGTAGTTACCCAGATTACTTTCCCCCCCCCTTTCTTAAAAATGGGAACTATGTTAGCAATTCTCCAATCATACAGTACAACCTCTGAGTTCAAAGCTTCATTAAAAATCCTTGCTAATAGGATGGAAATTTCACGTGCCAGCTCCTTTAATATTCTGTGTCACTTACTTTAGTTCCATTAAGCTGTTTGAGTTTGGCTTCAACCTTGGATGTGGTAATTTCTACCTCCAGATCTTCATTCCCATTAGATGCCCTACCACTATTCCCAATCCTTTCATTACCCTCATTAAAAATAGAGGCAAAGTATTGGTTTACATATTTGGCCATTCTCAGATTATCCGTAACCTCCAAGCCATCCTCAGTGGTTAGCACTTCCATTACTACTTTTTTTTTGTTTTCTTCCTCTTTATATTGGTGTAGAACCTTTTACTATTGCTAATAATTCCCTTTGCAAGATTCACCTCTACTTGGCTTTTGGCCTTTGTCACTTTATCACTACACTTTATGACTTCCAAGAAGTGGCTCTCCCTGCTGATCTCTTCATATTGTACTCCTTGTAGGCTATTTTCTCTTAATAACTTGTTTCACATGCTTACTCACCCACCTTGGTCTACAATTCCTGCCTATGAATTTTCTCTCCTTCCTTTGGATCCAGGCTTCAGATAGTTCCTGCAACTTTGACTTGAAGTAAGTCCACCTTTATTATACATTTCAGTTTTTAAGTGCATGGAAAAGAAACACAACAAAGCTACCATTATCATGTAATTTGTTTTCTACTCAAATTACAGGATACATTTCTGACATCCTGTCATTTTTTGGTGTGTACCACTGAACTATATCAGTTGCTTGACTCTGTAACTTGTCTAATTTAAGCTGGAAATCTGTTAATTTTCACCTGGATTATGTCTGAGCAGGAGCAAAAGTTTACCTTGCTTCCTTTTTACAAAGTTTAAATGTAGAAAAATACAAAACATTTGGCATAGTTATTGGAGAAAACAAACAAAACTAAAACAGTATTAATGAGCAGGGACACTGTATAAAAGAGAAGGGAGCTTTGGTAAGGTGGGGGTGTGTGTGCCCATGTAAGTAATGGAACTCACATTTGAGGTGTGTCTACAAAAAATGCAAAGGGGCTTAATGGAGAATGGCAGGGAGGTGAAAAGTCTTGGCTGGAAGTAGGGGTGGGGTTTCTGTACCAGGTGGACTCTTGCTCTTTAGCAGCTCTTCCAGCCAGGGCCCCTGCATGTGGGCAAATCACAGGAGGGAGAAAGCTCAAATCACAGACAGCTGGCTGCTCTGTGCTGAAGAGCCTGGTTGTCTCTGTAGTGCTCTAGCCAGGCTTTCCTCCCAGGATCCAATCAACTGAGCCCATCCCCACTAGCAAAAACAATGAGAGTCCTGTGGCACTTTAGAGACTAACAGATTTCTTTGGGCATAAACTTCTGTGGGCTCCAACCCAATTCATCAAACTCACTCGGGTAACCAAACAGCAAGTGAGAAAAATTGGGACAAGGTGGAGGGAGATAGGTACCTATAATCAGACAAACCCCTGAATATCAGGACATCTGTCACCCTAATCCCCACCTTCCCCCCTGGAGACAAAAAGGAACTGCCCATGTGCTTTCATCTCCCAGCAGGGTAGGGAGAGCTCCTGTTCTGCAGTAGCTTCCTGTGTAGGGGATGAGGTAATAGCTGTTCTGAACTCACTTTATGTACAAGCGTCTTTGGACAAAAGGAGCCCTGGTCATCTGAGAGGAAATGTCACAAGTTCGCCTCCATAGCTGGAGCTGTGTGAATAAGGGCAAGCTGGATTTTAGGCCAAGGAGAAAGCCAAGCAGCTGCATACCAGATGAGAAGACAGAACCCATGTGCACAACCACACAGTACAACATGCTACTACAGAAAATTACTTTGCTGGCATGGTCACAGAGCATTCCTCATCATTGCAGCTGTACACAGGCATTTTCTGATGAGCTGCACTGGGTGCAATGACTGTTTGTTTGAAATTGACAGGGCTTTTGTGTGTGTTTTAAAAAAAAAAAAAAAAGAGATATTGGTGGATCACATCCAACAAGCTCAAGTACCTCCGCTAGTATGTGTATCACAGTTTGGAAACCTCTGATCACTTTAATGTCTTCTCCTTTTTTTCTCAAGGGATTGTAAAACATAAAAGTAGCTCCAAGGAGCAAAATATTTCATCTGCCCCCTTACACAGATGTACCTTTTACGACCAAAATGCAATTCTCATTTCAAATGACATCAGTGGAGAGCGAATTACACGCACTGAGATTCGATCACCATACTGTTCTCAGATGAGATGGAAATTCCTTTACCAAACTGTATGTCTATAATTTTCCAATTATAACAGCCCAGAGCTGAAAGGCATTCACCTTCCAGAGTTTATGCAATCACAGCAAGAGATTCATAGTTTCTTAATGTTTTGTACATTTATCTTCTCTTTCTCCCTTGAATTGTCCTGAAGTAAATACCCTTGCTGTTCTTTGGAACATTTATGTAGCCAGAACAAAAAGTCAAAATTCTAAATAACTTATTAGCAGTAAAATCTTAATGGTTTGAATTGAAAAGCTTTGTGCCATACTGACTAGATTATATACTTTCCTGTATTTTTGACTTCATCAACCCATCTTCTTTAAATCCTTCACTGGCTTTTGCTCTCTTTCCATATTCTGCTCAGGTTCTGTGTCCTTACCTGCAAAGCTTCATACAAGTCTCTGTTCCTTCTCTATTTCAATTCATTCCTTGCTCTCTGGACTCTTCCATCCCCTCTCTTTCCTGCACCCTCCCTTTGTCTTGTATTTCTGTTTTCTCATTAGTTCAGAATTTTTCTCTCTCTTATCATTCATAGAAAAGCCTCCCCTCATTCTCCTGACACCAGTCACCTCCCCTTCACTTCAACAACACTAGCTTCTAAAAATAATTTCTTTTATAAGAAACTTTCCTCAATGAAAACTTCCATCAACTTCTTCATACCTCCATACAGTTGCCTGGCATCACATATTTGTCTGAGTTACAATATATACTCCTGGGGCCAAAACTAAAGAAGAATCTGGTTTCATGTCTTTTATAGACGGCTGTGTATAGTTATAGCACTCCATAAATAATAAATAACAACAATAATAGTACTTCTGTGAATTCACAGGACACAACAAGCCTTATTTACAGCAAAAATTGTAATAAAATGTTAATCATTTCCAGCATTTCCTGCTAATTTCCCTTATGCAATGTCAATATCCCAGGTCCAAACCTATCATAAACAGAGCACCAATTATGCTGAACTAAACACAGTAATGTAAGATGATCTCATGTCCTTAAATCTTCGTACTGTTCTTAATTACCAAGTTTTCTACTATAGGTTTTTATTTTCTGCCTACTTTTTGGATCTTGTTTAAAGCATGTGTCTGTGTGGTGGGGAGGGCTTTCTTTTGAGCTGTTCTTTGTTTCATGGGGTTTTTTTTGTTTTTTTGTTTTTGTTTTTTTTACAGTTCTTACCTTGTCTGAAATCTGGCTCAGAAGAAATAATAGAAGGACTTTCACTGGAGGTACTATAGACATCACTGTAGTAAGATTTGTACCTTCTCGAAGGTTCTAAAAGTTGGGAGAAAAAAAGTGTTAGGAAAGCAAAAGAGCAAACAGTTCTTACTTAAAAATCTACTGTGATTAGGTATTTTAAGCCACCTATTCATGACATGTTGATATTTCTGTGGCCAAACAGTTTGAAAACATAGGAATGGCCACAGAATATTATTTGAATAGCCTCCATAATCCTGCACACTACGTAGTCTCCCTTCCCTTCCTTAAATCTCTTAGCAGTTCCACCTTTTTCTGAACTCTCTCCTACAATGACTCCCCATATTAAACTTATCACTGATAGTTCAATTAAAGCTTAAGCCTTATTACACAGCTGGCCAATACTGAGTACAGAGGGGCCCTGGCACTTTTTTGGTAGGTTATTAGACATTTCTGTAACAAAAATAAAAAATACTTATTAAAAATATTGTAACAGAGTGGGATATTTTATATAACATGTGAAAATAGCAGCACTGAAGCTTTCCTAATCTGTTTGCACTGCAATCCAGCCAGCTTTTCTGTGCCCAAGCAACTCTTTTCATACTGTGTTGAAGGACCATTATAAACCAACCTGGGGTTATCTACTTTGAATAAGTCAACTACTGACCCAACCCAATGATTAAAATGGTCCTTCTACATGACAGCCCATGAGAGACAGGAAGGAAAAACATACCTGGTAGATCTGGGGCATTGCAGAGTGAGCACCTGGCACAGAAAAGGATGGTATTTTATAGCAAGGTCAGCTCTATGCAGGGGACTGACCACCACATAGGAAAGAGGGCCCAGGCTGAAACACAAACCTCCTCTCACAGGCTGCACATTGTGCACCCCCGGGCTCTGATCTGTATGATTCTTCTGTTCATTTTTGCAGTGCAATTGTATGGTTTGATGCCCAATATGCCATGCAAGGTTTCTTTATGAATGCTCATAACCTAATCTACAGGATTACTATGGTATTGTGTTTCCTGCAGCATCGTGTGTGTACAGATGTGTAGCATGCTTTGTGTGGCTCAGCTGGACAGGTGACAGACAAAACTCAGCCAAAGCTGGGAGCAGAAGTGGGAGAGATGCATAACAAAAGCATCACGTTGGCCCAGGAAGGAGGGGCAAGGTGGAGACCTAAAACAAAGAGAGAGACTTTGAATGAGCTGGGGCTTTTTTTCTGGAAAACTCCATCTTGAACATCTACAAGAATTGGGACCTGCCTTGGGAGAGGTTGAAATGGCTGCAAACCATCACAGCCGGACTTGGGGGGCAAGATGAGCATATTTCTAGTAGTGTGATAGTGTAGTGTGTGTTTTATCCTGTTTCTCTTAGTAACTCCTGACATGTATTAAATGATTGTGCATTGATTAGCTATATACTCACTTAAAATTCTGTCCAATAAATTAGTAGTAGTTTTACCTAAAGCTGTGTGAACTTTAGAGGATGTGAGTGATGGAGGCTGGGCATGATTCATTTCAGTGTTAAATGGACAGACATGAGTGTATGGTGTTTCGGAGTGAGCCCCAGTTCCTCTATGACAATAGTTCCTGCTGCAGTATCTATGGCTGGGGATGCCCAGTAGGAGACCATTTCCTAAGCGGCCAGAGGGTGCACACTTGCTGTCTGGGACTGATCACATGCAAGAGGCTGATGTGGACTGACTCAGGAGTGAGTGGTAATCCGGCAAAGTGGGGTGAACTGGGGTCCATGAGTAGAGACCAGATCTGGGGAGCAGCCTGTCACACCTCCAACTTACGGACAGGGTAAAGGCAAACTACACTCAAACTCACGCATATCACAAATTTTCTCAGTTTCAATTACCTGCAACTCTGCTGTGCTTTAAAAGTAAAGTCAGTGAAATTAAGAAAATCTTCCATTAATCCCGTGTTCCTTGCTTTCCTGACACACAACTTGTCCCTGAAGGTGTTAAATGAGTAAGCCCGAAGTGCCTACTGCCTAGGCAGGACAGCAACTGGTGGGACTCAGAAGGTCTCTGGGCTTAGCTACCCCAAAGACACTTCTGTGGCAGATATTGTGCTGCAGCTATGCCACTGTAATGATGTGGAGTAGACACATGTATGACTGCAAAGGAAGGGGATTTCCATTGTTGTGTAAGGCAGGCTTAGGAGCTGTGCCTAACAGCTTCTGAAGGTGCGCAACTAATTGGCATGGGTTTTGTGTTTGCATAAGCACAAAGAATGCATTAGCATAATCAAACTGTGGGTGCAGGGCAATATGGATAATGGTATTGGGGGTTGATCTGATCACAAATCTGTCAATATCTATAATTCTACTGAAGGGAAATATGAAATACTGTCTTTAGTGATATGCTACTCTCTGATTGTTCCAAATCTGTTTGGGTGGGTAAAAACTACCCTTAGCTAAAACAAGATGTGTAAGAGAGGCTTCTGCCTGTTTGATCCTGGAAAAAGAGACACAGGGGTAGGGATTGCATAGTTCCTTCTGGAGGCATTTTGTCTCAGTCTCTGGCCCGAGTGTCAAATGATAGGTCTGGCTGCACTTCTTTCAAGGCCTGTCTTTGTTATTTTAATGGAAGTAATGGTTTGCAGCTACTTGAGGTTTAAGAGCTGAAATCACTAAGAGGCAAACTGTCTGAGCTGAAGTCACTAGAGAGAGGAAACCCCCTCTCTCTGAGCTGAAATCACTGGAGAGGAGCAGCAGATGGAGCGGCCAGTGGCGAGCTGAGTGGCATGAGTGACTGGCGGGCGGAGCCGTTGGACAGCGGGCGGAGCCAATGGACGGCGAGTGTGGCCAGCGGCGAGCCAGGTGGCGTGAATGACTGGTGGGTGGAGCCAGTGGACAGAGCCAAGGGACAGTGTTAGTGGATGGAGTGAGTGACCAGTGGTTGGTGCCAGCAGATAGCTGGCGTGAAAGACACTCCCTATATACCCTCGGGTTGGTTGGGAGCCTAGTTAGCATTGACTCTCGAGATTGGTGCCGATTTTGCTATTAAGTCTTGTATGTTCTGTTATGGGGGGGTGGGTTGTTGGGACCTTGCTGTGTACTTATTTCCGATGAATGCTGATTTCTGTTATCTGGCCTTTTTATTCTGTTTTCACTACTATTAAAAGTTCTGTATACTACACTCATCTCGTGCTTGCAAGCGGGGAAGCCTTACCCCTTTGGGCTACCCTGGGAATAGTGCATGATTTCCCAGAATCTGGGTGGGGGCTCGAGCTGGTTGGTGGTGTTACATTATTTGGAAACCCCTAGATATAGAACCCAGCCCTCATCCTGCCATCTCGCCCTGGCAGAAGGGTTACAGGTGTCAATAATCCACACCCTCAAAAGGAGTTAGGTTAGTTAATGGAAGAATTCTCTTGTTGACCAATGCTGATTATACCAGGGCTTAGGCTGGCTCAGTTATGTTTCCCAGGATGTGAATTTTTCATATCTCTCAGCAACGCAGACCTTTAGACCTACCATTTTAGGTTTAGTCCAGGACTCACATGCAGCTGACTGTGTGTCCAAGACAGATGTGTCTGAAGGAAGGGTGCCAGACAAGAGACATGTCCTGGAGCAGTGGTTCTTGACCTTTTTAGACTCAGGACCCCTTTGTAAACATGGATGGACTGTCACAGCCCAGGAAATAGCTTTAACGCAAAATCAATTTCTTACGCAAAATGCACAATATACACATTAGCATTGTAAGTGTGAGTAAGTATATTAAAAGCAGCTCCTCTGGCTCCTGTCCCACAGGGCTAGTTGGGCTCATCTCCCCACTGAGTGTTGTAATCTCTAGGATTGCAGCACCATTCAGAATTGGCCTGGGGAGCTGGGCCAAATCTGTGCAAGTAGTGCTGCAATCTGGCACATTGGGTCACACTTCCAATCACTCACTGTGACAAAGGGGAGGATGGGCGAAACCTAAGTGGTGCTGTGATACCCTGCACTGGGTCAAAATGCCTAGAACAAGCCCAGCCAGCACCAGGGCACCAGAGCTGCAAAAGAAGCTGCTGCAGAGCAACCCATAAAAGAGCCTCCCATGCAACTCTTTGAGACATTCTGGTGACCCAGTTTTGGGTCATGACTCGTGGGTTGAGGAACCCTACCCAAAACCCCCGAACTAAAAAGAGCTGGCTCTGAAGCACACTGGAAATATAATTAATTGGCTTGGAGGCACAAGGCACCCAGCAAGAGGGTCACTGCGCAACAGACTGTGACCAACCAGTTGGGTAACTGGGCCAGTTTATAACACTTATATTAATGACAGTGTATTGATTATTAAAAAGAATAACACACACATAATAAAACAATAAAAAATAAAAGGCCCCTGAGGCTTACCCCTGCAATACAATCCTCATCCCGTCATATGTAAAACTTCTTCCAGCCTGATGTCATCTCCTGCTGCATCATATCGTATATAATATCTAACCAACTCCAAAATCTTTGATACAAGAGCCATATCTAAATTTTCCTCTATAAAGTGCAGTGAACATCTTTGGTGCTATTGTTCAAAGCAAGGTGAATTACAACAGAATACTGAACCTTCTGAATTCATTTGTGTGTAGAACTATAGTTTAGAAAAGCAGCTGTCTTGTGTCCTTTCATTTTATTCAGTACCAAGCAGAGTAGGCCTTTATTGTACTAAAAATAAGGCTGGAGAAGGTTCCGGATATGTCTGATTTTTCCTTTTGGCTTTAGAATGTTAATTTCCATCAAATTCAGAATCTGAATAAATCCCTTGGATTAGAAGCAGTTCATTATTTTATTTCACAGGCAATATATAACATTAATACTACAGCTACATAAAATGTTGTTTCCCCTGAGATTTAATAATGGCATTTATATACTATTTCTTGTTTCTTTGAACAATACTCAGAAAAAGGCTAATTTCTTTGGCAGAATCCATGACTGATTTAGATTTACATCTCTGACCTTTGCCTCATTCTCATATTACAGATATACTTAAATAGTTTCTCTACTGAAATTTAAATAAATGAAATCTTTCTAGTTCAAAAAGTTTGTCATAAGGGATAAAGGGAAGATGGTATGAAGAATGGAGAAGAGTGTTTAGTTAATATTAGTCCTGACTGATTTAAATGCATACTTCAGTCTTAAAGAAAAGATTCTACTTGCTTAAGCCGAACACGAAACATTTACTTTTTTTAGAAAAAAAGTTAGCTGTCCTGAATTTTACTACCAATTCCTTAAAGAAAGACGATGCCCAAGTCTCTTTAGTCTTTTATCAAAAAGACAGAGCAAATCAGTTTGCCCCAGCTGGTTGCCTTACTATAAAAAAATAATTATTGACTTTAACAAGACTTCTGTATGTTATGACCAGTAACATTCAGCTAACTCACAGCTAGCAATCAATTATACCAACACTTAAAGGCCACATTAAGCTATAGATACAAAAACATTCAGAATTACACAGCTTGCTGCCTCAGTAGTTTCCTAGATGTGGGTCTGGTGTCTCAGATGTAGCACACTGTTACACTTAGTCCCCCTGCATTTTAAGATTCAAAGAGAGACTAGGTTAGGTATTATTTCCCCCCATTGTGTTAACTGTATTTTAAAAACAAACTTCACTACAAGCTAACATACTGATATTCCTTTTCAGAAGGTGATCTGGAAACTGAAAACAACAACTAAAATTAATCTGTTAAAATATTTCTCATTTGTATACAATACATTCTGGTAAGTGTTTGATACCCAAGTATAGCTGCACCATTTGATGGATGAGAACCAGAAAGTGAGTTCATTTCCCTTTGCAAGGTAGGTGAAAACTAAGAAACAAAAATTGGCATAAATAGTGAAAAAGAAAGGCCCTGACATAGCAGGTTGTTCTGTATAGGCAGATTCTACATGCATGCAGGGGAAGGAGTCTGTGTGGCGGAATCAGGGCATAAAATAGCTTTGGAATGTCTTCATTATATTAACCATGAGAGGTGCTATTAATAACTGTGTGTTTGCAATAATACATAGGACTCACTTGTTCCTAGAATAATTAGAACAAGTCCACTCTGAACTGAGGGTGAGGTAGACCACTGTCTACCCGGATTTTAACAAGACTTTGTTGCAGAGCGTTGTAGGTCTCCATCTGTCTCACCAAATTTGAACCAGACATCATCTAGATTATTTTTCTTAATTTTGCAAGATCACTCATTTTTAAAAGCGTAACAGTCTTCTTAAAAAACACATTTCTGTCTGAACATGTACCCAATGGTGTTACAAATGTTTCTAAGATGACTACATGATAACTGGCACAGAACAGAAAAGGAACATGGTCCATTTTTTCAGTTTACTTTGTACATTTCAAAGCACCAAATATACCTCACTTTCACAGGTATCCATCTAGCCCATTTCCTTTCTTTGTGTAGCTCCTTCTCACAACAGTGACAAGCAAGCAAGCAAGCAAGCAAAAACCAAACCAAATGTGATTTTAGAGTGAAAAAACTTGAGGTAGTGCTCAGCATCAAGTACAGTTCCTGAAATTACTTCTAACTTATTTTAAAACATTTACTGCATTGCAAGCAGAAGGGTAGTATTTTCAAAAGCACCCAAGTAATTTGGGAGACTAAGCCCCACCAACTTGCATGTTAAAATGGTGATGATATGTCTTGCAAAAGTATTAACCAAAAATATGGCACTCTAAGGAACTTTCAGGTCCCATATGATATCTGGTGGAGAAAACTCCAGAAATATGAACAAATTGGCTGACTTGGGAATAGAAAAGAGATTGAAATGATAAAGTTCTGACTCAACTGTTTTTTTAAAAAAGTGGAGAGTTGAAGGATGGGTTTTTTAAAGACAGCAGGGAAGAAACACCTGTTGAAGCTACAGAACAGGACAGACCAGGGGCTCGCCTTACCATGAGGCAAACTGAGGTGGCCACCTCACGTGCCCGAGCATGGGGGGCACCACTAGGACCCAGAGCATAGAAAACTGTGTCTGCTGCTGGTGCATATGAATTCTCTCTGCTCTAGTGCAGTGCTGGTGGAAGGAGGGCACAAGAGCCATAACAGGCAAGCAGGAGAGAAGGAATAACAGAAAACAGGAGGAGCTGCAGGGAGAGAGAGGAAGAGCAGCCTCTTATGTACCCCTCTAGAACCGCCAGGAGCCTAGACTGATTAACACCAGCTTCTCAGGGAGCTTCCTGTTTCCTGCTGCTTCCTTGAACCCACTTGAGGAGAACAGGCAGCCGGAGTCACTTAGGCCCTTAAGACGCTGATATCTTCCCTCAATTAGTCCCTGCTACCAGTCTGCTTATTTGTCTCCTTCAACTGAGCACAGAGAGCCACTATAGCTGGCACAGAACAGCAGTGACAAGTGAAAAAAGAAAATGCTTCTCTGGCGCAGCATTCAGAAGACGAGCAAAAGCAAAAGAAGCTTTTCTATCTAAGCAGGAAGGCGCTCTCCTGAGATACATAGACGCAAATGTTCACGGTAAGCCTTCTAGCCTGAGTGGGGATGTGACTGGTGAGGAGATGCCTGATCTTCCAGCTAGTTAGAGTGCAGGTGACCTGGCAACTACTGCAGCATCCATATCTCCACCTCAAACAGATGTAACCACGCACATTCCTGAAGAAAAGTGTAGATCAGAGAAGAGTGTGGTGGAGGTGCAAGAAAACAGCTAGCGCTGAGTTTAGATGATCCAGACTGTGGACTCACTTGAGCAGTATCCTGAGGGACTTCCTTGTACTGCATGGGTCACAGCAAGTGAAAAACTTCCTGTTCTCCAAAGACAATGCAAATAGAAGTTTCTATCCAACACATTACTGGTGTGAAATCACCAGTGGTGACAAAGTGGAGAGGCCATGGCTTACATACTCAAAACCCCAGAATGTTGCACACTGTTTTTGTTGCAAACTCTTCCAGTCTAATGTTCCAGCCATACTGGGTTCTTCAAGAACAAAAGACTGGAAAAATCTGGCTAGAAATCTGGCATGCCATGAGAAGGCAGCAATCACCAGAGAGCATTCTAGAATTTTGTTGACATCGATGATACTCCGGGAGCTGGTATGACAAATGTACTTCTTAAAAAGCTAGATGATACAGGAATTGAGGTAGCTGATGTGAGAGTTCAGGGCTACGATAATGGTGCCAACATGAGAGGAAAGAACAGGAGTGCAGACACGGACTGGAGAGTTAAACCCTTGAGCTTTTTTTTGTTCCATGCAGTTCTCATTCATTGAACTTGGTGGCCAGTGGTACAGCATCAGCTTCTAGTGAGGCTGCTGAATGTTTTAATGTAATTCAAAGCATCTATGTATTCTTCTCTGCATCAACTCATTGATGGCAAATTTTGAAGCAACTTCTGGGAACATCCACTCTGACACTGAAAGTACTGAGTGCCACAAGATGGGAAAGGCAAGTGAAGGAGATAAAGCCTATCAGATACCAAACTGGGAAGATAGATGATGCCATAGTTGCCATTGTGGAGGATAATGCTATGACAGGAACTATTCATGGGAGAACAGTGGCAGAGGGAAATGGAATCACCAGAAATATACATAACTTCAGATTTCTGTGTGGCGTAGTATTGTGGCATGACAAAGTGTTTGAAATAAGTGTTGTAAGCAAGAGACTGCAAGGTGTTGACTTCCATATATCTGGAGCAAGGGAACAACTGGACAAAGCAAAGTCACACCTACAATCTTACCAGTCAGATGAGGGATTTCAAAATGTTCTGAAGAGTGCACAGAAGTTGGCAGAGGAACTTCACACTGAAGCTATTTCCCCACCCATTCATGAATACAAGAGTCACTGAAGAAGACGACATTTTGAGTACGAGGTACAGGATAAGCCCATAAGAGACCCCGAACAACAATTCAAAGTTGAACTCTTTAATCAGGTGCTAGATTCCGCAATACAGTCAGGTGAAGACTGCTTCATGCAGCTCAAGGAATACAACAGTATATTTGGGGTGTTGTATAATATTCCAAAACCCCTCATCATACCTGAAGACCACCTACTCTAGCAATGCAGAGCAATAGAGACAGTGTTGACACATGATGACATCCGCAATATTGATGCAAGTGATTTGGGTGAAAAACTGAAAGCCCTTTCAAGATACATTTCAGCAGTATCAACTTCAAAGGCTGTTCTGGAATATATGTGCACAAATAAAGACGACCACCCTCTTTCCAAATGCTTTTGTTGCGCTGCACATACTTCTAACACTTCCTGTAACAGTTGCCAGTGGAGAACACAGTTTCTCCAAGCTGAAGTTAATAAAAACACATCTAGGCTCCACAATGACACAGGAGAGACTGGTTGGCCTTGCAATCATCTCAGTAGAGCATAAGCTGGCCCAGACTGTGGACCTTCAGAAAATCAGTTCAAATTTTGGCAACCAAGGAGGCACAGAAAGCACCACTTCGATTATTCAAACAGATGATAATGCCAGTGTTTACTGTGCAGACAAGAAAAGTTATATTTGCTGTTCAGGCATTTGAAAGTTACTTAAAATTTTTGAACAAGGGATTTTAAATTGTTAGTTCTCCTTTCCTGGGGTAGGTAGCAGAGAGGTACCATGAGAGGAGTAGAACAGGAAGAAGGCAGAATTCAGACCTTTCAAAGTTTTGACCCAAGCGAGGGGACATGGGGGTGTCATTTGAGCTCCCCACCTCAGGTGCCAAAATGTTGTGGGCTGCACCTAGGACAGACATAATGGAGAGATAGATCCAAATAATTTCAGAAATTTGGTATTTCTGAAATTCCTACTCCATGGCAGATCTATAGGTTTGAATCATATTTTTGCTGTGTTAGTAATTTGTTGTCTGGTTTTGGTACACTTTGGTATTGTTGCCTCAGCATGTAGGATACTTATGCTAACAATTCTGTGAGACTGCTTAAAAAACCCAGTCTCTTTCAGCTGTACAAGCTGACTTCATATTATCACAATTTAGAGGCCACAAGTTAACTGTATGCAGTTAAGGAGAGAATTCTGTTTGCTTAGAACAAATATTTCTTTTCTTTCTTCCTGCGGTGCACAAAAGGGGCCTTTGTTTCAAAAGCTTTTCAGATTGGTCATTTTATGTAGTTTGTTTTGAAAACAGAAAAGTAAAAAGAGAAGAAAAACTGGGTACCAGCACAGCAATACTCCCCAAATGTAGCAATAACACACAGAATAAATGGTGATTTTTTTAGTCTTGTTTTGTAGCTAGGATATTTGCCTACATGGCCAAGGAAAATTTCAGTTAGATGAGGCAGGCAGAGCTAGCATACTCAAGAATGGGTATCAAAACAGTGAACCGGAAATCACTATCCCTCTCATCAGCACTGTTTATTACAGATTTCAAGCGGGTCAGTCAATTAAAATGTGTTAATAGCCCATCTGGTAAATACTTTATGTTCCCCAAATTGAGAGCTGTGGTTCCCAGGAACATAAAAAGAGCTTCTGGTGTGGGAAGAGTGTGTCATGGGAAATATTAAAATTTGCTAAATAAATAAATAACAACAATACATTTCAAAGGATTAAGAACTGCAGTGACACTGTCAGCAGCACACTGCTGACTCCACAAAGGAAAGTAGGACTTTTCTGTTTATTCAGCCTGCAAGGAGTTAAAACCCAGCAGCAAAGTAGTGGCCAAACTCTGAGCCAGGAAGATAGAATAAGGCTCCCAACCACCATTCAAATCCACGTTCCTTTCCTCAGGACTGGTTTTAACAACAGAATATGCAAAAAAAACCCTCAGATTGATGGGCCTGTCCTGCCCCACTTTCCACCAGCTGCAAAGGAAACCCTTTCCCTTCAGACCACAGACCCTGGGGCTCAGGGGGCCCGTCCAGGCTGGGGAGGGACATATTAAGATGGGATGAGTAATAAGTAGCTGGAGAGTGCTGCTCCTTGGCTAGACTCAGCTCGTGCATGGTCCCTGGATCCAGGGCAGAGAATCAGAACCGTCCTGTGGCTGTTCTTTCTCAGCGTCATTTTTCCCCCCTGATAGGCTGTCCTGAGAGAAGTTGAGCTTCTATCCTGTTCTCTCTGGGGCTTTTACAGGCAGAATTACTCCCCTCTTCCTTCCTCTGCAATGTAACATGTGGCCAGACTAGGAGTGGGGCAGCTGCTAAACAGCTACAGCAAGAGAAGAAAAGCAGTTTCTCCCAGAACTGCTTGCTTTCACCAGAGCTGTTCCTGGGGCAGTGGGTGAATCCAGGATGGGAAACACCCCTGGCACCTCCCTATAGTGACAGAGCTGATTCAGATGCTTCAGTTTAAATACTGCAGAGCACCGTTTAGAGACTGTGTTTTCAGCTCATGTTCAACTGTCCCTCCCCCTTTTTTAATAAAGGGGAGGCATCCTCAACATTCACAGATTTGATGCCCTTACACTGTAAAATGCACACTACAGTACAATACTATATGCTGGATCCACTATATTATTAACACAAGGGAAAATCATGAAGTCCTTTTCTGAAGTCCTTACTCAGACAAAATTCCCACTGACTTCAATGGAACATAAATGAATTTAACTTGGGAGTGGAGTGGGAATTTTGCCTGAGTAAGTAAAAACCAGAGGTTCCCAGCTCTCATAAAATTCAAGCCTCAGCTCCTGAAGTCATGTGAGAAGCTGACCTTCATTTTAAAAATGAAAGCAAGTTTCAAAATAGTCCACAAACCACTCAAGCTAGAAAGTCCTAACAACAGGAGCCCTTAAAGTAATGTTCTGGACCCTTAACAGTAACACAGCATGCTACAATGAGATAATTCCACAGCACACCCACTTTTTTTAGCTCATAAATATTACATTTACTTACTTTTACTACGGTTACAGTCTTACTAGAATGGTTTGCAACATAGTACATAGACAAGCTAAAGGAGGATCAAATACATTAATGTTTCAAATCAATTAGAAAAAAATACCCATCATCTCAATTTTGCCCATTGGTCACCTGAGTTTAGAATGTTAATGTTTTAAATTTGAAAAACTAATTCCTCATTTTTAATCTGATGTTTAATTTTCATGAGTTTTACAAATTGTAATTTTGGTTGGATAGAATATTGTTTAAGATGAAACAATGTTTGTTTTTCATGGATTTTTATTACCTTTGTACAAAATTTCACAGCACACTTGGACAGTTCTCATGGCACATTGCTGCAGCACGCTGGCTGAAAACCACTGTCCTAAAGGCTGAACACCAGAAGCAAATAGAAAGAACCCCGGGTTTATTATTTTTGAGAATGATGATGATTTTGGGGTATCTGGCTTCTGAGTTTTGAATGCCAGGAGTTAACAATGTTGAAATATTGAACAGAGACTTCAGGATTAAGCCAACTCTGCAGTAATATTCACGTTACACTATAGTGGGTAGCATAATTATTTGTGTGTATTGTATAAACTAAAACAATATTGTAATGTTTAGCTTTCAGTGTTGTTACTAGGGTGGAGTGTTTTAATAACCAGAATGTCTCAATCATTTCACATGTTAGTAGATCCACCCTGCATTAAAATGTCTTATAAATAGAACCACAAGGAGCTGAAGCTGTAAATTACCACAAGGAGCAGTCACAATGCAACAATGAACAAAGTATTAAGGCTTTCGAATCAGTGTTCCAGTTGATCTTTATTAGGTTTCTAGTTTGTCAAGCTATCTGTCAAAATCAGCACAGTGCAACCTTACAGGCATTTAACCCCGCACACACTACCACCACACACTGTTTTACGCAAGGCAAGATATGCAAGCCCAGACAAGTAACATATAGAAAGGCCCGTCCCAGCCAGCTGCACAGCAGAAATTAAAGAACCACATTTAGCCTGGAATTTTGTTATCCCGAACATATGACTCAAATTACAGAGATACAAGTTGTCAAATGAAGTCTGACATAAATTACTGGCTTTTCAAGGGAGAGAAAGGTGGAGGAGAGTAAACAATGGGGAATTTAGTATGTATTGCAGGGGAAGAATCTTTTTTAAAAGGTGCCTAAACCATTAGAAAACACTATTATTTAATTGGAAAAAATCCAATACTTAATGAATTCTGCCCATTTTCCCTTTAAAAGAACACAACTTAAAAGGGTTATTAAGAAATAAATATGTTCATTTAAAATAGATAAAACTCAACTGTTTCCTCTGCAAACAACAGAAGAACCCCCAGAAATTTTAAAGGTGAAGGCTTATGATATTTAAGATGAATGTTTCCTTTAAAAAGCTGATAGAATACCTCTCACATCTTTTTCACTGCATAATGAAGTAGTACAAGTAATTCTACACTTATGTTAGCACACATTATTAAGAAGGAAATACAGAAACTTGGGCCCAGCCACACAGATATGAAAATCCCATGATTGAAAATTATGGTCTTTTTTCCCCTCTATGAGACCCCATGAAATTTTCATGGAATTTATTATACAAAATATTGAAACATTATCTCCAAAACACAAAATAATATTAGTTTTCCACTCTTCAGTCACTAGAACATGATTTCTGAATGCTGGTCTAACACAAAATTCAACCTTTTCCATACTGGACATTCCAATCATGTGACAATATATTGTACCAGCACTAAATTTAAACCATGCTTAAGTATGATGGTTACATGTGTAGCTCTGAGATCTGACTAGGGTCTTATTTGCTGTTACACACAAAACATATGTAACATTGCTCACATATAGGAAACACTCAGATCTACTAACTAAACCTATGTACAACAGGCCAAGTAATAGATTGATAGACAAAATATGAATATCATTGTTTTTGTAGGATTAATTCATAAAAGAATCCAGTTGGTTAGTCTATAGTTGACTGGTGCTGAAATTTTGATATGGATCCCCTCTCCCATCATCATGAACATTTTTTATTCTGGCCTCAGACAACTTTCTGACCTGCTCCATATTACACCAGAGGTTCCCAGAGTGAAGCATACAGAGCCTGGTGTTTCACAGTCCACTCACTGGTTATCTGCTGTGCTGAGAGTTCCATGTAGCTTGCTCTCCTTGTACCAAGTCGCTACACACATTAAAAGAGAGCTTTAAAAGAAATTTAAAATGTTCCTGACATCATTCTTTCATTTGCTGTAGTTGCTACAGAGAAAAGTAATTAAAACACAGACTGGCTAAATCAGGTGGTTCTTCTGGATCATATGTGGAATGATACTGGATTCTGAGATAGCTATATTGAAACTCTGTATTGAACTACATAGTTCAGGAACACCAGTTTAAGGCCGTTACAGTGGACAGTAGAACTACTAAGCATGTTTTGAAAGAAAAATGGAAAAGTAAAGATAGATAAAAAGATACGTAAAACAGAAATGGGCCCAGAAATAAAACCTGGGATCCAACCTCTCTTCCACAAAAACTGGGGGAAATGGTTCATTATCTGAAAAGGAGTCTGAATTTTGTAGCTCACACACACCCATAAAACCAGCATTAAAAACTAGCAACTGTGCAAGTAATAGTTCTCATTAATAGTCTCACTATGCATGTGAATGACTGACATACATGAGAAAACCCTTGCCTCAGCTGTCACCTCATGTGTTTTAACTTCTTCATCACCCCACTAAAACACTGCACCTAAAACTGCAACTCCCAAGGGCCACTGGGTAAAGTGATTGTAATGTGATGAGTCTACTTCCTTACTGAGGTGGGGTTCACACTTCTACAAGAGGCCATTTCACTTGCACAACTCATGAGCTCAGGCATTCAATCAGCCGTTTTCACAGATAATGGACTGTAGTATCAATGATGCACTTTTGCAGACTACTTAGCTTGGAATCTTGGCGTCATTGCAAAAGTCAAAAGTTCAAAACCTGAACGAGGGTAATAAGAATGAAACACCTTCATATTAGGTACAAATAAGAAAATAGTAACTCTGTTTTGAAACAGGTTCACTTTAGTACTCCTTATTTATTTAACCACATTAAAGGAAACCAAGTTTATCCAATTCTCTTCCCAACAGTGAGTAGAACCAGAGAAGAGTGGACTAGGACCCGTGTTTTCTGGAGGCCATGCACTTCTCCAACTGAGCTGCTTTCTCCTACTACAGAAGCAGAGCACAGCAAAAGAAACCCACCGGGGTGCAGTGCTGCTAATTTCAAATATAAAAATTTAAGTTGGTCTACAAAAAATGATGGGATTTTAAAAGCTCTGGATATTTTTCATTTGCCTTCTGGGTTTTGAGTCTTTATGGGTCATGTTCTTCAAGCTCTTCTCTAAAACCAGGATAGCTAGAAACTTTTAAAAAGTAAGTTGGGAGTCTCATGTTATCACATGACTCCAGAAGCTCCTGAGGAAAAAAAAAATCTGTGTCATACAACACAATCATACAAAATTCTGAGATCTAGCACTAGTCTGTGTGAATGCAGCCTATGAGAGATTCTAAGACCCTGGGAAATATCAGAGGGGTGGAAGTGGTGTTCTAGTTAATGGGTGAAAGCTTAAGGTATATTAAGAGATTTTATTTTACTATAGTAGGCTGAGAATGAAAAATGGTGGTGAAGTCAGAGGACAGCCAAAAAATAAGGGAAGGATATGATGAAAGAAGGCAGAAGGAAGAACAGAAAGAACTGAGGAACACAATGAGAAGGGAAAGAGACACATTCTGGATTCCTAGATATACAAACTGTTGTCAGTCACATTCAGTGTTTGTTTCAAGAAGACACTGAGAAGGACTGACAAAGGTAGATCTGCTAAACAGTGCGTAATGCAACAAAGTTTAAACAAAAGTCAGAGGGGAGAAATGAAGAAAGGTATTGGGATTCTTTAGTTTTCAAATGCTTTCAGATTGCATGTATAACAAAAACTTGTAGGGGGATGACCTCTTAAGCTTCCTGGAGTCTCCACATGTGATTCAGCAAGATCAACCCTTGTCATTCAGGTATACCTCCTTCATCTTCCCTGCCCGCACATTAGATCCACACTACACTACAACACCTGCTGCTTTAGATTCCATCAGTGCATAAGCAAGCAGAATCCTCAACACCTCTCTCCATCCCATTTAAAACACAGTCTTAATATGCCTGAATTTGGAAGACCACCATCACCCTCCTGCCAATACTGCTGCAAGGCATGCATATTTATCACAGTAAAAAAAGCACTTCAATTTTTAGCATGCTTATCTTTGAAAATGATAATTAATCACAGCAAAAAGTCAATACATAAAAGGACAGAAGAGTAGAAATAGATTCACCACTGGAATATCATCAAACCACAGTATGCTATATACTGCTACACCCATGCAGGGGCAGGCCTCAGTTACCTTAGAGCTTAGTTTCTCTCAGAAGATAGCGTTAGTTTTATAACTAAAATGTTGGTGAAAGAGAAGGTGGGGAAGAATGCTCAATGCTAACCATGCTCTTTGAACAACAGCAGTGCTTGCAAAATGAAGAGGGTAAATAACGTTTCCTTTGCTGTCTGAGGACGCTTGCCTGCTGGTGCCAATTGCCCAGTTCTCAAAGAACAAAAAAAACCTAATCTATTCACTTTGGAACTGCTCAGGTTTATTATGTATTCTAACCTCACAACTGGAATTCCCACTGCTATGAGATCACAACAAAGAAAGGTACAAGCTGTAACACAGTAAAAGATGGCCTAACACTTGAGAGATAGCAGATTTATAGGGACAATATATACGGACACTGAAAACTTTTCCTTTCCATCTCCTCCCTGTCTGCCTCTCTGTGCTGTTGAAGAGGACCAAAGTTTTGGGGAAGAATGTCAAACCTGAGTGGAGGGAAACAATCCCATAGTTGGAACCCTCCTTCCAAATGATGTCATGGTATCCTTTCATATTGAAGAGACTTCTCTGGAAGAGAGGACCCCTGTTATTAGGAAGAGATGGGTAACAGCAAAAGTGGATTAAATTACTAGCAACACAGATAGTGGGATTTGTGATGATGGGAAGAATAATCATTGTGAAATGCCTGTTGGGAACAAAGGTTGCAGACCTCTCAAGACATTTAGACAGACTTACATGCAGGAAAGAGTAGGTAGTCACGGTTCATTTATATGACAGTGACCTATGAGATAGGTCCTGGGGGCCAAATTTAGGCTTCTAAGTAAGAGTTTAAAGTCCAGGACCTCCAAGGTGGCATTCTCTGATATGCTTCCAGTCGCACATACTGGGTCAGTTTGGCAGAACTGTAGGGTCTCTATACATAGATTAGACAATGGTTTTCAGAGGAAGGATTTAGGTTCCTAATGACCCAGGGACTTTTTGGGTATGGAGAAGCCCATTCAAGGATGGGCTCCACCTAAACCAAAATGGAACCAGAATGCTAACAGGTAAACTTAAAAAGGGGCTCAAATTATGTATACAACAAATTTAAAAACAAGAAAAACCCACAAAATAGTACGAGTGGGGAAAAAAAAAAGCCACCATGGCTAAACAACACAGTAAAAGAGGTGGTTAGAGACAAAGAGATATCTTGTAAAAACTGGAAATCATATCCTAGGGAAATAGAGATGAACATACATTCTAGTTTAGCAAGTCAAGGGTAAACGTAAAAACAGGCAGGCCCAAAAAGAACATGAAGAGCAACTAGTGAAAGATGCAAAAACTAACTGATTTTTTAAAAAGTACCTCAGAACCAGTAAGCTTGCTAAAGGAACACTCAGATGACAAGGCCATTGTGGAGCAGCCAAATGAATTCTTTACACTGGGTTTCCCTGCAGGTGATGTGAGGGAAATCCCCTTACCCAATTATTCTTTAGATGACAAATCTGATGAACTGTCCCAGATTGATGTGTCAACAGAGGTGGCTTTGGAACAAACTAAAAAATTAAACAGTAGCACGTCAACAGGGCTAGATGGTTTTCACCCTAGTATTTCTTAATGAACTCAGATATGAAATTGGAGAGCTGCCTACTATGGTATGAAACCTGTCACTTAAATCAGTCTGTATAACAGATGGCTGGCAGATAGTTAACATGCAGCCAGTTTTTAAAAACAGGTTCTATTGGTGATGCTAATAATTACCAGCAGTAAGCCTAACTTCAGTAGCAGGCAAATGAGCTGAAATTACAGTAAAGAACAGAACTGTCAGACACAGATGAACAGGGTATGTTGGGTGGAGTCAACATGACTTTTGTAAAGGGAAATCATGCATCACCAATCTATAATTTCCTGAGGTGATCAATGAGCATTGGACCAAGTTGATCTAGTTTACGTGGTATACTTGGACTTTCAGAAAGCCACAAAAATGGTTCCTCACCAAAGATTCTTAAGCAAATTAGACACACTTGTACCAAGGGGGAACACCCTGTTATAGAGCATTAAGGCTATGTCCACACTTAGAATGTTAGTTTGAATTAACTGAATTTGAACTAATCAAGTTGAAGTAACAATGATTAGTTTGAATTCAGTCAATTTGAACTAACATGGCCACACCATGAAAACCAATTTGAACTAGCATGTCCATGGACAGGGGCACCATGGGAGGTGTGGCAACATGGCCCCAAAGAAGGGCCATACCACCACCCAATCTCCCGCGGGGCTCCAAACCTCTGAGCCCTGCACAGGGAAAAGCATCCCCTGCCCAGCTCTAGCAATATTGCTGGGCAGGGGATGCTTTTCGCCTTGGGGCTCAGAAGGCTAGAGCCTGGCAGGGGATGTTCTCCCCTCTCTGGGCACTGTGGAGCCAGGGTACACCCATGACAGCTGGCTGAGTGGGGGAAAGGATTCCCCCCTGCCTGGCTCCAGTTGGCTCCCCTGCATGGGGAGGGGATCCCTGGGTGCCCTTCAACCCCGCTTGCCAGCACAAGGAAGGGATTCCCGCACGGGGCTGGAGCTGCGCTCCCTGTGCTCGGGGACGGGATCTCCGGGCATGGGGAAAGAATCCCAGGGTGCCACTCCATCCCCCCCTTGCCGGCACAGGGAAGGGATCCCAGGCGTCACTTCAGTCCTGCTTGCCGGCAAGGGGAAGGGCTGCTGCAGCCCCACTTGCCGGCGTGGGGAAGGCATCCCCGCATCAGGCTGGAGCAGTGCTCCTCAGGCACAGGGAAGGGACCCCTGCACACAGCTCCAGCCACACACTGGGAAGTGGGGCTGATGCAGCACCCAGGGATCCCATCCCTGTGCTAGGGGATCCTGTTCCCAGCACACGGAGTGCGGCTTCAGCCCTGTGCAGGGGATCCCTTCCCCACACGGGCAAGCAGGGCTGGAGCTGGCTTTGGGGATCCCTGTCCCCAGTTAGGAGACAGGAAACCCATTGCTCCCCAGCCAGATCTGGCTGGCTGGTGGTGGGGGCACTTTTAGGGCGTCATGCACACCTGGGAGGAAGGTCAACCAATGTTAATTCGAACTAACAGTGAGTTTGAATTAACATGGCTACACTGGGTCAATTCGAACTAATGAGTTTGAATTGACAGCCACTTTGAAGTTAGCTTTCATCAGTTCAAATCGATAAAAGTGAGCGTGGCCATGCTCTTATTTTAATTTGAACTGATCCTCAACCATTCAAATTAAATAGTAAGTGCAGACATACCCTAAGTGACTAAAAGATAGGAAACAAAGGATATGAATAAATGTTCAGTTTTCCCAATGGAGAGAGATAAAGAGCAGGGTCCCTCAAGAATCTGTACTGGGACAAGTGCTATTCGATATATTCATAAAGAATCTGGGAAAAGGGGTAAACAGTGAGGTTGGCAAAGTTTGCAGACAGTACAAAACTATTCAAGATAGTTAAGTCCAAAGTTGACTGCAAAGAGTTACAGAGAAATCTCACAAATCTGGATGAATGGGCATCAAATGGCAAACGAAATTCTATACTGATGAATGAGAAGTAATGTACAGAAGGAAAACATAACCCTACCCATACATGCAAAATGATGATGTCTAAGCTGTCACCACTCAAGAAAGAGATCTTGGAGTTGATAGTTCTCTGAAAAGATCTCCTCAAGATTCAGCAGCAATCAGATAAGCTAACCGAATGATAGGAACCATTAGGAAAGGGATAGATTTAAAAACAACAACAACAACAACAACAACAAAAAAAACCCAGAAAAATATCATGTTGCCACTGTATAAATCCATGGTACACATAAATATTGCATGCAATTCTAGCTGCCGTATCTCAAAAAAGATGCAACAGAATTGTAAAATGTAGCAAGAATAGAAACAAAAATTAAGGGCATGGAACAGCTTTCATCTGAGGAGAGATTAAAAAAATGGGACCATTCAGTTTAAAAAAATAGATAACATAATGCAAATATGATAGAAGTCTATAAAATCATGAATGGCCTGCAGGAAGTGCACTGTGAAGTGATATTTACTTCTTCATGTAATGCAAAAACAAGAAATCATCCAATGATGTTAACAGCTAACAGTTTTAAACCAAAAGGAAGTACTACTTCATACCACACAGAGGGAGTCTATAGAACTCATTTCCAGGGCATGTTGTGAAGGTCAAAATTACAACTGGGGTTAAAAAAGAATAAGTAAGTTCCTGGAGGCTAGGCCCATAATGGCTATCAGCCAAGATGGTCAGGGACACAACCCATGCACTATCCCCAAACTTCAGACTGCCAGAAGGTAGGACTGGACAAAAGGAAGATGAATTGCTCAGTAGGTGCCCTGTTCTGTTCATGGGCTATTATCAGAAGACAGGATACTGGGCTAGATTGCTGATCTGATCCCATCCCATATGGCCATTCTTATTATATGTTCTGATGTTCATTATTTGGAAAGATCAAAAAAAGTGTATTTTTAATGTTCAGAATTCACACGGGATTTTCCTTTCATTTGTCCTTCCACCTTCCAGTTAAGCATCAACTGTCTACATTTTCAGCACTACAGAGAAGTTAAATGACATTATCTCTGAACACAAAAGTGCAAGTCAATGAACTAACATTCATATTTTTAACACATTTATGAAGTTAAACTCAAAACATTCTGCTTCGAAAGCCAACTGCATATTTCAATATAATGCAAGCTATGTGGTTTGCAGCTTTTTGCAAGCTGCTATATTACAGTACTCCCATAATTAAGGTTGTGTTAGGCTTTCAACTATAAACTCTATTTTTCAGGGGTTTGTAATTTGGTTGTAAAATGTGTTCCGAGTGAAGACTTTGAACATCAGATCCCATGCATGGGAACATTTTTTATATAAAACCACATTCATCCGTTTACATTACATGAATAATATAAAAGTTTGCCAGCTCAACTCAAAACAAGATATATATTTATAAACAAGATGTGTTTCTTTTTCTTCTTTAAGTTTATTTGTGATGGAAGAAGAAAGTTACATTCAATGCAGTTTTGTCTGCACTGAGGATCTAATATTTTTTGTAATTTGAAAAAAAACAAATAAAAGCAGATTTTTTAAAAAACATGTGTCTGTAGTAATGCGGATGGATTAAAGACACCTGAGACCTTGTGTCAACAAAATTTCAAATCCTTCTAAATGACAGATCTTATAAATAAGACACTTTCTCCCAGCCAGGCCCACTATTTCTTCCTACTGGACTGCACCCATAACTTTTCCCAATTCTATACTTGGCCAGCATCAAGCACCTGTTCTTTTGTGCTAAATGTCCTCATTATTTTCTTCCCATACCTCTTCCTCCGAAATGAAAACACAATCATTTTCTAGTAGCCCCTTCCCGCACGTCACTTTGGGCCAAGAGTAAAGATGTGATGATATATAGAGAGGACAATGGACACTGCACTCCCTTTCTCTGGATCCTCTCATGCTTTTTGTTTCTACACAGCTCCTTCCTATGCTGAGCTCAGCCTTACCACCAGTCAGCTGTGTGATGGTCTGCTGGAAAGAGTCAGGCAACCATCTAGGAGACGCTGGCCCAAGTTAAAAAAAAACCTGAAATGCCACTTTTTTAAAGATTTCTCTCTCAAAATGACTTGTCTAATTAACCAAAAATTTGTCTCCACCAAAAAGCAAAGGTCTCCTTTGGGCAAGGACTAAAATAATGTTTAAAGGTGCATATTTCATAATTCTTTTTAAGGGGAATGCAAGATGTGCGAGGCACACGTCAGATCTTTACGAGAAACTGTCTTACCACCTTTTCTTTAAAATACCTGTTGTGAATACATAATGATGGCAAAATGAGTCATTTTTTATTGTCTACACCCTGTCAAAGTAAATCTGTCATTCAACAGAACTGAATGGGAAACTAGACTGTTATCTCTAACCCCACTTTCACCTTTTCCTTGCAGGAATCTAGTAGTTTCATACTAAGGCACAGACCTAGGAAGTCTTCTTCAGAATCCCCAAACTGTCTGAATGGGAATGATAAACTCTTGCTCATCAATTGCATTGTCTGTCTTTGGTTTTGTTGTTGTGCAAGACTAACATGCACAAAGCAGAGCTCCTAAAAGGGTGGAACAATTTTTTTGTTCTTTCCAGGGAGTGGCATGCTCTTTGGTTTCAAACTGCATATAGTCAAAGATTGGTGGTTAAATGAATTCCTGTATTAGTCAGATTAGTGTAGTCTGGCTTTAAAAGTTTTCAAATAATACTGTCAGAGATAGCGATATTTCAAGATTAAGGAAGTGAGTGTGCTTGAAGGAAAAAAACACCTTTGTTTCAACATGACAGACCTTAAAAAAATAACATAAGTAGTTGGCACAGCCCAGGAAGAACTGGTACTTTTTATTTTATTTACTATAATTTTTGCACTTTCCTAGATACATATAAGGGATATTACACTCCTTCAAAGTCTCCACTTATAACTTGGTGTGTGCATTACAGAAGAACAGAGTCCAATTTCAGGTAAACAGTGGTTATCTTCAGATAGCTATATTCACCCAATTTCATTCTACTGCTTTAAAAATGTAGCTTTTATCAAATATGCTTATCTGATAGTCTGGAAAAGCAGGGAATTTCTAACTTCCCCACACTGTCCCAATAACAGGCAAGGACCACCTCCAGTAGCGAGAGGCTAACTTGATCTCTAAGGGCAGGTCTACACTGCCCGCCTGTCCTTCTCGGCAGCAGTCCAGCGTAGATACGCAAGTTACCTAAATTAACTTCCATATCTACATTTGGCCTCTCTCCTCCCTGCACACAAACTGTGCTGGTTCAAAGGAAGGAGCCTCCCTTCCAACCAGTGTTATTTGGTTGCCAGAGTGCTGTTGCAGGATTGACTTCCTAATCAGCTGAGTGCTTCTTCAAAGATCTGATCAATTCATCAAGAAAGTTCAAACCGAAGGCAGCAAATTTGCTGTTGTTAGTGAAGACCTCCCCTAGGTCTATCGATCCTAACGGTCTATTGAGATGACCAGAAGTGGGCTTTACTGATTGAAGCCATACTTCAGAAAGATGCATAGCCATCTTGCCTAAATGGAGGTGCTTTCCTGAATTAACACCTAAGACATGCTCACCAGAAACCGGACCGAAACAGCCATTTTACACAGGCAGTGCCACGGCAGCCAGGCAATAATGACTTTTCAACATTATCAACTTCAGTCAGATTCAAAACAGTAACCTAGCAGTGAAATCTGTGTATCTGTCTAGTTTTGAATATCAAATAAATGTAGCAATTCCATCTGGTGCAGCAGATGGTTTTACAAGCTACGCAGCAAAACATGCTGTCAGTTCAAGATAGTGCCCACAACTAAAGCCATGAAAACTCTAGCAAGGTTTTAAAACAAAACATCACCGACTCTGGTTTGGGTTTACATACAAAGGAGTTGATGAACGTCCACAGATGTGACAAAAGGAGATGTTTTTCCATATAAATACAGGGCGTCAAATTCATGGCCCGGAAAGTTATTTCTTGCGGCCTGCAATGTCACTATCTCTATCATTATTTGCAGTACTGTTGCATGAAAAGGTTTCAGTGGTGTGACCCTTGGGCTAACATACTAGTCCTCAGGCGGCTCTTGTGACGATTTGAGTTCGAGACCCCTGATATAAATGCTAAGTTAGCCCATGGGATTCATTGCCACTCGTGACCACTGAATCAACCTCTTAGCAAGATTCAAAAAGATTAATAGGAACATCCAATGTTATTAATATACAACCAAGCAATCAACCAGGTTGGAAGGGAGATAACCCCTTCTGCTTTCAGGCCTAAACCAACTTCTGATTACTGAGAGTTTGGAAGAAGCTGTGTCTGGAGGAAAGCTATGCCATAACTGTCTACTACAGGGCTCCCTGCCACTTCTGAAGTAGTTGGTATGGGATAATGTCAAACAGGATACTGGTCTAAATGGTCTGATCCAGTATAGCAATAACAATGCCCCTACCTCCACACCGGCAACCGCCATTCTAATGCTTTACAGTTTACTTAGAAGTTGAAGATAAAGCAGTATTTCACCTCCACCGAGAGCAGCTATAGAGATTTCAACTTCATCAGATGGAGGAAGGCTCTACATAAGATACCACGCCACCGCCCCACCCCACCATCAAGAAATTCAGAACATCACTAACCTTCTACATCCATGGCCTCCCTCAGGGCCTGCAGTTTCTTCTGTCTCTCCCTGATCCTGTCAAAGGCACATGATATTGCTGCAGAGGTCGAAGACTCTGGCACCTGGCGCACCTGCTCCAATTTTTGAGGGCCAAAGACATCCAGTGCTATGCTTCCATCAGAGTATCTTGCTTCCTTGTTCCTGGTAGGAGCTGAAGTTCGTACATTAACTGTTTCACAGTGATTGTTGTGTCTATGAGACTCTCCAGAATGAGTTGTCTCAGTTGTTTTGTCAGTTGTGCACAGCAAGTCTGTGGAGGAAGCCCAAATCTTCCGTTTGTGAGCACTGTCTGCTTCAAGGTTACTTTTTCTTTCCAAGTCATCAGTTCTACATCGATAAGGACAGTAAGCACCTTCACGGCCCGAGTAACAATCAGAAGAAATGCCCTGGAACAAATCTTCCTCGCCTTTTTCCCCTCTGATGGACAAAAATCCCATAGACTTGCTAAGCCCTTTGTTAAGCAAGGCCTGTTGAGAGACTTGAGCCTTCCATTTTTCCTTTCCATCAACCATTAGGCTTCTTCCTGAAATGAGGAGGTGCAGCAAAAGTTGTATCGTTTACGAAGTCAACACCATTCAAAAACCACTACTTTTGATTTATCATGTAAATGCTGGAAAAACTACTTTAAAGAACTCCTGAACTGTTAAAAAGCTAAAGCAATGCTTATTCATTTTCTTTGTTCCTGAAATATCCAAGGAAGAACTCCTGGCCTACTGGAAGATAATATTTTAAAAATAATATTTAAAAACATACACAATGAAACAAATATTTTAAGTTTTCTCTCATTGCCAAATAGTCTTTTGAAAATAATCTGAAGCATTCCTGAAAATATGAGCACTATAGTTTACATAACTTTCCCTTTGTGCTCAAAAGACACAGCCATATTTTTATTGCTTTATGACAAGTCTAGGTTTGTTCTAGTGATTGCCTGAACTACAGCGTAGGCTGCAGTAGGAGATGACAATGTAAACTGGAATTTCACAAATCTCGGCTCTTATTTGAATGACTATTTTTGGATGATGTTATACTCTCAACTTACGTTTCTGATCTGAAGATATGCACTCTGACAGAGTTTTCAAGAATAGACTAATTATACAAGTTTTTATACTTTACATTTTATTAAGGAGGAAATCAGATAAAAATTTCCAAATTCTATGTATTTTAAGCTTTTAAATGAATTTGCTCTGATCTCATATAGCAGAATATATTAACATTTTGGGTAAGTAAGCTATTTCCAAATTACTTTAAAAAAGGGTTTACAACTAATAATATCAAAAGAGATATTGCTTCTATAATGTACCTGGAAGAGTGCTAAACTTCAGATAACCTCAGGATCACTCCACTACTGCTGAATGGTTTCAGTAATAATAGAGGTTTGTGTCATGGAATTTTCTGGAAACTATGGGCCCAATTTCACGAACACTAATGAACATGAGAAGTACTTAAAAGCATGATTAACCACACCGTAAACCTTGGGACTCTTCACTTATACAAGCATTTTATTAAACAGTATAGGTGTAATCCTACAAGTCACATATTCATGCATGTAAGGCCTCAAAGAATCAAATGGCACTAGCTTAAAACAACCGTGCAAATATTTAAAAATTACTAATATTCAAGAGGATCAGACAACGTCCAACTCCTGTTACAGAAACATTTGAAAACTTTCAATACAAAGTTATGGAAATATGAATAAAGAACTCTATTATACATTCCTAACATAAAGTAGTTATGTGCATATTACAACTCCAGAAGTATACTATTAAGGCTACACGGATGATGTTTATCTTTTTTAACCTGATACGTACACATGTTTTACATGTCGATTTTCACCCTGTTATAGCATCCCTGCTGGGAAAAACTGATTGAAAACAGTTCTAGGCATGTGGCCAAGTCACTCTTTCTGCCAATCCAGCTAGGGCTATATATAGTGGTTCACATTCTCTCAGAATGAACATTCAACAATATCCCAGATAAGCTATTAGCCTATATTTCTTCCTTCTAAGTGAGCCTTGAAGCTCTCTTCACAAAAGGAAACAATCCTTGACCTCAGAGTAATTTTCTGCACTGAACCTTCTATTGTGAAAGACAGCCCTGGAATCTGAACTGCTGCCCTTTGTTAGAGAGTTGATCAACCCTCATGAAGAGCCACACTTGTGCATTAGACTCCCGCTGAGCGCAGAGTGAGTCTATTACTTTTTATTGTATTTTATGGAGTGCTCTAAGAGAACACACGTTTCTATAAACAGAAAGCTCTCTGATTTGCACCTCTAAGCTTCTGCTGCCTACTTTTTTTTTTAAATACCACTGTCGCCTGAATAACATGTGATATAATAAGCATTTCTTATCCTCACAAAGTCATAACATCTTAGGGTCCTGAGCTTCAGAAGAGACTCAGCATCTTCAAGGCAGCACAACAGCTGCTGTGTGTTCCACATCATTCAAAATACAAGAATGAAAGGCTTTGTTCAAACACAAACTCCCTAAAGCTGATTTTTACACAACTGAGTCACTTTTAGGATTAAAGCTCTAAATCTTACTTATGAAAAATAAAATATCTCATGGCTAGCCACCACCTTACACAGGGCTGTGTCAATGATTTGTGCCACTGATTACTGGGAAGGCCCCTAGTGCAAATGTTCAATGACTGGCTGTCGGCCATGGCCTTCAAATGTTCATAGGCCACAACATCACTGCAAATGAGCCTGTGACTGCCAACGGCCTCTTTCTTCCCATCCTATATTGTGTGTAAACACTGTAGTTGAGGAAAGGGTGTAAATCCTGCAACACATGCAAAGGGGGTGAGTGCACTTTGGCATCCTGTGAATTCATAAACATAAAAAATGTACTTCACTATTTTCATCATTTATTTAAGATTTTCAGGGGCAAAACGTTAAAATAAAAACACCAACTATACCAAAAATTGCAATTCTAAATGTTAGATTTTTACCTGAACCGCCCCCTCCACACTTTTTGCATTACTTCACCTAATTTCTCAATTCTCCTGCTCGAACTGCCTAAACTGAAGTTAGATGCATGCAAAAGAATCTAAAACCTAGCAAAAGAATAATAATGTTAAAGAAAAGAAAAGCAATAACCCATCCCTTCAAAGATGGTTACAACTCGCCTATAACATTGTGACTACATTTCAGGACGACGCGAACCATATAGGCCCCAACTCAAGAAAGCATCCCTGCTCAAGAAAAAATTTACATTTACATATGTGTAAGTGCTATCCTGAACCTGGGTCATAAGAATGGAAACAGAGTTAAAGAATATAATGTCCACCAGTTCTGTTCACACACAGAGCAGCTAGCATGCCTGTTGTACATGGACAGGTAGTACAGGAAGGGACCATGAAATTGTACAAATATAGGAATGAGAAAGCAGTAGAAGATCCAGGCATCAACATCAAACATTGCTTGCACATTGTGTACATGTTGGGAGGTGCTAACAAAACCACCAACTTCTTAATTTATAACCAATGCTCAGTAGTGAGGACATTGACTTCTGACCTCAGTAGATGGGAAAGCTTCCCTCTCCTGAACTCACACACCCACTTGATCTTCCTTAAAAGGCAGAATGGGAACCCTAATTAATGTCTCATAAGGGACTGGGATAGCGCTCATGGCTGCAGCACCACCCCTCATTTGGTAATTATATTGACAGGTGAGGAGATGAACTGTCCTGTTAGAAAGCAGCATAAGAAGCAGATGCCTGATGGAAGCCCATTTGCACACTGCTATTCCATTCTGCTGATTGGAATACTTCTTAGAGTACCATCTTTAAATGGTGTGAGCTTTCGTGGGAGAAAATCCCACTTCATCAGATGCTTGACCAAGTGGGATTCTTTCCCATGAAAGCTTATGCGATAAATAAATTTGTTAGTCTTTAAAAGTACCACCAGACTGCTTCTTTTACTGTACTAGACTAACACAACTACTCCTTTGGATCTTTAAACAATTCACACATTGACTTAACACTGCCAGTGTCAGCCTTTAACATATGACCAAAGGGAAAGAAGTGCTGGCTTTAGCATTGACAATACGCTACAAAATAGTTTCACTCCAACCTCCTGTGAATCACAAAGCACAGAACAGGACTGAGCATTTTGGGAAGGGTTGTGTAAATAATTCTTTGCCTCTCCCCCTGAATCTTTCTTTTGTTCCAGACCAGCCCCTTGCAAGAGGAGTGGAGCCAGGAACTTACACTGAGGTCTGTTCTCTAACATTGAAAAGAGAGGAGAAAAAAAAGAAGTTAATGAACAATTCTTCATCTAAACTGGGATTTTTGTTCCACATTGGTTGAATTTTACCTATTTTCCCCTTTTCCTACATTTCACTGTAGATCAGAGAATAAACAGCAACATGAATACCACATAAGTGTTCCCCTTCTTCCCACAAGTTTGTAACAGTAGAAAACAATCAAGTTAAAATATCACTTCTTTTGCTTATTCCCTTCCACGTTCCAAGATGTCTTTATTCCTTTTAATTTCCTCCCATTCTTCAGCTCATTCTACAGTATTTTACTCTCTTCTAGACCTGTTTGTTATTCACTGCTTTTTCTCTGAAATGCAGCATCTTCTCCTAGTTTTGTATTCCCAGTTTGTACTTATACTTTGCTCTCTGTCCCCTTGCTCTCTCCCTTAGTGTGTTGTTTATTCTTCATTCTCATCTTCTGTTCCTCATCCCATTATTTTCACCCTGTCTCCTCATTAAGGTCTTCCCCACCACATACACACTTTAATTAGAAATGAGCACTGAGTAGTATACAAATCTTTTCAAGCAGTTGTTTCATAATCATGACTACTGCAATGTAGTTATTAACCCCATTTTACACATGTGGAAAGTAGGTGATTCAACCAAAGCCACAGACAAGAATGCCCTTGGCTTAGTTGTGAAGTAAACAGTGCTGACCCTTCCATTAACTGAGTTGCTCCCCCATGGTCATAGACTAGATTGGTAGGTCATCACAGGAGTGGCTCAGTGGCAGGCAGCTGGAAGCAAATTTGATGATTGCCCTCTTAGTGCAACCAGTGATTAGCCACAGCATCCCCATATTGCTAAGTCTCAAGTAGGTCTGTAATGTAAAGCCTCCCTTCTCCTTCGAGCGCTGCTCACATCATTCAGTTACAGCTATCTACATGCCGCAGCGCATGGTTGCTCAGAAAGTCTTCAGCATTAGCCTGTCAGGTCAGGGCACACGGCCAACGCCCCCTCTGTGCTGTGACCGCTGCTATATAGGTGACCGTGACCATGACCCTCCCAGTTCCTTTTTCCGCTATCAGCATTAGTTTCGGATCAGCGTAAACTTGCGAAACGCAAGTGCCTGTCTTTCACGCAAAATTCAAGATGCCCGGTTTCAAGGTGTGCTTAGGGTGCTGCAAGGCTTTCCCGATGGACGACCCGCATGAGAAATGCCTCGTTTGCCTGGGTGAGTCCCACCTTGTGGCGGAGTGCTCCATTTGCCAGTCCTTCAAGCAGAGGACTCGGCTAGAAACGGAGTGCCGCCTCCTCTTGATCTCAGGGAGTGGAGCTACCACCCCAGAAACCGGCTGAGCCACGAGCGCTCCACTGAATCCCCAATCGGCCCGGGGTTCAGGATCCCTGCCACTGATCATCAGTACCAGACTCAAAATCTCGACCCGCCACGGTACCGCCCCAGCACCGAGCTTGTCCATCACCAGGCAGCCTCTCAGCTGTCCCAAGAAGGGTACCGGCACAGGCAATGCCGATGGCCCACCATAGGCACCAAAATCTGGCTCCAGTGCAGAAGAAGAAGAAAAGGACCAAAGCAGAACCATCTTCATCGGCACCACAGGATCCGGTACCACCCACGGTACCACCATCAAGCCCGGTACTGATGGCAAGCCCGGCACCCTCAGCTGATTCAACGCCAATATACCAGCACCGGCATGTAGCCCAACGCTGGGACCAAGCACAGCACCTCCCACCCCTCCACCAGTACCACAGTCCGGTACAGAGGGGCAAGAAACCCCACTCCACCACTCCTCTGAAGAGCTGTCGGTACCGGGCTCCCAGACATCAGGAGGAGAGTCTTCCAGTTGTCCTCCGAGGACCACTTCCCCCCCCCCCCCCAAGGAGGAGTGTCCGAGGAAGATGCCCTGAAAGAGTTCCGTATCCCTGAGCTCAGTGAGGTCAAAAAGACCACGGATACAGGAAGAAGTTTCCGCTCCCCCCATGGCACCTACGCTTCTAGCGAGATCACCTCAATGAGTGAACCCTCGACTGGCTGAGCACAGCAACCGATAATGTTTTCTCTCGCTATGCCCAGTAGCCACTGCCAGAGTGATATGACTTCTCCGATGATGAGCCCGACCCTGACTCTACACAACGTAGTAGATCGCGGGCCCAATCCTCCTCTTCACCTGATGAGCTCCTAACTGACATGTCTGCTGACCGCGAGGGAGACCCCCGCATCAAGCAGGAACTCCTCCGCCGTATGGTGGTGAACCTAAAACTAAAATTGGGAGTAATCCAGGAGGAAGACAACTCCCTCTTCGATGCATGCCGTAGAGCTCCTCCAGTGAGGGCGGCAATTCCCTTGCACTCGGGAGCATACTGCATTGTCCATGAACCCTGGCAAACACCTTCCTTGATTCCACCAGTGTCCAAAGTTGTGGATAAGAAATACTACGTCTCTCCAGAGGGGTTCTCTTTCTTATTCCATCATCCCACTCCAGGGTCCCTGGTGGTGGACGCTGTAAACCAGAGGGAGAGACAGGGCCAGCCGAGCTCCATGCCCAAGAACAAAGAGGTGAAGAAGCTGGACCTCCTGGGAAGGAAAGTTTATTCCTCCGCTGCCCTTCAGCTACGTATTTCCAACCATTCAGCCTTAATGACACGCTACATCTTCAACCTGTGGGAGACCATGTGAAACTTTCACACGGCCGTCTCTGAGGAGCGCCTGAGAGATTTCGAAGCAATGCTCGAGGAGGGAAAGAGGGCATCCAGGGATGCTCTGACGGCAACCTGGGATGCAGTGGATACAGCCACCCATACTATGGCCTCCGCAGTTGTCATGCACCGCTCAGCCTGACTCCAAGGCTCGGGCCTATCCACACAGATGCAGCAAATTATTCAAGACCTCCCCTTTGAGGGTCCAGACCTCTTTGCCCCATCCACGGACACGAAGCTCCACGGTATGAAAGACTCGAGGGCTACGCTTTGATCCCTGGGGATATACACTCTGCAACCCAACAGGCACTCAACAAGACCACATCAACAGTTCCAACAGCAGCTACAGCAGCTAAAGCAGCAGCTCCAACTGCAGAGTCAGTTCCTGAGATCCCTCCAGTTTCCCCAGCGCCATCCTGGGGACCTGGATAAGGACAAGAACTGCTCAGGTAAAGAGGGAAAACTCAGTGCCTCAGTCTGGAAGGCACGGGCAGGGATCTGACCGCTCGCTGGCTGTAAACAGCATTTTTAATGGTCCCCTTGAGGGTGGAGCTCCAGGGACCCTGTTTTCCCCCCACCGCCTGTGCCACTTTGCCCCCCCGGTGGATCCGCATCACATCAGACCAGTGGGTCCTCAACACAGTGGCACAAGGATACCGTATCCAGTTCCCTTCAATCCCGTGGGACAGGAAACTGCCCCCTCATGCAGCACTGAGGAACCGGGAACTGTCAAACAGGCTCGAGGCCGAATGCCAAAAACTCCTCTCCCTCAGGGCCATAGAAAGAGTCCCCACATGAGAATGAGGCAAGGGGTTCTACTCCTGCTACTTCTTGGTCCCCAAACCCAATGGGGGCCTACGGCCAATTCTAGACCTCAGAGCGCTAAACAAGTACATAAAGAGAATAAAGTTCCGCATGGTTTCCCTGCCCCAGATTGTCCCCTCCCTGTCCCCAGGAGACTAGTTCACAGCCCTCGACCTAAAGGACGCTTACTTTCACATAGCCATCAGACCCCACCATAGATGCTTTCTCAGGTTCATGGTGGCATGGGACCACTACCAGTTCACTGCTCTCCCCTTCGGGCTATCGCTAGCTCTCAGGGTGTTCACAAAATGTGTTGCACTGGTCGCAGCGTTTTTATGCAGGAGGGGCATAAGAATCTACCCCTACCTAGACAATTGGCTTATAGTGGGCAAGTCAAGTCGCCAAGTGCAACATCACATCGACCTGGTAATAAAACTTTGCAGGTTTCTTGGCTTCTGCATTAACACAGATAAGTCAAAGCTCTGCCCCGCTCAGGACACAGAATTCACAGGGGTGCAACTAAATGCTTGACAAGGCACGGCGTCCTTGCCCATCAAGAGTTTGGTCCATTTGCACCATTTGAACTGCAAACGCCGGGTCTAACCACAGCATGCCAGTGCACGCAGCTTCTTGGTCACATGGCGGCTGCCACTGCTGTAATCCGGACAGCACGCTTGAGGATGAGACCCTTCCAGCTCTAGTTCTCACAATGTTCCGGCCATGGCGGGACCATCTGGACAAGGTACTCTCGGTTCCCCAGCATGCCCTATAGTCCCTCCAAATTTGGAGGAATCCCCGCTTTGTGATGGGGAGTATTCCATTCAGGGACTCCAAGCCCTCAGTGACCCTGATAATGAACACTTCAGACTCAGGTTGGGGAGCTCATCCATCCAGGGGCCTTTTCACACAGGGTCTTTGGAGCCCCAAGGACAAACTCCTCCACATAAACATGAAGGAGCTCCGGGTCATCAGATTGGCCTGCATGACCTTCCTCGACAAAATCTGCGACAGAACAGTCCAGGTCCTCACAGACAATACAATGGCCGTGTTTTATACCAACCGGCGGGGGGGGGGGGGGTTGCTCCTCAGCCCTATGCGAGGAGGCGTGCAAGCTCCGGCAACGAGCAATAGATCACTACTTCATGCCGGTTGCCTCTCACCTACCCAGGGTAGACAACGGCTTAGCGGACTCACTCGGCAGAAAACCCCTAGCAAATCACGAGTGGTCCCTTCACAATAAAGTATTCTCCCTGTTGATAAACAGGTGGGAACCCACCCAGGTAGACCTGTTTGCCACGTAACAAAACCGCAAATGTCCTCAATTTTGTTCCCTCTGGGGTCGAGAGGAGGGCCCTCTCAATGATGCTTTCCTCCTCAGCTGGTCGGGGCCCTGATGTATGCCTTCCCGCCAATTCCCCTGATCCACATAGTGCTACTGAAGGTCCTTGCAGATGCAGCACACATCATTTTGATAGCTCTGGACTGGCCCAGACAACATTGGTTCCCGCTCCTGCAGGACATGGCCATAAGGATCCTGCTCCACCTCCCTCAGTGGGCAGATCTCCTAACACAGGACTCAGGATGTCTTTGGCACCCGAACCCAGGTCTCCTACATTTGATGGCCTGGATGCTCTCTGGCTCAGTGAGCAAGAGTGGTGCTGCTCGGATAGGGTTAAGAAGGTCCTGGCTGGTAGCAGAAAACCCTCCACCAGGTCCATCTACATAGCAAAGTGGAAGTGCTTCTCCACTTGGTGCCGTGACAAAGACATAGACCCTATCTCCGCACCAATCCATACAACTCTGTACTGTCTCTTAGACCTAAGAGAAAAAGGCTTATCCCTGTCCTCACTAAGAGTCCACCTAGCGTCAATTTCAGCCTTCCACCAAAGAGTTGATGGTGCCCCAGTCTTTTCACACCCCATATCTCACAGGTTCCTGAAAGGGGTGGAAAAGCTTTTTCCCCACCCTCGTAAGCCCACTCCTCAGTGGGATCTGAACACTGTGCTACAGGCTTTGACAGAGCCACCCTATGAACCCTTGAATTCAGCTATTCTGCTGGTGTTGTCCTGGAAGGTGGCTTTTCTGGTAGCGATCACCTAGAAGGGTTTCAGAGTTGCGAGCACTTTCCTCCAAACCCCCATATACGACATTCCTTCCAGACAAGGTGGTCCTCCATCACCATCCTTCCTTCCTGCCCAAGGTGGCCACTCCTTTCGATGTGAATCAAGACATTTGCCTGCAGGTTTTCTATCCCGACCCCCAGGTTACAGAAAACCAGAGATGGTGGCACACCCTGGACATGAGAAGAGTGCTCTTAATTTATATTAAGTGCATAGATCTTTCTGCAAGACCTCCCAGTTGTTTGTGGCGGTCACCGAACACATGAGAGGCTCCCCAGTGTCCTCTCAGTGCATCTCCAAATGGATTGTAAACTGCATCAAAGACTGCTACGGAAGGTCAAACACGCCTCTCCCAGGGACTGAGAGAGCCCACTCCACCAGAGCCCAGGCGTCTTTCACGGCCTTCCTCGCCAAGGTCCCGATCCAAGAGATCTGCAGGGCCGCTACGTGGCTGTCGATACATACCTTCACGACACACTACGCCATTGCCCAACAGGCTAGAGATGATGCCGCTTTGGGCAGAGCTGTACTCAGTATGGGTAGACTGTAACTCCTCCCACCATCCTTGGGTATGGCTAGCTGTCACCTATAACTGAATGATGTGAGCAGCGATTAAAGGAGAATGGTTGTTTACTTACCAGTAACTGTCCTTCTTCGAGATGGGCTGCTCACATACATTCAGGCCCCTCCCACCGTCCCCACTACAGAGTTGGCAAAGGCATATGGGACTGGCAGGGTCAGGGTCACGGTCACCTATATAGCTGCGGTCGTGGCACAGGGCGTGGGGGGGGAGGACAGGCTAATGCTGAAGACTTCCCGAGCTACTGTGTGCTGCAGCACGTAGACACTTGTAACTGAATATACGTGAGCAGCCCATCTTGAAGAAGGATGCTTACTGGTAAGTAACCAACTGTTCCTTTACTCCCAGACAAATTGCTGCGGTTTTTCACAGGCCACAAAAAGCCAGCCCTGAGGAACTGTTAAGTCACACGCAAGTGTCACTTTCTTATCTCCACAGAACTACTATTTTGGAACTACTTGCAACAAGACTCTAAGGACCATAACAGACCAGTCTCACATACAACAGGCCCATTTCTCCAGCTAATCAGTTGGTAGGCTGTCTATTGTAGGGGAGAGCCAAATATTGGCATTTAAGAAACAATAACAAAGCCTTTAAAACATTTTCTCCCTCCACAAATGTGGCTTCCCTCATGCATTTTAAGCAAGCACTGTGGATTTGGCCTTTATCTTGGAGATCTGTCCACTCTAGCTGTAGGACAAAGGCCATCTCTGTATTTTTATATTCTTTGCTTTGAACTGTGTGATTAATCACACTTTAACATAATGGAAAGATTGAGGGAAAGCCACATTATGGGAATTAAATACCCAACACAGAGGATGACAGGGAATTTGGCTGGAAAAAGCCAGGATGGTGCACTTCTGTGCCTATGAAGTATAGGCACATGCTGATTATCAGCTTTTGAGCCTAAATCGAAATTATTAAAAGGAAATGGAAAATGGATGGCCTTATGGTTTCATCTGTGAATTGGGAGTCTGGAGATCTAGTTTCAGTTCCCTGATCTACCAATGATCTTTTGTGAGATCTGGACAAGTCATTTAGTTGTTCTCTGCCTCAGTTTCCCATTTGCAAAATGGGAGGATAGTACACCCTTACCTCACTGGGTGTTGTGTGGATAACACATGTGGCATGAATAATTTGTGAGGCATTGAAATACTACAGTGATGACCATATAAGAAAGTGAGACAGACAACTCTGCGTTTCATCAAAGTTGCCCATATGTTAAAGTGTATCTATTTATCTATTTCTACCATGCTCATCACCATTGTATGTTACTGCCCAATTTCAAGCACCATCTTTGGGTATTTACCCAGTAGCTGGTGCCAATTTATAATTGTTGTAAGTAATGCAAATGCAATTAGAGTAATCACAAAACTCCAATGTGTACAGGTATAATAAAATACGGTAAGTGAATATGTAAATATATACTGAATTTAAACACAAAGAATTTATTATAAGTCACTTCTGATTAGAGTTGAGTGACATTTTGCAGGCAAATAGTTTACTTATTGATAAATGCAGTTTTAGGCAAAATGAAACTCTTAATGAATTTGACACAAATTTGATGAATAGTTTCAGCCAAACAAATTCTGGAGGACTCAGAGGCCAGGAACGGGGGGTGGGGGGCGGAAGCACTGGGAGGTGACCTTCCTTATAAGCTTTAACACAGAACTTAGGGCACTCACCTGAAAAGTGGGAGAGCCAGGTTCAATTTCTCTCTCTGCCTGAAGTGAAGAAGTGATTGGAATTTGCATATCCTACATCTTCAGTGAGTGTCCTAACCTCTAGAATACACAAACATCCTGTTTCCCTGTTCCAGTGAATGACAATGAGTTAGAAAAGGAGATGGAGGGTGTGTTTACAATCTGCTGATTGGGGCATCCCCCTGCAACATGGGAGACAAATTCAAATTCCTTCTCCATATGTAGTAAGCTGACCCTGAGCCATCCGAGACCAGTATTAATGTCTCAAGGGCCCAGCTTTCCAGGATGCCTATGGCTGACACACTTCTAGACATGAATGGGGCTTCCATAATGTGCAGGGCCATACTCATCCACTGCCCAGTTCTGCTACTGTGGAAAGATGCTGCCATGATCTAACGATCAAACCCCACTTCCCACCAAACAGGGATAGTACCCAGGCATTTTGATCCCCTCTTCTTAAGAAAGAATCAGGGGAACCCCGTGTCTCTCATCCTTCTTAGCACAGGGATGGTGCCCCAGCCAGTCAGCATCTCATGGGAGCACCAACCCGGCCGTGGGGCAGAGCGTTTCCCCTAAAACTCATGTTCCAAAGGGGCAGCAGTGTTAGTCTAGTTCAGGAAAACAAACCTGGAGCCCTGTGGCACAAAGACTAAAGAATTTATTTATTGCATGAGCTTTCATGGGAGAAAATCCCACTTCATCAAACACTTTGAAGAGGGGCCATCCCCCATCTTCAAAGAGTCTGACGAAGTGGGATTTTCTCCTATGAAAGCTCATGCAACAAATAAACTCAGTCTAAGTGCCACAGGACTCCTCACTTTCCTAAAGCTCATGTAGCCTTTGGAGAAGGGGCTAAAGCAAGGGTCTCAAACTTGTGGTCTGTGGGATGCATGCAGCCCCTAAAGCTATTTCCTGTGGCCCACAACACTATCGTTATCGATATCTGCAATATCGTTGTATGGAAAGGTTTCAATGGTGCAGCCCTCAGGCTAGTGCACTAGTCCTGATGCAGCCCTGTACTAATCCTCATGCAGCCCTCATGGTGATTTGAGTTTGAGACCCCTACAGTAAAGGAAGGAATTGCATTTTGGGTCTCCAGTACTGCAGCTGAGTGCCCTAACCTCTGGCTACAGGTGTAAAAGAGGTCTCCTCCTATAATGTATTTCATGTCAATTAATTTGACCTAAAATGGATTTTTTTTCCATTTGCCAAACTGTTTCCCAATTGTTTGGATTCAGTTCAACCTGAACCAGTTTCTCCCCAGACCCCATCTCCATTTTTCAGAACTTTCATAATTTGGAAAAACAGTTGTTCCCTCCAGGTCTACTTCTGATCTTCAAGTTTCTGACTAAGTGGGATTTTCTCCCATAAAAGCTCATGCGATAAATATATTTGTTCATCTTCAAAAGTGCTGGCAGACCCCTTGTTCTTTTTCCTGACCTAGACCAACATGGCCACCACTTTGAAAGAAAAGGTTTGTTTGTGGAGGGGCAGAAGCTATGTTCTCAGAATAATCACAGATCTAGATTGTTCTCATTTAGCAACAAATTGTGAACAAAGTGACATCAACATTTTGTAAATGCGTGTGGTGCAATTACCACCAAAGGGCTAAATTCTGCAATCTTTACTCACGCTAAGTTGGACATAGCTCTCCAAGTAGTTTCACAAATTTCTCTGTGAGCAAGTGTCCCAGACATCAGCCCTAAAGAAGCTCCATCAATTAGTTTGCCTGTAGCAGTGCATTAATAGGGTAGTACAGGCAATTGATCAGAACTTATGTAACTGTGAATGCCATCAATGCAGTTTATCTGACAATTTTAGAAAGCAGACTATATTTATTCTCATTGAGTGAATTTAGTTCAGGCCTTTCTAAACCCTCCCCCGCTTTTTTTATTCTGGCCAACATAAAATATATTCTTCTATTCAGATTTATATCTTTTTTTCCCCCTATATATAGCTATCAGTGTGGGACTAGAAGCCCTGTAAAGAGGAAGTGATTACACTAAAGTTAAGATCTCCCAGAACAGCAGTCAATATTGTTGGATGCAAACAGAAGAATTCTTATCACAAAACAAAGCAGCCAGTCACTCAAATAAGAGGGGGAAGCTCGTAAAAGGAGTTGGATTTGCAATCCTTTACGAGCAGACTGGAAGCCAGAAAGGAGATAACAGAGCCAGATGTGGCCTGGGGGTTGCTTGATGTTCCTCCCCCTCCCTTTGTTTTGACTGAGAAATCCCAGGTAATAGATTAAAATTACAGTATTGCCCCTAAAGAACATGAATGGGGAGAAATTACCTTTTGAGGAGCAGTGAGTAAAAAGTGGCAAGAATACAAATCTTTCAGCCCTACACATGTTGTTTTGCACTGGAAAAATATTATGAAGGAAACAAGCAACTCCAGAACTCAATACTTTGGTTAGCTGAGCAGTTTACTCTGCTAATGCTTCATTCAGCAGGCAGTATTTTACCTTTACAATCCTGCATTCTCTCTCAAGATCCCTTCTAGAACTGAATTGCATGATTGTTCTTTTCAATGATATTAATGAGTTTTTTAATATAATTATGTGCTCTTCTCATATTAATGCTTAAGGGTCACCTCGCTTCCCTCTTTTTATCCAAGGGCACCAGAAGTCATCCAAGGTCACACAGTAGGTCAGTTGCAGTATCAAGTCACTTCACCTCTCTGTCACAGCTTCCCCTCTTAGCTCTCACCTTTTGTTTCCCTTCTCTATTTAGGTTGTGAACTCTTCAGGCAAAGGACTATCTCTTACTATGTTTTTGCATAACAGTCCCTGAATCTCAATCTTTTTGGGGACTTAAAGAACCACTTCCAGCCTGGATTTCATATTCTTTACTGGCTTCCTACTTATTTTGCTAAACTCATGAAGTTATTCTCTACCCATGCATTTCTGTTTTTCCAGTGGTGAAAAGATGATGATAATGACAGACAAAACTTTTCTGAATAAAGTGCTCTGCCATACTTACTGTTATCTGAAAAACAATCAACTTGGGTTGAGCAGGAAACAGTTTAGAAGAATTACGCCAGCTCAAAAATGTGGAGGACATCAATTCATTTGATTTCTTTGCAGACTGATTGCTACTTTTTCTTCTCAATAAAAGAACTAAAACAGGCTATTAAAAATAATCTGCTTCCCTCCCTTACAAAGAGGCACAACTATGCATTACAAACTGTTGCTGTCAGTTGTTGCCGAGTGGCTGAACGTAAAGAAAAAATATTCAGGAGACCGCTAATTAAGCACTACAGGTTTCATTTAGAAATGTCATCTCATTTGTTCCTTTGATGTTTTAAACACTTTAATGATCATCTTTAGGATGCATCTGCTATTTTTACGGTTTATAATTACAGCATGTGGTTAAATGGAGAGTGTCAGCACCTAAGATTTCACCCAGGACTGCTGAATCATTTCCTGTCTTACCTTGATGCATCCAGATGAATACAACACACACAAAGGTAAGGCTGCGCACTTTCACAAATCCCTTAGAAATGATTCCTCACTTTATACAAGTAGTGTATATTCTCTTAAGGTAAGCAAGGCCTGAGAGTTTTCTGGATAGCCGACCCCTCATTAACATTATCTTTATAATTTTACGATCCCAACCAACATCCCAAACATATCAAATGTAAATCAGAACTTTGTGGATGGAAAAAGAGAGAAAGCAACAAGCTGAGAAAGCATCTTTAAAGAAAGAAAGGCCCTTTCCCTCCTCCCTCTTGGTCTTATAGCCCAATGATAACAGTTTTAATACCTGGGATAAATTGATGAGGATAATGACCAAGATTTCCCTGATGATTGGAACTCAACAAATAGGACCTAATTTAAGGAGATGAGAGGGTGTGCTACTGAATGTGCAGGAAACCCTAGTGACTTTAATAAGGGTCTGCACATGTACAAATGGTTCTTTTTGAAATTCATAACCTTCCAAAAAGCATTACATTCACTTAGTGGGGTGAGTACAGACTTGGATCAAGAGATTATTTAAAAACTTGAGGGTGGTAAACTTGTTTACCGAGAGTGGCTGAGCAACGTGGATTCTTCTACCACAAGGAATTCCTAACTCAAACTATTCTTCATTCCATGATATCACAAGAGAAAATCAACACTAAAAGAATCCTACTATTTTTGGCATCTTGGAGCATACCGGGGATGGGGGTATGAAGCCAACTGACAGCAAAGTGATCAGCCAAACCTTTAGCTCTGTAGACCTACAGAGAACCACATGATGCACCTCTGCTGAACTTTCTGAGTATATAACTTCAAAAACTTCCTTTTCACCAGTTTAGAGGAACAGCTACCACATATATTTAATCATGCAAAGAAAGCATGGTAAAGGGAACCATATTGTATCCTATGGTGTTTTATAGTCTCAACTTCTGTGTAATGCAGGACAAATGATTTCTGGTTGAAATCCGTAACTTCTGGTTGACATGGAACATAATTTTCAGGAACACATCTAATCTTGATTTAAAAATGTCAAGTAATGGTAAATGGCAAATTGTTCCAATGGTTTATTGGAGAAAGTCCAGAGAAGAACAACATGAATGATTAGAGGTCTAGAACACGTGACTTATGAGGGAAGATTGAAAGAGCTGGGTTTGCTTAGTCTGGAAAAGAGGAGACAGAGGGGACACAAAAAACACTTTTCAAGTACCAAAAGGTTGTCACAAGGAGGAGGGAGAAAAATTGTTCTCCTTCACTGCTGATGATAGGACAAGTAGTAATGGGCTGAAATTACAGAAAGGGAGGTTTAGGTTGGGCATTAGAAAATAATTCCTGTCAGGGTGACTAACAACTGAAATCACTTGCCTAGGCAAGTTGTGGAATCTCCATCACTGGAAGTTTTTAAGAGCAGGTCAAGCAAGCACCAGTCAGGGATAGTTTAAGAGGGTACTTGGTCCTGCACACAGGACCAGGCTCAATGAGTTCTCATGGTCCCTTCAAGTTTCTACATTTCTATTATTCTTCTATATATGTGGCAGGTGAATAAATCCATTCTCAACGCATAGTATGAAATGCATACTTTTAAAAAAGGTTCTGCACATTTCTTATTCACTTATCAACAATGGGACTTAAGCATACGCTTAAATGCTTAGCTGAACAGTGCTCTCTGGTGTACCACTATGAAGGATCTGAGGATGTGAACATGGGTGCTCCCTTTCCTATTACACTCATTATGCTAGCTAAGCATTTCATCCACAAAGCTTTCATCATCCTAACCAACATGAAGCATTTACCTGTGGGAAGTCCCTTCCCTCTCAGCCTATCCCGAATGGCCTGGCTTCTGTCTGTCTGCAATTTTCTTTCTCCATTGCAGGAAAGCTGATCCACCTGTAAACAGGCAGTAATACAAAGTCAAGTGTTCTGAAAAGACCATGTTAGCATGAAGACTGGATAGTTCAGGAAAAAAGGATAGCATATGTAGCAGGATATTGTATTTCTTGGGCATATAAACATTTAGCAGAAGTAATATCAAGTGGAAATTCAGAGTTTCTTCATTAAATTGGTATTATCAATTAGGATTTCCCCCTACATTTTTTTTTAAAGAAAAGACATTAAGTCAATACATATATTTGTCTTAATCTAGATACTTGCATGCAAATCATTCAGAGACTCTATTTAAATTGCACTGATAATTTTTACCCTAGCCTTTTTGTAAATTAGAAACTACCTGGCAGAATTAGGATTGCATCTAGGACAATTACAGTGCAAACCAAAATTTGCCACTCACCCTTCATATTATAAACATTTTAAAAAGCCAATGTACCCAAAGGCATTTTAAAATACTTTGCATTTCAGTGGATGATTTCCTATACAGTTACAAAGAAAACTTTTAAGGTACAATAGTGTTAAATCAGGGTCAACCGATATGTACAAGAAAACATTTCTAAACTGGATGCTCTATATACGATCTTGTGCAAGAACAGCACAGTTTCCATACATAAACAGTGTGTACATATATGCCTAAGTCAAAGTTTCTTGGATATAAACAAAACAAACAGTAACAGGACTTATTCTGTGTACACTAGAATGAACACTTGGGAGTGAAGATTAGGCCACTGCATAAAGAATATGACCAGCACCATGATATTGGCAACATTTTGATGACAGCTGGTTCTATTTTCCTTTCTTGTTCAGTGTGAACTATGTGGTTGCAGATATTCCAGTGTCTTAGTGAAACAGGGATAGGAATGAAAGACAGTAGGCTAAGACTCTTTTCATGCAAAACACAGATGATGTTCACTGTTAGAGGGAAACAGAAGAACTAGCAGAATATAACAAGGAGCACCTTAATGGAAGGCATTTTTTTTTTTTAAAAGAAAAAACCCTTCCTAATAATTAAGGTGGTGCACAAACAGGGACTTTTGATGGGTTCATCTTTGGTGCTACAACTTCCAGATATGCAGTTTCAGTCACTAAAGGGCAGTTCAAAGCCATGCCCATCTTTGTCACCTCCAGGCTACTACTACTCTAATGTGCTCTAAGCAAGACCTGCTAGTGCTCGGCACTCTGCTGGTTGCCTGTCTACATCACAGTCCAAGTTCAAGACTATTTTGGAAGTCCTGAATTGGCTGGGGCCTGGTTGTCTCAATGACTACTTGTTGCTCTGCACTGTGGAAGAACAGATGCAGTGAATTACTGTGGCAGAGCTCACATACAATGACATTGGAGAGACAGATTCAGCTGACATGCTTAGGCTAACAGAGCCCAGATTATACCTTGCAGCTCTCTTGTTGGAGGGTATGTAGGTATGGAATCAGTGACTGTTGGAGATTAAACCAAGTCAGAGTTGTATCTCTTCATGAAACAATTTATCAACCAGATTAGCAAGGCCCTGACAGCAGTGGATTCGGTCTCTCCCATCTCAGGAAACAGGACATCAAGCACTGCAGTCTTCTACAATCATACTGCTTGCATATGTCCAAGGACACATTTTTACACCAGTGTAACTCACTGAGTTCCAAAGGTGCAGCAGTGTAAAACTGTAGTAACATAGAGGTGAATCAGTCCTATAATATCCAACAAAAATAGTCCTGAAATTCTATAGAAATACTTTGCTTGAGTTATTAGTGTCATTATTAGAGATAATTTTTAACAAAGAGGAAAATCCTGAGAGAAGTACTGTTTGACATCATTAACTGCTAGTGAGCTCCATGTCTATTCAGAGTCCTACAATTATTTAACCATCCTATGATTATGTTGTAACACTGTAGTGAAGGGAGAGGTTGCTAATCAGGAATGGTAAGTCTGTGAGATGAGTTAATGTAGTTTCTTTTACACATGAAAATTTTAACTGCCTAATATAAAGTTCCCAACAGTAATAATAGCTAACAACTGAGTAGAACCTGAGAAGAACTCAAAAGTCTGGTGACAAATTCCCTTATTTCCTTTTAGAAACAACTGTCCATTATGGAATTTAAAGCTTATAAGAGCAATTCAACTAATTAAAACAAATATGTTAGATATTTGCCCTACAGCACCTATTCCAATTTTTGGTTTTTATAATCATGTTTTCCTACTTTTTTTTTTTTTTTTTTAAATTTCTTCCCATTTACTCTGTAGAAAACCCAAAACAATGAGAAACTAACCTCACCAGGGAAACTGTGAAATTGACCATGCACAGTGCTACAAGGGCACAAAGTAAAATGAGAAAAATCAGAAAACATGTTTTGCTTTCATCTTTCAGAGACTGCTCTTTTTAGTGCTGCTTGAGACAAAAAACACACAGAAAACAATCAGCCAGAAAACTAATTTTTAGGTTGAGTGTCTCTTTAATCAAAGTTGGGAGAATTAAAAACAAGAAGCAAGACTGCTTGGAGAAAGACTTTGAACCAGTTTCTTCGCTATGTTTTTGTAATTCTATTATTGCTCAACTACTTGTAAACACTTACCCCTGAGAGGCTTCCCAGAACAAGTTTCACCAACTGTTTCACATATGAGAAAGAAGGTGCACAATTACTATTCCTTATGTGGGCACTGCAGGCATCCAGAACAGTCCGTACAGAGACACGGGCATAAATGACATCTTCACACATGCCAAGCAGTATGCTGTTTAGGTGATCCCCAAGCTTGATAGGCTGATTACAGAGGAGAAGAGGAATGAAAAAACCAAACCAAAAAAAAATCCACATACATATGTTTCTAACACATACACTAACAAATAGGTTGATTTTTCTGAAGCTTGAAATTACTTTCAGTGCTAATTCATTTTGGTGCTCTTGAAAATTCTACTTCTTGTATGCAATCTTAAAAACATCTCATTGACATGGAAAACAGAATGATTTAGTGTAAAGGGGGTTTCAAAGAGGGGGTTTCAAAATTATTATGAGAAGGGTGATGAGCTGTCAGCCTTCCATGCATGCCATTAAGGTTGGTATAGCATGGCAGGTGGGGTCATCACAGCCTGAAGTATTTTCAAAGGGACCCCAGGGAAAAAGTTTGAGAAACCGTGACTTAGTATAATGGTTCAGTGGATTACAATTCAGGATCCTGGATTTAAATGCTAGTTCTCCCACTAATTTGTTTCATCTTGGGCTATTCACACAGTCTATAAACTGAGTATAACAACACACTTGCCAACCAAGGATATTAGAGCTAATTATGATTTTTAAAATACAATCTTGAATAACAACAAATACTATATTCATTATAATTTCTAGCCATCAGGGACCTGGAGTCAGTATTTACAGGAAGCTACTGATGAGCTCTGACAAATGTACTGAAAGGCTTCAATAATCCTGTAGCTAGTCCTAAATTTTACTTAAACTGGATTTGTACTTCATATTCCAGAAAGGTGTCAGGAACGGCTCCCCAGGTTTCTCATGGCTAGCAGTTATAATGAAGATGGTATTTATTATTATTCAGAATTATCACAGGTTTAAAAAAAAAAAAAACCCTTTCCATAGTCCAGAAGAGTTTTTAGATATTCAAAAAGGGGTAGGACTGAGGGAGTAAAGTGATTGGCTAAAGAAGTGAAGCCTTGCAATTATGGGACAACACCCACAGGGTTGGGAACTACTTAGCCTTATTTTTTCCCATCCAAACATCAACCCCACCATATTCTAAGTGGAATAACACTCTGGGGCACGCAGTAGTCAGTGATAAGAGGACTTCCCAGACACTGGAGGCACTTGGCCTTCACCACTATGTCTCACTATGCACCCAAGGTGGGCGGTTATCAAAGAAATACATGCCCTGTCGTGTGTTGCTCTTTATGGCGCACTTTAAGTTCCATAGTATTTCTTTCCACCAACCTGATGTAACATTCTGAATTAATACAGGCTTTTACCATATACACACTAATAGCCACTATTGTCTTTCAATAAGCTTTTTTCGAAGGGAAAGATTTTTTCTTCTCTCTCTCTCTAATCACTAAAACAACAAAAAATCCGGTAGCACCTTAAAAGCTAACAAATCTCTTTTGGCATAAGCTTTCATGGGCTGCAACCCATTTCATCAGATGCAATTTGTTAGTCTCTAAAGTGCCACACAATTTTTGCTGTTTCTGCTATCTATGGACTAACACAGCTACCCTTCTCTAATCACAGAAATCATTCTTGCATGAAATCTGGCACATAGCAGAGAACTAAAGTAACATATTCATCACCTAAAAAAGCAGTCAACATCAACAAACATTTTAAAATTGTACATCTTACCCCTGTTAAAACAGAAAGGCTTTCAGGATTAAACAAAAATTAAATGGTTACAATTTAATTAAATGGTTCTGAGCTCTGCTACAGAATGTTAGCTACTAGCACTTACCACACATACACAAGAGGTACGTAAGAGATTTTTATGTAGAAACAAACTCATCAGGTGAAAGTTGCTCTACTTTAGGGTAACAACAGTTGTTTTTTTTAAGTAGGTCAAGTGCTCACAACAATTATAGCTAATTCCCTAAGTGTTTCTGTTGTATCTTTCTGTCTTCAGTGATCCAAACTCACTGTTTGGGCTGAAATTTTCTATACCTAGTATCATCCTCAGCGTACTTCCTCCCCTCCTCTTACTCTTCAGATTATAAAGAAGAACAAAACACATAAGGAGTCTTGTGGCACTCTTAAAGACTAACAAATTTATTTACCGCATGAGCTTTCATGGGAGAGATACCACAAAAGCTCATGTGATAAATAAATTTGTTGGTCTTTAAAAATGCCATCTGCATCTTTGTTTGTTTTGCTGAACTAGACTAACATGGCTACCCCTTTGGAACTTGTCAACATGCAAAGTAGAGTAGTTCAACTGTTTTTTGAAAATGAAGGAAAAAGAAAAAACACACAACACTTTCCCCATTACAAAATATTTTTATATATTATACGCAAGGAGAGACAAAGGAAAAAAGTCATCTATAGTAGGGGAATATTATAAGCCACAGCCAGTGCTGAGGTTACAGAACTGCTTTGTAGCAGCACACAACTCCGCAGGCATATAGCAGAAGATATTCCATCCTTTTAATGAGCACAGTTTGCACTCTTCTGCATAAGCTCAGCTCTGCTGGCTGGTGTAAGTGCAGTCCATTACAGAGCACAAAACACACACAATATACACAATGAAGCAAAGGGGGAACTGTTTTTTTATTCTGTGTTTGTACAATACCTAGCATGATTGGAGCGTGGTCCAGGACTAGAGCTCTTGAGCCCTATAGCAATACAAACAATAAATTGTAATACTTGGTCTTTGATCTCATAATTAAGGCATTAGATAGTGATTCAATTCCCATGTCTGCCGCAAACTTCCAGGGTGACACTGGGCAAGTTACAATCTCTCTATGTGTCACAGTTTGCCATTTGTCAAACGGGGTTCATAGTACTTAATTACTCAACCATGCTATCAGTCTTGGCTACTTAAACAGCTAGTTCCTAGGTATGTGGACTGTCTCTTATTCTGCACTCACCCGCAATGCAGCCATGATCTCTGCTGGAGCCTCAAGGTGCTACAGTTATTGGAGGATGCACTTTTCTAAAAATATCTTAGGAGCTATAGTACTTATGCATACTATCATTAAAGAGCTGATACTTTGTAAACATAGAAAGCATGTGCTTTGAATGAAGAAGTCAAATAGTCCATTAGTGCAGCATAACTAACTTCTGGGGGAAACTCTTCAGAGCATGCTGTGTTTTTCCAGTCTACCCAAGTGATCGCTGCATGCAAATAGATTACTCTTCAGTTTAGGGAGGAAATAATGGTTCTTAAAATTGTAGGTTTTCTTTCTTAGGTTATAATATTACCATAGCCACACTGCAGTTACAGTAATGAAGGCATTCACTCTATGTTCCCCCAAAAAATCTGCTATTAGGACTAAAACTACCTATATTTGGTCTCAAGCCCAGAGACAATTTTATTTCATTATCTAAGTTTCTAGAGAAAACCCGCTGTATATTTTTAAAATTTCTTAAATATCAAAGTATTTCTTATGTTTAACATTATTCTGGACTCTGACAATCACACTCTGCAGTTAAAATACCCAAATATGGCACAAATATAGCCCCCCCCCGCAAGTTGTGTGGCATTTGATAAGAGTTAAAGCGATTAAGAATAAAATATGGTGTGAACTAATGAAAGCTAAGAATCATGTAGCTTTTCCTTTTCTGTTTAAGCATGCAACGTGTATATATGGATTTAACCACATTCTTGTGTAGATCTGCACAAAGAATGCCTTGTCAGACAGTCAGTCAATCATTCTCTCTCTTCTAACCTCTTGCTCCCCTGAAGACTGCATCAGAAGCTAAATAACTTACGCAGCAACATATATGGGAGCCTTCCTGCCTGCACTCATTTGTATTCTGGAGTACAGAAGCAAGCAGGCACATTTTAAAATTAAAGGTAAAGGTAGAAAGTATTTGCTTCATTTCATGACACTCAGCATGATATCCCAGAATTGCAGTTAGTGCTGCTAAAAATCAGATGCTGGAAACTCTACTGTCAGTAATGATAAAGACTTCTAGGAAGAGGAAAAAGGAATGAAATTCCTATCTTCAGCAGAGTTCTCAACTTTCACTGCCTGATTTCAAGCCAGCACACCTGCCCCTTTCTGCTCTGCAAACACAGGAACTCTAAGCTAACCTCCTCTCCTCCCTGATCATCAAGGAAGAAAACTTGCCAAAGAAAACCAAGGCCCATGAGGGGAATGAGGCAGTGGGGAGAGAAGGAACCGCAAGGGAATACTACTGCTAAACCAGGGGTTGGCAACCCAAAAGATAAGAAAAGTCAATTTAAAAAATTCCTTCAATAACCAAGTGTTTTTTGAGAGCCACCATGGGTGCAGCCTCCTGGTGGGGGTTGGAGGAGCTGCACCAGGGTGCTGGCCACCAGATCTCTTGGCCAGGGGAGAGAGCCTGGAATCTGGAATGGGCCTCCTGCAGGGTCCCTCAGTGGTGGTGGGGAGCCTGGAGTCAGGTGTAGGACACCGACAGTGTCCCCTGGTGGCAGGGCGGGGTTTGGAGCCCAGAGCCGCAAGGGGACAGCCAAAGAGCTGCATGCAGCTCTGGAGCCACAGGTTGTAGACTCCTGTGCTAAACACAGTGAGAAAGGAGCAATCATGAGTGGAATGCTCCATTGCAAAATTTTTATTTTTAACTAAAAGCTATCAACCATTTGCTTTTTCTTCATCAGTTTTATTAGAGCTGTAACACATGCCTAAGGCCCTTCATCTTCTGCTATTACTATTTTTTACTGGAAAGCTTTTGGGTTTTACAGATGCTTGTACGTGATTTTTTTTTTTTTTTATAAATTCTCACCAAATATTGGACCACCCAAGTACATGAAAATCCAATCCATTATATTAGTTAGATCAGTTTAATGTGAATAAATTAGTTCATGTGTAAACACAAGGTTTCTTGTTAAAGTACAGCAAGGCAGTGGAAGATACACAGATGCACACATGTTTCATAGAATCATAGGGTTGGAAGGGACCTCATGAGGTCATCTAGTCCAACCCCCCGCCAAAAAAAGCAGGACCACACCCACTAAATTATCCCAGCTAGAGTTTTATCCAGCCGGGCCTTAAACACCTCCAAAGACAGAGATTCCACCACCTCCCTAGGTAGCCCATTCCAATGCTTTACCATCCTCCTAGTAAGAAAGTTTTTCCTAATATCCAGCCTCGACCTCCCCAGCTACAACTTGAAACCATTGCTCCTTGTTCTATCCTCTGTTAGTACTGACAACAGCTGAGCTCCATCCTCCTGGGAGCACTCCCTCAGGTAGCTGAAGGCTGCTATCATACCCCCCCCCCCCAGTCTTCTCTTCTGCAGGCTAAATAAGCCTACTTCCTTCAGTCTTTCTTCATAGGGCTTGTGCTTCAGCTCCTTGATCATTTTTGTTGCCCTCCTCTGGACTCTTTCTACTTTGTCCACAACCTTCTTGTAGTGGGGAGCCCAAAACTGGACACAGTATTCCAGATGCGGCCTCCCCAGTGCCTCACCAATTATCACATCCCTCAGTCTGCTGGCAATGCTTCTTCTGATGCAGCCCAGTATGCCATTGGCCTTTTTTTCAGCAAGAGCACACTGCTGACTCATATCCAGCTTCCCATCCACCAGGACCCCCAGGTCCCTTTCTACAGTGCTGTTACTTAGCTGATCGCTCCCCAGCCTGTAGCAGTGCATGGGGTTTTTCTGTCCCAAGTGCAGGACTTTGCACTTCTTCTTGTTGAACCTCATGTATGTCACTACTTTGATTACGACTCGAGCACTAACTGCCCTCTCTGCCTTTGAAAATGTCTCCTTTTATTCTTCTATTCATAAAACTGTATCAACAGTTTCTCCATTTAACTGATGACAATGATATTTTTTTTAGAAGCTGAAAAAGCATTTGTGCTGAAAGCTGTTTTTCCCCCACATATAAGTCAATCCAAAATATATAATATCTGCATATCACTACCTCATCACTGAATGTATTTTTTGGCTACATACTCATTTTTCAGTCCTCTCCAACCATTTCAGCTGCTGATTTGAAGTATAGTTGTGTGTGCCCTTTTTGTTTTTAAAATGAAAGACCTCTGGAAGATGAGCCAAACGTTAAAGATTGAATCCTCCCAACTTGACTGAAGAAGTTTTGTTAAATGCACTTATTATCTATTTATGCTCATACTATGTATGAAACAACCAAACTGACTAATGGCATTCAGCTCTAATCAGGCAAGTCAGTAACAAAGGAATCTATGTCCTTACTTTGAGCAAGTACTTTCCCTTCACCGGCAGTCATGAATTCACCCAAATATGCTTACCTTGGGCTCAGAGAAACTATATCTGGGGCCAAATGGAACATAACAGTCAGTATCTTTGAGCCAATCAACCATACTTTTGAAAATACATGTTAAAGACGTTTCATATGACATACAAATCAACCCATTTCAGAACCTCTTAATAACACAGGTTCCAAAGGGAAAGCTGTGTTAGTCGAGTTCAGTAAAACAAACAAGGAGTCCTGTGGCACTATTAAAGGCTAACAAATTTATTTATCGCATGAGCTTTCATGGGAGTAAATCTCACATCATCAGATTCTTTGAAGATTTTAAAGATTTTGATGATTTAATAAGACAGAAATTTGATTTTTCCTCTGATAGATTCATAGCAGCAAGATTACAAGCAAGTAGTGTTTTTATAAGTTTCTAATGGTAGTTTGGAGGTTCTTTGGGAGACACAAGGTCTTAGCTGACCCTATATAACTTGATTTAAAAGTGGAAGACAATGCTGATACTTCCTCCCCTTCAAACCAACACTACAGTATATCCCTAATCAATAAAAAGAAAGCCAACAACCAGAATAGAAATAGTCAAGAGAATTAAAGAAGAGTAGTAATGTTGTCTCATATTGGACAAAACAAGCTAGCCACAAGCAAAGCTCCATGGAGTCTGTGATAAAACGATCTTAATTCTTCAGCAAAATGCACTAGTTTCAGTGGAATTATGGTTAGGAATGATTCGGTGACAAATTCTGCAGCTGCAGGAACCCAGAATACATTGTGCGCTAACCAAAATTCCTTTCCCTTGTCTGATGCAGCAAGACTCCGGTAGGCTAGGTTCAGCTTTAAACACCCGTAGCCTTGAAGTCCACAGTTCAGCTACCATACCTCAGAATTCAAGAGGCAACGACTTCAGATAGTGGTGCTCTCTGTCTTACCTCTAATCCTACGTATTTATGGCTGATTCTGAAAGACCATCCACCTGCAACTCCCACTGCATGCAAAATGACTACAATGGGACTTGCAAGTTCCCTGTACATCTTGGGTTCATGCCCCAGAAGGCTTAATTTTGCAGTCCTTACTCATCAGAACAGTCCTGTCCATATTTATGGAATTAATCACATGAGTAAGGCCTGAAGAAATAAGCCCTAAATTCTGTTCCTTTGCAATGAATTTCTCCTCATACACAGCTTATAATTACATAAATTACAAAACCCCAAATATGTAAACTTTTTTCCCCACTTAGTTTCACTAGTCCTTCCAGAATGCCCTGCATTCATATTGCCCTGTTATTGATATTTGTTATTATTATTATTTTCGAAATGTGGAGGAGCTTATAAAATAAGCCAGTTTTAAAACTTAAAATCTGTGGAATTCTTTAATAGAAGTCTACAACAAAAATACTTACTTGGCTTTGAGGGACTTCATAGTCAGCTCCCCAATAAAGTGTCATGCCAAGAGAATAAACATGAATCTGTAATACAACACAAATGATCTATTAACAGACAGACTGTACTGGAAATTAATCAGTAGGTCCTTAGTATTAAGCTGGTATGATGAACTTAACCTTCTGAAACAGTGGTCATTTTTTCTACACAAATTAAATGAGCAGTTGCACATTTACATTTGGCAGCTATGCTCAGTCATGTTCTCAGTTAGCTTCCTTGCCTTGTAGAGGCTTCCAGACTGTCCTTCACCCTTGTCATTACAGTTAGAGCAGCAAATCCGACTATGGCAAAAGATATTTAGCATTTCTTTAACTTTTACATTTAATTTTTACCCTTCAGTTAAGATAAAGCCTCAGTATACATCAATAAGATTATGACACTTGGTGATCAACCCATTCTGAAATGCAGCTGGGCATTCCAATGCTGCAAGTCCTAACAGGAGCATAGTTCTCAAAGTGTTGCAAAAGTTTAGCATGACACAAACACTGCCTTTTGGGTTGTCAATGGATTTTCACCTATGTGCACAACATATGAGGTTGTCACCTTAAATTTTCAATTCTTGTAAGCTCCTCAGGGCAGGGAATGTGTCTTCCTACCTCTTTGTACATCCCAAGGGGGGGCTCTCACCTTGCTATAATACAACTACATAATCAATAACAGTAGTGAATAATAATTAATCTGGACTGTTTGTATATAAAATGTGTTAATGACACTATCTGAACTGGACAAATCAATTATTGTAGTGAACATGTTAGTAACAACCATGTAATTTAAAGCAAGAGGTACAGTACATAATGTTTGTAACAGGTTATATTAAAAATGAGCATTGATGCCACATAGGCTATGTCTACATTAGCCAATTAGTCCATGTCTACACTAGGTTTTTCCTAGTTTGAACTAAGAAATTTCCAATAAGTTCACCTGGTTAGCTTGGACTAAGTGATTAGCTCTAAATTAAGTCTGGACTAAATGTACAGTTTGAACTAAGTACAATGTAGACACAGACTATGGCTTAGTTCGAACTAAAGAAGTTTGAACTAAGCCATTAGTTTGAACTGACTGTGCGAACTAATTTGACAGACGCATGGTTAGTTTGAACTAAGAAGTTCCTGGTTAGTTCGAACTAAGGAAGTCCAAACTAAAGTTTTGTAATGCAGACAATGAAATTCCTGACTTTCATTATCTTTCTGCACCATATATGCATATTCAACACAACCTTAAATTTATGTTTAAAGACAAAGCTATGTAATTGTTTACCACTGACCATATAGATTTATTTTTGTGCAAGGCACAGATATTAACATATTATCTCTGCCCTGAAAAGTTTATAATTTACCACAGACAACATCTACAGAGATCTACAATTTACAGAAGATGCTCTTGGAAACCAGGGAAAAAGCCACCATAATTAATATTTATTATTAGTCTACTTTTTGTGCAACTATATTATGGTATCAAATAGCAGCTCCACCTGGCGTGCCTTCCTGGGGTAAGCTGTGACATAATAAGTGTCCCCACTCAGGCAACCCAAGGACTACTCTTCAGGCTCTTTAGTTTCAAAAATACCTTGCTTTGGAATCAGTTTGTGATCAAACCCATACTGCAACTCAGGTCGTAACAAAAGTCCAAAATACAGTCCATCTCTAAACACAGTACCTATCATCCTGAAAAACTCTATGATGTAAACATCCCACCCACCACATGGCAGCATCTTCTGTCATGCTCTAGGTTCTTCATCAGTCCTCTGTCCCTCTGCCAGGATGGCCGCCACAACTCTTCCAGACTGCTTTCTTAGGGTTTCCTCAATGCTGGGAAATCAACTTCACGAGCAAAGCATCTCTCCCTCTTCCTTTAGTCACTCTAGGTCTTGACATGGTGTCCATGGATAAACTCTTCTCGTGCTCTCCTGCCTTCAGACCTCTCCAGCTCTTGGCTACATCTCTCCAAGTCAGAAGTCAGCTAACAAGTCACTCTGCTGCAGTTTGGCTCTGGCTCTTGTCTTCAGGAGGTCAGCCAGCAAACACTTCTTTGTTCTTCTCTTATCTTCAGGTTTGCCCAAGAACTACCTACAGTTTCCTCCCATGACAGTCCATAGCCCCCCAGTAGCTCTCACCTGCATCACTCACTAGGTACCTGTCTCACCGGGGGACTCTGATTTTCTCTATACTTTATGGCCTTGGATCTGCCTTGTCCTCTTAAATGGCCAAATTGGGAGCACTTGTCCTGGCAAAGGGAAGCCGAACCTACTTCATAAACATGGCCAACCATCCAGTGATATACAGTCATATTTACAAATATACACAGCTTTATGGATATTCCTCGTAAAAAGTCATCTTGAATTGCAAAATCAACATGAAAGGGCAGAATATACACAATCCTCTTGCTTCATCTAAATCAGGTATTATGTTAAGTGGCTTGTGACCTGAATAGTAAGTGAGAGTGAAACCCGCAGCCTCTTTGATTTCATTGCCAAGTATCAGTCCACTATATAAAATCTAAACAACAACAATAACAAATTAAAAAATGCTTCAGCAGACCTTCTCAAATTTCCCAGAGTGCTCTCCTGTGTTGTATTCAGCCAGCCTAGATTTAGGAGGTGCAATATGTTTTGTGTTAAACAAAAGCAGAAGTAAATATTCAGTATATTTCAGACATGAACCAACTGTACAGCCTTAACAAAATCACCCTACGTATTCACGCTGCCAATGACGCCTGTCAAAAATCAATGTTAGCCTGTTTCCATGAAACAGATAAATATGCCATGGATTACAATTAAAAAGTATCACCCCCTTTCCTTTGCATTTCTTCAGATTTTGAACTCTCTTCCTGAGTATTTTCAGTGAGTGTGTTACTGTAGAAAAACTGATCATCTCAAGTTTATTTTGTAAAGGAGAACTGAAAATATTTCATATGCATGTTATAGTTAAACCACAAATTATAAATGCAATATTACCCTTTTATTTAATTAATCAAAGTCAAGGCAAAGGAGTATGGTTGTGATGCCTGGGAGTGTCAGAGGTTTATCAGTAACAGCCCCATTCTTCCTCTGTACTTTTATCTATTTCTCCACATGAATTTGAAAATACAGGCATCCAGAAGAGCATGCAAGTGATAAGCTGTCTCCAGTTAATCACGAAGAGGCCTGTTTCCCACACATGGTACATGAATAATACAGAGCACCATGCAAAAAGCTGCACTGATAAAACATTGTGGTAGAATTAATATTGCTGACATATGGTTATATTCACCATGAGCACTGAATTCAACATGGTGATGAATAGTAAAGGAAATGGTAATATCTTATACCTGAGGAATACGTGGGAGAAGGGATTATGCAAATACAAAATATTTTTCTTGGAACTTTTTGGTAAATTATATATATGTATTACAAAGCTGGACTTAATGCCAGGGAGGGGCTTCTGGTAATGCTACACCTAAGGAAAAGACAATGGGCTGAATTTTGCCTAGCATTACATCCACAAACATTTTCTTATTTCAAGATCTCATGAATTTCACTGGTGTTGCAGAGGTGTAACTGAGGGTGCAATTTGCATTGATACCTATCAGATAATAGCTTAGGGCCAAATCCTGAACTGGTCATAGCTTAATCTGAGAGAACTGGAATATCCAACCTCTCAAAGTTTTAGCTTGGCTATAACAGAGACCTGTTACAGGTGAAGGCAAACAATAAGACAGAACTCAGCTCAACTTCTTTCACACAGTTAAAAAAAGATGAAGTTATATACACTATACCTCACTTTGGAAAGGAAATATTTAATTAAGACAGTATGTGTCATAGAAATGGTACTGAAAAGTGCTGAAGTGCTTTATGCAGTAAAACATATTACAACCAAGTAACCTATCTAGTCTTTGAGAAGGGGACAGAAGATTACTTCCAATCTGCAAAAATCAAGTGAAACAATGCAATAGTGATTTGTTTTTGGCAGACAGAAAGGCGTTATTTAACATTTTACACACAGGATTAAAATATTCAGGGATTTAAGGGCAGTTTAATTTTTTAAGAAATCAACTGCTTCGAGGAGCTTAAAAAAATCAAAATCAAATCTACCCAACAATCATCATTAGTTGCATATTCAGCGTATGTTCCACCATGTCATTTTGTGAAGGGAATCCAGTAATATTTAAACAACATGTATATTCAAATGGAACTCACCTGCCTTTCTTTGTTATGGTGGTTATGAATGCTCACTGTAAAAATTAGACTCATTTGCAGACTGGCTTCTAACTGATTCTGGTTTTGTACCACAAACCAATCTACAATTGCTATCCTCTTCATGACATAAGGATGTTTTTTGTTTGTTTTTATAATGTTATTTTTACCTTTAACCCTGTACATGAAATTTGAATTAAAAATGGACTTTTAGAAAGTATTTGATAGCTTCAACCAAATAAGCTTTATTCCTAAACAGAGACTCTTCAGCTACATACTTAGCAATGTTTCACACATGTATCAGAACCTCTTTTCACTGAGGAAGGGAATGACAGCCAGAGAACTAGTGTTTTCCTTATCCTCTGCAAAGACTGCTATGGGCTCTGTCTTCCGATTTGACCATCAAAGTCAGGTATCAGCGACTCTCAAACTAAACAATTTCTATAAAATAGTTAATTGTTAATGCCACATTTTCTTTAAATCTCTACTGCAGAATAACCTTATTAATTCTCATTTAGCTAACATACAAACTGGACAGTATTCCCAAAACATCTGACAAGCTCCAGAGAGGTAGTCATGTTACTCTATTTCAGCAAAGCAAGCAAGGAGTCCTGTGGCACTTTTAAAGATTAACAAATTTATTTATTGCATAAGCTTTTGCAGGCACAATCCCACTTCATCAAATGCATGAAATGGAAACTATAATATGTTAGGTGTATTGTCACGGGCTGCTCTATTGTGCCAGGCAGCAGGTCCGTGTATGTTTTCCTCTGCTCAGGGGGTAGTAAGGCTTGGCAGCCAGCACCCTTACACAAGTTCCCCACCTCTGGGGTGGTATGGTCTGCTGGCCAAAGTCCTGGTAGAAATTCCCCTGCTCAGGGGTAGTATGGCCTAGCGGCCAAAGTCCATGTGAGAGTTTCCCTGTTTAGGGATACTATGGCCTAGCAACCAGAGTCTTTCAGATGTTCCCCTGCTCAGGGGCAATAAGACCTCATGGCTGGGGCCTTGCTGGGTGGGTGAGTGCCAGCCTGGAGAGTACTCGTGGTGTGTTTCCTCTTGTGTCGGCCCTACATCCCTGACTGAGCAGGATGTCTGGCTTTTAAACCTTGAGCATGCCCAGCTGATGTAGTGGGTGGCCTCTTGAGCCTGGAAGGTTTCTTTCACACATACCTTGTTGCTGTGGGGCTGATACGCTCTGCCACATGTAAATATACATACAAAGAAGGTCACTAGGTCAATTCAAACAGTTCTAGAGGGATAGTTTGCTAGCCTATCTCAGAAAGCAAATAAACTGTTTTAATTCAAACAGTGCAGAAGAAGGCTATGTAACAGCAATAGCTGAGGTGAAAATATTAATAGAGGGTAAATTACCTTTTGTAATGAGTTAGCCTTTCCAAATCACCATTCAGACCCACTGTGAAGCTGTCTAGATTGCATTTTTTACCGCTTTATGCAAATACTTAATTTTCACTGGTATATTTTATCCCCTGGAATCAGCAATTTGGCTCCATATCCTTTTCATGAGATTGCTTTGTCAACAATCCCTTACAATGGATCTGAACATTAATCTAAGACACCTTTTTCTCCCTCCAACCTAAATCTACTCTATTATTATTTGCACTCCAGCAGCAACCAGTCAAGATTGCAGTTTCACTGTTTTGGATACTGTATAGAAATCTAGCATAACAGAGTTATGCCTTTAACAGTTTCCAGTCCAAGAGCTGAATTCAAAAGTCTCATGATTTTGCCACAAATTGTAAGATATTCAGTGTTCTTTATGTCCCTGCTCCAGGAATCAGCTGAATACCTCAGAATCTCATTTTAAAAACATTTCTAGCCCTCACCATTAAAGAGAAAAGCTTGAAAACATGACCCTGAGTATATCTTAAATGTTCAAAAACCAGAAGGGAGTAAAGAGAATTTATTACTTAAAATCTCATTATCTTTAAGCAAGTATCACGAGTCACAATTTTTGAACACTTGGAGTTAGCAATCCCATAGTTTGACTGGTGCAGTTATACTAGGTCCACATTCATGAAGGCATAAATATCCTCTCTGAACACATCAGATTGCAAGACTGGAGACCAAGGCAACTGGGTATAAAACCAACAGAGGAGTGAGAAAAAGTAGCAGTGACCATTGTTATGGTTTTTCTCATCTCCACAAAGTACTGCATGTCACATCCCTGTTTATTAAGATAACCATCACACCTATAAAAATTTAAAAAGAGAATTCACTATGCTTCTTAATGAGACTCTCCCTTCTTGCATCTGCATTAAGTCATAAAGCTGCAAAGTTTGTATCCTAGTATTTATTAAATAATGTCACTATTTCTGTACATCTGATTTTATACATACACGCATGCGTGCACTTTTGCAACTAACCTGGTCATTTTAGATAATCATGGCTCTAATTCAGTAAACACTTAAGTACATGCTTAAATATATGCAAGTGCTTATATTTAGAATAAGATATTTCAAAAGTTTCCAAGTGACTTTGGAGCCTAAATTCCACTGAATCACTTTTGAAAACTTTACCCTTAGCCCCATAATCATACAATAGGGTTGCACAGTAGATAAACTGTGCTGAAAAAATAAGTCCATGAAATGAAGGTGATGTAATATACATTATACAGTGCCACACGGCTAATATATACTGATCACTTCATACAGCAGATGATTTTTCAAAATATTTGGGAATAATGAGATAAAAGAAAAAAGATGGAAAAATTGAGTCTGGGAGAAGGAGATAAAAAGATGTTTGAGAAGGATTTTGGAATGAACATAGGGAGTGAGGGGCAGATGCAGATAAAGATGAAGGTGAAAGTATAGTCAGCATTAGCAAAAGAAATTTCATTTAACTCTGAAGGACAATATAAACATATCAAAAGTGAAATATTTCTGAAGGAATGCTGTCTAATACAGATTGATTTTACCTTTAGAAATGTCTGCCTCATAAAACCTTAGTCTACTCTACAGTTGAATGATTTCTGCACAGTTCAGATTTCAGAAACCTAAAACAATAAATACGTAAGTGAAACCCATCATAGGATATGCGTATACTCATCATAGTATATGCAAGTTCTTCACAAGTTTTTCTCCTATTATACTGTATTGCAAATTTTATGCACATTCTTTAAAAAACCACTCTATTCAATCTGCTGCACTTTTAAATTAAAAAAAAAAAACCATAACCACAAAATTATATTGCTGATGCCTTATGGTGCCAAAAACTGTAGATAAATGAAATTCCAGTAGACACAAAAACAGATGTAAGCAGCACAGTCTCCTCATAAAACCAGGCAATAAAATAGTTCCCAAAATTTTCCTTTACGTGGACCACTACACTATCACTGAAAGCTTATGTGGACCACCATGTAAGCAAGTTGTTTTAAACATTAACATAGCCTACGGCTGACAGGAGTCATACTTGTATATCAAGGAGTATTAAAATGCAGCTATTTTTGATAATTTATTAGGCTCACACACAAACATATTGCACTATACACAGTACATTTTCGTTCAGTATATTTATCCGCATAAATTATCTTTTCTCCCCCCCACAGACCACCTGCAGTACCCTCACAGACCACTGGTGGTTCACAGACCAGTTTGGAAACAACTGACATATACCTCTGACAGCTGTTACAAAATCCCATCCACACACATGTGCCATGTAACAGGAGGGAATTAACTGAACTGATGCTGCATGTATAGCCATGGATTGGCCAGGCAAGTTTCATAGACATACCTATAAGCTAACCAGACATAGGGATTAAGACCCTTATGCCATGACTGTACCTCTTTTATACCCATATATGACTCCTTCATTAAGGCCCAGCAACATGGCTTCTCAACTTAATTGGGAACTAGAATTGAAAAAGCCAACTTTCTTCAAATGCTCCTGGGTTATTCCTCTTCGATGCAGTGGTTGATCCATTTTGTTTTTTCTTTTTCCTGCCACATGTGTATGTGCAAAGTTAGCTAGAATTCAACCCTCAATTAGATGTATTCAACTCCAACAGAAAGCTTAAAGTTCCAGCAAAACACTAAAACCAATACCACAAGCTAAAAGGATATAAACCAAGTTAACCAAACTGTATGAGTAATCTCCTTATGCAAACCAAGGCACATATATTTCAACGTGCAATAATTTCCCTAGGAAATATGAATTCAGGCTCTCACAGAAATAAAGGGTCCAACTCTAAAGGGTCATCACCTTCCAGAAAATTATGTTATCAGATGTTGTATAATAGCAAAATGTAAATTTTCATATGCAGACACCACAATTTGAGAGTGTTAAATCAGAGGAGCATGAGAGAGAAACGCCATAATTTTGTCATCTCTGATAAATGAATTCAAATGCAGGAGGCACATGCCTCATCAGTCCCCATCAGTTTTCACTGCCTTCTGTGTGACAGGAAAACACTGTACCTCTGGCTTGCAACACCAAGTTTTCTTCTCTTTTTAAAAAGAAAATAAACAAAAACTATTGGCATCAAGTAATCTTAGTGTTAAATTAAGAATGCATCAATCTTTGAAGTAAAAGATTTCACCTAAACACAGCTTAGCTATTTAAGGAATGCATTGATTATTTCGCTGCTGCTTTTGATAAGAGAGTTTATAAGCCCAATTCAGAGCTTGTATGAAGTGGCATACCTCTACTGACTTCAATGGAATTTCACCTGCTTGTACAAGCGGTACATTTTGGTAAAGATTTCTAACTACACGGTGCTTTACAGTATCACTATCACAGAGTTTTGAACTATCCCTTCCTACCCATCAGTTCTGAATTCTGCAGTCTCTATTCTGGCAAAACTTCCACTGACTTGAGGCTTAGCACCTAGTCTGCCTATGACTGGGTCCATTAAGAGTGATCTATGTGGGGATTAATCGCCTAAGTAGCTGGGTGAAACAAAAAGGAAGTTCTCAAGGAAAGGGACTTCTCAGAGGAGCTGCTCAGGGAGCCCACCAGAAAAAAGAAACAAGGAGTCTTGTGGCACTTTTAAAGACTAACAAATTTATTTTTTGCATAAGCTTTCTTGGGATAAAACTGTTCTTCATCAGATGCTTTGAAGATAGGGAATGGGAGGAAAATATGTGCAGGGAAGTGTAAGTCATAGGATCAGGTCAGACTGTTACAGAAAAATCAATGCTGTAATTTAAATTTGAACACTGGGGAATAGCATCTAGTGGAAGATGAGGTCAAATCATCTGTTGTAATAAGTAAAAATCCCAAGCCCTTATTCAGCCCTGAAGTAACACCATCAAATTCACATACGAATTCCAATTCTGCAGTTTCTCTTTGAAGTCCTGATCTGGTATTCATTTGTTTGAGCACAGCTATTATTAGCAAATCATCAGAGGAGTGGTCAGGAAGATTGAAGTTTTCACCTACTGGTTTTTGAATGCTGTTTCCTGATACCAGATTTGTGTCTGTTTATTCTTTTGTACAGAGACTGTCCCGTTTGTCCAATATATAAGGTAGAAGGGCATTTCTGGTACATGATGGCAAAATAAAACACATTGGTGGATGAGCAGATAAATGAGCCCTTGATGGAGCAGCTGGTTTGATTAGATCCTGGGATGGTGTCTTTTATACAGATATGTGGGCAAAGTTGGCAACGTAGTTTGTTGCAGGGATATGTTCCTGCTTCAATGGTTCTGTTGTTTGGTCTGTAGTTGCTGGTGATGATTTACTTAAGGCTGGGGGGGGCAGGCCTGTCTGTAAGCGAGGAGAGGTCTATCTCTCAAGGCTTGAGAGAGTGAGGGATCATCTTGTAGAATAGGCTGTAGATCCCTAAGGATGTGCTGTAGAGTTCTGACTTGGAGGTTTAAGTGATGACCAGTGGCTTTCTATTGTTTTCTTTCTTGGGCTTCTCCTGTAGTAACTGACTTTGGGGTACCTGCCTGGCTCTGTCAACCTGTTTCTTCACTTCCACAGGTGGGTAATATAGTTTTAAGAATGCTTGATAGAGATCCTGAAGGTGTCTGTCTCCGTCTGAGGGTTCACAGCAAATATGATTATATCTTAGCGCTTGGCTGTAGACAATGAATCGTGTGGTGTGTTTTGGATGAAAGCTTCAGGGAGGTAGGTAACTATACCAATCAGTAAGTTTTCGGCATAGGGTGGTGTTGATGTGTCCGTCCCTAATTCACACTGTAGTGTCCAAAAAGTGAATCTCCTGTGTGGAGTGTTCTGGGCAAAGTCTGATTGTGGAGAGGAAATTGTTGAAATCACTATATGTAAAAGAGCTCTATGACTGGTCAGAGCTCCATTATGGAAGTGGAACTGAGCCAGTTGAAAATCTGTGAGTTAAGCTTAGAGGAGAAGCCAACAAGGGGGATGTTGTGGTGGGTGTCTGCTACAAACCTCCAGACCAGAAGCAGGAGGTGGATGAAGCATTCTATGGGCAACTGGCAGAAGTTTCCAGATCACAGGCCCTGGTTCTCTTGGGGGACTTCAATAACCCTGACATCTGCTGGGAGGCCAATACAGCAGTGCACAAGCAATCCAGGAAGTTTTGGGAGAGTGTTGAGGACAACTTCCTGGTACAAATGCTGGAGGAACCAACGAGGGGCCTTGCACCTCTTGACCTGCTGCTCACAAACAGAGAAGAATTGACTGGGGATGTAGAAGTTAATGGCAACCTGGGCAGCAGTGACCATGAGATGAAAGAGTTCAAGATGCTAATTAATGGAAAAAAGAAAAGAAGCAAAACGCAGACCCTGGACTTCAGAAAAGCAGATTTTGGCTCCCTCAGGGAACTAAAGGGCAGGATCCCTTCAGAGGCTGATCTGAAGGGGAAAGGTGTCCAAGAGAGCTGGCTGCATTTTAAAAGAAACCCTGCTAAGGGCACAGGAAGATACCATTCCAATGAGCAGAAAGAACAGCAAATGTGGAAGGTACCCAGTGTGGCTTAACAGAGACCTCTGCACTGAGCTAAAGCATAAAAAGGAAGCTTACAGGAAATGCAAGCTTGGACAGATGACTAAGGAGGCATATAAAGATACTGCTCAGGACTGCAGGGATAAAATCAGAAAGGCCAACGGACAACTGGAGTTGTGGCTAGCAAGGGATGTGAAGGATAACAGGAAGGGGTTCTACTAGTATGCCAATAACAAGGAGAGGATCAGGGTTGGTGTAGGTCCCTTACTGAATAGCGCAGGTATCCTCATGATGGAGGATGAGGAAAAAGTGGAAGTGCTCAATGCTTTTTTTTACTTCAGTTTTCACAGGCAGGGCCAGTTCCCATCCCACTAAACTGGGTATGGCAGATTGGAGAGAAGAAGAGAGGCCCTTGGTGACAGAAGGTCAGGTTAGGGACTACCTAAAGAAGCTGAATGTGCACAAGTCCATGGGGCTGGATGATCTCCATCCAAGGGTGCTGAGGGAGTTGGCCAATGAGGTAGCAGTACTGCTGGCCATTATCTTTGAAAACTCGTGGCGAATGGGGGAGGTGCTGGAGAACTGGAAAAAAGCAAATATAGTGCCTATCTTCAAGAAAGGCAAAAAGGAGGATCCAGGGAATTACAGACCTGTCAGCCTCACCTCAATCCCTGGAAAAATCATGGAGCAGATTCTGAAAGAATCCATCCTGAAACACTTGGAGGAAAATAGAGTGATCAGGAACAGTCAGCATGGATTCACCAAGGGTAAATCATGTCTGACCAACCTCATCGCCTTCTATGATGAGATGACTGGATTTGTGGATGCAGGAAGAGCTGTTGATGTGATATACCTCGACTTTAGCAAGGCTTTTGATACGGTTTCCCACAGCATTCTCGTCAGCAAGTTAAGCAAGTATGGGTTGGATGTGTGGACTGTAAGGTGGATAGAGAACTGGCTAGATCAATGGTTTCAGTGTGTAGGAATCAATGGCTCCATGTCTAGCTGGCAACCAGTAATAAGTGGTGTGCCACAGGGGTTGGTCCTGGGGCCAGTTCTGTTCAATATTTTCATTAATAATCTGGACAATGGGATTGATTGCACATTCAGTAAGTTTGTGGATGACACCAAGCTGGGGGGGAATGGTAGACACGCTGGAGGGCAGGGAGAAGATTCAAAAAGACGACCTTGACAAATTGGAGCAGTGGGCCAACAGAAGTCTCATTAGGTTCAACAAGGACAAGTGCAAAGTCCTGCAGTTGGGATGGAAAAACCTCATGCACTGCTACAGGCTGAGGAGCTATCAGCTAAGTAGCAGCACCGTAGAAAAGGACCTGGGGGTCCTGGTGGATGGGAAGCCGGATATGAGTCAACAGTGTGCTCCTGCTGTCAAAAAGGCAAATGGCATGCTGGGCTGCATCAGAAGAAGCACTGCCAGCAGACTGAGGGATGTGATCATTCCCCTCTATTCGACACTGGTGAGGCCGCATCTAGAATACTGTGTCCAGTTTTGGGCTCCCCATTACAAAAAGGACGTGGACAAAGTAGTAAGAGTCCAGAGGAGGGCAACAAAAATGATCAAGGGGCTGAAGCAGAAGCCCTATGAAGAAAGACTGAAGGAACTAGGCTTATTTAGCCTGCAGAAGAGAAGACAGAGGGGGGATTTGATAGCAACCTTCAACTACCTAAAGGGATGCTCCAAGGAGGATGGAGCTCGGCTGTTCTCAGCAGCAACAGAAGATAGAACAAGGAGCAATGGTTGCAAGTTGCAGCTGGGGAGGTCGAGGCTGGATATTAGGAAAAACTTTCTTACTAGGAGGATGGTAAAGCATTGGAATGGGCTACCTAGGGAGGTGGTGGAATCTCTGTCTTTGGAGATGTTTAAGGCACGGCTGGATAAAACTCTAGCTGGGATCATTTAGTGGGAGTGGTCCTGCTTTTTTTTGGTGGGGGGTTGAACAAGATGATTTCATGAGGTCCTTTCCAACCCTATGATTCTATGATTCTGTGGAAATCTTCAAGGGCATCCCTACTGTGGGTCCAGATGAAGAAGATGTCATCAGTGTAGTGTAAATAAAGGAGGGGTGGTTTGGGATGAGGAAGCATTGTTCTAAGTTGGCCACAAAAATATTGGTATATCATGGAGGCATGAAGGCACCCATAGCAGTGCCGCTGATTTGAAGGTATAAATTATCCTCAAATCTGAAATGGTTGTGGGTGAGTATAAAGTCAAAGTTCAGCCATGAGGTGTGCTGTAGCATCATCTGGAATGGTTCTTCTAATGGCTTGTAATCCATCTTTGTGTGGGATTCTGGTGTAAAGAGCTTCTATGTCCCTAGTGGCCAGGATGGTGTTTTCTGGAAGTTCACCAGTGGATGGGATTTTTCTCAATTAGTCTATGATGTCTGCAATATAGTTAGGAGTGTTGATAGCATAGGTTCTGAGGAGATAGTCTACATAGCCAGATAAGCCTTCTGTAAGAGTGCTAATGCCTGAGATGAGGGGGGTCTGGGATTTCCCTTTCTATGGATTTCTGGTAGTAGACAGAATATCCCTGGTTGGGGTTTTGATGGTGTGTGTGTCTTGGGGACCTACAAAAAGAGCTCCTGAAGGCAAAGCCCTAGGAAGACCTGATCCCAGTGCAAAGTCCTCACATACAGCAGCAAGAGGCCCAGGTCTTTGGAAATGACACGCCACTACAGAAGAAAGCTGCTGTAGTTTTCCCTCTGAAGGAATATCAGTCAAGCCCCACACAATTTACTGATAGCCCTTGACAGAAACTGAGACAGTGTCATATTTGCCCATAGGGGCCACATCAGGGTGACTGCCACAGTATTGTAGCCTGCAACATCTCCTTACATAAGTTTTGGCTTATGAATACCAGTCACTTGGAAAGGGTGGGAATTGAATCCCATCCTCTTCTCATTCCCAACTCAGTGCATGTTCTGGTAGGCTGAGGGAGTATTTTGTTGGAAAAAGCCCTAAAGCTAAAGGGGGGGGGGCGTGGGAGGGAGGGGGTAAGTAATTTGGAGGACCACTCAGTTACCTATGCAGCTAAATCTAAACTGTATGTTCAAACTCACCATTATGTAAGTCAGCACCTAATTTTGGGGAGCAAAAGAAGCGTGGGATTCTTATGCTATTTCCAAATTAGCAACTCCTAGGTATGTAATCTTTAAATGCTCTCAGCACAATCAAATCAAAATCAGTTTCCTTCTGCACAAGACAATCCATCTTGAGAATCTGACTTTAGCCTTCAAGACCCAGGCATTTCACTGTACAAAAGAAAAACACTTTGTTTCTGACTTAGAGGAATGCAAAGGGCAAACATTCTACAATTTAAAAATAGTAAATACATATATGTTCCCATGCACAACCACTGCCCTTTGGGCAAAGACAAAGTATGAAAAATACATTCAGCCCCAAAGATGAATATTCTGCAAAGACATGACAATTTGAAGTCATTCTGAAATTTTAGCTGTAGTGCACTATATAAATAAAATAATTTTTTTACCAAGCCAGTAATATAGTTTAATAGAAAGACTAACACTTTAATGGGAGAGGTGGGTTCTGTACCTTTTCAACATCTGAAAGAGATGACAATGACTGGTTCTGCAGAACCTCCGGTGCTGTGAATGCTTGCAAGTCCTGATGGGAAACATTTTCATCTGTAAATGACACACTCCCAGAGGGAAGTAACAGCAAAGACCATGGAGAAATGATGAAGCTCAGGTCAGTAGGATCAGCTGTATTTGAAAAACAAACAAAATACAATTAAAAGGCAGCTACTACCAAATAAAGGTATTCCACATAAATCCCTTACAGTGCTCATCTGACTAAGAGAAACCTGGGAACTGGAGTGGATGATCTAAATAGTCCTTTTTATTTTTAACTTCTATGACCATAGAAGTTAAAAAACAGTCGCTTTCATTACAAAAAGTCAATGAGAGATGAAGACTAAAGGTGTTTTGGACAATTTCATTACTTTACTCAGCGAAGACTGACGTTATTGATCTGGAATTCTTAAACAGTGATCTACCAAATGATCTTCCTTGTTATATTTTTTTAAGTAAGATGAGAAGACAAAGAAATACAATGAAATAAAATTGTTACATTTAAGTGCTAACACTCTTCAAACACAGTGTTCTATGCAAAAAGGCTGAATTATAAAGTCTCTGTCTCCCATCCATTTGTTTTCTATAATTTCCCTCTATTTTACTTAAATGTAATCAATGTTATTTTTAATATTTGCTATTTACATTAACATTCAAAGCCTGAGGAGATAAGTGTTATTTCCATTTTTCAGACAGGGGACTCTAAGGCTGGGAGATTAAATGCAAATAACTTCCCTAAAAGTCACAGACAGTGTTTTTGTTACAACTCCTGACTCCTACTATTGCTACCTTTCATGCCCTCAGATACAACAGTTCAGACTGATGATAAACATTTCATCAAGACAGCTTTTCCTGACTTATTTATTGTTTGTAACAGAACAACAAGCACCACCGGAGATCAATTTTTTCTGATCTGAGACAGGTGGATAAGAACCAGAGAAGAATAAGGCTATGTCTACACTGGAGACTTAAGTCAGCTTAAGCAACTCTAGGGCCAAATTTAGAGTTTATTAAGTCAACTTAAGCATGTATTTAAGCTGACATAATAAAATCTGCCCTGCAAGTCGACGTAAGCTTTTCAGTTGACTATATAGGGCAAGAAGTCCCAGGCCCTGTCCCCTGCCCTGCCCGGGTCCCAGCTGGGCTCTGGGAGCCCTATCCGGCCCCAGCTGCTGCCGGCAAGAGGCTGGGAGCTGAATCCAGCTCCCAGCCCCTGGCCCTAAGTGGAAAGAGACTTTGAGACGGTTCCTGCTGCCTGTGGCCAGCAGTGCAGAGCCCAATCTGGCCCCGAGCTGCCTGCCACAAGAAGAAATTGACAAGGCTGGGTCAGGGCATTGCCTGGTGTGGAGGGAAACAGGACCTCACCAAGGTGAGGTTTGCTCCCAGCCACCTGCAGCAAGCAGCTCAGTGCCAGATCGGCTCTGAGCTGCTTGCTGCAAGCAACTCATGTCTGGATCCGGCTCTGAGCCCCCTGACGCCTGTAGCAGGAGCTGGCTCTGAGCCCCCTGCCACCTATGGCAGGTGGCCTAGGGTTGGATTGGGCTCCATGCAGCTTGCCACAGGCAGCTGGGGCTTGCTCTGAGCCCCTTGCTGCCTGCAGCAAGTGTCTCAGGGCTGGATCTGGCTCACTGCTGTTTGCCAGCGGTGGCAGGAGCTGGATCAGGCCCTCGGGGCTGGATTGGGGCCCCAGAGCTGGATCGCACCCGGGGGCAGGGCGGGGCCCAAGCCCAGGCCCAGGGTATTTCTACTGGTGTAGAAATACACCTAAGTTGACTTAACAAGGTCGACCTTAGGTCGACTTAAAATAGCTCCCCAGTGTAGACATAGCCTAAGAGAGTAGAACAAACCAAAATGCATTTTAAAAATATAAATAGCACTAAGTCATGCAACATGTGTTGCATATAGAAAAGAATACATTATCCAAAAGAAATTAAGCATAACTATCCAATTCACAAAGGCCATCAAGTTTCACACACTGCAGATCAAGATTTAGTTAGTTAAGCCTATCAGCTTGCTCTAAGAAGAGGCCAATGTTACAAGGTTACTGTACTCTGGTGTCCAGGTGAATTTCAAATATAGTAAATATAAAAATAACTCTTCAAAACATTATTAGAGTTTATCTTTTGATATTATTAATTCATTAAAAATGTAAGTTAACCTATTTTATCAGCGGGACTAGAAGCTGGCTCTTTTTCCTCCCATTTTGCCATGATGGCCACAATGGCTACCAATATTTTTTCTTTAAATAATCATTACAACAATATTTACCAATTAGCTGTCATTTCCATTTTATTAGTCATGCCCTGAAAGAATTATAGGACCCTCCACATTATTAATGATTTTCTCTTTCAGGTATTCTTGTTTTTAAAAAGGAGCTGCCAGCTGAAGTGATTAGATTGTTAACTGTTGGCTGCTCATTATCAAGACTAATTCTTGCAGTAAGACTGAAGTTAATTGGGCTGGCAGTGGAAACATGCATAGAAGTCTGCTGTCCAGAGGTGGCTTTTGGGGTAAGTGAAGCAAGTGGTCACCTAGGGCCCGGAACAGTTAAGGGGGCCCCTGCTTCACTTACCCTTATGCTGGTGCCATGGCATGGTTGAGGAGCGGGGTGCCACAGACTGCCAAGGCCAGCGTCTGTGCTGCTCACCTGCCCGGCTGGCATCTCCCCAGTGGGGGCGGAGCAGAGCTCCTCGCATACACCCAGCCGGCCTCGCATACACCCAGCCGGCCTCGCCTCCCCAGGGAGAGGGAAGATAGTGGCTGGCACAGCGCTGCGGCTTGCTAGGAGTAGGGCCCCCTGGAGCGGCCTGCTCTGAAGAGTTTGGGCCACTTCTCCCCCAGCTACCCCAAGCCACAGCGCCACACTGCACTGACCACTCTCCTCCCTCCCCCAGGGAGGCGCGGCCGGCTGTGGGTAGACAAGGAGTACTACTGCACCCCTGGTGCAGAGAGGCTGGGTGGGCAGGCGGGTGGCGCAGCCTCTGGCCTGGGGATGGTGGGGGACTGCGGACCTCCCATGGAAGTTGGGACTGTGGGGGGGGGCAATTAGAGGGGCAGTGGGGGCACAGGGCCCTGGTGAGGGCGGCTTTGGGGGACTGTCGGGGACCCCATAAAGGGCCCTTGCCTAGGGCCCACAATTGCCTAAGGCTGCCACTGCTGCAGTCAACCTAAGAGCCTCCGTTTAGTCTGTGTGAATAATATTGTCAGAGAGAAACACAAACATTGAGACCATGCAACCTACAGTCAACATTTTAAAAGAGAAAACACTCCTGCACCAGGAACTTGAGATTCCAAAGGGGTAGTTGTGTTAGCCTAGTTCAGGAAAAAAAAATAAAAAAACCAAAAAACACCACACCAAGGAGTCCCGTGGCACTTTTTAAAGACTAACAAATTTCTTTATTGCATGAGCTTTCATGGGAGAAAATCCCACTTTGTCAGATGCTTGAAGATGGGGAACTTACAGAATGGGAGGAAAATGAATGCAGGAAAGTGTAAGTCATAAGATCAGGTCAGTACACTATAGCAAATCAAAGCAGTTGTTTAGATTCAAACAATGGAGAACAGCATATAGAGGGAAATGAGGTCAAATTACCTGTTGTAATAAGAAACCTACACCGAGATCTCTATCCTGGGCTTTTTGACCTATGGTTCGTGACCCAAAAATGGGTTGCCATGCCATTTAGGGGGGTCACCATAAGCCTCTTTAATACATTAAAAAAGGAAATACTTCTTTAATTCAAAACTGAACCATGGGTCATGAAGCTGACTCCCAAACTTAATCTGGGTCCTACCTGAAAAAGGTTACGAACCCTAAGGCAGTGGTGTCAAATCTACACACGAATGCCAATTTGGCAGTTTCTCTTTGAAGCTTTGATTTGTAATCCATTTGTTTAAGCACAGCCTATTCTTAAGCTCCCCATCTTCAAGCATCTGATGAAGTGGGATTTTTCTCCCACGAAAGTTCATGTGATAAATAATTTTTTTAGTCTTTAAAACTGCCACAGGACTCCCTGTTTATATATAGAATAGATACCAGAAATAAACAAACCTACCAGATGAACCCTTCAAGTTCACTTCCTCTAGTACCCTGACGAAGCAGAGGTTACACACCTAGTTCTAACTTCAGACACTTAAAAAAAAAAAAGTGACTCAGAAATGTAGGTCTAGTTTTCTAAATCAAGGGCCAGAAATCCCAATATACAGATATCAGAGAAACTATCTACTCCTATCTGTATGTAGAAGTAAGGCCTTAAAGGCCATTCAGTGTTTATTGAAGGGATTACTCTTTGGTAATTTGTTGTGGTTCAAACAAGAGCCTACTCTCCCCCTATTGGCTTGGAAATGGAAAGTTTCATTTCATCAAAGAATAAGAACACTTATGACAACATGAACACAACTTACATTCATGAATGGGGAGGGTACTATGGCCCTCATTTAAAGTAATGATGGTCATGATGTCTAGAGTACCAAAACAATACTATAAACTAACAAGTATATAATTGCGTCTTCCACTTTAACTCACAGTTCCCTAATTCAGACAGAGTGTTTTAGTTTTTGTCATGAAACTGAGATGATTCCACTTTCAACACACAGGGTACATCAGCATTGCAAAAGTTGTGCACAGGTTAGCTACCTGTTACCTATGCCAGCTTTATTGTCTTCAATGCAACTGTTACACGTTAGCAGGATTCAAACTAGCTTGGGTAGGCTAAACTATGCACAGCTTTTGCTCTGCAGATATATACTGAGATGTGAGCTTTTGATTCAGTTACTTCCAACACCACCAGAATTCTATTCTGTTGTTTCAGACTTTGTCAGGTTGCCACAGGATGGACATCCATGCACCGCTATGTTATGATCTATGTAACTTTTCTGTTCACCTTTGCAATGTAATTGTATGGTTTGATGCCAAATATGCTATGCAAGGTTCCTTTATAAATGCTCATAACATTTTCTATAGGATTACTATCATATCACATTTCCTGCACCATCATGTATGTGTACAGATGTAAAGCACGCTACATAGCGGAGACCCTCAGGACTATCTCTATAACAGATGCTAGAGAATTATGTGACAAAGACAATGCAAACACCATCCCTGACCTCAGTAAAAGTAAAGAGACTCACATAGCAGTACAGAAGGGAGGGGCTTTGAGGAGACTGAAAAACAAAGAGAGAGAGTTTCACCACGAAGAGAAGCTGCTAGCTTCGGCCAGAGAAACACCATTTTAAAAGTAACTGCAAGACACAGAGCCTACCCCACATTGCAAGGAGGGCCTGATCTGGCTGAAAACCACCAAACAGCCAGATCTGGGGGGTGATCCCATTTTAAATTCATAATATTTCAAAATTTACATGAATGAAGATGAGAGCAAAGAGCTACTGAGGATTAATAGAGTGGTATCTTAATTTTAAAACCTTTTCTTAAATCTTACATGCAATTCTCAAGAGGAGAATGAGAGAGTAAAATAAACTTCAGTGTTCACTCTGTAGATAGAGCTGGTTTTCTATATTTGCTGGCTTCCATATTACAGGAAAGAGATCTGAACACACTCACTTCAAGGAGTAAATGGTCCCATTTTGTATGTCTCCTCTGGCTCCAGGAGAATTGATTAGTATTGGTCATGTGAGGGAAGTGGAGTTAAACCCACATACAGCACTGTAGCAGGTTTCCATGAAATCATAATGGCATTTTACAAATCATAAAAACAATATTAGTTGATGTGAGGTTTTTGGTTTTTTTTTTTTCTAGTACAGAGTAATAAAGCTCCTGGGAAATGTAATATGTATTTTTGAGATGAGAGAGAAGAGACTATGATTTATCTAGAGTGTGATTTTTAAAACTCAAGAACGGGATTTATTGGCAATTTTACTTATTAAAAGGCAAGTGGCTTCCTCTAACTGGGATGAAGTTATCAACTACTGTAGCTTTGAAAACCTATGAGTCAGACTAACCTTACTGCCAGCTAAGATCATCTTGCCACTGAAGTGCGAATTAGTCAGTTCAGCGTTGAGGTCTTCCCCATCTTGATTTTTTGTGTAGAAAAATTTCACCTCAAGGCAACACCTATTTTAGTACTGCCAGAAACTCCTTTTTGCCTTGCATGGGAAGTGCTAGCGAAGGACAAAGAAAACATACCCAATAGAGTGGATCTCCAGGATATGGCAAGAAACAAAGAGGTTTTCTCCAATAAAAGTAGCCTTTTTATTTTTTCACTTCAGACTTTCACTTGTTGACTTTGTGAAAAGATGACAACATTTATCTTTTTATGCAGTATTAGTCTCACTGTAAAAGCTCCAATAAGTCTAGATGAACCACTTTCATGACAGCAAAAATTCTGGCGTTATACATTAACAATTGGATGATGCTTCTTGGCATGAGATATGAGAAACTCACTTGTGTTTAAGATGGCACTGAAAGTCAAAAGGAAAGTGGGTGTGATTGAATGACATGTGGAGAAAAATATCACTCTTAAAGTGCAAAGCAGTTGTGCCTGTGCTGTTCTTTTTGCTTTTCCAGTCTTAGGGTGAAGAACTTCTACTCAAGGGTCTGAAATGCTGTAATTACATTGCTTTTGCCTACCCTTTGCATAATGGAACTAAGTAATCTATTGACTGTAAACCAATGTATGAATAACATGTGCAAGAGTTTAGAGGTAAATGAATTAAACATACTGAAGATATGTCAATTTGTGTAAAATGAAATTATGACTATTCTATAAAACAGTCTGAAAAGTATCTTTAAGGTATATTTAAGTATTTGAGGGGCTGTAACACATGCATTTATCAAGCTGTAAAATCAATTATCAGCTGAATTTCCTTTTGTCAAGTTGCATAAACAGTAATATATTATGAGTGGTAAGAAAATTACAGACCGAAAACTTCTTGTATTGGGTCCATTTCTGCAGCCTTTGGCTTCAATGGTCTTCCACTGAAATCAATTCCTTCCCTACATAAAGCACCTTTCTATACTAATGATTCTTGACTATAAACATGCTTCACACAGAGAAACTCTCTCTCTAGCATCAATGAGTAATCAATTGATGCACTGTTATTTTCTTTACAGTAGTAGCTAAAGGACTCAACCAAGATCAGGGCTCCACAGACACACAGTAAGAAATGTTTTACTTTTATATATACCTTTTCTTCACATAGTTTATTTAAAACCAATATTCCTATTCCAATATTCAGAAAGTTGTCTCGCCATTCTAAATTGCAGTCATAAACTTTGGAAGATAAAACTGGAGGGCTAACAAAAACCAAACAAAAAACCCACCAGCAAGAGGCTGTGCTGAAGCTGATACCACACTTGACCAATATAACCAAAAGTCACTCCAATCAACTGAATTAAGTAAACCTAAAAAATCTATTTGGTCAGACCTTTTTTAGTTTAATTTTTATTCTACTAAGTGTCTTATCACATTTGCTCATAAGCCAATGAGGAAACTTTAATTTACTGCAATGGCTGGAGGCGAGGCCCTAAATCAACAAACATCAAGATGGAAGAACTTTCTCCATTATCTTGAAATATGAAAATGATATGTTACGCTATATAATAAATTAAGGCAATTTTAGAAACAAAGTTTATTGCTGTCACACTCCCAAAACACACACTGCAGCTAATTACTGGATTTTGAAGTAAAGCTTTTTTGTATTCATACTAAGACCGCAAAAAACCAAATATTTTAAAGCAATGTTAAGGGTCTGATTCAAACCCACAAGTAAGGAAACTTAACAGCTATGGCTAAACTCCATCTTTAAATTACTCTTCTGTACCATTAGTATTTTAACACTAACATACCCCAGTACGCTGAAAACAGAGGATCAGAATTCATTTTCACTGTAACACCAATGAAAGAAATGAATTAGACAGCTCCTACACCAAAGATTTTTTAATCACAAAAGGTTTATTTTAAGGAACAGTTATTCATTGTTTACTACTTTTTATATTTCAGTGTAACATGGACCTTTCAAAAAAAAGGTATTTGGCAGAAGCTGGTTTATGCTGAAGCTGAAGGCATGATTTCCAGCTCAATTAGACATAACCAAGCTAGGTCCGATCGAGTTACTGTTCTAAAAACAGAAGTGCAGCTATGGTGGCGTAAGTGGAAGACCAGGGTAGGCACCTCAAGACGCCATTTGAACCATAGATACATGTTCAACACCTCTCCTGCTCAACACCACTGCTACACTTCTGTTTTTAGCATGCTAACACAATCAGAGCTAGTGCAAATATGTCTGTAAGTAACACTTAAAAGCTTTAAATAACATTTCCCATTCCAGTGCAGACATACTCTAGATCTCTTGTTCTCATTTTCTCTCCACTTTGAGTATCCTTTCTTTCCTTTAATAGATCATGTGCATGTCATGACTTTAGTAGCCATTTCCTCTTCTTTTTCACTCCCCCTCCATTGTCTTATAATCTTTTCGCTACCCACCTCCTTATGTTTTCTGTCTAGACTTTCAAAGTCTCTCAATTTCTCACTGTTCTACTAACGTATCACATCAATCTTCCTCCACAACTCTCTGTGCACACCCCCCACACCGAAAGACCTTGAAAAATCACACCAGACACCTAATAGTCAGAGGACACAACTAAGATGAAGGGTACCTCTGTCCAGGGTCAATATTGATGTGAGAAGTCCCCTCTTAGAAAGATAGATTCTAAGGTCAGAAGGGACCAGTATGATCATCTAAGTTTGACCTACTCCACAGTGCAGGCCTCAAAACCTCACCCATCCATTCCAGCAATAAGCCTCTAACCTATGACTGAGTTATTTAAGTCCCCACATCATGATTTAAGGACTTTAAGATACAGAGAATTCATCAGTAGGTGAGCCATGCCCCATGCTACAGAGGAAGGTGAAAAACCCCCAAAACCTTAGCTAATCTGCCCTGGGGTAAAAATTCCTTCCTTACCCCAAATATGGCAATCAATTAAACCCTGAGCACATGGGCAAGTCTCAGCCAGTCACCCAAGAAACAATTCTCTGTAATAACTCGGAACCCACGCCTATCTACCTTCCCTTCTTAGCCCACTTGCATATCCACCACCAGTAGCAAAAGATCAAAGATCAGTCAATTTCCAAAGTAGATTATCCCATCATACCATCCCCTCCATAAGCAGTAACATTTTTTGCCCCCACAGCTTCCCCTGGAAGGCTATTCCAGAACTTTACTCCTCTAATGTTTAGAAACCTGTGTCTAATTTCACGCCTAAATTTCCTGACAGTTTATATCCATTTGTTCTAGTGTCCACATTGGCACTGTACTCAAATAATTCCTCTCCCTCCATGATATTTATCCCTCTGATGTATTTATAAAGAACATTCATATTACCCCTCAACCTTCTTTTGGTTAGGCTAAATGAGCTAAGCTCTTTGAGTCTCCTCTTATAAGGCAGGTTCTCCACTCCACAGACCATCCTTGTAATCCTTCTCTGCACCTGTTCCAATTTGAATTCATTCTTTTTAAACATGGGGGACCAGAACTGTTAAGAAGGGAAAGATGCTTGAGGCCCTACTAGAGTACTGTCCCTCAACCCTGCTCGAGGTGAGAGCTATCCAATAAATTTGAAGCCTCCAGCCAATGCTTCAAGTGCTCTGCCTGCTAGAAAATGTACATACATTGTCATGAGTGCACTGCAGAATCTTCTGAGTGGCTCTAAGGGTGAAGCACTAATCTGCATTCTTCCAAGTTATTATACGCTGTGCTTTTTACATTCTCTTTCCCAGTGAATAAATCCAAAACCTCTCTCTCCTGCCTGTCTTAGGTTTCCCATCCAGCATCAGGAGCAGCTTGAAACTGATCCAGTTCTTGGCAGTTTCCTGAACCAGTAAAATGATGTAACAACCACTGTGTTGACGGGAAGAGAATTTCTTGGTACACCTCCAGACAACCCCAAAAGGCAATGGCTCTTCCGACATAGGAAGGACCCCGACTCAGGAATTAGCTCTGGGAAAACGTCAGGAGCGTGGGTTCTTCCCCTTCTGATGTTACATGCTTCAAGTTACCCTACTTACTGTTATCACCAACCATCTGTCTTCTTATGCCCGATAAATTCTGATCCCACTACTGCCACTGATTTTACCTGCTCCCACTTTTTATTGATGAGCTAGAACAAAGAGAGGACACAACAGGAGGAACAAAATCACTATATGAAAAAAATCACTTTACTGGTGGAAGAAACCACACAGGCAATTCAATTCCTGCTGCTGGTGTTCCTATTAGACTAACACTTTCATAGTGAGAATGGCAGGATAAACTTCCCTGAACTCCTCTTTCAATTATTTCTTGAGCCAGGGTTCTCCCTCTGTGGTAACAGTAACACCATTAGTGAATTGTGTGTGCCAAGAAACACTCATCTGAATCCTACACTAATAATTATAATAAAAACAATTAGTTCTTACATATACTGCTTTTCATCCACAAGATCTCAACACCTTTTACAAACATCACTATTCCCAGTCTACAATCTGGAAACCATTGTACAGTAAAATGGGATGAATCCACTGAATGCAACAGAACAAGTCAGGGACTACTCTGGGAATAAAACTCAGTCTCCTGATTCCCATGCTAGTCTCCTATCCAGTGGAACATGCCCTCCATAGGTTTTTGAATATCACAAGTGAAACCAGAGAGAGCCTTTAATTTCACTCCACTACTACTCTGGAAAGGTAGGAACATCAGTAAAGGCTGGGATACTTTCTGAAGATTTAGAAAGTGACTACTGCATCAGTTTATATCCAATTCATATCTGGAAGACCATTTTCACAGCCATAAGGACTGGAATATTACTTTTAAAATTAAGTCTTAAATTGTGCACAAGCCTCTCTCATGAAATATTCATAGGTGCCCTGGGTGAGTGGATTTTTGAAGCTTCTATTAAAACTACAGATAGAACAAATAAAATATGTTAGACAGTGGCACTAAGCTTTTCTTTTAAAAAACACGGAAGGTGATGCAGCAATTTTGTATGATGCTTTAGAAACAGATTGTTGATTTGGTATTGTAAAAGCTATTCTTTAAATATGCATTTACAAACTTAAAAACCCCTAAGTTATTTACTCAATAAACCTCAAGGCCTTCTTCAAATTAATTACCTCCTGTCATGTAACTGAACCCATATATTAAACATCCTTTTGAAGATTATCTTTTAAAAATTAAAGCTTGCATGAACATTATGCTCACATTTATGAATCAGAAAGACATGCTTGTAAAATCTTTTTTTCCCCCAGGTGGCTCAGAGAAAAAAGCCTTCACCATGAACTAGATGCCTACTAATTGTGGATAAATAAGCTGTTATTCTATTATAATTATGTAAAAAGAGTTCTAAAGATTGAACAAAATAATAGTTTAAAATATACATGAGTAAATGCTCCTCCCAGAAGCATTAAATATATTTTATAAACCTTTAATGCTTGGGAGTTAACATGTGACTAGATGACCTCATGAGTACAACCCTGCACGGATACAAAAATGTGGAACTGCATCCGATCCGCATCCGCTTAGTGATAACATTAATCCGATCCAAAATCCGCATGCCAGGGTTTAGCTGCATCTGTACCCGCAGCTGCAACCGAGCTTGGGCTCACATATAACTACTCTGCCTTTGATTGGTTCATTCCCCACATGGGTCCCACCCACTTTTTCCTTTCTTGTTTGTGGTTTGCATGCTGTGCTATCAATCAGATTTCTTTGCCCACCTATGAAATCTCTGATTGACAGCAATGGCTTGCCGACTGGAAGCAAAAAAAGGAAGAAGTGGGCAGAGGAATGAGCCAATCAAAGGCCAGCAGTGAGTCTTCAAGTCCCACTTTGAGACTCTGATTGGCTGGCAGATCACAATCTAGGATTGGCCAGAGTGCTTCCTGGTTCCCCTGCATGCTGCCGACACAGACCAGTGGAGCAGCTTCAGCAATGGATCGCAGTGTGATAAGATAACAATAGAAGCTGCATCTGTGAGTCGATCTGCAGCAATGGGTCTGCGGCTATCTGCACCCACGGATGCGGATACCCACAGATCTGCAGCGGATACCTGCGGATTTGCAGGGCTCTACTCATGAGGTCCCTTCCAACCCTTTCATTCTATGATTCTATGTGAAGTATGCCAGATTCCTTCATTAGAAGTATTCTGTGCAAGTATTCCAAAAAGCACACTTACATTGATTAGGAAATACACCTTCCATGGATATTTCTCACTTATTCCACTAGCAGTTCTTAGCAAAATGTAAACGTGCATGATGTGCCATCAGTGGGAGAAGAGGAAGCCTTTCTTGCAGCTGTGTTAGTACTAGTTATAAAGGAAGAATTTGTAGGTTCTACTTTAAAAGTTTGTGTGCCCCTTCTTATTTAGTCTAACCCATTATATTCAAACACTTGACAAAATACCTTAAAACTTCTGTATGTTTATTTCTTTATCATGGTGGGATTCTCATCTTAGGGAAAAAACAAACAATCTCACCACTATCTCTTAGAGTATGCAGATAGAATAGGGCTGCTTATGAATATATAGATAAAGTAGGGTTCACATATATGTACTACATTAAAAAAATAAAGGTTTCAAGTTTGTCATTTGAAGATATGCAATATTCTGCTATCATCATATAAGACTTGTTGGGAATCAAAATAGCTATACTTTGAATTATTGGAAAAATAATTCTGAACACCACATGTCTGGCAGTGACACAATCACACATGCCTTTTACTTACTACCTGGAAAAAAAAAAAGGGGGGGGGGAGAGTGGATTCAGGAAAAATTAAAATACAATACCTACTACCAGTGGGTAAATCCTGCTGTCTGCTTCACAGGACATTGACTCCAGCAGAACCAATACCATTCTGCTCAGTGAAACAGAGACTGCAGCAGACCAGATTCTCAAGATCCCATGTAGAGCGATGTGACCATGTACATGGCCATGAAGCTATGTTCTATAGGTGTAGTCTGTGCCCCAAGCACAAGGAGGGCTTTATGGAGTGTTATGGCTAGTGGAGCCTGTCTATACCAACTATCCTCCCCATAGCACATTCTCTTCCTATACATGGGAGAACACAGGGATCATGGGTTACAGCTGGATGCAGTATAGACTGCAAAGTGGATTCCTTCTCCTGCCAACTCCTAAGGTGCTTCTCAGCATACACCCTTGCTACCCAGGCTGTACCCTGCGGGTAGGATTTCCCCTAAAGCATTGGCAGGTTCCACTTCAATCTACAAATTAACCAACTTTTGACAAATTTAGTCATGAGACTAAACCTATGTCCTTTGACATTCTTCTTTTCTTCCTTCTCCTTTTTATTTCAGGCTGGACAGTGCTTAATTTGCACCAGAGCTTGCATGCACTGAGCCTCTGAACCTCAGAGCTTGTCTTGTAGTTACAAAAGTTTTTAAAAAAAAATTGTTCGAGCCCCAGCACTGAATTGCTTGAGTGCTGGTACCCCTTTCATTACAAATTAAACTCTAAGGCTGGATATATATTCCCAGAAACATAAGAAAGTTAACTGACTGGGAGCTTCTAAAGTAGAACGTCAGCAAAAGCAATTTAAAACAACATAGTTATTAAGCCAGGTACCAAGAAAGTGATTGACCTTCTCCTAGCAACTCGGGCACAGGAGCTTTGCCAGGGTCAGGGAGAGGATGAATCTTTCACTAATTATTAAGCTTCTTCAGACTTGCTCTCAAGTTCTTCTTGTTTTACTCCTCCAGGAGAACTCTTAAGAGAGATAAGAAAAACCATCCTCAGAGCTCCCTTCCTTCTAACCAAAATACAGAAATAATCTTAACAGAAAACTATCTCCAAATCCTCCTTACAAAGCCACTGGAATTTTTGGTATGGCTCCTGATCAATTATGTGTCCACTAGTCTTTGCCGAGCTATAGCTGCCAGCCTTCTGAGCTAATTCCAGAACTATGCAGCTTGGTAACAAAACACTTGTGAGAGCAGAGTTTATTAAGCATTGCCAGAAGACACATAAACAGTTTGGTCCAGTTTAAGAAAAGTGAGCCATAATGGGTTTTAAAGGCAATAAAACCAGAGCAGTTATTCAGGTAAACAGTAGGCACTACTCTACAAAAATAAAGGCACTAATCTTGACCCTTTCTGCCATTTAAGAGACACACATTCAGCTAAAGTAAAAATCCCAGAAATCACACAGGGATTTTGGGCAGCACCCTAAAAACAGTCACTTTTAAGATGTTGCTGACAGGTATTTCCATTTTCCCATCTCAGAGAAATAAACACATAAACCCCTCCTCAAGGTGTTCCATTTGTGACTGTACATTTTATCAGATACAACTTCATTTTGTTTCCCCCATTGCCACCTCTTTCTGTATGACCATTAGCAAATAGTAAAAACAGAAAGGCCTCATTCTTTCTGCCCTGTTCTACAGAGAACAATGAGAAAGGTAAAAATCCTTTCTAGGATAGGCTGGTGTTCTAAGAATACGCCAAGGCTCAGTTGTGGGAGGTCTGGCAGGAGTCTAACAAGTCTTCAGATAGGGCCAGATTGTGGTCCACCCTGCAAGGTGGCACAAGGGTTCACCCAGTGTGCACCATACCATTATTTCGTGTGGATGAATGGAAACAGGCTCTGAAGAACAGCTACCTCCCTTTCTTGTTCGGGTGGGTGGGAAGGAGGAGGAGCAGAAAGAGCCATGTCTCCATACCTCCAACACACCAGTGACTGAGGTACATTAGCACAAGTGGGGGAGCATCCATTGTGACCGGTTGCTGTCAATTCCTTTACCTGAGCAGAAAAGAGAGACAAGGAGAGAGAGTGATGATTTTGCAGGTCAGTCTGGTCTCCCTGCTCTGGGCCACCAAAATGCCATGCTGTGGGGGCTAATAATGTAGCCCACAATCTGTAAGTTGTCTGTATCATCTTATAGGGGCTAAATTTTAGCACTGGGTCTTGAACAAACCACTACCATTTCCCAACTGAGGGATACTTGGGCATTGTCCTATTATCCTTCCCTTTCTCCTAGTCACAGACTTCCAGGATTGCTTCTTCTCCAGACCCTCAAACTGCAAAGCTGAAAACATATTTGCCCAAATGATCATACTCTGACACACATGATCCTGGAGAGTTCTAGGGTTTCAGCCTACATTTCCAGATCACCATGCTACAGACTTCTGTTCTCAAAAGACTACAGTTGGAAAAATTTTTTTTGGCCCACTACCTTTACCATCAGCTCAGATGAATCATCATCATCAACCCTGGAAACATCAGTGCAGAGGGCCTATCCACTGCCAAAGCTGTTTTCAGCACCATATCAACTAGATATTTTCTTAGCAAGATTAGAAAACATACTGCTAAAAACCTCAGTAGCAGCCAGTGGGCTGCTCATCTCATCAAGTCTTCTTGGCAGACTCAATCAGAAAAGGAACCTCTCTGATGTACAGAGATGGTAAGGGTTGAAAATACTTTTGAGGACAGGATTAAAATTCAAAATAACCTGGACAAACTAGGGAAATGGTCTGAAGTAAATAGGATGAAATTCAACGTGGACAAACGCAAAGTACTGTACTTAGGAAGAAACAATCAGTTGCACACATACAAAATGGGAAATGACTTCCTAGGAAAGAGTACCGTGGAAAAGGAACTGTGGTCCTAGTCGATCACTAGTCAAATATACATCAACAGTGTAACACTGTTGGCGGGGGGGGGAAGCAAACCTAATTCAGAGATGTATTAACAGAAGCACTGTAGGGAAGACTTGTAGTAGTTCTTCCACCCTATGTGGATTAGGCCTCAGTCAGACACAGCAGTCCTGGATGTCACATTTCAGGAAAAATGTGGACAAGCTGGAGGAAATCTAGAGAAGAACAAAAAAATGATTCAAGTTCTAGAATATTTGATCTATGAGGAAAGATTGAAAAAAATGGGTTCATTTAGTCTGGAGAAGAAAGAGGGGGGACATGCTAACAATTTTCAAGTACGTATCCTTGTTAACCACTGAGGATATGACAAGAGGCAATGGACCAAAATTATAGCAAGGCCTGTTTCAGTTGGACATAAGAAAAAACTTAACTCAGGATAGTTAAGCACTGGAATAAACTGCTTAGGAAAGTTGCAGAATATCCTACACTGGAGATTTTTAAGTTAGCTGGACAGTCTCCTATCAGGGATAGTCTAGATAATGCATGGTAGTGCCTTGAGTTCAGGGGACTGGGCCAGAAGACCTCTTGAAGACTCTTCCAGTTCCCCAGTTCCATGATTCTATGGCACAAAGCCTTAGCATGTGTTTTGTTCTACATAATCAAGACTTGCAGAAAGAGAGAATATAAGAGCTTTCACACCCCTTCTAAAGGGGAAACATGAGAAGCTGATCCTCTCTCAGCACCTGAGAAGTCAGAAGCTGTGGGAAGGGGAAAAGGGGAACTCCTTTGCTTCTCAATAATTAGTGGAAATGGAACATGAAGAAAGTCTAAGTTTATCTGGTATCTGCTAGCAAAGACTGATATGTAGAGATGGTGGCAAATGAGAAAGATTATCATAAAAACAGATGATCCCTTTTCAACTGAAAAAAAAAACCCATGGAATTTCAAATTTTTTTCCAGCCAACTTTGCAGATATGTCATAACATGTAATGGGACCCCTAAGCACAATCCAGCAAAATAATATACTAGTAAACCTGTCAACCTTTTCTCATATGGAAATGTTTCAGAAACTATTTTCATCTGTCTTATTAGAGGTTGACTAGTAGTTTTATTACCATAACTAGAAGTTCAGCTAGGAGTTTCAGGCCCCAGAAAATCATAGCTACTGGTATTTCCCCACAACCACTGTTCTATGATATTGCAATGCGGGCATGTACAGAATCTTTCAACCATACAGTCACATTTTGCAAACTGGCATAGTCTCTTCCCACTCCACCCTGATATTATTTTTAACTCATTCTCTTCTGCCTAGTCTTTTAAAATGTCTTCCTCCTCAGCACCCAATTTTTGCACCTTTTCCACATGTTTTTCTGCACCACACGTACCTAGATACGGGAATGGACCAGGTGACATATTAGGCTTTATCTACCTTCAACTTTTATTGATTCTTCACAAGGTATTTAGCTAAACCAGGTGATTTCTGGCTTATTTTTTCTTAGAAAAAAAAGATATACTTATTTTTATTTCTACAGACACACACCAAAGATACTGTATGTGAACAACATATTACTTCTGACCCCATGAAAAACAGAGTGCAAGATCCAGCCTGTCTGAAACAGCTGTGACACCCTCTAAACAACAAAATTATTATTGCAGGTAATTAAGTAGGTGGATCAGCTTTTCAAATCTATCTACAGATTAATCTAAATATTACTATTACACTTCCTTGCAGCACCAGATTGCCTGATCTCCTTCTCCACTTAACTAACAAGTTGCCGATTCAGTGTCTTTCAGTGATAGAACACTCCAAACCATTTTTTTGATTATTACGTATGGAACCAATTTATAAAGTGCCTTTATGTAGAAAACTGGAGAAACTTCACAGGAGAGCAGCAAGATGTTTAGAAAACATGACTGATGAGAAAAGGTTGGAAGAACTGAGTACATTCAGTCTACAGAAGAGAAGATGTGATATTTGATGATATGATAGTAGTCTTCAAATAACATACAAGGTTATTAAACATGAAATGGTGATCAATTGTTCTCCATATCCAGAAGGACTAGAACAACAAGTAATAGGCTTAATTTGTAGCACAGAAGATTTAGACTAGGTGTTGTTCTAACAAAAAAGGTAGTTAAGCACAGGAGCAGCTTATCTAAAGAGATTGTGGAGTCCCTGTCATAGAAAGTTTAAAGAATGGGCTATATATACAAACGGGGAGGGTCTAGGTCAGGGGTGTCAAACTTACAGCCTGTAGGCTGGATCTGGCCCACCAAGGGCACCGATCCAACCTGAGGAGCTGCTGGCTGGGCTGCACCTGGGAGCTCTCTGCAGCAGCAGCAAATGATGAAGACAAGCTGCTGCTCGCAGAGCAGGTCTAAGTATGCTTGTGACTTGGATCATGGGAGTGAGTCAGAGCACAGGGGAACAACAGAAGCACTCCAGTCAATCCCAGCTCAGCTCTGCTGTGGTCTGCCAACCAATCAGAGTCTCAGTCACAGCAGGTTGCGTTGGGGACCCAGAGAACCACTGCACCACCCCACATCCCAACTGTTCACTTTGTCAGTCAGTCAGTCAGTCAGCATGTTAATCAGATTGACTGCATGTTGCAGAAATCACAAATAAGCAAAGGAAAAAGTGACTGGGCCCACATGGGAATGAGCCAATCAAAGACTACCATGAGCGGATGGGGGAGGGAGAGGCAGGAGCTTAGCCTGCTTGGGGCTGTGACTGAGACTGATTGCCTGCTGCCACCATGCGGTAGGGGAAATAGAAAGAGAAGGGAAGTCTGAGAGCAGCCAAGCAGGGAAAGGGGGGTCTGGGACCTACATAATAGGAGAAGGGAGGGGTCAGGGAGCCAGCACAGGGAAGAGGGGCTCACAGACTAGGGAGCCCGTGCTGCTCTGAATGTGGAAGGGGAAAGGGTTGGGGAATCTGTGCAAACACATGGCCCATGACAGGTGTCCTGCCCTCCAGTAAGGGCCCCCACACTGAATGAGTTTGACACCTCTGGTCTAGGTATACTTAATCCTACCTCAGTATGGGGAGATGGGGGAGTAATGAATTAGCGGAGGTCCCTCCCAGCCCTACATTTCTATAATTTAATGATTCTGCCACCTGCTAGGATTATAAATAAGAATAGACAAATATTGTGCATGCATGTATACTGGCTATCAAGTTATGCATAATGAAATTTATCTATCTATGGTAAACAGTGTAATACATGTAAACTCATTTCTGTTTTTTAATTAAAACCTTGAGGGTGGTAAAGTTCTGTGATCAGACATAAAAAGTGCAGAAGTCTACATTTAAAATAGTCAGGGCTTATGGAAGCAGAGAAATGATCAAATCCATAGTAGTAGTTTGTTTTGGCCAATCTTTTTACATTATATGGAAAAAACTGATTTCTGAATTAATTCTGCTGATTGCTGACTACCTTTGATGTAACTGATTATGAGGCATTGCTGAGAACATTGAAGGGAACTGATGGAGCTTCATTCTTGTTTCTTGAAGTGACACCAAAAGGATGGGTATGGGCAAGTGCTTCTACCCCATGGCATTCTCATTTGGAACTATTAGGCTCCACTCTGTCCTTCAACTTATTCAACATATATATAAAAACATTAGAAGAGTGAGAGGTAGAATGGCTTGCACATGCAGTATCTTCAGGATTCAAGTGAGAATCAGCCCTTAGATTGTTCTAGTCAAGCACAGATGAGATTAGAGCATGCTTCAGTTCAATCCAGGTACAACAGAGGTGATGGGTTGTGATTCAAGAGTAAGTAACTGAAAGATGTCCCTATTCAGAAGCGTATCTCAGGGTGGCTGCCCCCTGTAAATGAAGAAGGTCTAGTATCCCTGTGCTGAAGCAGGTGCACTGTTTGGTCAATTAAGAAGGCAGGGCAGCATCTGGGGATATCAGGGACAGTAACTGGAGTTCTCTTTCTTGCACGAAGGTCTCTACATGGAAATTAGAAGACTGGAGGAAGTCTCTGAGGAAAGCTTCCAGAAGCTTTCTGAAGACCCTCCCTGGAAAAAGAGGGGAATTATTCAGAAGTAAGTGGAGGGGCTGGTCTACTGTCTTGCATAAGATAAAGCTAGTGCCAGAAGACCGAAAAGGGATAAGGGCTATGGATCCAGTGAAGGGGTTTGCTGGCTGACCTTTTTGAGGCAGAGCTAGTGCTGAACAGCTGAAAAGGGCATGTCCAGAAAAAGCAGGAGAGGGCTGAAGGCAGCATAGGGAGATACCTGCTGGCTCTCAGAGATATAAAGCTGAAGCAAAGAGCCAGAGAGGACTGAGGCTGGGACTGAGGCATGGTGAGGGACTATGGGGTCATACCAGATAACAAGGATGTAGTGAGCAATACCTGGGTTCTACTTGATGTATAGTCTCTTGGGACTTGTTTTATTACGTTCTATGTGCACAAAGCTTTCTTTTGTAATACGTGAATCCAACAAGTACTCTTTGTACTCAGAAATGCTATTCAGACTGTTTCTGGGAACTCTGGTAGAGGAAAACTGAGGTAGATTCATGTATCATGCCCCAGCCTGTTGCAGAAAGGTACTCCAGGTTGGGTCAACCCATGACACTGTGTCTCTAATATTTTCAGCTAAGGAGACTGGTTAGAGTCTCACTTTAGGGTTGTGTTGTATTATATGATCATTATAGCAGGATGAATTTTTTTGTTGTTGTTGTTGACAAATCTCTTATTTGCAGAGAAATGCAGTTTTGGACACCACAAAGCTATTTGAAAATTTGACACAAATGTCACATACCTTTTGCACATCTGGTATTGAGGAGAATTGATCTGGGCTTCTTACTTTCCCAGTAGATGGCCTATCCTGGGCTAAAATTTATAAAGTGGGAGTGCCAGCCAACATGTAATTTGAGGCCAGGTGTGGCAAACTGCACCTCGGGAGCCACATGAAGCTCTTGAATGAAAAAATGTGACTCCTGGAAGAATGTCAGCAAATCAATTTAGGAAAGCAGCTCCAGGCCAGGAGTTCAGGAGTGGGGTGGGACAGTGGGGAGAAGCAGTGGCATGGTCAGGAAGGGCGAGGAGAAACGGCATGGTTGGGATTTTAAAAAACTCACCATTAGCCTGCAGTCTTGTACATGGAGCAACAGCTAAGTTTTTACTGTGTAGGCCTAATTTTCATAGTAACCTTAAGTAATTATGAGAATCTGACATTAGTAGGATCAACATGTGCCCTCTTTTTACGATAAAATTCAAGTATGCAATGAATTTTAAACTTAGTAATTTTGGAGTAGGTAAAAGTATATGGCTATATGCCTCAATGCGACTCTCAAAGGTTTAATAATCAACTTGTGTGGCTCTTGAGTTCCATAAGTTTGGCCACCCCGTTCTAGTCCTTCATTTTGTTTTTTATTGTAAGAAGTGCATGGAAGCTACATGAAATGGTTCATCTGAGATCAGATTTAGGGTGTTGATTTTGACATATAAAGTTCTGATGGTTTGGTTCTGCAGCTGAGGTCTGGGGAGGTGACTGAGCTGGAGTCCTCTTGGTGTAAGAGAATGAAAATGCTGGTAGGTCATTCTCTGAGAATATGCTCCCTCCAGCCCATAGTTAGCCCAAATTTGCTGATATTCAGAGCACACTGCATGGCTCTTTAAAAATATCGTATGGTTTCAGAAGTACTGTTTGCGAGGTTGTGTTTAGCGAGTGTGGCGTATTTATTTGATCAGCACTGTACAGTCTATTCAGGTTTTCTTATGCTTTTTGGGGGTACAGCTGGTTCCCATTCATTTACACTAACTATATTTTAAACAACTGATAGGCAATCTTGAGAGTAAGAGGTGTCTCTCAAGGTGTTATAAAGGTTTTTAATAAATAAACTTATCAGTTTAATAATCATCAGCGTATGAAAACAGAACACTTGAATGTAAAAATTTCTGAATAATAACCATTTCCTGTAATCTCTGCCCACCAAAAAATTTCTAGGTCTATGCCCCACACTTCATTTGCCACAGAACCACCAACATTTAGCAAAAGCTACCTCATCACATTTTGTGATAATTAGAAAAGGAATATATAGCATAATGAGAATAAGAAATGGTAGCTATATGTCAGATAACACAGTGTGTTACTGAACCATAAATGTTACCTTCATTAGGCCTCCATAAGGGGTCTGAGCTAGAAGATTGCATTTAGATTGATCACTCATGAACACTTGCATTTAGAAGATCACATGTATAGAGGTTGTAGGGAATACAAAAAGAAGAATTGGGGCTCCAAGGGATCACACAGACATACAACTCTATCCAACGTTTGAAGGTTTAAGGCTGAAAGTGTTTTTTTCCTCAAACCTTTATCAAGAAAATATATAAAAAAATAACATCAATAAATGAATTCAGTTGGATTCGGACTAGTAACATCCTTCACAGTAATGATCAACACATTCTACAGCAGTGAAGCTCAGACTGTGATTCTCCAGCTGTAAATGCTTCATGTGTCTCCTGCAGTTCTTTGCAGCATAACATTAAAACTGTGTGATTTAATTAAGCAATCAGGATGCTTTTACTATGTTTATGACCAATTAAGGTATCAACTTGCATTAAATTTTTTAACTGATGTGCTCTCAGAATAATATAATATATAAAACAGCTAAGTATTTCCCATCATACTGCTTAAATATGAATAGTATGATAGTAAATAAAAAATGAATTCAAACAACTTTGGCTCTTTTGGGTAATGTTGATTACTAAGTTGGCTCCTGAACCACTGAAGTTTGTGTATCACTATTACAGGCTATATTACTAATTAAATCTTTTAACTGCAGACATACAAATAAACTAAACATAGATTAAATCAGCTTTGACTGCACTTTGTTCTACAAGACCAGGTTGCAGTTGTTGGTGGTCTTTTTTCAAAAAAAATTAAGCAGTCTAAAAGAAAAATCCTACTTTAGTTTAAAAAACACTGAGCTTCTCTAAATTACAGCAGATGAGCTCCATTGAAATGATGCTTTTCATAGGCAGTTTTTACATCTGAAAATAATAGCATGGTAGAAATGAAAAGGGACCATGTAACGAAAATGATACTTGTTCTAAAATAATCCTAGAGTCACTGTACAGTAATTCCTGCTAGTTATTGCCCATTACATGCTTTAAAAGAATTGGCTAACGAGCCCTTTGTTACTGAAAGATTAAAAGCCTAATGGGTTTGAAAGAGTTATTCCAGGTCCTTAAATATATTTGAAAAGCTGTCCAATTTGTGAACTGAAAAAGTTTTTTCATAACTTTCTTAGTAACTCTTTAAACAAAATTACTGCCCAATATAGCTGTCCCTCATTTTGAACTCCGAACTTTCTGATTTGTCTGAACCTTCCAAAAATGCTACAACAAGGCCTTAGCCTACAAAAGCTTACTCATATGAATAGCGCCATTGAAGCCATCAGGACTGCTCATAAGGATTTGCAAGACTGAGCCCACAGTTTGTTTTTGTCCAAGTCACTTTCTGAAAACAGCATTCACTAGTTTGTTCCAGAAAGAAAGCATTATTGAAGTATATAAAATAATGAGTAGCACATTGAAGGTAGATCAGGAACTTCTGGTCTTGTAACACAAGAATAAGGACACATTCATTTAAATTAAAAAGATGGCAGATTCAAACTGATATGGAAATACATTTTACACAATGCATAATTAGACTGTGAACCTCATTAATACAAGAAGTCATTGACGCCAAGAATTTAAAGTGATTAAAAAGGTTTCGACATTTACATGGATATCAATAACATTCCTAATTAGCCTAACTGACAACTATTTTGGAAGGAAAACCCTGAAGTATGAGGTTTAATTTAAGCCAATCTCTAAATATTAAAGACCAGAGAAATCCCTTGTTCATCTAATGTGGGCTATTACACCTTCCTCTGAGGCAAATGTTACTGTACTGCGGGAGACAACAGATTACATGAAATGTGAGTTTATATAATATGGCAATTCATACGTTTCATTTTACACTTTCACTTAACAAAAATTGTCATCTTGGAATTATATGCTTGGAAAAAACAAGAAAATGTCAGGGAGTCTTTATTAAATAGCTGTGATGAGATATATAAACCCTGTCCTAGAACAGAAGGGGTTAAAGAGCTAATTTGGGCTTGAGCACCTCAGCCTACTGTACCCTAAAATCATCCTAGGTCTGGAGGAGGAGTTAAAAGGAAGAAATTCTTCTCAGATAGGGCAATCTTATGAAGAGACTAGGCGGCTGAATTTCTTGAGCCCTGGAGAGAGGACTGATGATGTAGAGAACCCTTGCATGCCCCTGAAGGAGGATGGAGAACCCCTGAACTGAAGGGAGAAAAAGGACTGCAGCTTGTGCTATAGCCTAATGAACTCTGACGTGCACACTTATATCCTCAGGACACTGAGAATCCCTCTGAAGCAGCAACACTCAGACCTCAATACTTCAGGAGCCAAATCAGCAATTAATCAGCATTACTTTAAAGACCCATAGAAGTTTGAGGTCATTGTTTCATTTACTTATATGTGTATGTGCACATATATCATAGAAGATATGGGTTGGAAGAGACCTCAGAAGGTCATCTAGTCCAACCTCCTGTTCAAAGCAGGACTCATCCTGACGAAATCATCCCAGCCAGGGCTTTTAGAGAATCATAGAAACTGGTAGGAACCATAAGGGGTCATCAAGTCCAGTCCCCTGCACTCATGGCAGGACCAAGCACCCTCTTAAACTATCCTTGACAGGTGCTTGTCTAACCTGCTCTTAAAAATTTCCAAAGACGGAGATCCCACAACCTGCCTAGGCAACTAATTCCAGTGGTTAATCACCCTGACAGTTAGGAATTTTATCCTAATGTCCAACCTAAACCTCCCTTGCTGTAATTTAAGTCCATTGCTTCTTGTCCTATCATTGGCATTTAAGGAGAACAGTTTTTCTCCCTCCTTCTCATGACAACTTCTTAGATACTTGAAAACTGTTATCATGTCCCCTCTCAGACTCCTCTTTTCTAGACTAAACAAACCCAACTATTTTAATCTTCCTTCATAAGCCCAGTGTTCCAGACCTCTAATCATTCGTGGTGCTCTTCTATGGACTTTCTCCAATTTGCCCCTATCTTTTCTGAAATGAGGCTCCTAAAACTGACCACAATACTTCAATTGAGGCCTAATCAGAGTGGAGTAGAGAAGAATAATTACTCCTCATGTCTGTCTTACAATACTCCTGAAATACATCCCAGAAAAGTGCTTGCTTTTTTTTTTTGCAACGTGCCAGGCCTTAATCTCTAAGGATGGAGATTCCACCACCTCCGTAGGTAATCCATTTCCTTGTTTCACAGCATATGTTATTTTTACAGCAAAATGATTGACCAAATATTCTACAATTGGTTAACGACATAGTGAAAGCACCCTGATTGGTTAATAACTTAGACTGATTAATAATTATATCACACACTTTCTAATATAATGTGGTATAAAGAGCTACAGGAGATGTATTAAAGACCCACTCGTGGTTCCCAAGCCTCAGTCTGAATATCACTGCTCTGAAATAACAGAGGTCCATATCTTGGAGGGAGCTACTTACAGGTTTTTCTTAACCTTTCTTTTGTTTAACCCCTTTTGCTGACTGCAGACTATTTGGTGGCATGACCAAAGTCACAGAAACAGCATGAGGCAGTCAAGAGTCCTGGCCAGATAATATCCACTAACCTGCTTAAAAGATGCCTCTCAGAGCCTGCTGGGTTTGGGATGGAGTAATTGGACTTGTTTGTACACTCTCCAAAGAGCATAAAACAAAGTGTCCTACCCCAGGCAGATTTGTGACAGTTAATTTTCAAAGAAGTAGGGTCCACTTTTCCCAGAGTAAAATTATATTTATGTACAACAGTTAGCCCATGTGAATAATTTCTCCACATCAGCACAAGTAGTCTTTCAAAGACCAGCTTGACACTCTACAGATATTTAACCTGCTCGCAACATTTCTTCAGCAATCTTTGGTGCTATCCTCCCCAGGCACAAGAGGTTACCTTTTCTGAATAATTCTTGAAGGCTTTCTGCACTTTGATTTAATACAGCCCATATTTCCTCTTCCTCCAGCGGACCTCCCCGTACCTCCAGGGCTTCAGCCAGTGACACATGCATATTACCTGGGAAAGAAGACATGCCTTGTTTAAAAATGCATGCGCACATCATACACAGAGTCATATTTATCTGATATGTACCATTCAAGTAGAAAGGTATCATTTTAAAATCTAAACCACAAATTCTCTACCATGCTCCCATTATTAAAACATGGATGGTGGAGGAAGAAGGCAAACCTTTACTGAATTTTAATTATGAGTAAAACTTTTAATTAAAACATTCTGATTATAATGAAGCAGAAAGAAAAAAATGGAGAACAGCTTTGGAAAAAAACCCCACATTTGCTTCATGTAGTAGGCAACAACTAACTGCAACATTTTAGCATTAAGCTATCTGAACATCGTCTGTGTGCAGGAGTTTGCTTTAATGACTGACCAGAAAGATTAATATATTCAGGTGATTTTCATTAGTAAACCTATTAACACTTTCTAATTAGAATTAAGTAACATTAGCAATTTACCAGAGGATTTATCTCAACATTGCAGTTTTCAGATTTTTTTCCTACTCTAACCAAAACACAGTGCACACTGCTTACAGAAAGAGCAGTTCTGAACAAGTGTCTGCTGCGTCTGTTTAGTACGCATGGGGAAAGAGTTGCTGTATGGACTGTCTCTCTGAAAATAAACAGCTTTGTTGCTTCACAGCTAGGAACGTTAAAGACTTGGTAAAGAATTTGCCAATGATTTCATGGTCACAAAAGAATATCACAATAATGTGATCCACAATTGTCTAATCTATCAATATGCTATGATTCTTATAACAACAGAACATATCCCAGTGTAGCCTTTTTATTAGTCTAAGATCCAGTCATTCCCACCAGCTAAAAAGCATCAGAGATATTTACTTGCTGAGCTTCTGCAAAGGAGCATAGATGCTTAAATATTTTCATTTTAAGCAATTACTGTACGTCATTTTAGTGAAATGTCTCGCTATTCTGCTACAGATGGAAAGTCTCTGTCTCCGTTTCTTTCCTCTGTTGCAGAAGCATGAGAATAGAATAGAATCACAGGGTTGGAAGGGACCTCATGAGATCTTCTAGTCCAACCCCCTGGGGTTTGAACCCAGGACCTTCTGCATGTAAAGCAGATGTGCCAGCCACTACACTAAAGAAGGACCATTAGGGGCATATGGGTCTCTCAAAGAGCAAATTAGAGATCATAATTGCTTCATTTTCCATTTAGTAAGACTTCAGTTCTGGCCTCTGTTGTGCACAAAAAGCTTGCATCATGTCTTGCTAAGAGAGAGGCATTTAATTCCTATTGCTTACTTCATGGGATCAGTACTTTGGTCTTCTAGGAATCTGACATCCATGCCTGTAAAGAGTTATTTCTGAAGTGCAGAGGGTTTGTTTGAGAGGAAAATAAACAAACCACTCCCCCACCCCCACAAATAAAACAAAACACACTTTCAAAAAGTTTCTGGTTCAGGTTACTATTGGAAGTTCATATCATAGAATCATAGAATCCTAGGGTTGGAAGGGACCTTATAGGTCATCTAGTCCAACCCCCTGCCAGAGGCAGGACCACTCCCACTAAACCATGCCAGTCATGGTTTTATCCAGCCGGGCCTTAAACACCTCCAAAGATGGAGACTCCACCACCTCCCTTGGCAGCTCATTCCAATGTTTCACCACTCTCCTAGTAAAAAAGCTTTTTCTAATATCCAGCCTCGACCTCCCTAACCGCAACTTGAGACCATTGCTCCTTGTCCTGTCCTCCTTTACTACCAAGAATAGTCGAGCTCCATCTTCCTTGGAGCACCCCTTCAATTAGCTGAAGGTTGCTATCAAATCCCCCCTCAATCTTCTCTTCTGCAGACTAAATAAGCCTAATGCTTTCAGTCTTTCCTCATAGGGCTTGTGCTCCAGCCCTTTAATCATTTTGGTTGCCCTCCTCTGAACTCTCTCCAGCATGTCCCTGTCCTTTTTGTAGTGGGGAGCCCAAAACTAAACACAGTATTCCAGATGTGGCCTCACCAGTGCAGAATAGAGGGGAAGTATCACATCCTTTGATCTGCTGGTAATACTTCTTTTGATACAGCCCCGTATGCCATTGGCCTTTTTGGCAGTAAGAGCACACTGCTGACTCATATCTAGCTTCCCATCCACCATGACCCCCAGGTCCTTTTCTACACTGCTGCTACTCAGCTGAATGTTTCCCAGCCTGTAGCAGTGCATAGGGTTTTTCCGTCCCACATGCAGGACTTCACACTTGTCCTTATTGAACTTCATAAGATTTTCATTGGCCCACTGTTCCAATTTATCTAGGTCTCCCTGAATCCTGTCCTTGCCCTCCAACGTGTCTACTGTTCCCCCTAGCTTGGTGTCATCTGCAAACTTACTGAGAGTACAGTCTATTCCATCATCCAGATCATTGATGAAAATGTTGAACAGAACTGGCCCCAGGACTGACCCCTGGGGCACACCACTCGTGACTGGTTGCCAGCTAGACATGGAACCATTGATTCCTACACGCTGAAACCGTTGATCTAGCCAGTTTTCTATCCACCTTACAGTCCACCTATCCAACCCCTACTTCCTTAATTTGCCAATTAGAATGCTGTGGGAAACTGTATCAAAAGCCTTGCTAAAATCAAGGTATATCACATCAACGGTTCTTCCTGCATCTAGAAAACCAGTCATCTGATCATAGAAGGAAATGAGATTGGTCAGGCATGATTTACCCTTGGTAAATCCATGCTGACTGTTCCTGATCACTTTATTTTCCACTAAGTGTTTGAGGATGGATTCTTTGAGAATCTGCTCCATAATTTTTCTAGGGATTGAGGTGAGGCTGACTGGTCTGTAGTTCCCTGGATCCTCCTTTTTCCCTTTCTTGAAAATAGGCACTACATTTGCTTTTTTTCAATCCTCTGGCACCTCCCCCGTTCTCCATGAGTTTTGAAAGATAACAGCCAGAGGTGCTGCTATCTCATCGGCCAATTCCCTCAGCACCCTTGGATGCAGTTCGTCCGGCCCCATGGACTTGTGCACATCCAGCTTCTTTAAGCAGTCCCTAACCTGACCTTCTGTCACCAAGGGCCTGTCTTCTTCTCTCCCATCTGCCATACCCATGGTAGTGGGCTGGGAGCTGACCCTACCTGTGAAAACTGAAGCAAAAAAAGCATTGAGCACTTCAGCTTTTTCTTCATCCTCTGTCACGCGGCCCCATTCAGCAAGGGACCTACACCATCCCTGATCCTCTTCTTGTTTTTAACATACTTGTAGAACTCCTTCTTGTTATCCTTTACATCCCTCGCTAGCCGCAACTCCATTTGTCCTTTGGCCTTTCTGATTTTATCCCTGCAGTCCCTAGCAATATCTTTATATGCCTCCTTGGTCATCTGACCAAGCTTCCACTTCCTGTAAGCTTCCTTTTTATGTTTAAGCTCAGAGCAGAGTTCTCTGCTATGCCTTTATATTTTGTAGGACAGAAGCACTGAACCTACCATCCAATATAGTATTAGCCCTAGTCTATCCTTGTGGTACTTTATGGTGGGCAGTTGACGGGTGATACGCAAAGCACATAAAACACCTTGCATATCTCCTGTCGCCTTACTAACTCTCACTTACCTCCCTATACATGCTACGCTACGGTGACTGAAAATGTTGCCCTGTTGACTTAGTGCTCCTCCAGTTGTGGGGCTAGAGTTATACCTCTGAGCTGTAACTTGATTCAATACACCTTGACAGACTGCTCAATTGAATCTGGAAGAGCACACTGACCACTATAAGTATAGACATACCCTTACAGTGTATTGCTCTTTCAGAGGTACCTTTTTCCCAAAAACATGAAGACCAGAATTCCTCACTATTAGTCATCAAATATCTAACAATATGGGTACAAGCTGGTCCCATTATCATAATATCCTTAACAGTTTTTGCAACATGGACATTGACCCTGTTGCCTCATCAAATGCCTGTTTGAGCAACTACATTCCTCCTATGCATTTGGTATCCTTCCCTTCCTAACCTGACCTGAAGTAGAAGGTTGTTGAACACTGCTAAAGGGCTGTTCAGGTTTACCCAGAAGAAGAGATTTCTCAGCTTGGTAACTTGGGAATCTTTGAGATCTCTCTCTCTAGGGCTACTCTACTTCATGCGTGCACACACCTGATCAGAACCCCTGAGCAAACGTTTCAGTTAGCAGTGTCTTCTCAGCCTGTACCCATGAGGATGCCTGTATCCCTGTACCCATAAGTATTCAGCCCATATACCCCTGAGGAGGGCATTCTGTCTCCGTGTGTTGTTGAGAGAGGCCCCATGCATATTTAAACTTGAGGTACTGAATAAGGGATTGGTACCAACACGGTATCCAGAACCAGGGTTGCCAGTGCCAATGATACCATTCGTGCGTTTATCAAAGTTGATGCAAGTAGCGTCTGGCGCGATTGCATGCTTGGTGCTGAATGCATAGGTACCAAGAGCTGGGCCAAACATGAAGGTGTCCATCCCAAGTGTCTATGGCTCTCCTCCTTGCTTGAAGATAGTGCTGAGGTCTCATCAGAGCTGTGCCCTTATTCCATGGAGCTGTGGGACTTCACTGTGCTATCAGTACTGGAGGAGTCATCCTTTGACTCAACAGCATCATGTCTAGAAGTCAAGGCTTCAGCAACAGTAGATCACTTTTTTTTTTTTTTTTTTT